>ML663562.1:2575902-3032603 GCA_007570785.1 Antilocapra americana | reverse complement strand
AAAAAAAATTCATTTGAAGCAATTCTACTCAGATGGACGAAACTGGAGCCCATTATCCAGAGTGAAGTAAGCCAGAAGCAAAAACAACAATACAGTATATTAACGCATATATATGGAATTTAGAAAGACGGTAACGAGAACCCAACATGCGAGACAACAAAAGGAACGCAGATGTATAGAATAGACTCGTGGACTTTGTGGATGAGGGTAAGGGTGGGATGATATGGGAGAAGGGCATTGAAGCATGTTAATTGTCATGTGTCTAATCAATCGCCAGCCCAGGATTGATGCTCGGGGCTGGTACAGCGAGATTTCCCAGGGGGGAGGGAGGAGGGAGGGGGGTTCCGGAGGGGAAGCATATGTAAACCCATGGTGATATCATGACAATGTATGGCAAAAACAATAAAAAAAAAAAGAATAGTAGTCATAAAAACTAGGTCATTTGTAGTGATATGGATGAACTTCAGAGTCTGCCATACCAAATAAGTCAGAAAGAGAAAAACAAATACTGTATATGAACACATATATATGGAATCTGGAAAAATGGTATTGATGAAGGTATGTGCAGAGCAGGAATAGAGGAGCAGATGTAGAGTATGGTGGCAGCTGGGGGAATTGGGAGATTGGTATTGACATACATACACGACCAGGTGTAAAACAGATAGCTAGTGGGAAGCTGCTGAACAACTTAGGGAGCTCAGCTCAGTGCTCTGTGGTGACCTAGAGGGATGGGATAGAGGTGGGGGTGGGGAGGGAGGCTCAAGACGGAGGGGAGGTAGGTGTGCATATGGCTGATTCACGATGTTGTACAGCAGAAGCTAACACAACATTGGGCAGCAATTATACCCCAATAATAAATAAATTAAAATTGTTTAAAGAGTGAAGCATTTTTTGAGGAATGGAGGAAAGAGGGTGAGGCTCAAGTACCTGGAGGCTGGCTGTGTCCCAGGAGCCCTTTACTGGTTTCCATCAGGGTTAGACCATATGAGGTACTATATATAAAATAGATAAGCAACAAGGACATACTGCAGAGTACAGGGAATTATACCCATTATCTTGTAATGACCTGTGCTGGTGGTTTAGTCACTAAGTCATGTCCAACTCTTGCAACCTCATGGACTGTCACCAGGCTCCTCTGCCCATGGAATTCTCCAGGCAAGAATACTGGAGTGGGTTGCTACTTCCTTCTTCAGGGGATCTTCCTGACCCAGGAATCCAACCCAGGTCTTCCGCATTGCAGACAGATTCTTTACCAACCGAGCTATGAGGAAAGCCCTGTAATAACCTGTAATGGAGTGTAATCTGCAAAAAATACTGAGTTGCTGTGCTGCACACCTGAGACTAGCATTGTATTTTAAATCAACTGTACTTCAACATATAAATTAATTCATTTACTTAAATAAGAGGGTCGAGATAAACAAGCTCTAAGGTCTACCCTGGGCAAATGTTTTGTAATGATGAATACATAACAGCTGCCATTTATCGAACCTTTGAAAACTGAGGTCATGATGGAAGTCGTTTTACGTATGTTATCAACTGTCCACATCACAGCCCCATGAAATAAGTGTTACTACTACCATTTTACAGATGAGAAACTCTGAGATATAGAGCAAAATTTCCAAGATCATCCTCTAGTACCTATCAGATCCAGGATTCAAACCCAGTTCTGCTTGATTCCCAAATTCATGCTCTTGCCACGAACTGTTGAGCACACCACCATCATGTCTTACCACGCTCTATAATTTAGTGGTGGTCCCCTGGGTATTCTGCAACCTGGCATTCAGAGTCTCTTCTGTGACGCTCTTCTCCTTGGCGCTAATCACCCTGGGTTGGCCCGATATTGCCATCCCCCTGCAGCACTCTGCTCATACTGTTCATCCTCCATCTCCCCATCACCTCCTCCCTCTCCCACTGGAATGAAATCAAGTAAGCAACTGGACGATGACCCAGAAACAAAACACATTTGATATAGTGGGGAGGACATGTTACAGGGAGGAGATGGGAGGAGATGTTACAGGAAAGGATATTTGAAGCCCAACTGGACTAAATGGCCTTAGTAGAGGGAATGAGATGACAAAGCTCTTGGTGGGCAGGTCATTATCAGGAGCTTCTGCAACTGTGACAATTGGACTGAATACAGTGGGGTAGAAGACACCCAGAGTCAGGCACGATGCTGACTAGGCATGGGAAATGGCAGTGGAATTCCTGAGGCTGTGGAACTGGGTTGAGGACCAAGGCAGGCACGTCTGCCATGAGGAACAAAGCAAAAAATATCTCAAGATTGGAGCCCAAGATTAGGACCTGGCTCCAAGGGGCAAAGAAGAAGCCCAGTCCTTGATGAGGGATGCCTCATATGAGCTAGACCAGCGGCAAAACTCCCCAAGTAGGATGAGGGCTGGTTCTATGTGTTGGGAAAAACTTGAGTGTGATATCTTAGGGAACCAGGGAGACCATTTCAGTGATCTTGGCTGCTTTGGTTCCAATCTTAGCCCTGATACTAACTAGCTGGGTAACCTTGAGACAGCCATGGAAGACAGTTTTTCTTGGGTCTCTTGTAAGTTTGTACATCATATGACAGAGGCACTGACAACCTTTGTTTCAGGTTTATCTTTTCAAAGACATTGGTATAAAATGCAGCCTTGGAAGATAACTCTCCCTTTGGAACAAAAATCAAGTCGTATTCCCCATCATAAAAGATTTGGGTTCCCTCCTCTTACACTGTTGGTGGGAATGCAAACTAGTACAGCCACTATGGAAAACAGTGTGGAGGTTCCTTAAAAAGCTGCAAATAGACCTGCCATATGACCCAGCAATCCCACTGCTGGGCATATACACCGAGGAAACCAGAATTGAAAGAGCCACGTGTACCCCATTGTTCATCGCTGCATTGTTTACAATAGCCAGGATACGGAAGCAACCTATATGCCCATCAACTGACGAATGGATAAGAAAGCTGTGGTACATATACACAATGGAATATTACTCAGCATTTAAAAAAAATTCATTTGAAGCAATTCTACTCAGATGGACGAAACTGGAGCCCATTATCCAGAGTGAAGTAAGCCAGAAGCAAAAACAACAATACAGTATATTAACACATATATATGGAATTTAGAAAGACAGTAATGAGAACCCAACATGCGAGACAGCAAAAGGAACGCAGATGTATAGAATAGACTCGTGGACTTTGGAGATGAGGGTAAGGGTGGGATGATGTGGGAGAAGGACATTGAAACAAGTTAATTGTCATGTGTCTAATCAATCGCCAGCCGAGGATTGATGCTGGGGGCTGGTGCAGCAAGATTTCCCGGGGGGGAGGGAGGAGGGAGGGGAGTTCTGGAGGGGAAGCATATGTAAACCCATGGTGATATCATGACATTGTATGGCAAAAACAATAAAAAAAAAAAAAAAGATTTGGGTTCCCTAAGCTCAAGATTTCTCTTCTGTAATGAAACTCACTTTGTGTGTAGGTGCCATCCGGTCCACTTGACATATTTACTCAGCAAATTCTTTGCCCTCCTTTCACCATCTGTCTCAGAGAGACAATACAGAGATCATAAAAAGAAGTCACTGTAAATACCAGTTGGCTCCATTATTATTATTAATAACACAAATTCTATAACTTTTCCAAGTTCCAGCTCATTTCTTCATCTCCACAATGACCTTCCCAGCCCTCCAGGACAGAGATTAGTCACATAGTTTATTCATATCATCAGACATTTTTATGCTTATTTCTTCAGTGTTATTTTTAACTCCTGGACTTTATTAGTGTTTGAGGGCAGAGATAGTATCTCCCACCTCTTTTGGATCCAGCATTTGGACTTAGCTTTATGAGAAAGATGACCAGTAAACACTTGTAAATTGATGTCACTATTCTACATACCTATTACCAGGAGAAGCTTAAGAAAAGTCAATAAGAAAGAATGTTAATTGTTTTTAATCAGTTTTACTGTCTCTGTGATACAGGTTTTATAGCCCGGAGAGAGGGCAGGCTGTTAAAAACTGTTTGTGGGATGACAAGCCCATTGAACTTATCTGAAAGGCTGATTTAGCAGCTCACATGTACATAGGATATTTATATCAAGGGTATTATTAGGCTCAGACTTAAGTATTTATATATGCAAAACAGAATGCAATAATTCATATAAGTTCCTTTCAGCAACTCATCATGTGGAACAGACCATCTGCCCACCCACAGGAAACAGTCAGGGTCAAACCTCAGAAGCCACATCTTTACCCTGTTCCTGGGATCTCTGAGCCACAAAGTGTGTCATCTATGCGAAAACAATGTTAATGGAATGAAGTTCTTCGCTATTATGGTCAGCAAGCAATTGTTCTTCTGAGCAAAAGCAAAACTAAGGCGATAAGAACCAAAATTAAGCTGATACTACAAACATTTATTATGCAATTGACACCATTATACACATTCAGGATATGCAGATAGTTTATTGTCTCTAAGATACTTGTCCTGCAAGGTGGGTAGAGGTACCCTGGTCACAGCCTCATTGTCTAACGGTCATGCATCTCAGACACATGATTTATGAAGTACTGAGAATGTTCTCTCAATGAATTGTGCAAAGGTGCTAAATTACTTCTACAGAGTCACGAGGACAAATGCAAAATGCTACTGCCATCAGGTATGACGATCCACAAAGTAATACGAGTCTATCATTTCACAAACCTGCAAAGAAGCATTTGCACTCCCCAAGTGTAAGAATCTGACCGCATGGCAGCATCTCCATCACCTATGAGCAGAGAGAACTGAGGAGGTTCTACAGAGAGAATCTTCCTGTCCCTTTATCTCCTGTGTTCTGGTTTAAAGTGCATACTATCTCCTATGTTCCTTAACTTGGATTTTCAAAAAATACCAAGATTCTCAGGGAACGTCACAACCTGTGAAATTAAGTGAAATCATGTATGTTATATGTCTGATTCATTATAAGCACTCACCTAATTCACTTCTCTCTGTTCTTACCCCTGAAGAAACCTGAAACTAGGAATAAGAATGTGCCGCCAAGGTACTTGGGCTTCCCAGGTGACAGAGTGGTAAAGAATCCTGCCAATGCAGGAGATACAAGAGACACGGGTTCGGTCCCTGGGTCAGGAAGATCCTGTAGAGAAGGAAATGGCGACTCATTCCAGTATCCTTGTCTGGGAAATCTCATGGACAGAGGAGCCTGGCAGGCTACAGACCATGAGGTCACAAAGAGTCAGACACAACTGAGCGCATGCGCACACACACACACCAAGGGACTTCCCTGGGTGTCTAGCCGTGAGGACTCTATTCTTTCACTGCACGGGGCACAGGTTTGATTCCTGGTCAGGGAACTAAGATTCCTCATGCCATGTGGAACTGCCAAAAAAAGAATAAATTACAATAAAAAAATTTTAATTAAAAACCTAAAGAATGCACCACCAAACCAGTGACAGAGACTCCAGATCACCTCATCAAATGTTTCATCCCACCAGCCACGTGTGGAGCAGAGGGCAAGAGGAGACCCAGGCATTTGTTGCCACTGAAGATGGGAACACACATCTTTGAAAGTCTGCTGCATGAAGAGATCCACCCAGATTAATAGAATCTTTCCCAGAGGGTCAGGTTATCTATCCCCAGGCAAATGGCAGATGACACATCCTACTGAGAATGTTCCCACGAGCCATCCGAAAATGGAATTTTAGCATCTCTTTCTTTCACCAGATCATGAAGGATTTGCAGTGTGATGGAATATAGCCTCTGACCATCACAGCTGTATATGTGACAACCTCCAAATCACCCACGAAGCTGTAGGGAAGCAAAATTTGTTCCCTCCCCCAAAATGTACCTCTTTGGCCTGAGGATTAATTTAGGCTGCTTATTTTTAGGAAACAGAAGACTCAGGAACTTTGATTTTCCCTATAACTGCCTGAAAGAATTTAGGCAGAGGGACTTTCCTGGTGGCCTAGTGGTTAATACTCCAGGCTTCCACTGCAGGGGGCATGGGTTCTATCCCCCGTTAGAGAAAGAAATTAAGATCCCACATGCTGTGTGGAGTCAAAAAAAAAAAAAAAAATTTAGATAGAGGGCCTGTTCCTGGAATAGAGCTGTCACCAGAGGGATCTGTGAAGAGTATGGGCTGAGCAGGGGAAATTCTGCAGAGCCTGGAGAACAGAGTCCACTTTGGGTCCCATTGTTTCTGAATGGCCCAGCAAACAGTGGTTTACCAGGCATTTGCTTTTCTAACTCCCTGTGAATTGTTTTCCTCCCCTTCAAAATCCCAAATCCCTATCCCCAACATTCTCTTTCATCTTTAGCTGAAGATGAAATCCTTCTTTCAGCTTCCCTGGTGGTTCAGACGGTAAAGAATCTGCCTTCAATGCAGGAGATCTGGGTTCTATCCCTGGGTCAGGAAGATCCCCTGCAGAAGGGAATAGCAGCCCATTCCAGTATTCTTGCCTGGAGAATTCCATGGACAGAGGAGCCTGGTAGACTGCAGTCCATGAGGTCGCAAGAGAAGGACCTTGGCCAACACTGTGGTGAGTTGCCTTGTTTTCCTGGGTCTCTCCCATGTATACTTGTTATTAAACTTTTGTTTCAATTTCATGCTTTTCAACTTCATTCTTAGACCAACCAAAAGTACCTAAGAAGGGTAGAGGAAATTTTCTTCCTCCCCAACAATGCAGTCACTTCCTTCCACCATGCTTCCCAGAGCTGGAGCCAGAGCAAACCTCCAGCATTTCCTTGATTGAGGAACTTTAAAGAGTTAATTAAAAACCAGAAGCAATGAGACTGATCTCACAAACCAATATATCATGCTGGTTGTTGTTATGCCTAAGAGGTGAAATTCTAACCCTGGGTAAGTCAAAATACTCTCTCTATAAATTATGTGCAATTATGTCTGACAGCAGATAGAACTATGTCAAGAATACAAAGCTGTGAGATCTAAAGATGAAGGACAGTTCTCTTTGCTGTTTGTGATGTTATTTTGTAGGAATCCCAAGTGACTACCTTTGTCCTCTTTTGTCCTGCACCTTCCTTTTCTCCCATCTAAGGAGATGGAGCTGGAGGGACTGCTCAAAATCCTTGTCTCTGGCTTTCCAGAAGGGAAGGGGAAAAAAAAAAAAAGACTCTGGATTGAGCTTCAAAATTTAAAGATTACTTAGAATAAGCTTTTAAAACCAAAACTTCAGATAGCAAGCAATTACTACAGATAATAAGCTCTATCAGAAGGATTTCTTGTACCTGCCATGCAAATGTCCATGTTTTAATGAGTGTTTTGGCTTCATTTATTCAAGGGCCTTGGAATAATTCTTTAGCATGAAAGGCCCCAGGAGCCCAAAAGGGATTAATGACAGGCTTTCGGTGTTATTATCTTCCCACTAAGACACCTGCAATCTGGAGGGCAAAGGTGAGTCTCCAGCCTGAAGCACTCAGATGAGCTATCATTTTGCTGCTTCAGAAAAGCTCTCCAGCTTTCTTCTACCAACAGCATTAAGAAAAAAGAAGGGCAGAGACAGTAAGGTGAAGTGAAGTGTTAGTTGCCCAGCTGTATCTGACCCTTTGTGACCCACCCCATGGACTGTAGCCCGCCAGGCTTCTCTATCCATGGGGACTCTCCAGGCAAGAATACTAGAGTGGGTTGCCATGCCCTCCTCCAGAGGATCTTCCTGACCCAGGGATCGAACCTGTATCTCACGCATTGCAGACAGTTTCTTTACCTTCTGAGCAATCAGAGAGAGTAAAAGCGTTCATAGTAATAACAGCATGGGGGAGACTTCCGTGTCACCTGGTGCTGTCCTCAGCACCTTTAATCCTGACAACAGCAGTAAGATTTTACATTTTCCAGATGAAGAAACTGAGGCACAGAGAGAGTAAATAACTTGCTCAAGTTTCAGTTCAGTTCAGTTCAGTCACTCAGTCATGTCCGACTGCGATCCCATGAACCGCAGCATGCCAAGCCCCCCGTCCATCTCCAACTCCCGGAGTCCACCCAAACCCATGTCTATCGAGTCGGTGATGACATCCAGCCATCTCATCCTCTGTCTTCCCCTTCTCCTCCTGCCCCCAGTCCTTCCCAGCATCAGGGTCTTTTCCAATGGCCAAAGTATTGGAGTTTCAACTTCAACATCAGTCCTTCCAATGAACACCCAGGACTGATCTCCTTTAGGATAGACTGGTTGGATCTCCTTTTTTTTTTTTTGCTATTTAGATTATTAAAAATATTTATTACAAGCATGTTTCTTTTCCCATATTTAAGAGAAAACACATGACTGGAAATATTGAGATGGAAACTGGGTTAAACCAATTCCCAAGTCCTTATCAAGTAATTAATCAATAAAAGAAAAGATACTTTGAAACTAAAAATTAGGGAGGCTTATACACAATTTAGACAGGGGTGGGGAGGGAAAAATAAATCAAAATGAAGTCAGATCGTTTACATTTTATAGCCTTCAATTCAGCACATAAAACTGTACTATTTAATGTATTTCTCCATGAACTTTTTGTGAAATTCAGATCGAAGCGTATCATTTACAAATCTTTTGTCTTTCTTCTGATCATCTACACCTTTTGCACAGTTCTTGAAGACAACATCATCATCCCATCTTCTTTTAACTTTGAAGTTGGCCTGAGGCTGGGATGGGCCAGTGAGATTAAGAAGAGGGTTTCCACTCAGAATGTTGTCCATACGAATCCTTTCTTCTTCAGCCTTTTGTTCTTGTTCCTTCCTGGCCTGCTCTTCAGCTCTTTCTTTTTTAATTTTTTCCAGCTCTGCAAGAAGGGCTGCAGTATCATCATCATCACTCTCCTCTTCAAAATCTTCATCTTCATTTTCTTCGTCTGTTAGGGGGTCGTCTGCATCAGGGTTGGCAGCAGGAATCTGGTCCAATCGGGGCTTCTTTGACACTGAAGAGGAGGTTGTATGTTCCCGGGTTGGCCGATCTCTGTTTTTTTCTCTCGCAGCAGCTCTCTCTCTCTCTTCCAACTCTCTCCTGAAGTCCCGGTTTCGAACCTCTTCAGGGGCATCCTGAGTGGTCTGTCTATATTTTATCTTTGTATGAGAGGGCAGGTCTCTGCTTGAATACTGCTTTGAGAGTTGGCTCAAATCACCCTCACCTTTTCCTCTTCCACCTCTTGCAGGTTCAAAAGTTGGCCGAGCTGCTGTTGTCATCTTTTATGTTTGGCTGAGCTCCGACGCCTCTGCCTCCGGAGATCATACCTGGTTGGATCTCCTTGCAGTCCAAGGGATTCTCAAGAGTCTTCTCCAACACCACAGTTCAAAAGCACCAATTCTTCAGTGCTCAGCTTTTTTCACTGTCCAACTCTCACATCCATACATGACTACTGGAAAAACCATAGCCTTGACTAGAACGACCTTTGTTGGCAAAGTAATGTCTCTGCTTTTCAATATGCTATCCATGTTGGCCATAACTTTCCTTCCAAGGAGTAAGCATCTTTTGATTTCATAGCTGCAATCACCATCTACAGTGATTTTGGAGCCCCCCAAAAATAAAGTCTGACACTGTTTCCACTGTTTTCCCATCTATTTCCCATGAAGTGATGGGACCACATGCCATGATCTTAGTTTTCTTAATGTTGAGCCTTAAGCCAACTTGTTCACTCTCCTCTTTCACTTTCATCAAGAGGCTTTTTAGTTTCTCTTCACTTTCTGCCATAAGGGTGGTGTCATCTGTATATCTGAGGTTATTGATATTTCTCCCAGCAATGTTGATTCCAGCTTGTGCTTCTTCCAGCCCAGCGTTTCTCATGATGTACTCTGCATATAAGTTAAATAAGCAGAGAGACAATATACAGCCTTGACGTACTCCTTTCCCTATTTGGAACCAGTCTGTTGTTCCATGTCCAGTTCTAACTGTTGCTTCCTGACCTGCATACAGGTTTCTCAAGAGACAGGTCAGATGGTCTGGTATTCCCATCTCTTTAAGAATTTTCCACAGTTTATTGTGATCCATACAGTCAAAGGCTTTAGCATAGTCAATAAAGCAGAAATAGATGTTTTTCTGGAACTCTCTTGCTTTTTTGATAATCCAGCGGATGTTGGCGATTTGATCTCTGGTTCCTCTGCCTTTTCTAAAACCAGCTTGAACATCTGGAAGTTCACGGTTCATGTATTACTGAAGCCTTTCTTACCCAAGAAAAAGAAATGCAAAAAAGCAAAATGGCTGTTTGAGGAGGCCCTACAAACAGCTGTGAAAAGAAGAGAAGTGAAAAGCAAAGGAGAAAAGGAAAGATATTCCCATTTGAATGCAGAGTTCCAAAGAATAGCAAGGAGAGATAAGAAAGCCTTCCTCAGCGATCAATGCAAAGAAACAGAGGAAAACAATAGAATGGGAAAGACTAGAGATCTCTTCAAGAAAATCAGAGATACCAAGGGAACATTTCATGCAAAGATGGGCTCGATAAAGGACAGAAATTGTATGGACCTAACAGAAGCAGAAGATATTAAGAAGAGGTGGCAAGAATACACAGAAGAACTGTACAAAAAAGATCTTCACGACTCAGATAATCACGATGGTGTGATCACTCACATAGAGCCAGACATCCTGGAATGTGAAGTCAAGTTGGCGTTAGAAAACATCACTACAAACAAAGGTAGTGGAGGTGATGGAATTCCTGTTGAGCTATTTCAAATCCTAAAAGATGATGCTGTGAAAGTGCTGCACTCAATATGCCAACAAATTTGGAAAACTCAGCAATGGTCACAGGACTGGAAAAGGTCAGTTTTCATTCGTATCCCAAAGAAAGGCAATGCCAAAGAATGTTCAAACTACCGCACAATTGCACTCATCTCACATGCTACTGAAGTAATACTCAAGTTTAAACATCTTATAAATGGTGCAAGACAGGGTTTGAATCTCAGTTGGCTGAGTCTGAAAGCTAAGCCCTTGACAAAATAATCAGTCAAGGCTACTGAATCCTGTCCATTTCGTAAATGGCTTCACCAGCTCAGTTGAGTTCAATTCAGTCACTCAGTCACGTCCAACTCTTTGTGACCCCATGGACTGCAGCACACCAGGGTTTCCCTGTCTATCACCAACTTCCAGAGCTTGCTCAAACTCCTGTCCATCAAGTCAGTGATGTTTGACCAGCTCAGGTGGTCTTTAAGCCTTTGTTCCTCTTTCTGCACCTCTGTTCTCATCACTGATGTACACCAATCCTGCCCACCATGTCCAAGAAAGCACGTGAATTTGTTGCCAGCCAAAACCTTGGCTCTCTCTCACAACAAAAGGAAGCTCAAGAAAAGAAGAGGGTATCTGCTGAGCCTCTGTTCTCAGGTCTGTCTAAGAAGCTGCTGTGTCAGGTCAAGGTGGGAGATCTAATAGCTGAAGGCTAAAGGAGGACTGCTTTTAGCTCCAGGCAAACACTTTCAAATACAGATAAAGCGAAGCTCTTTCAGAAGAGCAGCCCAGGTGGCAAAAGACCAGGAGACTACACCAAAGAAGGAATTGCCAAAGGAACAGAGCGATCTAGCCTGATGAAGAAAAGACTTGGCAGGACAGGAGAACTAACTTCTTATACCAAAGCTGTTCCTGTGGGAAGAAGGTTGAAGTCCTGCCTGATGGCTCAGTGGAGAGAACCCACCCAGAGGCAAAGAAGCTGATTTCAGCTAATGCTCAGAGCTGTCCAGAGACAAATGCACTGCCAAAACTGGGCAGGGCCCTATAGGGCCTTCCCAGGTACAAAAGACATTCCATGTCTCAGTTTCTTTTCTGTAAGGAAAAGGCTTCAGTCTCCTAGACCTTCTCTGAGTTCCGAAGGGCAGATTCAAGCAGTTACTAATTAGAGAAGGGAGAGAATGAAGAAACAAAGGCGAAGTAGTCCAGAAACAATGATGGAGTAGAGTCTCAGTCCTCCTCCAGGGATGTGTATAACAGTATCTATGAGTTCTTCTGCAGGACCTAAGGCCCCCACTTGGGTGGAGGATGGTAACTTCAGGCTGGGCACACAATTCCTGGTGCACTGCCTGGTTACCTCACCACCAACCAATCATAAGAAAATGACACACCCTATAGCCCTCATTCCAAATGTTGCCTATAAAAACTCTTCAAAGACCATCAGAGAGTTTGGGGGTTTTTTGAGCATCATTTGTCTATTCTCCTTGTTTGGCCCTGCAATCAACCTATCTCTGCTCCAAACTCTGACGTTTCAGTTTGTTGGTTGGGCCTCACTGTGCATCAGGCACACGAACTTGAATTCCACACCACCACCTAGTCTAGTCTTGTATTTAAGTACACACTGGAAGATCACTTGCGTCGTCGATAGCAATGCATTCTTTCAGCTGGTTTGGGTCTAAACTGCTACCTTTTCCAGAGCCCAAGAGTGGGGTCTTGTCTAACACTCAGAAATGAATTATCCAAGGAAACAGATGTACTGACAAAGCAAAAGGCTTTATTGGGGAGGGGCACCCAGGCAGAGGGCAGCAGAGCAAGAGAACCCAGAAGAACTGCTCTGCCATGTGGCTCACAGTCATAGATATTATGATGATGAGGTCAGCTTTCTGGGTTTTCTCTGGCCACTCATCTTGACTGTGCCCACATTTGGTCCAATTCAAGGCCCTTCCTGCTGGCGCACACATCTCTCAGTCAAGATGTTTCCCGGCATGAGCATTTTGGGGAGGTTGGCAGGACATCTTATGGGCTGGCCTCTCCTCCCTCCTTTTGGCCCCTCCCAAATTTTCCTGGTTAGTTTTCCAGTGGCAGCACCATGTCCCTTATCAGAGCAACTCAGGCAAGTGGTTATTTTCATGCCTGGCCAAGGCGGGCAGTTTCGGTCAATGGCTCCCTAACAAAATTACTGGTCACCAGAGGGAGAGAACACAGCCCTTTGGCTCCCAGATAACTTGGGTACATTGCAAAACAGTCCAAGCATATAATTTTCAAATTTGGATGTACCAAACTTTTTGAGATAATAATCCTACAAATGATTTGTAACTATAAGGAATATACTCCGTATCTACTTTTCCATCTCTTCCATTGCAGTAACTGAGCCCATTCCTTCACAAGCCTGCTCCGTTTTCCTCTATTTCTGAGCTCCCTGCCAGCAGAGAGAGGAAACAGCCCTGGAATGTTGTGCTGAATGGAAAAGGCAGGAAAGCACTGTTTGACTTGGAATTCCATGACATGTGGCAGGCAGGGTGGAGGAGAGACCCAGCTCACTGAACAGGGTGTTCTTTGGGGTCTAGGGAACTTGGTGAAAGAATCTAAGTTCAAAACAAATGGGAGGGAAGAGCAGAAGGGATGAGTGGGGACCAGCTTGGTGTCCTGACATGCCTGTCAGAAAACAGCACTTGGGATGAAGTTGTCTTGCCACATGGCTGCACAGCTTTGTTTTGCTTCATGCTTTATTTTTTTTTTTTTTAAAGAAAATACATCACAAACCTAGGGACTGAAATAGTTATATTTAATTACAGTGTATAGGGAGGGAGGAATTAAGAGTAAAACCAAGCAAAAAAGAGAGAGAGTGAAAGATAGACTTACAAGAGACCTCATAGAAAGAACATCATATAGGAAAATGAAGTAAATAGATTTGCCCCCATTCTGGGTACCAGGTCGATGCTGCCTCAATCCGGAGGTATAGCTGAAGCTCTCTCAGGTACCTTTCTAGTGTAAGTAACATGCTTTGATTATTGCAAAGAGGAATTTCAGCCACTTACAGCATGAGAGAGAGCAAGGAGTGTATGGCTGGGGGCCACTTCATCCTCTGCTTTGCTATGAGGCTTTAACAGAATCCCCTCATCACTCTGAGGCTTTGAATCCATGTGTGTCCACATGAAACTTTTAGG
This sequence comes from Antilocapra americana, assembly GCA_007570785.1. Lineage (NCBI taxonomy): Eukaryota > Metazoa > Chordata > Mammalia > Artiodactyla > Antilocapridae > Antilocapra > Antilocapra americana. Next base: position 3,018,825 of record ML663562.1, on the reverse strand, counting down.
ACAGCTATTTGCAAGGCCTTTTCTAACTCTGAAGTTCAGTGAATCAAAATTTAAGGAAACTATAATTTTTTCAAAATAATGTCCCTCCCCCTTTTTTTTTTTTCATTTGAAAAGTCTTTGTTGAATTTGTTGCAATATTGCTTCTGTCTTATGTTTTGGTTTTTTGGTCACGAGGCATGTGAGATCTTAGCTCCCTGACCAGAAATCGAACCAGCATCCCCTACATTGAAAGGGGAAGTCCCAACCACAGGACAGTCAGGGAAGTCCCTAGAGGAAGTTATAATGACCCTGGAAATATCTTCCTCCAGGTAAAATGAGGAAATGGAGAGAGTAGCAGGAAGGGAGTTTGTCCCATGAGCGTCTTGGTGTGTTTGTAAAAAGGAACAGAGTTGATGAGAAATGTAAGCAAAAAAGTCTCTAGACTTCTCCAGGGGATCAATTTCCTCTGTCTACTATTTTCTTGGGCTTCCCAGATGGCTCAGTGCTAAAGAATCCGCCTGCCAGTGCAGGAGACACGGGTTCAATTTCTGGGTTGGGAAGATCCCCTAGAGTAAGAAATGGCAACCCGCTCTAGTATTCTCACCTAGGAAATCCCTTGGACAGAGAAACCTGGCAGGCTACAGCCCATGAGGTCACAAAGAGTCAGACACGACTTAGTGACCTAAACAATAATCCTTGTCCAATGGGAGGAGCAAAAGCAACCTCCGATATCCCCTTCTCTTCTGGAAATTTCCTTGAAAAATGAGGTGATGGGTGATAATAGTGACAACCAATACTGTCCCTTCTTCTGAGGGACCTAGGAAGACATAATTAACCTACAACACATCAGTCACTAATTTTGTCACTGGTCAGATCAGGGGTCGTACTCCAAGCACCAGGTGTGCAAGTGGGTCACCCAAACCAAGAGTGAAAGCAAAGAATCTGGAAGAAATCTGAGAAAACGTGGAATGGCCTGGGGGTGGGTAGGGTAGAAACACTCACAGAAGTATGTGGAAGACCAGAAAGCCCGAACAATGAGGGAATAGTTACCCTCCCACAAGGAAATTCTGCTCTGGGCTCATCAACTGCACCCCAAAACACAGCCAGGTGCTGCCTAAACGCTTGCCCTTGGCCGCAGGCAGCACTAATCAGAACAGTGACCAGACAGTGCCAAAACACGAAGTTTGGTTCTGGGTTGCTTTGGGAAAATTGATAGCACAGTCTGTGAGCTGGAGAGAGCATAGCCCCCGAAGCCCTCGGGCTGTGTGCTCTCGGGACTCTCGGGACAGTAGCCCTTCCTGGAAGCCAGTGGAGTTCTTGATGCTTCAGAAGTAGCTGATTATCATCTCTGGGCAAGAAGCCACCAAAAAGACCCATGCCCAAAGGGGTGGGTGACATCATAACAGCACCTTTGTGAACCCCATACTGTGTATCAGTGTACACTGCTTTTATGACACCTTCTCTCTGGTACTTGGGACAACCCCAGGAAGCAAATAGAACTGATATTATCACTCCTGCTTTAAAAATAAGAAGATGGAGGCTCAAAATGACTTAATGACACACTCCAGCTCCCACAGTTAGGGAGTGTCAAAGCCTAGACTAAATATGTAAGGCACTACTTCAAAAAAGAAAGATAGGAGGCATACCTAGTCCTTTGGGCTTCGCTTCAGAATTGCTTTCATTCACACCGCTGTGGATGTAACCCCAGAGAGAGAAGTGCGTGCTTTCCCAAGTAAGAGGCTCCCAAATGGGGAAGCCTGGTCTACTACAGTGCATGGGGTCAGACAGGACTGAGTGACTGAACAACAGCAATCCTGGCAGGTCTTTATCATCTCCCCTGCCGACTCCCCACATCCCCTACACACAACTCCCCAGAATCACACTTGGGGAAAAGTGAACAATTTCTGCTCTGCTCTGGCACCAGTGAGTAATTAATAGATTGAACACCTACGCCATTCTCACCAAGCCCTACCTGGCTCAGTGGCCACCAAGGAAATGCTGTCTTTATTCTCAAGGAATTTGCAGTCTTAGCAAGTAGAAGATGCATATCAAGTTACACACAGAGCAAAATGCTTCACAAAATGTCAGGATTAATAGGTATATATGAAGTTGAAATACAAATGGACAATGTCTCAATTAGGGTTTTGGTCGTACTTCTATATCTAAAGCTAACTGCCCAAATAAGCACCTTTGCTTTGCTCAGTCACTAATTGATAAAAACGTGTTAGCATGTTTCACAACATGCTTGCTTACATATTGCTTAGATATTGCTAGCCTTGTACCTACTACTACTGCTAATGTTACAGAAAGGTGGGATCCAGCTGCTCGTCACTCAAAAGCCAATAAACAGTCTGGGTTGCTGGAAAGGAAAGTTTATTTTATTTCAGACACTGGCAACTGGGGTGGGAAGGGTGGTCATCTGTCCAAAGGCTGACTCCTCCTACCCTGCTAAGCAGAGGGTGAGAGCTTTTATAGGTCAAGGGAGGAGCTACATGCAGAAACAGCACAGTCAGCTCTGACAGTCATCTTCAGATTGGTCATCGGTGGTCTGATCAGCATCATCTTCATTATTTTCGATACAGTTAATCTTCAGTTTCGGGGTCAGCTTGCTTCCATTTCTTTGAGGCCAATTCTCAGAATTGTGGCAGCTTAAGTCACAGCTATATTCTGGACACCACGTAATTAACTCTGCACACTAGTGGGAGTTTCAGTATCTATAAGACAGCTAACAAGACATAGCTCAGACCCTTAAGAAGGAACTAAAGGTCCTTGACTATGCTTAATGACTACATTATTATTTGGTCTCCTTGGACTGTTTTCCTTTGTTTCTGCATGTCTTATTTCTTTGATTAAACTTATTCTTTGACTAATGTTTTCCACAGACAAAAGGCAGGCAGAGGACATGAAGGAGAAGGATCGTAAGGTCCTGCTTGGTTTTAGTGTCATCAGTAAGATGCTGCACAATTCCTTTTAACCGTTTAAATTCCTTGTATATCAATTATGACTCAATAATAATAACTTCCATGAATGAGATGTTTACTCCTGACACTATTAAATGTTTTGTATGGGTTATATCATTTCATTGCTTCTAAGACCCTAGGATCTTCACTGTTCAGACACAGAAACCAGATTTTGAATAAATCAGCTCCAAGTTCTGTAAGTGGAAAAAGTATATTAGACCCCAGATCAGTCTAAATGCAAAGCTCTTAAGAAGTTCACATTTCCTCATTTTAGCTTTACAACATACTCATGAAATAAGCAGGAAAGATTTTAGTAGCCTCATTTTAAAGACGAGGAAACAGATTTAGTCAAAGATTCAGTGACTTAACCTAAGAGTTTTGGCACTAACCCTATAATTCCATTCTACCTACGATCTATTCCATCATCTTTATACAGTGCCAGCAACTACTTATATCAAGAGGGAAGGACAGACTATTATAATTGACTTGGAGACTGAAGTGTCAGTTGCATTTTAAAAAATTATTTATTCACTGATTTATTTATTTGGCTGTGAGGGGTCTTGGTTGCTTTACATGTAATCTTTGACCATCACTGCAGCATGTGGGACGTTTAGTTGTAGCACTTGAACACTTAGTTGTGGCCTGTAGGATCTAGTTCCCTAACAGGGATTGAACCCAGGCCCCTGCATTGGGAGCACGAGGTCTTAGCCACTGGACCAGAGATGTCCTCAGCTGTGTTTTTTAACCATGCCTTTTTTAAAAAATCTGTTCTTTGCTACATGGCTAATATCACCTCCACATGTTTAAATTCTACCCTTTACTCAACAGAGAATGTAGATGGTTTAGAATCTTCAAAGCCAAGCTAGAAATGACCTACATTTGAGAAAACTCCTCTCCTGGCCTCTCTCAAAGCCACACGATGCCAGAGATGGTTGGAACCTTGAGCAGACTTTCTTGAGCCCTTATCCACTTAAAATTGGTTATTTTGAAATCACTGATGACTCAACTGAATCCAAATTCCACTGGAATTCCTCTCCACAAGCCCTATCCACTCTCAGTTTGCCTCCATGGAGACTCACCTTCTCTGAACTTCTGCCAAATCTTTTAATCACTCAGCTAAGCTGAGCAAAATGTGTGTCCAGGTCATGCTTGCATAGCCCTCCCCTTAGATCTGCAATCCTACCATAACTTATCAGACAGGCTTGAGTCATCCTCACAGTCACATCCTCAAGGTCATCCACACCAGTAAAACAATATTAATAAGCCTACATGGCTGCTGCATGGGGGTTAAATGACAATGAGCCAAATTAATGATGAGGAGTTTAAGTATATTAACTTTTATTAAGGAGAGTATGACTAATAAGTACATGCAATCAGATTCTTCTTTTAAATTCTGAATTAGAGCCTTTCTCAGCCAAATAATGATTTAAGAAAGAAAAAGACAGGAGGCAGAATTATTCACAGAATCAGTTTGGATCACCTTGGGTCCCTGATGTCTGGATGGATCAGAGAGAGAAGGCAAGGTTGGGAGCTACCTAACTCTCTGCATTAGAGGGAGGAAAGGTTGGCATGAAGAGATTGTATTTTGCAGACCTTTACATGTCCCTACATATTCTGTTTTCCTATGTTATAAATTACAGGCAATAAGGCACAGAGACTTCCCTGGTGGTCCAGTGATTAAGATTCTGATCTCCCAATGCAGGGGGGCCAAGTTTGATCCCACCTCAGGGAACTAGATCCCACATGTCAAAACTAAGAGCTCATATGCCATAGCAAAAGATCCTGCATAAAAGATCCAATAAGACTTGGTGCAGTCAAATAAATGAATTAACGTGTTGTTCAGTCGCTAAGTTGTGTCTGACTCTTTGTGACCCCATGAACTGCAGCACACCATATTTCCCTGTCCTTCACTATCTCCTAGAGTTTGCTCAAACTCATGAGTAAATAAATAAGCAATAAAGCACAAGAGAGGACACACCTTACTGAAAGAATGTGTATAAGATGAGAGGGTGAGGATGGATGTTGAAGTCATTTCACTGTGTTAGTTTCTGAAGGCTCCTCTAACAAATTAACACAAAACTTGAAAGACTAAGACAGTAGAAATTTACTTTCTCAGATTTCTGGAGACCACGAGTCTGAAGGTCATTTCACTGGGCTAAAATCAGTATGTCGGGGGGTAGGGGTGAACATGTTCCCTCCGAAGGCTCCTGAGAGAATCCTTCCTTGCTTCTTCCAGCTCCAAGGGTGTGGCTGCCAGCATTCCTTGGAACATCCCTCCAGTCTCTGCCTCCATGGTCTTGTCATCCCCTTTTCTGTGTGTGTCTAATTGCCCTCTACTCCTTATAAGGAGTCATGTGATTGCATTTGGAGTCCACCTGATGATCCAAGGTCATCTCAAAATTCTTAACTTCACTATATCTGCGAAATCTTTTTACAGGATATCAGGCGAAATTCACAGGTTCCAGAGATTACCGTGTGACTCTCCTCTTTTGGGGGGAGTGGTGCATTTTGAGGCTACCACAACCACTTTATCTGCTAAACACTGCACCCAGCACTACTTACACCACTTTAGCCAGATCCAGAGGGGAGATCTTGGAGCTGCTGCTGACTAGACAACTCTGCTCGACCTTCAAGAGGTTTATCTCCAGACCACGCCACGGAAGTGTCAGATACAAATATTACTGGGTTGGCCAACAAGTCTGTTCAGATTTTCCCTAAGATGTTACAGAAAAACCCAAAAGAACTTTTTGGCCAGCTTGATAGACCAGTCTGGGCTCATTCAATTAATTTCGAGTCAGCAAATGATAACTGAGCAAGGACACTGTGGGGATTTCAGAGACAACTAAGGTTTGTTCTTTGCCCCCAAAAAAGGTAAACTAGAAGGTAAACCAGGTAAACTAGAGGAAATCATGGCTCCACTTTCCTTTGTGAACAATAACATGATAAATGAGAAATCAATAAGGATGAAGACCAGGAGTCACAGAGGGACAAATGCCCTGGTTCCAAAGAGGTTTAATGGCAACCCTTGATGTATTCACACCAATTCCTGAAGCATAGCCAAGAACTGTTCAAGAGTCTATAGAACTTTTAATATTTTTTGGAGGGGTGAGGGGGGACATAAATAATTTAAAATTCATGGGAAAATTGCAATATAAATAATACAAAGAACAGTACTCTTTCCCCAAATTTATCTATTGGTATAATTTTATTGTATTTGCTTCATTATGTGTACCCTCTCTCTCACTGATAAATAAATTCTCCCTCTCATAGATAAATAAAATTTTCTAAACCTTCTGGTAATAAATTGCTTATATCAGGCCCCACTCCTCTTAAATACTTTATTGTTTATTTTTCAAGAACAGGAATATTTTATCACACAACTGTAATGCAATTATCAACTTTAGTACCTTTAGCACTAATATAATACTTGTATTTAATCAGTTATCAGATTTTCAATTATATTATTGGCTCAATAAAGTCATTTATCATTAGTTTGCTTTTTTTCTCCTTCAATTCAGAATCCAGCCCAGGATCAGAGATTGCATTTGATTGCCATATCTCTTTAATTCTCCTAATCTGAAATATTTCCCTAGATTTTCTTTCATTTTTGTTGACTCTCAAGTTTTTAAGGAACATAGTCCAACTTTTTAAAACAGAATGTTCGACTTTTTGGCCATACCTTGCATCATATGGGATCTTAGTTCCCCAACCAGGAATTGAACCTACATCCCATCCCCTACATTGGAAGGCAAAGTCTTAACCACTGGACTGCCAAGGAAATCTGAAAATAGAATATCTGCCTATGTTTTTAACAGTGGGAACTTATTAATTCCTATTTTTTCAATGGTTTATCATTCAATGCTATGCTTAAATTATTTTGGCCTCAAATTGTACCAGATTAAACTGGTAGGAATCCCTTCAAGGTGCTTCTTGTGCCCTTGTGTATACCCCTCATCATTTTTTGTTTTTCAAGAACTTCTTTGCTTTCTAGCAAAATGTTCCAAGTTCATCATGTACCTACCTTGTCCCAGCCCTAGAATTGGTCATTTCTTTGAAGAACTCTTGGAATTAGAGATCAAGATTTGAGTGTCAGGTGCTCATCGTTACTGGGGAGTCTTTGCTCCTAGGACCTTTCAGTAGAAAAAATTTGAAAATATACACATATTTATATACATGCCTGGGCTTCTCTGGTGGCTCAGAAGTAAAGAATCTGCCTGCCAATGAAGGAGACACAGGTTCAATTTGGGTCAGGAAGATCCCCTGGAGAAGGAAATGGCAACCCATTCCAGTATTCTTGCCTGAAGAAGTCCATGGACAGATAAGAATGTCCATGAGAACGGATAGGCTACAGTTCATGGGGTCACAAAAGAGTTGGACATGACTTGACTAAACAACAACAAATATACATACATACAAACATAATACCCATATACTTATATACATACATATGCGTGTATGCTCAGTCGCTCAGTGTGTCCAGCTCTTTGCAATCCCATGGACTGTAGCCCTCCAGGCTCCTCTGTCCATGGAATTTTTCAGGCAAGAATACTGGAGTGCTTCCCATTTTCTCCTCCAAGGGATCTTCCCAACCCAGAGTTGGAGCCTGCATTGCCTGCATTAGCAGGTGAATGCTTTACCACTGCACCACCTGATAAGCCTATACATACATGTACACAAATACATATACATGTGTATATATTCATGTACACATGTGTGTACATGTATATGTATACATACATGTGCACGTGTGTATGTGTGTATAAAATTATGAGTTAACCTGATGTCTCTAACTTCAGTCCACCCCCATAGGGTTCCTTCCTGCCTTTTTCAGTTCACATTTTGATGTCTTTTGGCTGAGCAGCATCCCTGGTGGCTCAGACAGTAAAGTGTCTGCCTAAAATGTGGGAGACCCGGGCTTGATCCCTAGGTCGGGAAGATCCCCTGGAGAAGGAAATGGCAATCCACTCCAATATTCTTGCCTGGAGAATGCCCTTGGACAGAGGAACCTGGCAGGCTACAGTCCATGGGGTCACAAAGAGTTGGACATGACTGAGTGACTTCACTTTCCCATATGGAATTTCTCACTCCCAACTATATTAGCACATTCCTTCATATGCCCAACACCACAGCACATCTAAAATAGTTTCAAAACTGCTTGACATATCTTACCACAAGATAATTAAGAATATATACTAAGACAAGTTCAAGAGTTGGTTGCAGTTCTACCCTCCTCAACCTCAGTCAAGACAGAAGGTAAATAGTCAAGCAACCTGTTCATGAATTACTAGATTCGTTCTTTTTCTTTTTTCCCCTTCATTGTGACTGAACTACAACTGGATTCATTCGTTTTCAGTTTAGATTCTTCTTTCCCTTCCCGTTTTCCTTTAACTTGAATTTTGAATACGTAGATTAACATGCTTCCAGCAGTCAAACTATACAAATAATATTATTCACAGAGAAGTGTCACCCCTTCCTGAATCACTTCCAACCCCTCCCTCCAGTAAGTAATCAAGTTGATTGTTTTCTGATTTATCTTTCCTGTGTTTCTTTTGGTAACAATAAGGTAGACGTATGTTTTATTTCCGTTCCCTTTTTACACAAAAGATGGTGTGCTATGTATCCTTTTTTATACTTTTCATGCTTTCAGCTAGTATTTCCTAGAAATCATTTGATATTTATAGTTCAGAGTAATTGCCCTTATTTTGTGGGGTTTTTTTTTTTTTTTCAAATACAGCTCACAGTATTTCATTGTGTGTATATACCATAGTTTATTCAACCCATCTCCAATGCTTGGAGATATAGGTAGTTTCCAGTATTTCACAATTACAAATAACACTGCAGTGAACAGCTTTGTGCATATTTATTTTCATACCATTGAGGTGCAACTTCAACGGGAAATTCCTAGAAGTTCAATTTCTGTGGTCAAGGGAGTAAGCATGCATAGTTTTGTTAAATTTTGCCAAATTTTGATTCACAGGGGTGGTACCATCTTGGATTTCTGCCAACAGTAAATGAAAAAACCTAGTTTTCCAGCGTCTCATCAATAGAGGATACTGTCAGACTTTTCAGTTTTGCCAATCTGACAGACAAGAAATTATTTTCTTGTAGTTTTAATCTATAGGACTCTTACAATAAATGAAGTTGAACATTTTTTCACGTATTTAGGGCCATTTATATGTCTATTTTTGTGCCTTGCCTGTTTCTGAATTTTGCCAGTTTTTCTATAGGAAATTTGGAGATATTCCTTCCTTAATTTTTATAATTTTTTCTATTATATTAGGGTTATTAATCTTTTATCTGTCATATGTATTACAGATATCTTCTCCCAGTTTGTTTTTTTTTGTTTATGGTGATTTTTGCCATGAAGTTTGTTTTGTTTATTCTGTTTTTCAGAGTAGTCAAATCCATCTTTTCTTATCTAATAGCTGTATTTTTAGATATAGTTAGAAAGCCTGGTGGCTGAGACAGTAAAGAATCTGCATGCAACACAGGAGACCCATGTTAGATCCCTGGGTCAGGAAGATCCCCTGGAGGAGAAAATGGCAACCCAGAGAATCCATGGACAGAAGAGCCTGGTGGGCTGGCAAAGTCTATGAGGTCACAAAGAGTCAGACAGGACTAAGCAACTAACACTTTCACTTTTCAAAAAGCCTTTATTTACATCTAAGTTGTAGAGAAATTTACCCATGCTTTCTTCTAGTATTCGTATAATTTCATTTTTGCATTCAGATCTCTAGTTCATTTGGAGTTTGTTTTTATATATGGTATACAAATGGATATAACTTATATTTTTCTAATGGCTATCAGTTTGCGGCAACATTATTTGTTAGAAGACCATCTTTGCCCCAGTGATTACAGACATCAGCTTTGTCAGACGCTGGGTAGCTAGTCAAATAGCTGTGCTTATTTCTGGATTTTCTCTTCTCTCCCACTGGTCTGTTTATCTACCCATGCACCAGTCAGTACCATGTTATTTTAAGTATAGAAGCTTTGTAGCATGACATATGCTAGGGCTAATCCCCCTCTGACATATTAAAGCATGCTATAAAGTCTAATGGCAAGGTAGTAAAGAATCCGCCTGCCGGTGCAGGAGAGGCAAAAGACATAGGTTCAGTCCCTGGGTCAGGAAAATCCCCTGGAGGAAGAAATGGCAGCCCATCCCAATATTCTTGCCTGGAGAATTCCATGGACAGAGGAGGCTGGCAGGCTTCAGTCTCAGGAGTCACAAAGAGTTCGACATGACTAAATACACACACACAATGCCCCCTCTGAGCTCTCCCTTTCCAGTGATTTCCTAGCTAGTCTCCCGCATTTATTTTTCCATAGGAATTTAATATCAATCCGTCTTACTCTTCTTAAATGCTCCTTAGTATTTGTATCAGGGTTCCATTAAATTTATAAATTAACTTAGGGAGACCTGACATGTTGATCAAATTGAGATGTGCCAAAAACAAGGCATGTTATTCATTCTGTTCAAGTTATTGGTATTTTTAGATCTGATGTTCTCTCTTGGATACTCCCTTAGGTATCAGTCCATTCAACAAAATAATATTTGTTGAGCAGCTATTACACCTTTAGCACTATATTAAGCACAATAGAAATAAAGAAGTAGGCTCTGTCCTCCAGCAGCTTAGAATTTCATGAGTGAGATGGGCTAACATTCCTGAAACAAAGCAAGCTGTGTGAGAACCCATGGAAGAAAGTCCCCCATAGCACAGCGAGACCGTCCATGCAATGCAGGCTCTGAGGGTGGGCAGAGAAATGACAGCTAGAATAACAGGGCAAGACCTTGGACTGAATTTAGGGTGGACTCATATGCCCTGAAGGTCATGTAGGACTTAGGTGGGGTGACAGGAAGGAGAAAGAATCTCAATGAGGGGTACCTAGGTAAAAGCTCAGAGGTGGACTAAGCATGACACTGCACAGGGCAGAAAGCCCCCAGCCAGACCCTTGGTTGGAAAACACTCTTCAAGCCTCAGTGTTAACAGCTCCAATCTTCATTATGTACTTATTAAAATAAGATTAGTGAACATCTACCAGTTTCTTAGTTCTTTAGAGTGCTAATTTCTGTCCATCATGACGTCTCTGGGGATGCTCCAGAGCTGAGCTATGCAGTAGCTACCAAGCTCTTTAAGCCTTTGGAGGAGTGCAACTGAAGCACTGGATTTCTAATTTTATTTCATCTTAATTTACATTTTAAACATAAAAGCATGACTTCCATGGTGGTCCAGTGGTTAAGAATCTGCTTGCCAATGGAGGGGACACAGTTTCCATCCCTGGTCCCAGAAGATGCCACATGCCTGCTACAGAGCAACTAAGCCTGTGCACCACAACTACTAAGCCTGAGCTCTGGAACCCACGAGCCACAACTACTGAGCCATGTGCCCCAGAGCCTGTGCTCTGCGACAAGAGAAGCCATGGCAATGAGAAGCCCTCGTTCTGCAAATAGAGTAGCCCCACTCGCCACAACTAGAGAAAGCCCATGAGCAGCAACGAAGACCCAGCTCAACCGTAAATAAAATAATATTTTAATAGAAGTTCCTAAATCCTCATCATGTACTTATTAAAATAGTGAACTAGTCTAAATGAACTAGAACATTTACTAGTGTAGATGACTTTTCCATTGGAGTCAACTTTATTGTTTGAGGGAGGCCTGCATTTGACATCAACATCAACTGCATAAAATATCATTGTTAGATTGCAGTGTGTGTCTCAGTTTTACTTTTTTTTAATGTGGCTACTGGGAAAGTTTAAATTACATCTGTGGCTCATATCGCATTTCTCTTGGACAGCACTGGTCTAGTGCCTTACAACCCTTTGAGGGCTGGTCAGTGTCCCATGGGAACCATTCCCAACTTTCAGAAGCTGATAGTTGACTAAGATGCCCAGGTAATTCTTATGCACAGCAATAAAAACATAAGATCTGGAGGACACAAAAGACATACTGGCCTCTGGGAGATAACCCCAGAGTGGTCCCAGCCCTTCTGAGGGTCGGGGCAGGAGGCAGAGTAAGCAGCGGCAGAGAGGCCCCTGCCTGCCACTGTGATGTCACAGAGGCAGCCTCCTGGGTCAGCCAGCCCCACCCCAGTGTGCCCTGGTTGCAGGATAACCTCTCCTTCCTCTCCAGCCTACCTCATACCACCTGACCCCTCTGCTGGCAAGAGGGGCTCTGATTCATCTTCACACTCAAGGCTCATCCCACATAACCAATTTAAGACACAGCAGAAGAAACACTGAAATCCCTCTGTCTTATAACTTCAAAAGTGAATGAGCAATTCCTCTCAGCTGATTCAAAATGTTTGTCTCACCCAGAAGGTAGGTGCCTTAAATTTTGAAATCTTATGACTATCTCAAGTGTAGTCCCCTTAATTATTGGATGTGTAATATGGGTTATACAAATTCATCGTAAGGAGCTTAAGAACACTCAGTAGGATTATCTGAAATGGAGTAAAAATGTGTTACTCAAGCCCAGTTTTTATTGATAAACACAGAGATGGCCCTACCTTGGCCTCTTGTTCTTTGATCATCTTCCATTAAAACTTCCATTTCTTCCTCCTTTGTCTCTTATCACACCTTTCCTCTGCTCCCAGGGCAGCTTAATGTCTTCTAGGTCTTTTTTCTCTCTACATCTGTATGATTTCTACTACAAAATCTAGTCCCTGGAAAAGGGCCAATGACATGGAAGTGATAGCAGTGATAAAATGTCTATCACTCTAGTGAACTGAAAGAGATGCTGAGGCATTCCCACGACCAGCTCCAATCCGAAATCTGCTGGAACTAAGGACAGCACAATCTTAGGCTCTTCCTGGTCTCAGAATCTGCAGAGATATTTCCAGACCCAGAAAGACACTCACAGCCAACAAAGATGTCTTGGCTTGTTTAGCGGAGAAGGTACATCTGGAAGTGACTTGCCTTCCATTTTGAGAAAGTTGGCAACTCCCAACTTGCAGCTCACAGGGTTACTAAAAAGAAAAAAAAAAAAGATGTTCATTCTCCTACATCTTACCTTTCCCAGGGGAGAAAAATGAAACTTACAATTAGCTTGAGAAATAAAATACACACACACACACACAGAGCAATGTGGTGCACTGGGAAGTTAGAGATTTCAGAAGAAATGAGCTTGTTAAAAAAAAAAAAAAAGACACTTCTGGAGCCTCAGAAAAGAGCTCACAGTTATGAAGAACCACCAAATTATGGGCTCAGCCCACTTCTCTGGTTCAGAATCTCCTTAAGCGATTAGATCATAAATAGGCCAACCCTCAGAAGTGAATACAGCTAGGACTAGCTGTAGTGAAAAAAAAAAAAATGTTTTTTATTGGTTTACGAGGAGAGATACAGAGGAAATGATGGGAGAGTCAACGTTTATCAGTATAACCCGTGAAGTTTAAAGGAGGCAATCTGTTGGCTCATTCTGAGTGCGCTCTCACAACTGAGCCTCAATCTGTGCCACGGGTAAGGGTGACCAGGCCTCGCCTTGACCCAGGGGAGGCCTGGCCTTGACTCAGGTTTCCCAAGTTGACTCTGCGTTTATGAGCGTGAGGAGACAGACACTGGGGTTCTGACTTCTCCGGGCAGTGAAGATTAAACGGCCATGGAGGGACTGCGAAACCGTCTGGGGCAGGGGCGGGGTAACCGAGGAGGACAAACTTCTTAATACGCCTCCGAGAAAACAGTCGGGGAGGTTAGGGAACTTGGCCAAACTCTTTAGCCAGGTCATGGGGTGGGGCAGGGACTAGAACTCAGATCAAGTGTGGGTTGGTGGCCCCGACGTTCCGTCTCTCGGACCCACGAAATGAGGCAGAGACAAGGCCTTTCTGCAGAACAGGAGCCTAGGCGTACCTTTAGGGGAACAGGGCAGGGGCGCGGAGACCTTAGACTTGGGTTTCAGCTCCTCCCGACCCTCGGCCCACAGGCTCGAGAGCGGAATTCAGGGGATGAACGGGGATCTCCGCACTCCCTCCGCCCACCCCGCCTGGGAGGACCCTCTGGACGCTGTCACCGTCCTCCCAGGAAGATGTGGAGGCCCCGGGCGGGGAGCCCCACCCGCTCGGGACGTCCCGGCGCTCAGCTGCGGGGCTGGGCCTGGCCAAACAATTCAAAACAGGCTCCCGCGCGTCACCTTGGCAACGCTCTCCAGTTGCTAGGCGACCGGGCGCCGTCGTAAACCGAGGGCGGGCGTGTTACTAGCGGATGGGAGGGGGCCCGCGGGAACTAGCCCGGCGCTCGGGCACTGCGACTGCCGGGGGAAGTCGGGGGAGAGGGCAGAGAAGGAAGGGGCGGGGTAGGGGGCGCATGCCGGATGCACAAGGGGCGCCTTTTAAGAGGCCACTCCCGTTAGGCCCCTGCCCCGCCAGTCTGTCCCCGACACCCCACCACCCCCGCCCCTCCCCAGCAGTCCCCGAGAGCTCCGTCACCCCCGCGTGAGTGATTGCCCCACAGGATGCCCAGATGGGACTGCCCTTCTGATTCACTCCAGCTGCTTGAGGCATGAAAGAAAGGCGGCTTCCTCTCCTGGAAATGACTGCATTCGCAAAAGCCCTCAAACAATTCCATTAAAAAGAGGAACGGGAAAAGCCACAGAGAGGAGAGGCCCCACAAATGATTTTCTTTGGGCATCCCCACTGCACAGAAGTAGGTGTTCCCAGAACTCGGGACCCATGTTAGGAAGACTCCAGTCGTTTTTTTATTCTTTGAGCGTCTGGGGTCATGTGGACGTAAAGCACGGTTACATTAGGAATCAACCTGAAGCTGGGAAACCCCAGAGCTCAATGTCCTGTAGTGGCTTTGGTATTTTGGACACTCGGCCTCAGCATGGGCATTTTAGTGATGTTAGTCTTCCCATTAGGGCTGGGAAGCGGATATCAAAATGTCCTGAGCGAACGTTGCTAATTGTCCTTAGTAAATGTGTCATGTGTGAGGCATTGAAGCAACAATTGTAATTAGGGCTATAGAACCTCAGAACTTTAGACATTGGAGATCTACCATCCGAAAGGGCTCCAACCAGGAGGGAATCACTGGGCTTGGGAAAGGACATAACATTTCCAGTCTGTCACTGGCTTGTGAGCAATCTGATTGTACCCTGGTCTCTGTGAACTGAAGATAATACTTGCTCATGAGATCACTGCTGTTTTCTGGGCTTGGCGCGTCAAACAGCAGGAATGTTTCCACAGGTGGGAGGAAGCGTATTGGCACAGGGTCTGTTTGATGAAACTCAGGGTGCATCTGTGTAGAAAGGCCTAGGGTGTGTCTGTGGACCCTCTTTGCAACTTCTCCCTGCTCTTTCCTATGTGAAGCAGGAGGATCCCTATCCCTTTCACCATAGGAGGCTGTTTGGACACTTCTTCAAGATGTTATCTTCAGCCGTAGTCTTCCTAATTGTATTTGTGAGTCGGGTTTCCATTACGCACTTCGTTCATTCATTCCATTTATTTGTGGCTGTTAGGGCTAGGCGCTGAGGATGAACAATGAATAAGACATAGTTGCTACTGTATCTAGAAAGTTAGTCAAATGAACAGAACAGCCAAGTAAACCATGTGATGAGTTATAGGAGAGAGGCACACAGAACAGAGCAGTGTAGACCAGAGCCAGTAACAACTGAAACGTTTACACTATATTCAGCCATTCGTCTACTTAGTAACAGAAAATAATTAGTTAATAGGGCCTAGGTCAGAAATCTGATTCCTGGAAGGATAGAGTGTTCAGTTCAGTTCAGTCCCAGTCGTGTCTGACTCTTTGCGACCCCATGAACCACAGCACGCCAGGGCTCCCTGTCCATCACCAATCCCAGAGTCCACCCAAACCCATGTTCATGGAGTCGGTGATGCCATCCAGCCATCCCCTTCTCCTCCTGCCCCCAATCCTTCCCAGCATTACGATCTTTTCCAATGAGTCAACTCTTCACATGAGGTGGCCAAAGTATCAGAGTTTCAGCTTCAACATCAGTCCTTCCAATGAACACCCAGGACTGATCTCCTTTAGGATGGACTGGTTGGATCTCCTTGCAGTCCAAGGGACTCTCAAGAGTCTTCTCCAACACCACAGTTCAAAAGCATCAATTCTTCGGTGCTCAGCTTTCTTCACCATCCAACTCTCACATCCATACATGACTAGTGGAAAAACCATAGCCTTGACTAAACGGATCTTTGTTGGCAAAGTAATGTCTCTGCTTTCCAATATGCTGTCTAGATTGGTCATAACCTTCCTTCCAAGGAGTAAGCGTCTTTTAATTTCATGGCTGCAATCACCATCTGCAGTGATATTGGAGCCCTCAAAGTTTGACACTGTTTCCCCATCTATTTCCCATGAAGTGATGGGACCACATGCCATTATCTTAGTTTTCTGAATGTTGTTTTAATCACTTCTAATCTCCAGAGTAGTCACAAACCAAATTGAATTCCTGTTTACAAAGTATATGTGGGTGTCCCAAGACCAGTTACTCTTTTTTTCATATCTAGTAAATGTGTTTTTGGACAGTGCAGGCCACAATGACTTATACCTTAGCAGGGATAGGTTGGTCCCAGCCCTTGGCTTTGTGATGTCACAAACGTTCAGTCACACATACATCCCTGCGGTGGGGTGTCCTGAGGGGGTCAGGGTCCAACACACCAAAGTTCAGTAATGTTCTGAGATGTGGAATCTTCTCGTCTGTGTTGAGTCAGGAGCTTCTGAGCCTAGTCAAATTATATTTATGTGGCATTGACTAGTAATTACTTTAAGAGAAGAAAGAGAAGGAACAAAAAATTAACATGCTCAAATTACAATGAAAGGAAGTGAGTGGGATACTTTCTGTGGTCAGGCAGAGAAACTCATGCTTTGTCAAAAAGAGGAAATTGGACATTGTGACCCAGGCAGGGTCCTTGGGGAGGGGATGGGGGAGGGTCTCAACATTGATTGCAGCTGGGAGCCAGCCAGTCAAACAAGCATGCACACTAGATGCACAGCCTCCTATGGGTATGTGCACGTGGAGTCATTCGTGTCCAACTGTTTACAATCCCACGGCCTGTAGCCCACCAGGCTCCTCTCCCAGAGCTAGGCCTTAGTGGTAATTTCTCAGTCGTGTCCAACTCTTTGTGACCCCATGGACTGTAGCCCATCAGGCCCCTCTGTCCATGGTTTTCCCAGGCGAGAATACTGGATTGAGTTGCCATTTCCTTCTCCAGGGGATCTTCCCTATCCAGGGATTAAACCCAGGTCTCCTGCATTGCAGGCCGATTTCTTTACTGTGTGAGCCACCAGAGAAGCCCAGAGCTAGGCTTCGGGAAGGCCTAAAATAATATAGTTTGGGAGGCCCTCTATAAAAAACATAGTACAAAATGACAAGTACAAATTAAATAATAAGTGTCTTGGAAGGGGCCTGAGTAAGTGGGGGCCACAAAGCTGACGTTTCATCAGCTCCACTCTCTAATTCTTCCTCACATAATCCATCTGAGACTCTGCTGCTCCCATCTCCTTTTCCCTGGAGAGGGCATATTTCAGGCTATTAAGTAAGGTACAGGGGGCAAGGTTTATGAGCAGAGGCAATAAAAACCAAAGACAGAGGACTGTGCCAAAAGGTGACTCAAGCGGGATATGAGAAGTGTCTCCAAGTATTTGCAGGGTGGAAACAGAGAGAAGGGAAAAGAATTGGTCACTGTTCTGGGGTGGAAAGGGAACGAGGATACGATTAAGTCAAGAAAAATGTGCACAAAACTCATCAGGAAACACTGTCGAACAGTATTTTCTGATACCGCGGAGTTGTATTTCCCATGGGAAGTATTTGAGGACCTATTTAGTCACTGAAAACTAAAACTGGCCACAGAAAAATGTGCCACAGGAAACAATCTTACAAGATGTCCTCTTACAAGTAGCCGATGGCCCCAGAGTTCATTGTGAGCCCTGAATTCCAGAAAGCTGACACATGGCTTCTATAGATTACCGTGTGGGGAGGAGGCCAAGGCTAGAAAAGAGCGCTAGCCTGCGGGGTGGGGCAGCCACCTCCACCCACCTTTGCTGCTGGTGGGGGGAAGCGTGTGACTGAAGAAGGAAAATATGGGAAGATAGTGCCACCCAGCGTTGAAATGAGAACTCCAGCCAGAAACCAACAGCCAATTCAATTGCGAACAGGAATCAGAAATTCCCTGCTCCCTTTTTCTGGAAGGAGAAGAGGGAAATAAAGGGTCGTTTAGGTGATACAGACATCACCCCTGGACTGAAGCACATGTGTCAAACAGGGTGTTAAGTAAGGCTGACAGATAAGAAGAAATAATACACCTTATATGTGGAATCATACAGTGAGTGAGTGAAAGTCCTTCAGTCGTGTCTGACTCTTTGCTACCCCACAGACTATACAGTCCATGGCATTCTCCAGGCCAGAATACTGGAGTGGGTAGCCATTCCCTTCTCCAGGGAATCTTTCCAACCCAGGGATTGAGCCCAGGTCTCCTGCATTGCAGGCGGATTCTTTACCAGCTGAGCCACCAAGGAAGCCCAAGAACACTGGAGTGGATAGCCTATCCCTTCTCCAGCAGATGTTTCTGACCCAGGAGGAATAATATATGCGGAATCTAGAAAGAAATGATACAAATGAACTTGTTTATGAAACAGATACAGACTCTCAGACCTTATGGTGGAGGGGGAATGGAAGGATCAGGGGAAGGGATAGGTAGGAAGTTTGGGATCCCATGTACACACTGCTATATTTAAATAGATAATCAACAAAACTGTACTGTACAGCACAGGGAACTCTGCTCAACGTTACCTGGCAGCCTGGATGGAAGGGGAGCTTGAGGGGAAATGGATACAAGTACGGCTGAGTCCCTTTGCTGTCCACCTGACACTATCACAACCTTGTTAATCAGCTATCCCTTAATATGAAATTAAAAGTCAAAAAAAAGTAGAGTAGAGAACATATCGGGTGACAGGATCAAGATCAAAGGAGACTAATTTGGCCAGAATGTGAACTAATTCAAATGCTTCAAGGGGAGCCTACCTTCGAGTCCCCAAACCAACTGCACAGACATAGGATGGGAGGATCATGACTCGGTTAGCAGCAGATCTGGTCAAAGTGGCGGAAGGGCAGGGCAGGGCAGAGAGGCTTTCGCTAAATGTCAGCCCAAAGTGAGTCAAACAGGTGTGATTTTTATGGCACGTTAATTCCCTAATTATATAGCTCTCAGTCTGTTCAGTTTTTTTACTTGTGTGGTCAGAGTGGCAACTCCCAAGTTCCTCGCACGTGGACCCGGAAATTCATAAGTCCAGCCCTGGGTGTATGCAAAATCTTTTTCATACATAAAATTACAGGTTCCTGGGTATCACCCCAGAACCACTATGGCAGCTCAGGATGGAGCCTAGGAATCTGCATATCTTCCAAAGTTGCAAAGATGGTTCTGATGCTTGGTCAGAATTGAGCACTACTGCTTTTGAATATGGAGCAAAATTTGAGGACTTTACAATCAAGACAAACTGTTGGAATATAGACAGCATCATGGGAGGGGACAAGGACAGAGAGGAGGGAACGGTCCTTAGGAAGAAGCATTTTCAAAGAATGAGTGGATTTGAGTTCATCTGGACAAGAGGCAGATCCTCAGGTAAGAAGAGAAGACATTCCAGGAAGAAGAAAGGAAGAGCATCTGCCAGGATGAGGAGGATGAAGTCCTCGGGCATTCAGGGGAACACAGCAGTCTCCCCACCTTCTCAACCCAATTAATTGGTACAGTTTTTGAGAGAGCACCATTTATATCTCTAGGGGACTGACAACAAAAGATATGCAATCAAACCCTTATTGATTTGCCAGGTTCATTTGCTTTTTGTTTAAGTTTTAGAAATGTACTTTTTTAAAAAAAATTTATCCCTTTGCCCAAAGGTTGGGAGAGAAATGGTAGATAGCCACAGCATTGTTAACCCAGAGATTTATTTCTCTCCAATCCTCCTCTCTGCAGGCTTACCCCCAATACTACCAAACACACAGATGGTCTTGGGATGTTATAATAATCCTTACTAATGTCACTCACTAGAGAGTGGAGACCACCCATGACACCAGGAAGCCTTTCCATATGCATGGCTCTATAAGGCCCCTGACATTGCAGATCACAGGGCTTATGAAGTGGATGGAAAACCCAACACAAGGAAATGGGAACTGACAAAAGTTACTACAAAGCAATAGTGACTCTACAAAGTTTTGTCTGCCATAAAATCAAGCCCAATCCATTCCCACCAGTTACCTAGGGAGTGGTGGTAAAATGGACACTCAATCACTGTTCACTTTTTTAATTTATTTTTTAATTGAAGGATAATTGCTTTACAAAAATTTTGTTGTTTCTTCACTCTGCACACGTAGGTCCTTGCTTCTTTGTGCTGAATCCCAGACCCCCAATGGCAAGCTCTTCTGTGTAATCGCTCAGGACAACTGGACCATGAGTGCCTTGTCAATTTTTAAATGCCCAAGTTCCCTGCAAGGCAGCATTTAATCATGAAGCACTCCAAAATATGTGATAGGGGGGAGGGGTGGGAGGAGGTGGGAGGGGAATGGAAAGGGAGTTTTCCTTCTTTCAACACTAAACCAAAGGGATTTGGAGCACAGATGGCATCTGCAGTCATTCTGGACAAGCAGCGAGACAAGGACCATGGTCAAGGTAACCAGCTTCCCAAGCATTTCATAGCTATTTTGCTCCTGATTCTTTTAAGAAATGTGCCAGTCTCATCCATTTGTTGTCCTTAGTAGTCTGTGTTAATCCTGAGGTTTTGCCATTAACCTATGCTGATGGAAGAATCACTGAAAATTGATAGAAATTAAATATTGAAAAGCATAGATTTTCAATATATACTTCCTAGTGGTGTGAGCCTGTGTCTGAAGGCACACACTGTCCCTTTTTTAGAGAGTGAAGGGTCCCCTCATCTTGGGGCTTGTCAGTACATGCAAAGATAGAATGTGTCTTGTGGCTGCTATTTCTTTTCCATGATGCCCTGAAGGAAACCTTTGCCAAATTAGATTGTTCTTCGAAATCATGAGAAAGGCATTTTTAGTGGGAAGAATAAAATATGTAGTGAAGGGTATGGCAGTGTGGGTGTTGAAGACAATTCTTGAAGATTCTTGAATGGATTCTCATTCAGTTATCAAAGATAATTGTTGAATGAGGTTCCTTGAGTCTGTCCTTGGTAGACACTCCTGGGAACATTCCAAGCTCTTTTTCTTCTCTTTTCAAAACTTTTTACTGTATATTCGAGTATAACTGATTAACAATGCTGTGATAGTTTCAGGTGCACAGCAGAGCAACCCAGCCATCATATACGTGTATCCATTCTCCCCCAAACGCCTCTCCCGTGCAGGCTGCCGCATAACCTGAGGCAGAGTTTCTTGTGGCTATACAGTAGGTCCTTGCTGGTTATCCATTTTAAACATAGCAGAGTGTACATGTCCATCTCAAACTCCCTAACTATCCCTTTCCCCTACCCTTCCCCCTAGTAACCGTGAGTTCATTCTCCCAAGCTCTTTTTCATTCTTTGTTTCTCAGCTTCTTCTTCTTTTTTTTTTTTTTTTTGTTTCTCAGCTTCTTAAATTGGTTGTCACCTTAGTGCTGCTACAAAGTGGTTGTACTGTGGTGAGGGACTCATGATTCTTATTTTGGAATAACCTGATGAATAATTTATGAATAGGTATGATTTAAAATGGATTGAGGGTAAAATTAAAATCTGATGTGATGGGATAGTGGCTAAATCTCCAAGCCAGATGGGGTTGAAAATAAAGTTGTCGAAAACGTAGAATTGCCAGAATCCTTAGTTCCATCTTTATACAGAATAATAGATGAAGATGTTGTACCTTCAAGTCTATTTCCTATTCAAGCAATGGATATAAAAATAGAAAGGGTAACTAAGAGTAGCAGAACAATGACAAAAACCAATAGGAGTTTCAAAACTAACAAGATGAAAACATTCTTTTGGGGGATGAAAAGGGGCTCATAATGACTTCCGTATCTGGCAATGTTAGATCACTGCCCCCCTTCCAGATATCATGGCTTTTGAGTCCTCACCAAGGTCACCCAGAGTCTTGAACCAAGAATTCTTGCTGGAGTTAATTTGTTGAGTGCTTTAAAAAAAAAAAAATCTTGTTAGCAAATTGCCTTACAGAAGCTGTTTTATCATACATTTTGCTTATTGGCTTCTATCTATATATGAATCTGGTATATTTCTTATTGCCATAAAAAATTTCACTTTGTCTGTGGTATGTACTGTTTTAGTCCCTAAAAATTATAAAAAAAAAAAAACAAACTGTTATGATTCTAAGATAAAGTTGCCTGTTTAATGTAGAAAATGTTCAGCTGGAGATGATGAGAGAGGCAGATTTATGGGCCTGTCTCATTTAGCTATGGTTTTATTTACATCTCTTAAGCTAAGCAGATTTGGATCTGATTAATTCTGGTGTAAGTGATTCCCCTTAGAAAGCTCAAGATGGTTTACTTTAAGAAGTGTCTGTCAGCAACTAAGTATGGGCTTCTTTTCCGTTCAGTATATATTAATATAACAGTACAAACTGCCTTGTAATGCAAAGTGTGAGACCTGTCAGATCTCTTTATTTTTCTATTAATAAATCAAATTCAATCTGGCTCCACGTCGCCACTCTCCAGCACTGAAACATCTAACATTGGACATTTTCATCTCATCCTTTTTTCAGGTTAAAAATGACAAGGTTGAGGGCTCCAGCCAAAGCCACGGGGGCTGCATTCATTCTGCAGCCACCCACTGGGCCACCCCCAGGCGCTGCATCTGCGCTGGGCTGTGGGGCTGCACCTGCAGGTCCCTTGTCCACCTGCTAAGGACACCCTCCCTGTGGCTCCAAGGTCAGAGCACTCAATGTCCAGCCTCCATGGGTACCACCACACAGGCACTTTGCATTTGAGATTCTCTCAGCTCAGGCGTAGTGGATGGAAGCTGAACTCAGATCACCACCTCTCTCAAAACCCATCACTCTATTTCCTCTCCAAGGGTTGCAGCATCCCAGTTGGGCCTCTGCCCTCCTACCCTCAAGAGCCCAGTGCCTCTATCTGCTCCCCTAGGGAGCATCCTCTTTAACATTCATTAATAGGATAAATGGGCTTTCCTGGTGGCTCAGATGGTAAAGAATCTTCCTGCAAAGTGGGAAACCCAAAACCCAGATTCTATCCTTGGGTCAGGAAGATCCCCTGGAGAAGGAAATAGCTACCCATTCCACTATTCTTGCCTGGAGAATCCCATGGATATATGCCCCTTTACTCCTCTCAGAGGAATCTAACACAGGGAAAAGTGAAAGTGTTAGTCACTTGTGTCTGACTCTTTGTGACCCCTTGGACTGTAGCCTGCTAGGCTCCTCTCTCCATGGAATTTTCCAGGTATGAATACTGGACTGGGTTGCCATTCCCTTCTGCAGGGGATCTTCCTAACCCAGGGGTTGAACCTGGGTATCGTGTGTTGCAGGAGGATTCTTTACCATCTGAGCTACCAGAGAGGAAGACATCAAAACCTTATATAGGAGAGTCATAAATTAAAACCCATTTATAACTAAAAGGAGTATAAATGTTTTTTGTTAGATTGGAGGAATGGGGGATTTAACATGTGAGCCATTATTATATGTCAGATAAGTGCCCAACATTTTGTTTGTATGATTTAAGTAAATCCTCATAACAACAACAACAATAACAAATACCTCCCCACTACCTTTCCCTGAAGACAAAACCAAAGATTACCAGCAGGAGCATCTGGTGAACACCCAATCCTTTTTCTCAACCAGATACACACTAGCTCAGTGGCTTAATCACATTACTATCTGATGCTTATTCAGATTATCCCCAATAAGCATTTTAATATAATAAGGTCCAGCTGAAATAAACATCATCGCTTCAGCGCCTGCTCCAGGCCTCTCCTGGAACCGAGCTTGCCTAAGGCTACTTGGAGAAAACTCCCAAGGGCTGGTCGGGCCCATTGTGTTGGAGGAAAGCAGCTCCTTGGAGTTTAGGGGCCTCGGGGGAGGGCACTGACCTCGGATCTCTAACATCAGGCTCCGTTTCTGTGTGTCTTATTACAGATGGGGCTCCCGAAGGGCTTCTCCGGCCAACGGACATGCCTATCTGCCATCCTCAACATGCTATCACTCAGCCTCTCCACAGCATCCCTGCTCAGCAACTACTGGTTTGTGGGCACACAGAAGGTGCCCAAGCCCCTGTGCGGGAAAGGTCTACCAGCCAAGTGCTTTGACCTGCCGGTGTCCCTGGATGGGGGCGGCAGCAACACATCTTCCCAGGAGGTGGTGCACTACAGCTGGGAGACCGGGGATGATCAGTTCACCTTCCATGCCTTCCGGAGCGGCATGTGGCTATCCTGTGCGGAGATCATGGAAGAACCAGGTAGCCGCCTCGCCCCAGCTGCCTGATTTCTTGTCCCCACTGCAGGGGGAAGAATGTAGCCCTCGCTCACTCCGGCGGGCTCACCCCTAGCCTTAGCATCTCCCCCATCTCCATTGTGTCCCTTCTGCATCAGACTCCCTTGTCATAAGCTTCAAAGTCCATCCATCTGGCGTTTCACCTCCAGACTCGCTGGTTTCAAACAGCATCCCCCTTCAGCAGTCTCATGCAGACTTTGAAGGTTCTGAGACTTCCCATTCCTGCCAGCTAGAGTGGCCTTTTGGAGACAAAACAAGGAGACTATCGTAGAAAAAGCCTGGGCTCTGTCCAGCTGTAACCTTACAGGAACAACTTCACTCCTACAGGCTTTGATTCTCTCATTTGTGAGATGCAGGCATCAGAGTAGATGGCCCTTAAAGCATCCCAGAAGTGTGTTCTCATTCTAAGTGTTATTGTTACCACTGAAAAGGCAGGGGAAATGAAGCCCAAGGAGGATAACTACATCGTGGAAGTTCTCCCCAGAGGAGCCGCAGACAGACCCTCTCAGGTCTCAGGTCACGAGGGGTACGCTTGCAAAGCAGGCGCTGTGCCAGCATGTTAGGTAGGGGCTTGTCCTCTGGCGAATAGCAGAGGACGCTCCCTCCTCCCTGCTCAAAGCTTGCAAAGATCCCCCTGTGGTGAAGTTTTCCAAAAGCCCAGACCTGTATACAATTTGTAGTCTGCTGCTTCTCCCAGTTTGGGCTAAGGCAGAAAGGAGATGGGAAAGGATTATAAACTCCTGGGTATTTCCATTTATTTTTACATTTTTAAGTAATTTATTTATTTTAATTGGAAGATAATTACAATATTGTGATGGTTTTTGCCATTCATCAATATGAATCAGTCATAGGCATACATGTGTCCCCCCATCCTGAAGCCCCCACCTTCCTCCCCACCCCATCCCTCCAGGTCGTCACAGAGCACTGGCTTTGGTGCCCTGCATCATATATCAAACTCCCACTAGCTACCTATTTTACATGTGGTAATGTATATGTTTCCACATACATGTAAAGTACAGATTTTGGACTCAGTGGGAGAACGAGGGGGTGGGATGATTTGAGAGAATTCCATTTACATTTATTATTGTGCCATTTAGCACTGCTGTGACTCCAGTCTGGGAAACAATTTAGAGCCACTCAAGCCAGCAGCAGGAGCAGAAGAAGCTGGTGAACCAAAGCTGGGAACATCCCCTGGGTAACTCGGGGAGTGTCCTCTTCATAATCAGGACTTGAGTCAGAAGTTAATCTTGGTGACTCTGACCTATTTTGTTCATCCATCCTTGCATCCTTCCCTGCTTCCAAAGAGACATTTATGGCCTGCCTCGCATGGGCTGGGCAAGCCTCCAGGATGGAATTAGGAAAAGCCTGTGTCCCTCAACCAGGACAGCACCTCACCACCTTGTACCTTGTCTATTTCAGGGGAGAGGTGCCGAAGTTTCCTTGAACTCACACCACCAACCGAGAGAGGTGAGAAAGGACTACTGGAATTTGCCACGTTGCAAGGCCCACGTCACCCCACTCTCCGATTTGGAGGGAAGCGGTTGATGGAGAAGGCTTCCCTCTCCCACCCTCCCTTGGGGCTTGTGGCAAGTATGTGGGTTTGATGATAAATTTAGTTGCCATTAAGTTGGGCCTCTGGGGATCTAAACTATACTGTGATCTCCTACTTTTCTTTTCTTCTGAGCCCCACAGGGTGACACTAACTCCCACTAGGCTGATTCAAACTCCCACCTGGCTGACACTCATTCCTAGGCAGGAACGCAAAAAAGCAACAGCAGGGACAAATAAAGTTCCCAAACAGAAATCTACCAACAGCTCTAATCTACTCCTGTTGCCAAGTAACCATGTAGAAAGCTTGAGTTTTTCCTTTTTTTTTCCAAATTTTATTTTATTTCAGTAACTTTATGGAAAGGTATACATCCCTTAGTACCAAAACATAATGATAGTTGGTTAGGTTACTTCTGCCAATGCAAAATTAACACTGATGTAATAAATATTTTTGTAGCATAGAAAGAAAGGAGTCAAGGCGGGAGGGGAGGAAGAAGAGAAACAAAATAGATGCTTCCAGAATTAAATTTTTTGAAGAAGAGAAACAGAAATAAGTAGCAAAAGTTACATCCCTAAAAGATCTGGTGGAAACTGGATGATTTCTTCTCCAATCTCCATAAGAGTATTTACATTGAGTTGAGTGTGGTTGATTGTATACGGGGTACTGAGTAGAGTGAGAGCTGATAGCCAAGAGCCCCCTGATCAAGGGCGGTCCCAACTGCTTTCAACTCTGTATTCTTCTCTGGTGCTGAGGCTCTCCACTTCTCATGGGCAGCATTTGTTCACCACTAGTTCAGTTATTTAACTGTCAGGGTGAGGATTCTTCTTCCTCTGGTTTCTGACAGAGATCCTATGGTTATCGCTGGGAGCCCAGTTCGCCTACATTGGACTTGAACTTGTCAGCTTCCTCCTGCTACTGACGGACTTGCTATTTACGGGGAACCCTGGATGTGGCCTCAAGCTGAGCGCCTTCGCCGCCATCTCCTCTGTCTTGTCGGGTGAGCAGCGTCTCAGGAGCTACAGAAGGGGTGGGTGTCCCGTGTTGCCTTTGAAGCCAAAGGAGCAGCTGGAATCTCTGTCCTAAGGGAAGGAAGGAGCCCCAAAGAAAGTTAAAGAATGGAGCCAAGAGATACAGCAAAGGTGTCTTTAATTTTAAATTGAAACAGCATGCAAAATGCTAGATTAAGTCATTACGTACTTTGCAAAATGATTTCTCTCTGGGTTCTATTTGCAAGTTTCCTCATTATGTACAGTACGGTTTGGTTTATTACTTCTGAGTCATGACATACACACAGCTTTGCCAGACTCTGTTGGATCAAGTAAGAGATGCCTGTGGATCAGTGGTCCCCAAGCTTTTTGGCACCAGGGACCAGTTTTTTATGGAAGACAATTTTTCCACAGACT
This sequence comes from Antilocapra americana, assembly GCA_007570785.1. Lineage (NCBI taxonomy): Eukaryota > Metazoa > Chordata > Mammalia > Artiodactyla > Antilocapridae > Antilocapra > Antilocapra americana. The sequence goes on along the minus strand of ML663562.1, from coordinate 2,991,549 downwards.
GGAGGCAGGGGATGGTTTGGGGATTATTCAAGCACATTACATTTATTGTGCACTTTATTTCTTTTATTATTACATCAGCTCCACCTCAGATCATCACTAGACCCCAGAGGTTGGGGCCCCTAGTGTAGATGATGAAGGAAAGGGTTCACGTTGGGAATGCAGATGGGGAGAACCTAAAGGGAGTAGCAGCCCGGTGTGCAGCATTGATTAGAAATGTTCCCAAACTCGAAACCTAACGTCTGGGGAACCAATAGCAAATATGGCTTCAAGGAGGAGCCCCCAGTACAGGATAGACCTAATGCCAGATAAGGAGGTTGCTCTCAAATTGTACTCCCTATAGAAAGAGAACAGTGCCAGCCTTTCTCTAAGGATGCTGCCTCCCTGTTTCTTTTGCAGGCCTTCTGGGGATGGTGGGCCATATGATGTACTCCCAAGTTTTCCAGGCAACGGCCAACTTGGGTCCAGAAGACTGGAGGCCCCACGCTTGGAACTATGGCTGGGCTTTCTAGTAAGTGCTTATCACCCCTGCCACCTTTCTCCTCTTCCCTGGTCCACCTCCACTAAATGGCATCCCTCAATTAGGTGCTTGCTCTCTGTCCTCCTTCCTTCTCTTTCCCTCACCCCAGTCACCTGTCAATCATTCAGAGGGCTGGACCACCAGGAGAGGTCCAGAGTGGATTCCTCCAGCTTATTTTTCATGAGGACGTTGTCAAGTTTTTCTGCTGATGAGGCTGTTAATAAGTGCTTCTACACCTGACACGTAGGACGTCCTAGGGAAATGAGACTGATTTTGCATGGTTTATGGAAATGAGGCTCTACATTTTATATATTCTGTTGCCCAGAAAGTTCATTCAGATTTTTCCATAAAAGCTTAAAGAAAACCCTGAACAAACTTTTCAGCCAACCCAATATTTTATTATTCAAAATACTGGGAGACAGAGAAATGAAGAAATAGCCTTGAAATCTGGATTCCATTTCTGTGAATGGCTGCCCACTCTCCTCCTATAATGAATAACTTCATTCTGCCTCCATTCTTATTCCACCAACCTGTGTTAAAAATGAAAGTCTCCTTCTAATCCTTAAAGAACTAAGGGCTCAGTTTAGACTTCTCTTATTATAAAGAAGGAAGCAGTTACCATAAAGGGTAACATCCCCCCTTTATGTGGGTTCCTCACCTTCTCCCTTGAAGGACACTCTCCATTCACTATACAGACTCCAACTTAGATCTACATGAACCATCTGGGTTGAGTGATGAGCACTTAGCAGTGCTGGAAAGACAGTGGCAGGCTTGAGTTTCAAAGAGGTACATGGAAGCCTATATCTGTCTGTCACAGGATCCCATTCCCTTTCCTCATGGTATAATATGGACTGTTGGATTCAAGCGTCTTTGGTCTTTCCATCAGCCACCCTATCACAGTGTAGTTCATTTTCCAGATTCATCATTTCTCACCTTTTGTCCAGTTTTCGAGCCATTCTTGGCATTCCAACTGCAGGGCTCAGACTTCGAAACTCCCACCAAAGTATCTTCGGCCCGAGTCTAGTCCATCACAGGCAGCAGAGGGGAACACACAGCAGCAATGTGTGGCCTTTCACTGTCACGGCCTCATGAAATCCACCCCCCAACAACCCCAGCCCCTGATGTCCTGGGCTCCCCACGATCGTGGAAGAGTTTGACTTTCCCACTTAAGAGGAGTTTGACTTTCCCAGTTCTTAGGAGTGTGTTTGATATGGTTCCCTGGTGTCTTTTTCTCTTTGTTGAATCCATCCAGCTTCTCTTCCATCCTTTACAAATTCCTTCAAGCCAAGAACCACACTGTTTGCATTGTAGGGCTTGTTTCCACTAGAGCAGTCTATACTAATGCTTCTAGGTGTGTACTCAGGGTTTCCTGAGTGCCTCCCAGAGGCTCAACTCTGGGGACCCTTCAACAGCTAGGCTGAAAACCAAGGAAGACGGAAGAGGTGTCTGAGTGCAGCAAAATCTTTGGCAGGAAATATGTGTGTGTCAGGCTTCCCTGGTGGCTCAGATGTGTGTGTCTGTGTCAGGGAAAGGAAAGAGGTAGTGCCTTGGGTTGCATGTACTGTATCCAGCTGAGCTATAGGTCTGAATTGTTGAGATTATATGAGGGTAACTGCAGCTTGGAAAACTGCAATAGTCCAAAAAATTGTGTGTGGCGGGGCAGGAGTGAGTGTGTGTATGTGTGTGTATATACACATATACACAGAGCTTCCCTGGTGGCTCAGACGGTAAAGAATCTGCTTGCCAATGCGAGAGATGCAAGTTTGATCCCTAAGTGAGGAAGATCCCCTGGAGGAGGGAAATGGCAACCCACTCTGGTATTCTTGCCTTGAAAATCCCATGGACAGAGGAGCCTGGCAGGTTACAGTTCATGGGATTGAAAAAGAAACAGACACGATTTAGTGATTAAACAACAACACACAGAAACACACACACATATAAAATAGGCCGCCAGGTATAAAAGAACACAGCACTTACAACGAATAAGGGCAGTGAAAATGAATGTGAAACTCCTGACTTTAACACCATATAAATCATGTTTTTTTACTACAAAACATTCAGAACTTACCCTAGGACAGACCAAATTCAGACCTCTTGCCCACCGCTCCTTATCTACAACATGTGAAAGGTGACACCCTCGTGTTCCTAAATCCCCAAGAGGCATCCCCTAGTTGACTAGTAGGAAGGGACCTTGATGTTTTTCTTTCAAACCCATAAGAAAGCGTCTTACTCTCCCATTTCCCGTGTGTGTGTCCCTAGCACGGCCTGGGTCTCCTTCACCTGTTGCATGGCATCGGCAGTCACCACCTTCAACACCTACACCCGGCTGGTGCTGGAGTTCAAGTGCAGGCACAGTAAGAGCTTCCGAGGAGCCCCAGGCTGCCAACCGCATCACCACCGGTGCTTCCTGCAGCAGCTGGTGTGCACAGCCCACCCGGGGGGCCCCGTGACCAGCTACCCCCAGTTCCACTGTCAGCCCATCCGCTCCATCTCTGAAGGTGTAGACTTCTACTCAGAACTACATGACAAGGAACTTCAACAAGGCACCGGCCGGGAGCCCGCGGCCGAGGCGGCTGGCTCACCTGTAGAAGAAGAGTGTTAGGAGTTGGGGGGTTTGGAGAGCAGGCTGAAGCCCTACCTTACACATTGTTCTGTGATCAACACGTGCTCAAGCCACAGTCTGTTTCCTGAGTGTGACTTCCACAGGTTAAGAACAAGGGTATTGAAAGTCTAAGTCCAAGGGGTGCATGCCCAGGTGCCCAGCGCCCTGGCTCCCTTTTCTATCACAGCTCAGTCTCACCACCACCCACCGTCTCACTCATTCAGAAGTTCCTTCTCGATTCTTCTGATTGTTCATTATATGCCGGATTGTGGGAGATAAAAAGAGTAAACTATAGATCCTGCCCTTTAAGGGCAATCAGGCTGGTCAGAAGAACAGAGCTGGGTGGTTGATGGGGGCTCAGCTCAGCCGTGGCGCACTTGACTTTAAAGCCACACACTGGGAGGCAGTACTAGGAGCTATGCCATGTAGAGCGGGCGTCCTCTGTGCTGCCTGCCACCGCTTCCTGCATCCGTGTGGTGGAGACCACATCACACTATGTTGATTACACATTATCCTTGGAGAGACCAGGAGACCAGGACACATGAGAAGGCTACCACAGCCTGCAGGGACAAGCAACCCCCAGAAGAGGGCCCCTGAAGTCCCCTGGTTGACCTAATGCTTAGGATGCCAGGCTTTCAGTACCATGGCCTGGCTTCAATCTCCAGACAGGAAACAGAGATATCCAACAAACAGTGGGTGCAGCAAAACAAAAACAAAAAACCAGCCCACCGAGGCCATGGCGGTTCCCCAGTGGAGAACCCAAGGGGACACTTTCCCAGCAACCAGGCTGCGGCCGACACTTCTTTCTGAGCCCCCGACTCACATCCAGCCCCTTGCCCCTTCTCTCTTCCATCAGGGAGAACTCACCATCCTTGACAGCTGAAAAGAATGCTAGCAGCACACACGTATGCTCCCACACACAGTGTTTATTTGTTCTGTAACAATTCACATTTTAAATAGTGCTTCCTGACAACGTACCAGCTGGCTCTCCTTAAACACGGGTACTAAGGATGGCCATTCACATTCAAAGGGGTCGGGGGGGAACCACTGGATCACATGAGGGAAGGCAGCAGAGACCCTCTGGGAGGGGGATGGTGGGAGGGATGTTATCTAGGATGGAGGGTTCGTAAGGGACGTAAAAAGGAGATGCTGGGAAAAGGAACAGCCTTGTGTTCTCAGAAGTCCGTACCCTTTCTAAGTAGTGGTTGATGGGCTCTGCTGGCACCCCGAGTGGAGCGCAGGGGAGGAGAGGAGCCCTTCCTGTCTTAGACGTCTGGTCAGGAGGTTGCCTGAGAAGAGAAGGAAGTTCAGGGACATGTTTGACAACAGCCCAGCACCCACATCGGTCAGATGAAGCTTCCTCGATCTTCATCCACCAGGTTCACCCCACTGTACTGGCTGCAAGAGGAAGAGGAAACCTGTGTCCTGCTGTTTTAGCTAGAGAGAGATTCAAACTGATCAGGGTCAAAACAGTCTCTGTTAAGTTGGTTTACAAACACACCACAAAGAATTTCAGGACTTTTTTTCCCCTGACTACTGCTGATGTATTTCCGGGACACGCCCAGCATAAATACAGTCTCTAGCCCTCAACAGTCCCTCTCAAACCAGATTCTCAGTAAACAACTCTGCATTTGACTCTTGCCTAAAGTGGGTGGCTTCCCAGGAAGCCTCCATGTGGCAGGGCACCAGGTGGCCCAGCCCGGGCCACAGGACAGCCACTCAAGCTTCAGGTATTCAGCTGACTGTGAATTAGTCCTTAGAATTCCCTCCTAGACCAAACTTGATCCTACGCCCTTCTAGCCAGGCAGATTCAAACCCTAGAAGTGAATCTGGAATCAATCCCATGCTCCTGGGTGTCTTCTAATTGTTCCCCTAAGTTTACAGTGAGCTGGACCCACACATGCCTTTCAAAGTGCTAGAACCAAGTTTGCTTGCAGGGACTTAAGGCAGAGGGGATGGGAGGGCAGAAACCTGGTTAAGACCAGTCTACAGGCCGGGCACCGTGGCTGCTTAGAGCTCTGGCTACTAACCTTCTGTTAGGTCACAATGCCTACCAGTGGGAAATTCAGACATACCCTTTAAACCTGGCATCCCAATTTTCTGTAATCTCTAAAGTCGAGGAATCTATTAACACAAGCTAAAAAGACACAGGTTTAAGTCGAGAGAGAACCTGAGTGTACTCAGGGATGACTTATCAAAACTATTCCAGAACAAAAGTGGTTCTCCTCCAGCTCACGTGGGATTCCCTGCTGTATGAACAATGGTCTAGACATTTAAGAGAGAACCCGATAAAGTAACATATTCATACCGAAGAAGGAAGAAGTAAGAGCTAGAGATAATGCTAAAGAATTTCACCACTTATAAAAGCTACAGTATCTACAGAGACATTTTCTCAAAATACTCCGCTTCAAGGGCTCTACAAGGAAGAGGAGGGCACACAGCAGAGTGGCGGCATGCTGGGCTCAAACAAGGAGCCAGAGTCAAAGTCCAGAAACAGCTTGGCTCTCATGCAAGCAAAGCAGAAATATCCCTGAATAAAAGGGTAGAATGAGAGGCAGAAAGGAAGATGCCCACAAAGAGAAGATGCTGAGAAACCACAGTGGAGATGAAGGGGGCTGAGGCTGCCTGCCTCAGTCGTTCCTGACTTGAGTTTTCCTCTGAGAATGGCATACATATAAGCACATCCAAAGTAAACATGATAAAAATGACCATGACTGGCAGAACGATATCAACCGAGACACAACCTCTGGACCTTATTGGGCGGGGGTGGGGGGGGGGGGGGGGGGGTGGCACGGAGGGGGCATATTTAAACCACTTTTGCTCCCCTTCCGATAGTCAGAATGGGAGAAAATTATTGCAAACAAAGCAACTGACAAAGAATTAATCTCCAAAATAAATAAGCAGCTCCCACAGCTCAACAGCACAAAAACAACCCAATCAAAAAATGGGTAGAAGACCGAAAGAGACATTTCTCTAAAGAAGATATGTTATTGTTCTTCAGTTGCTGAGTCGTGTCTGACTCTCTACAATCCCATGATTACAGCACACCAGTCTTCCCTGTCCTGCACTATCTCCTTGCTCAAACTCATGTCCATTGAGTCAGTGATGCTATCTAACCATCTCATCCTTTGCTGCCCCCTTCTCCTTTTGCCTTCAGTCTTTCCCAAGAAGAAGACATACAGATGGCCAAAAAACACACAAAAAGATGCTCAACATCACTCATTATTAGAGAAATGCAAATCAAAACTACAATGAGGTATCACCTCACACTAAGCAGGGTTCTTCTTAGGGTCACTACACCTAGAGAGAAGGAATATGTGAGGAGACGAGAGACAGGAGCTGTAAGACGAGAATGCTGGCTGGCTCACACTATCCCCAGGTCTGTCTGTCTTGCTGCTGCCAAGGTCGGGGGCAGGTGAGGTACCGGCGGCGGGGAGAACAGGGTAGAGATGCCAAGGGGCCCTTCAAGTCAGAGGTAGGCTACCTGTCTCAAGAGGACCTAAACCACCGAGATATGTTTCAGATGGATGAGAACCTGGGTCCCTGGGAGCTTAAGATGTGCGTATCTAGAGAAGATTTCATCACCACTCGAACAGAGAGAGACACGCTCAGGGCGTTAGGCACAGCAAAACGTTCCAGGGAAGGACTTCACTGGAATTTCCCAGCCAGGGTTCATAAATTAGACAAACAAAAAAACCCAGTAAGATTCACAGCTCCAAACTATCCACACAGAGAGCACAGGAGAAGGGGTTAACTCAGGGGTCGGATGGGCAGGTAAGATACCCCAGCCGAACGGGCGGTGCTGTTGGCGAAGAACTCCAAGTGCCTTTCCAAGTGCCTGGCGACAGTCACACAGAGGAGGTGGAGGCGAGGTGACAGAAGTCCTCCTCTCCAAAGAGCTATGCTTACACCCGCTGGGGAGGGACAGTGCCACTCTGTTCACTTCTTCTGGAACTGAAGAGTCCAGCAGCCTAGATCTAGGGAGAAAAGGGCACGAATCAGTGACTTTTTATGGTAGAGACGTGGAAAGACTCTCAAGGTCAGAATGTCCCCCGATTTCCCGATCCTTTTATTTAGCCTTCAAAGTTTATAAGTGTCCCTCCAGAAAGGCCCAGAGACTTAATCTTTTTCCATGATACATTCTTGAACATTAACTAGGCTGTCGTATTGAGGGAGGGCAGGAGGTACATTTTGAGCAAGATAACCAGTCAGTCCTACAGGAAATCAACCCTGAATATGCACTGGAAGGACCAATGCTGAGGCTGAAGCTCCAATACTTTGGCCACCTGATGTGAAGAACTGACTCATCTGAAAAGACCCTGACGCTGGGAAAGACTTCAGGGCAGGAGGAGAAGAGGCCGGCAGAGGATAAGATGGTTGGATGGCATCGCTGACTCAATGGACATGAGTTTGAGCAAATTCCAGGAGATGGCGAAGGCCAGGGAAACCTGGAGTGCTGCAATTTATGCAGTCAAAGAGTCAGACACGACTTAGCAATTCAACAACAACAGCCAGAGTTCTTCACCGTAGGTAACTGCCATAAGCCCTGCATGAGGCTGGCACCACCAGCCTTACCCAGAAAAGACCCAGAATAACAGTAAAAGCCATGATCCCACACTTCCAAATGTCTCTTCTAAGAGAGAGGGTACCATTTTCAGCTCAGAGCAACCAAACAGTAGTCCAAGGTCATCACTCACCCCTGCGAAACAATGCCGGTCCAAAACAGCTATTTCCTGAAACCTAGCAACTCAAGAAGTTGCCCACCAGCACCCTTGACCTTCTACAGAGCAGACTCGGAGTTGGTTGTGTTTGCCCTTCACCCTCAAGAGTAACCACACACTTCCTTCCCCAAGCTCGTCACCTGGTAGGGAGAGTCGACGAACTTTATCCTCGAGAGGAATCTGCGCAGCTCCCCGCGGCCGATTTTGGGGGTGGTCTCCTCCAGCTGGACCATTTGGCCTTCCATCAGCGCCCACCGCAGACTGAGCTTGCTGACCACCAGGGGTGCCGGGTGCCCTTCGGAGCTGGGCCCTGCTGTCCTGGTAACATAAAAGGCGTCTTTCCACAGGTCGTTGATCCCAACTGAGGAAGGATGCAAAGGAGAGCAGTCGATGAGGACAGAAGACTTGGGCTCATAGGAGAGTAGTTGGGCTCAAGACTCATTCACTCACTTCCTCCTTTGCTGATTCATACAAGACGCTTCCTGAGCACTAAAATCGACACAAGGTACCCACTAGACAATGGGTGCACGCTGGTGAGCAGCTGGCGGCCAGCAAAGTGTCAAATTCTTTGTCTTTATACCTGTGCTTCTCCAAAGCGCCTACCTTTTTTTTCTTAGTAATTTATTTATTGTGGCTGCGTTGGATCTTCATTGCATCTTGTGGGATCTTTCATTGCAGCATACAGACTCTCTAGCTGTGGCCCATGGACCCTCTAGTTGGGGCGCGCAGACTTCAGTAGCTGTGGCACACGGGCTTAGTGGCTCCGTGGCATGTGGAATCTTAGTTCCCTGACCAGGGGTCGAACCCATGTCCCTTGCATTTCAAGGTGGATTCTTTACACTGAGCTACCAGCAAAGTCCCAAAGCTACTTCTGAGAAAGCCCAAGATCAGGAAGTGAGGGGACTGGCCAACTGTGGAAGAAAAGGGAGCACAACAAACTAGAAATTCTGGTAACTCCTAGATTGTCAGTACCTCGTGGCCTAAGCTGTGTACCAAGTTAGTGTTTATTTTGCCCCATTATAAACCAGGTGTTGCAATAAAAAATGGTCTTGATTCTTAATTACTATTATGTAATGTTCATTGGAACAATGATTGGTTTGAAATTGGAAAAGGAGTACAACAAGGCTGTATACTGTCACCCTACTTATTTAACTTATATGCAGAGTACATCGTACAAAATGCTGGGATGGATGAATCACAAGCTGGAATCAAGACTGCTGGGAGGAATATCAATAACCTGAGATAAGCAGATGACACCCTAATGGCAAAAAGCAAAGAGGAGCTAAAGGGCCTCTTGATGAGGTTGAAAGAGGAGAGTGAAAAAGTTGGCTTGAAACTCAACATTAAAAAAACTAAGATCATGGCATCTAGTCCCATCACTTCACGGCAAAAAGAAGGGGAAGAAGTGGAAGCAGTGACAGATTTTATTTTCCTGGGCTCAAAAATCACTGTGGACAGTGACTGCAACCATGGAATTAAAAGATCCTTGCTCCTTGGAAGCAAAGCCATGACAAACCTAGACAGTGTATTAAAAAGCAGAGACATCACTTTGCTGACAAAGGTCAGCACTGTCAAAGCTATGGTTTTTCCAGTAGTCATGTATGGATGTGAGAGCTGGACCATAAAGAAGACTTGAACACCGAAGAACTGACGCTTTTGAATTGTGGTGTTGGAGGAGACTCGTGAGAATCCCTTGGACTGCAAGGAGATCAAAACAGTCAATCCTAAATGAAATCAGTCCTCAATATTCATTGAAAGAACTGATGTTGAAGCGGAAGGAAGCTCCAATACTTTGACCACCTGATGCAAAGAGCTGACTCATTGGAAAAGACCCTGATGCTGGGAAAGATTGAGGGTAGAAGAGGGCAGCAGAGGATGAGATGGTTGCATAACATCACTGACTCAGTGGGCATGAATTTGAGCAAACTCTGGGAGTTGGTGATAGGGAGCCTGGTATGCTGCAGTCCACGGGGTTGCAAAAAGTCAGACAGAACTTAGAAACTGAACATGAAATAGAACACTTGTAAATGTTAACAGTGGTTATGAGTGCTCAGATTGCAGGTGATTTTTCTTCTTCCCTTTCCCTCCTGGCTCCAGTTTCCATGCACTGGGCATGTGCAATTAAGTCCAAAGAAAGTCTCTACTGAGCCTAACCCACTCCAGTATTCTTGCCTGGGAAATCTCATAGACAGAGGAGCCTGGAGGGCTACAGTCCGTGAAATCGCAAAGAATCGGATATGACTGAGCACGCACTTAGCCCAAACAAATGCCCTGAGGAAGTATCCTGCCTCTGTTTTATTTTTTGCCGTGAGTTCTGGCTCCTAAGCTCCTACAGGGTTGAGAAACTACTCCGATTTGTATTCCCAGCACTGGGTGCAGTGCCTGGCCCATGGCTGATGGCTGGTAAATGGCTGCTGAAACATTAGCTCCCTGAACCCTTGGGATGGGATAGCACTGCCCAGTAGCTTCTAGCATTCTAGCATGTTCAGGGACTGTGGGTCCTCACCCTGTGAGCCAGGTACAACCCCAGAGGGTGCTCTTCAGGGCTGGCCCCAGGCACCATGGTGCCAAGGGAAATGCAGGGAACCACTCGGCCACAAGTCCTGCTGTCATCCACAGCACACACCTTCATCCCCCTCACCTGGCCAGCACGTCCCCTCCCCTCCTCTGCATCACCCCCTGGGACTTACCCTCTGAAGCCGTCACGGTGCCAGTGGCATTGGCCAGATCCAGGAGGATGGAGGGGAAGGCGGGATGCAGGAGGTATAGGTGGTGAAGGCTAGGTGGCTCGGTCCCCAGGACGACATCCTGACAATGAGAAACAGGGAGAGCAAAGGTCAGTCCACACTCCCTCGTACAATGTTGCTCAGATGAAAGGACGGCAGAGACGGTGGGGGTTACTCATCCCCTACCAGGCCAAGACCCAATCCCATACCAGGGCATGTGTGGGAGAAACTCCCACATACGAGAGACACTGTCATTTCAAAGCTCAAAACACTGACTAAACACTAACTTCGTCAAACCACCAGAGCTGGAAAACGCTTTCTCCCTCATAGGAAAAAGAAAAGAAGAAAGAAAATGATGGAGCTCTCAAAGTCTGATGCCTTCATATCAGGAATGGTTCTTCCCTGGCAGCAGGTGGGGCTTTGTCAAGGGAAAGCCTGTGTATGAAAACACGGTGAACCAAGGACCCCTGCTTTCACTGGATAACAAAGCCAACTGCAAGGGTCAAGCTAAAAAAAAAATCAAAATCTTATCTAGTCCTGAAATAACTAAGACATGGGTCAGACAGACTCATTAATTACAAAAACAAAAATCCCAAGATCTCAGTGTCAGTCTCCTGACCCCCTAAGGCAGAGGCAACGCACATCAGAACTTTCTTCACCATCTGACTCCGTGCAAGGTTGATATTCTGCAGACACAAGCTCATGGAACACAGGAATCCCATTAAAGGGCTACCCAGTACCTACCCTCCTGGGACCATGTCGAGTGAGTTTCAGCCCTGCTCCTCCACTGTCAGCAGGGGAGGGGGTCACTTGAGCGGGAAACCCACAACCCTGCTCCCACCAGTACCCACAAAGCAAAAGAGGGCTTTCCCGTACCCAGGATCCAAGCACCATGGGCAGCTCACATGACAAAAAAATAGCTTACTCACAATACAGACACCTAAGTTACCAGGGGAGAAGGCTAGGGGGAAGGGGTACTTAGGGAGTTTGGGACTGACGTGTACACACTGCTATATTTAAAACGGATAACGATGTACGGCTGAGTTCCTTTGCGGTCCACCTGAAACTATCACAACATTGGTAACTGGCTACACTCCAATATAAAAAGTTTTATTTACTTATTTATTTTTTTAAAAGGACAACCAACAAGGGTATACAGTATAGTACAGGGAACTCTGTTCAGCATTCTATAATAACCTAAATAGGAAAAGAATTTGAAAAAGGATACATGTATATGTATAACTGAATCTCTCTGTTGTACATCTGATACTAACACATTATTAATCAACTATGTGAAAGTGAAAATGTTAGTCACTCAGTCGTATCTGACTCTCTGCCACCCCATGGATTATAGTTTGCCAGGCTCCTTTCTGTCCATGGGACTCTCCAGGCAAGAATACTGGAGTGGGTTGCTGCGCCCTTCTCCAGGGGATCTTCCTGACCCAGGGATTGAACCCCGGTCTCTCGAATCTCCAGCACTGGCAGGCAGGTTCTTTACCACTAGCGCCACTCCAATATAAAATTAAAAGTTAAAAAAAAGAAGAAAGAAAGAACATAGCCAAAGTCCCTCCTCACTGCCTACAGAATGGAGCCCAAACTCCTTCACATGAAAACCAAGGTCTTACACCATTTAACCCAAATCAGCCTTTCCCAACCTTCTACGATTACCTGCCTGCACATCCATGCTCCAAGAAGGTCTGTGAAACAAGCTCACACTTCACTAGGCTTTACCTGTCCTTGGCTGATCTCATTTCCCCTTGGATGTCATCCTCAAGAACCATGTCCACATTAAAACACTTGTCATGAGGTCTCTAACTTGATGCCACCTCTTTTGTGAAAAGCTCCCTAATCGTCGTCCCCCTCCATAAAACTAAGACCCTCCTCTTTTTGTGCTTCCATCTAAACTTTCTATCTGCACCTCCTTAGAGCATTTGTAACCTGCTTTTGTTTTGTGCTTATTTGTAGACGCTTACATTTGAGAGTCATCTGGTCTGAGTCCCTCATTTTATTAAATGAGGAAACCAAAAAGTTAAATGTTAGGTAGAATGTTCACAGTCATATGTCAGGAAACTTCAGAGTTAGGACAGTCATCATTGGAAATGTGATCCTAAAGCGAGGAACTATATTAGCATCTGCATTAACGGATGCTGCTGCTAAGTCGCTTCAGTCGTGTCCGACTCCATGAGACCCCATAGATGGCAGCCCACCAGGTTCTGCCATCCCTGGGATTCTCCAGGCAAGAACACTGGAGTGGGTTGCCATCTACTTCTCCAATGCATGAAAGTGAAAAGTGAAAGTGAAGTCGCTCAGTTGGGTCCGACTCTTCGCGACCCCATGGACTGCAGCCTACCAGGCTCCTCCGTCCATGGGATTTTCCAGGCAAGAGTACTGGAGTGGGGTGCCATTAGCCTTCTCCTGCATTCACAGATAAAGAGCGTAAAAAGACAGAAAAGGTAAGTCCTAGAGTGCATGGCTGATGAACTCAGGACTCCCCCTTCATCAGGTTCCCCATCACCCAGGATCATCTGCTTGTCCTCCAGAGGGCAGCACTGTCCTCAGTTTACCCTGAGGTCCCGAGCACACAGTGGGTGCTGGTCAACTTGTGTTTAACTGAACTAAATCAGAGTGAGTCTTACTCAAAAGCCCCTGGCACCTGGGAGAGGCAGCCCCCAACCATTAAACCTCCGCAGGATAGTATTTAAGATGTTCTCAGGGCTTCCCTGGTGGCTCACTAGTGAAGAATCTGCCTGCTAGTGCCGGAGATGTGGGTTTGATTCCTGGTCTGGGAAGATCCCATGTGCCAGACTGCCATAACTACTGAGCCCGCGCACCACATCTACTGAACTTGTGCTCTCGAGCCCAGGAACCACAGCTCCTGAGTCCACGTGATGCAGCCCCTAAAGCCTGCACACCCTAGAGCCCCTGCCCTGCAACAAGAGAAGCCACTGCAACTTGAGAGGAGCGCCCGCTCGCCGCAACTGGAGAAAAGCCCGCACAGCAACCAAGACCCCACACAGCCAAAAACTGAGCAGTTAATTAAATCACAAAGAATCTGTTCTCAACTCTGCCTTCTGCAAATCAGAACGTCTATCCTGTGACCCCCACAGGGGAACCTTCATCTCCAGCAGATGGACAGAGGCAGCAATGACTTAGCGACTAGAAACAACGTGGTTTCCTCACAACCCGTGGTTGAGAAAGTTTCTGCTATACAGTGAAGCGAATCAGCCTTATGGACACATATACACCCTCCCTTCTGGGTTTCCCACCCAGCCAGGTCACTGTCTCTACCCATAACTGCTCGGAAGACAGCAGGTCTAATAAAACCTCCAGACCCAGTTAGCCTCAAGAGCAGGTGCCGTCTGACATTAGGCTCACTCACGGGATTGGGCGATGCAGCTGACAGCCCTTCGGCCCAGAAGAGGAAGACAGACTTCTGCTCCACAGTGGCTGCTGACGTGGCCGGGGTTTCTTTCATGTGACATGGGATGCTGTAACTCCACGTGACCAGGCCAGAGTCTCCGTCCACCACCATCACCTGCAGAAGAGAGGGCGGTGAGTACGGCCCATCCTGAGAGAGAGCAAAATACAGAAACACAAAACCAGACAAAAAACCCACAGACACACAAACAACACATACATGAGCAGGTGGAGCTTAAATCAGACACAAACAACGGGGTGTTCAAGGAGCGTTATATAACAACTAGGTCCAGGAGTCTGGACAAGGACATGAACTTGGGCAAACTCTGGAAGACAGAGAGGGATGGGGGGCCTGGTGTGCTGCAATCCATGGGGTCACAAAGATTCGGACATGACTTAGCAACTGAACAACAACCAGAGTCTAGATAGACCCTAAAGGACTGCAGAATTCCCGGTGGGAAGGGGCATTATAAATCGTCGAGGCCTCCTCTCATCTCTCGTCTCAGAGATGAGGGAATGGAGGCGCAGAGACAGGAAGCGACACCGATTACTCTGTACTTGGGACGGTCCTGGGCAGAGCAGCCATTCTGCTGTGGAGGAGCTAAAACCCACGCCTCGTCTCTGTCTCCTCCGGCTAGTGGCTGTGGCCAATCACAGTTAAGGGAACACGATCAGGTGACAGCTCAGTCCTATCCCCTGTGCTAAAGCTTTAGAGGCTGACTCTGCCATATGTGTCCTGGCAGGTGCAGCTCAGACCAAAGGGAGCCTCAAATTTAAAAGAGCAAACTCTGAACAGGCAAAAAAAATAATAAATTAAGAGAACATTCATTCAGTTGTATCTCTCAAAAGATAATTAAGGGGAATTCAAAATCCCTGGCTGCATGTATATTTCCTTATCACCCCAAATCCCTCATATCGCACAGTTCTAGAACAAAATAGCTTCTCATCTGCCAGAATCCCAGGGGCTTCCCTGATGGCTGAGCGGGCAAAGAATCTGCCTGCAATGCAGGAGCCACAGGAGACTCGGGTTCGATCCCTGGGTCGAGAAGATCCCCTACAGGAGAGCATGGCAACCCATTCCAGTATTCTTGCTTGGGAAATCCTATGGGTAGAGAAGCCTAGCAGGCTACAGTCCATGGGGTCGCAGAGAGTCAGACACGACTTAGTAACCAAACAACATTGGTGACCTTGGAATACACTCCACCATCCATCTCAGGGCCTCTGGAGCTCCTGAGTGGATCTGCCCCTCTTCTAGAAATGCAATTCAACTGCCAGGCCCTGATCACCTTTCCCTCCTTCATGAAGTCCTCTGTAGCACCCTAGTTGGCCCACCTTCTCCAAAATCTCAGCGGACTATATAAACTGAAGTGGTACATTTATTGATACCTGCCTTTCCCCAACAAGAGACTTCAGAAAGCACCTGGACACTGAGAATCCACAACGAACTTCTGCACAAGGAGTAGGGCAGCGAGCAAAGCTTCTGCTGCTGTAGATGTGAGCATTGCATTGTGACTGTTCACTTTACCCATCCAACTACACTTGGGAGTTCCTCTTGGAAGGAAGGGACGGTGTTTTAAGGTTCTTTCTATTTTTGATGATGCCAAGCGCAGGCCTGGACACCAAGTTCATCCTGGATATATGTCCTGACTGATCTTCATCCCCAGGTTTACCTTCTTCATCCCAACTCCATTCGGTATCTGCAGAAGGAAGTCTATCGTCTCATCATCCGTGAAATACCCCGGAGTAGGCTGGCTGCAATGAGAGTGATGCAAAGTAGAGGACCAAAAGGGGAGAATGGGACCCACCTCCCCTTGCACCAGCTCCAGATATTAACATCAAGCAACGGTTCTGGGCGCTTTTGAGTGAGTAGGAGCGCATCACTAACCTGCGCAGGCCTTGGAGGCCCAAGGCCCAGGAAGGGGTGAGGTTCTGCCCCCGAAGCAGGACGAGGCCTTGTCTGGTTGTGATCAGGAGGTTGCTGCTGTTGGAATCCGGCGCCTTCACCATCTGGAGGAGCTCCACCCCATCGCTGAGTTAAATGAGAAACCCCGACAGTTAGTCTCAGGCTGGGGTGAGATTCCTGCCCACATATCCTGACTAACCTCTAAGTGCATGTGTCTGTACAGACCCTTGCGTTCGTCTTCTACCAGTGTCTTGTCAAGAGGGATGCTCTTGGGACTTCCCTGGTGGTCCAGTGGTTAAGACTCCATGTTTAAAATGCAGGGGACATGTGTTCACTTCCTGGTAGGGGAAGTAAGTTCCCACATGATAAATGGTGTGGCTAAAAAAAAATTTTTTTTTTAAAGAGGGGCACTCTTGCTGTTTCATTTGAATCTCTTTTTCCTGGTTTCTTTAGAAATCAAGGAGCCCTAGAAAATTCACGCAATTTCAGAAGGAACAGACAGGAGAAGTGCCTCTCATATGGGATGTTCTGGAAAGATAACAGAGCCGAAAACAATGACAGAGAAGGAGCCAGTGACACTCTCTAACCATTTCATTCTCTGTCACCCGCTTCTCTTGCCCTCAATCTCTCCCAGCATCACGATCTTTTCTAAAGAGTTGGCTCCCCCCATCAGGGGGCCAAAGTATTGGAGCTTCAGCTCACATTCAACACTTCATCAAGTTACTGGGTTGGTCAAAAAGTTCACTTGGGTTTTTCTGTAAGATCTTAAGGGAAAACTCGAATGAACTCTTCGGCCAGCCCAATATTTCTTCCACTGTACAACTGGGACCACTCTATGTAACATCTCTCAAATGCACTGACACAATATGATACTGCCTAAGAACATGCCGGTTTCCCCAGTGGCTCAGCAGTGAAAAATCCACCTGCAATGCAGGAGACATGGGCTCAATCCCTGGATCAAGAAGATTCCCTGGAGGAAAAAACGGCAACCCACTCCAGTACCCTTGCCTGGGAAACCCCATGGAAAGAGGAGCCTGGTGGGCTACAGTCCACGGGGTTGCAAAGAACTGGACACAACTGAGTCAGACACAACTTAGCACTAAACAACAACAAAGAAAATACTAGAGGGTGATATGAAGCTTCTGGTAGAGAAATAACAAAGATAATTATTACCCAGGCCCAGGGTGAAATGGATAACATCCAATGCATATGACAAATAACATGCTTTGAGTTAAGAAAAAAATGAGGGAAAAATAAAACAAAAAAAGATTTCACGGATGTTATTTTTGCCTCTGCCTCAATGATTCTTTAAGAGAAAAACACAGGAACAGAGCACGGCTGACCCTTCAGCAGAGTTTTACAAGCAGTTCTGTTAAATAAATCCATTTCCCTACCTGAGGTTCCACGGTCTCAACTGCCCTGCTCTGACTCCCACTCCAAACAAATACCCTTCTCTGCCAGCTGTGTGCAAAGAGATCACCCACACACAGACATCAACACATTATGTCACCAGGAGAAGAGCACTTCTAACCCCCCACAACCAGATCGGGAGATGGTCCGTGAAGGCCAGGTACCATTTTCCCCCCAAACCTCTGCCCACGTGTCTGCCAGCCCACCAGACACCGAGATTCCAGGCATGCGTGGGCTCGGGTCTCACCGTGGCAAGACCAGACGGCTGCCCACCTGTAAACATCAATGAGCTCAGACAGGTTGACGGATCTCCGCTTCTCCCACTCGGGTTCCTC
The DNA here is from genome assembly GCA_007570785.1 of Antilocapra americana. Lineage (NCBI taxonomy): Eukaryota > Metazoa > Chordata > Mammalia > Artiodactyla > Antilocapridae > Antilocapra > Antilocapra americana. The sequence goes on along the minus strand of ML663562.1, from coordinate 2,973,918 downwards.
TATCTGCAGGGAAGGTGGTAAGCTGTCTCGATTTTGGGCCTGGACGAAAATGTCCCGCAGGGCGACAGCCTGGATATTACCTAACAGCACAGAAGAACTGACATGGAGAAGCTGAACTCAACAGAACTTTCCCAGGGGGAGGACAGGAGTGGGAGACCCAGAGCCTGGGCAGAGGGATGGATTCACACAGGGAGCCAGCAGGGAGGTGGCTAAGCAGATGCTGGGCAGTCTTCTCATTGGAGAAGGCAGCCAGGGACAGCAGAGTGAATACCCTGTGGCAGGGGGTCCCCAGCAGAGGAGGTGACAGAGGGCTGGTGTCAGTGACTCCAGGCTTTCCCCCCACCGCCCAGGGGGACTTCACCACACACCCATGGGGACAGCAGCAAAAACAAGCCTCGCTTCTTACCAAAGCCAAACAGGATGTAGGCGGCCCCGCTGGTGGTGATGTAAACCTGAGGGCCAATCAGGTTGCCCACTCCCACGATGTTGTACTTCACAGGTCGGCCCACGGGGCTCCCTGTCCGGCCAGACACCAGCAGAAAACACAGGTCCGGCTGATAAAGTGAAAGACCGGGGTTGAGCCCATAGAAACCCTGTTGTTACTGAATCAAGTCATTTCTCCAGAGTTATTCCTTCTCGTTAGCTAAGGGGTCAGAAACACCTCCCAAGGTTGAAGAGCCCAAGGCCACACCTGCTTTGCTGTATTTCCCAGGAAGCTTGGAAGTGAAGCAAATGCCTCATTCCCTTGTTAGATACCAGCCAAGGGCACCTGCCTGGTGACTTGGGCAATTTCTCCAAAGCACAGCTGTTGCTGAGGAGCAGTCTCCTGAAGCACAGAACTCTAGCCGAGAGCTAAGTACAGGACCCACCAGTCACTACCGACGCCTAGACCCACAAAGCCCCGGCAGTATTTGGTCCCACGAGAATCAGTGCAGGCCATGTGCTCCCATTATAACACGCATGTCTGGCCTGGCCACCATCGATCGACCTCACTCTCAAGCAGAGATCAGCAAACCTTTTCTGGGAAGGGCAAGACAGTAAATATTTTATGTTTTGCCAGCCAGGTAGTTCCTGCAGCAACCGCTCTACTCTACCGCTCTGGTGTGAAAGCAGCCATAGACAATATGTGAATGAATAGGTGTGACAATAAAACTTTATTTACAAAAACAAATAGTGGGCCAAATTTGGCCTGCGTGCCCTGGCTTGCCAACCCCTGCACGAAAGGGTTTTCTTCTGGGAACAGAGGCACTGGTTGAGAACTACAAGGCCTACATTGCTGTCTTAATTTCAGTAAAGCTTTTGACAAGAGTTTATTGTCATGAACACTTATGGACAAGATAGAGAGATGTGGTTCTCAGTGTACCCCAAGAAGGGGCCAACGCCAACCCAGAGGGAGTTTTAGTGGGATGTCACCTCACCCAGCTATTATCTTATTCCTATTATTCATTCTTTTATCAAAGACATGAATGAACAGAATTCAGGTTTATCACAAAGCTGAGAGAGATAGCTAGCAGGCTGTATGACAAACTGAAAATTTCAGAAAGTCTTAGGCTGGAAGATGGGTCAAAATCTGGAAGAAAAAAATGGCCCATTAATTAAAAGACATGGCTATTTCATGGTAATAAGACTTACTGTGGTGATCATTCTGAAATACATAGAAATATCAAATCGGTATGATGTACACCAGGAATTAACACAGTGTTGCAGGTTAATTATATTATACTTCAAAAACAAATTCATAGAAAAAGAAATCAGATTCGCAGTTACTAGAGGCATGGTTACTAGAGAGGGCATTGAAGGAAGGTGTTAGAAACTGAAAAACTTCAGCAATAAGATAAATAAGTACTAGAGATACTAGAGATGTAATGCACAACATAATAAATACAATTAACAGTTATAAGTCATATAAGAAAGTTAAGAGAATAAATCCTAAGAGTTTTCATCACAAGGAAAAATTTTTTCTATTTCTTTAACTTTGCATCAGTATGAGATAACAGATGTTCACTAAACTTATTGTGGTCATCGTTTCATGATTATGTAAGTCAAATCATTTTGCTGTAACACCTTAAACAGTGCTATATGTCAGTTATACAGTGCTATTATGTCAGCTATATCTCAATAAAACTGGAAGGAAAAAAGAAAGAAAGAAGTAGTGGGAAAGATATGGGTGTTTTAACTGATTATAAACAAAAACAGGAAGGCTATCACCATCTTTGGCTGCATTTATAGATATATGGAGTCAATATCAGAAGAAGTAACAATTTCCTTATTTGATGTAACTGGTTATATTACAAACAGAATACTGTTTTCATTTATGGATACCACATAAAAGAGATATGGACAAAGTGGAGTGAAAAAAGAAAGAAATCAAGAAAGAAGGGGGCTGGATCATGTTGCATGAGGAACAGTATGAGAAACTAGCTATTTAGGCTTCCCTGGTGGCTCAGACGGTAAAGAATCTGCCTGAAATGGAGGAGACCTGGGTTTGATCTCTGGGTCAGGAAGGATCCCCTAGAGGAGGGAATGGCTATCCACTCCAGCATCCTTGCCTGAAGAATTCCATGGACAGACGACCCTGGTGGGCTACAGTCCATGGGGTCACAAAGAGTCAGACACAAGTGAGCGACGAACACGTTCTCTTTTTTTTCAGCCTTGACAGTAGCAGGCTTTGGAGGAACCAGGCTTCCAGCAAAAGAGTGTTCACGCAGAAGAGGATTAGATTCATTCAGAGTGCTCTATGGGGCTGATGTGGGCACAATGAATGGAAGCTAGGAGAAAACAGATTTCTCACCCATAAGACAGAATTTTCTAGAGCAAACAAAGAATGAAACAAACTATGTCACAAATCAGTGCTACTGCCATCAGCCTAAGGACTCAGAGGGTATGGCTGCCCACGTGTCTGGAACAGTGGATCAGTGACTACAGCAGTGTGAGAGTGTTACTGTCACGGCTTCCAAGGTCCAAACCCTCTGACATGGAGCCCAGATGCACTCTCTAATCCCAGCCAGGTCCAGACATCCCAAGGCCACCTCACTTTAAGCCCAGATCTAAGAATGCCACCCTTCAAAGTCAAAGACCTGACACGCCTCATTACCCCTTCCATGTCTACAGCAGACAGCAAGCATGTTCCTCGGGTTCTTTGTCGCTGGTATAGAAGTCAGAAAGGTCCAGTGTGAAGATGAAGCGATGGCTCTGAACCCCGCACTTCTCCAAGACTTTGCTACTCCTGTCTATCACTTTCCAGACAGAATGGAGACTGGTCCATACCCACACCCCTACCACCAAAACAGGAAAAAAAGGCACAGAGTAGGCGTAGGTGAGAAGTCAATCTTCCTAACAGAGCCGCCTCACCATGGAGGGTCCCTCAATCAGGTCCAAACCATCATCCTGTCCACCACTGCTGGCAAGTAAGAAGCCAGATGGAGGAGTCAAGGCCAAGATTTGTAACCTTGTCCGGGACATGTAAATCTGTTCAATGTTTTGCTATGCTTCTGCTAACAACCATAATTCTTTAAAAAAAAAAAAGAAAGAAACTCCCCATACTTCCCACTCTCTGACAGATGAACCTTCTGAGACTCACTCCCTGATGAATGGAATTGTTAAAATGTTCCCAAGTCCCCAGTCTCTTTATTCACAGCGACCAAAATGAAAACAGATTATGTGCAGAATTCCAGACATTTTGGTTCCATCTTCTCTGAGGCCAACTGGCCAGATGAAGAAAAACAAACAAAACGGACCCCTAAAAGTGACGCATCTTTGGAAATTTCCCTCACCATCTGTCTTCTTTTCTCTCATCTCATGAACATATCACCTGAGGTACTAGGGCAGGGCTCCTGAAACTTTGACTGGTAGGGCGCTCTGAGTTAGTTAATGGTGCTCTTGACGAAAAACCATAAAGCACCGACAAATTTAATTTCATTCTAAATAATTTCACTTGCATATTTTGTACTAATAACTCTGTTCCCATGTATGCATTACAAAAATCACGGTCTAGTCAAATTACAACAAGCTACAATGTTCTATAGACACATCTGTCCACAAATATTCTTGGCCATTTGTTCAATTCTTCTGTCCATGAGCCTTTTCTGGCAGATTCAGGCTAGACAGTCCGAGAAAAAGTCTAAGAGAAAGTCTGACAGAAGTTTTGAGAAAAGCTTCAGGAACAAAACTTAAAACAGAGACAATTCTGTCCATTAATATATTCTTTCCTGTGATTTAGGGAACATACTATTGTTTTATCTGTGCAGAGAACAACTAGTTGCCGGGCACTGGAATTTCAACAAAGCAAAAATTGAGGAGCAAAATTTAGGGACCACTGTACCAGAATCAGTCTGCAGTCACAGCCTAAACAATAACTCTTTTTTTTCTGGTTGCTGTTGTTATTACTTGTTTCACTTAAAATTTTATATATGTATATATATATATATATATATATATATATAGCCTATGGACTTTCTATCAGTCTGTCTCATTGTTTTACAGTTGCAATAAAAGTTAAACATATTAATATATTTCCATTCCCTTTGTCATGTATGTCTGAATGTGATAAGATGGTAAAAGGCCAAAACAACATGCCCTCCACAAACCTTAGTTTCTTCACTGGCACATTTTTGACTGGTTAATTCCCACGTTCACATGTCAACCCTTGCATGCCAAATACGAAGAGACAAAGCTCCACTGTAAAATCAACAATACAATACATACTCTTGGTGAAAAATAAGCGCGCCAGGTATTTCAAATATGTTAGTTCTAATTTTCGTAACAATCCTCCAAGTAGAATATCATCCCCACTTTACATAAGATGTAACCAGAGCTGGGACAGGCTCTGTGGTTTACCAACAGCACAGAGCAGTAGCGCGGGAATTCAAACACAGACCCATTTGGCTCCCAAGCTCCACCATGCCCGTCAATGGAACCAGGTTAATGGGTTCATACTGGCAATTTATTCACCTGATCTCACCAAGAGAATTTATTGAAAGCTAAGCCCTTGTAATGAGGTGGTTTCAAGCAGCATTTCTAATAATGATACTAGGAAGTGACCCAAGTTGCCTTCCCTGTAAGAGACAAGGACCACTGAGCATGGCGCATACCTGCATCTCCCCAATGGCCAGGACCGCGAGGTCTCTAACACCATCTTCATCCACGTCCGGCAGCACCACGGCTGGGGCAGCCAGGGTCCCGCTGGATAAGTAGTTTGGGTTTAAAGTCCACATGGCTTTCCCTGGGGAAGGATAAATACGATGATCACAATGAGCGCTTTCTGCCTCTGCAAAAGGCAGATGCTAGGCTCCCAGGCCAGGAAAGAGACTCAACAGGCTGAGCGGCAGACAGAAACTCCTACACACTTTTCCCTTTAGTTTCTGTCTCCCTGGGGAGAAAGGGAGCAGGGACATGAACTGAAATCTGCAAGTATCTGGCTATCAAGTCCATGTAATAACCCAACACCTGGGTTTTTTTAGGTAATATGGACATGATGAAGTTTGTTCAAAAAAGAAAAGTCCCCTTGTCTGGAATGGAGGAATTAATCTGTTAAAGATGATTCTAACTACTAAGAACTGTCCAAGGACAGCCAAACAGACACCCAACCCACTCCTTCTGGCACATGTTCAGAGGAGCAGAGAAACCATAAAAGATGACTTTAGTTCTGGAGTTAACTCACATGCAAAATTTTTTTTTCACTCAGAAGAACCCCATTCCCAGACTCCAATCTTTACACCTAGGAAGGAGGCTACTTTCCAGCTTTATTTGAGTCCTAGGTTAAGAGCACACTGGAAGTTTAAGACTCTATAAGGAGCCTTCCTAATACTTGATTTTTTTCTATCTCTTTTGTCACGTATGTCTGAATGTGATAAGATGAGAATAGGCCAAACCAACTCGCCTCCACAAACCTTAAGTTTTTTCACTGGCCTGTTTTTAACTGGTTAATGCCCAAGTTCACATGTGAACCCTTATATATCAAATACAAAGAGACAAAGCTCCACTGTCTTCTGTACAAAGAACACAGTAGGGAGATTATTTCAAAACCGAAAAGCCCTGGGGCAGTTTCTGTTTGGATAACTCAGCTTAGCCCTATCCTATCACCAAACAGGTTGAACCATGGATGAGATACTCTACTTAAACCCTTTCTCTTATTTCCCTTAATATCCACCTTCCAGAGCAGGAGATCAGACCTCCCACCATGGGAGAGTGGAAAGGTCCCTTCCCTACCAGACTGTTCGAATCCAAGATGAGGGCTCCCAGGAGCAGGGACCTCTCGTGGCCAGCGATCTTTACCTGATGTCCCATTGAATGCACTGAGCATCCTGTGTGTCCCCGTCACCAGGCAGACAGTTTTGGCCATGTTCCCTGGTGTCAGATCCAAACAGGTAATATCTCGGGCCTCCTCGGGGAGGGGACTAGACCACAGCGTGCTGCCGTTCATCCCTGAAAGGCACACGAGGACAGCAGGAGGTCTTGAGACACCTAAAACCACACATGACAAAGGGAGGAAGCCAAGGAGATGAGAAGGAGATATGAGCAGGGGACCAGAACACCTAAAGGACCTGTGTGCTCAGCTCCCTCCCCTATTTCTGGGGAAAAGGTCTGCGAACGGGGCACCTGCCACATCTGTTCAACACATCTCTCATGTAAGGTGAGCTGCCGTGACCTCCTCCAGGCGACCTGTGTGCACCTTGACTCTCACACCGTGTCTATTGACATGTCTGTCACCTTAGCCCTGCTAAGCAGGGGTAACCTTAAGGCTAAAGCCTGTCACATTCATTCGTGCATCCTCAATGCTTTGCAAAGCACCTGGCACATAAAGCAGCCAACTGCTTTCTGAATGAAAGAAGCAAAATCAAGAATATGAAAAAGGAGTGGTTGGAAACAAAACAAACAAAAAAACCCAGAAGACAAGGTTATGCTCAAGAACTCAAGGCTGATCTAGGGATTTCCGTGGTGCCCCAGTGTGGTTAAGACTCCGAACTTCCAAAGCAGGTGGTACGGGTTTGATCCCTGGTTGGGCAACTAAGATTCCCACATGCTGCATGGTATGGCCAAAAAACACAAAGATCAAGACTGATGTAGAATATGTGGAGGGCAGGGAGCAAAGTACCTGAATTGTAATCACTGCTGGCAAATGCTGACAGCAGAAAAAAATCTTTTTTAAAACTAAACCTGAAGGCAACATAGCCATGATACCAGGAGGTCCCCTGGTCTAGAGTTCCATGGACTCAGCTGATCTGGTCCCAGCGGTCAAGAATACCTGGGCAAACTTAGTACTGAGGTCCAAGGACGGCTGATAAAGGGTAGATGCAGCTCACTTCTTTCACAAACAATCCTCTGAGTCACACAGCAGCTCTATCAGAAGCATCATGTTCTCTCTTGCCAGCTTCACACTCACTTTCAGGACAGGCAGACGGCCCAACTCACTTTCCTCACTTCCAGTAACAGCCAATAAGGACTGGACATGCAGGTACAGCTTCACTGTACCCAGTCCTTAAAACTGTGTAATTAACTATATACAACCAAGGGGACTTCCTGGGGTCATGGAGTGGTTAAGACTCCAAGCTTCCACTGCAGGGGGCACAAGTTCAATGCCTGGTTAGGGAATGAAGATCCCACATGCCACGTAATGTGGTCAAAAAATTGAAATAAACAAACAAGCTAAAAGCAAGTAACAAACTGGCTCACTCTTTCAGGCCTTGTTGCCAGAAGGTAAATCGTGGCAATTCATGTTATCTCCCAGACTTCCCAGGGATGCTCTCATTAACAGACTTTGCTGTCCTTCCCTCTTCCCATCCCTACCAACTCCACGTCGACTGTGTGACTCATCTTTTTCTGGGTGGTGATGGGTCATCCCTTCTCTACCAGACCACGACTCCTTGAGGCAGAGACCACACTTCTTGTTAGCTCAACAGAACCAGGGCAGCTCGATGTAAGGTGCACAGCAGGTCAAATAAGAAACGCAGTCTTTCTCACGTCCAGTGGCACAGATCTTTGAACTCACTGGCTGGGGTTATAGGCACAGCAATCTGACCTAAGGGTCAAGGTCATGAACTCCCCAGAATCTTCAGCCTGTACCATTTGGATCCCAGTTCTACCACTGCCAGCTGTGGCGCTTCAGGCAAGTTCCTTCACCTCACTATGCCTCAGTTTTCCCCATCTGTGAATGGGCATAATAACATTAGTCTGTCTTATAGGAACACTGAGGGATAAATCCATTCATAATATGTACATACAACCGTGCATAGCACATACAAAGTACCATTTGTTCACTTTATTATTATTTTATATAATCTATAACCAAACTGTGCAAAATACCAAATGACTAAAAAAAAACCTCTAAAAGTGAAAGGGGGCAGTTTTTACTTCAAAAGCTGATCAGTCATAAGCGAAAAAAATATATAAATTAAAGTTCAATCATATAAGTCAATTTCTAGGTTAGAAATTCTTCCCATTAAAACAAAAATTACACCCAAATTGCTTCCATATATTGCACAAGCCCTGGGAAGATATTTCTAATGCTCTCTACAATGTACCTAAACATTTATTTCAGGGCCTGAATGATTAAAAATTAGCTAGGAGGTTGTGCTTGCATGCTCAGTCACTCAGTTGTGTCCAACTCTTTGTGACCCCATGGACTACAGCAGGCCAGGTTCCTCTGTCCATGGAATTTTCTAGGCAATTTTCTCCTACTGGAGAGGGTTGCCATTTCCTCCTCCAGGGGATCTTCCCAATCCAAGGATCGAATCAGCAGCTCCTATGTCTCCTGCATTAGCAGGCAGATTCCTGGGAAGCCCCAGGAGGGCGTTCTCTGCCTCCAACCATAGCTACTGTATCAGTTTACAGACTGCAATTCCAATCCACTTAAATGAAGGCTGCGGGACAAACCCAAAGGCCCCATGTACCTATACTGAAAATGTAACTTTTTTGTTTCTGGAGTTGACATGTATCAGCTGGGGTCCCCCCAAAAAACAGCCCACTCAAGTAGGGTAAGTTGTGAAGGTTTAATAAAGACATAAAGATGTGGTCAGGGTGCAGAAAAATCACAAGAGACAATACAGCCCCTCAGAACTGTGACCATTTCCAGGGCCCAAGAGACAAGGGAGGAAGGGATTCTCAGAAGCCAGAAAAAGAAGGTCCCCAGGAGGATCACCTTGAGACAGACTGTGACCTCTGATCAAGGAGGCCCAGCGGGGAGAGCCCGGGAAACAAATACTCTCTGGTTACTCTCTTTCTCTCCTCCAGCTTCTGGCCTGTGCTCCCCACTGGCCAAACCTAATGGAAGTCTGCAGACCAGGGAACCTGCTGACTTAATGCACACGGGTCTGCTTCTCATTCCTCAGGGAGTAGGATGGGGAGCAGAGACAGAGGAACAAACAGATGGGGTCAGAGGAAAATATGCAGCCAAGACATACATGCATAAGGATATGTTAGAACATCAGTAAAAGCTTTCTGTCAGGGAGGAGAGCCTATATTTATTATCATCTAAGAGGCCGGGGAGAACTGACTCAGGGAAAAATTCAAGCAACCTAAGTGCTGGTGCTATTCAGAGCAGGCGTGTGGCCAAGAAACCTCGTCTCTGGATCTCAGGGTCTTCGCTGAACAGGACAGCCACTGAAAGTGCCCTCCAGCTCTCACTCACCATGACTTCTTCAAACAGTCCTTATGTACAAGCTCCTGCATGAACTTGACTTATGTTTAATGCCCAGGGATTCTAGCTGCCCTTAGTGAGAGGTACAGGCAGAAGTGGGTCTGTGTATCTTATCTGGGGATGACCAGGCTCATGGGGAACGAGGGATCGCCAAGGCCTTTCTCCTCACTGTAGGCCCGTCAGCTCGCAACCCTAATGCCTCCCTTATCTCACACCCTCCAATCAACCAGCTCCTCCCAGCCAGCCTCCAAAAGCCACCCTCTTACCGGCCGCAGTCCCGTTCCCTGACTGCACGAAGGAGAGGAGCACATCTCGCAGGCCATCTCCATTTACATCCGCCAGGTCCAACGGCGACAGGTCCCCACCTGATGGACAAAAGAGACACAGAGCCCTCAGCAAGTGACATAGACCAGCTCCCTGCTCCAGGCTGGACAGGGAATGCTCCATAAACACCAGGCAGATCTTAGCTCCTAGATGAGATACACGGACCCAGTTCTGCCTGTGCCTCTCATTAAGGACAGCTAGAATCCCTGGACATTAAAAGTAACTCAAACATGAGAAGATTCTGGAAAGTGGAGAGAAGGCAGATCAGCTGGGGATGGTAAGCCCCAAGGAAGGACAATCTGGGGGTTCCCCTGGGTTTTCTTTGACCTCACATATTCCAGACAGGGTGCTACAGAAGCTGGCACCCCAGAAATGCCAACAGGGACGCACAAAAGGCCCCAGAAGAGCTGGTCTCCAGCCAAAAGACAGGAAAGGCGCAGCCCAGCAAGATGGAGAAGTTTTCAACAATCACCATTCTGCTCCAAGCAAAAACCACAGATTAAACTGTGGCCCCACTCAGCCCCACAGGACAGGCCAAGTGGAAACCCTTTCCAGGTAACAAGGCCCCTCTAGCCCCAGAGTCAGGTCAGAGAAGTCGGGTGAGGAGGCTGGACTCTCATCCCCACCCAGCAGCACTCAGGCCTCCGCACACAAGGGAAGCCTAGAGTCCTACCTCCACCAAGCATTCCTGGGGCAGCCCCCCTCCCGTAGCGTCCTCAGAGGCCTGGACTTCCTCCTCCGCTAAGCAAGGACAAGGTAGGCAGCATCACCCCTACACACACACACACACACACACACACACACACACACGCCTGGACTTCCTCCTTCACTAAGCAGGGACAAGGTAGGCAGCATCACCCCTACACACACACACACACACACACACACACACACACACACTGTACAGTCAGAGGATGACTGACAAATCTGGAGAGAATTCATACATGGCTGATGGAAGTGTAAACTGGTACAACCACTATGGAAAATGATTTAATATAAACTCCTAGACATGTGGGCTTCCCAGGTGGCTCGGTGGTCAAGAATCTGCCTACAAAGCAGGAGACACAGGTTTGATCCCTGGGTCAGGAAGATCCCCTGGAAAAGGGAATGGCTACCCACTCCAGTATTCTTTTTTTTTTTTCACTCCAGTATTCTTGCCTGGAGAATCCCATGGACAGAGAAGACTGGCAGGCTATAGTCCGTAGAGTTGCAAAAGAGTCTGACACAACTGAAGTGACTTAACACGCACACATGCCTAGACATACAACACACCCTGCCAACCAGCAATTCCACGCCCAGGTTTATGCTCAAGGGAAATTCTTACATACTCCATCAGGAAACACATTCAAGAATCTTCTTAGTGGTGCTGCTGCTGCTGCTGCTTAGTTGCTAAGTCGTGTCCGACCTCTTTTGCGACCCCATGGACTGTAGCCCGCCAGACTCCTCTGTCCATGGGATTCCCCAGGCAAGAAGATTGGAGGGGGTTGCCATTTCCTTCTCTAAGGTAGTGGTATTACTTACTTTTAAAAAATAGAAGCCACCTAAATGCTCGCCAACAGTAAAATGGATTGCTAAATCAGGATATTCATACCATGGAAAATTAGTGGTGAAAATAAAGAAACTCTAGTGACAGTACATTGATAACAGATAAACCTCAAACATTTTCTTTCTACATGCTGAACAAAAAGGCAAGACACAGAAGACTACATGATTATATTTACATGACATTCAAAAACAGGCAAAATTAAAGGATGGATCATTTAGGGATACAAATCTATGTGGCAAAACTTTAAACATAAGAAAAGGCATACCAACAGGGAACTCAGGACAGCGGAACCCTTTGGTGGACAGAGGGGGATAAGGTGAGGAGGTGAAGGACACATGGGGAATTACAAGGTCATGTTTTTTAAACTAAGCAGTGGGTACACCAAGAACGTGTTATTAGTCTTTACACTGTATGTAAAAATTACAAGAGCTAACGCAGAAAAATCAAAAAAGAAAGGACGAGAGGGAGGGATATTCTTTGTGTAGGAACGTATCATAAGACATATCCACCCAGTTTTGCCGTTCAAGACAGTAAAGCTGAGAACACAGAACTTATTAGAAGCTAATTCAATTAGATCGAGAGGGTCAGAGAGACAATGTTTCTAGATCAAGATGACACAGAGGTGTGGGCATACTGTAGGGCACACTACCCTCTTCAGGTTTCTAGCTGGAACTGACTTAAGACAGATGAAAAAGAGAAGAGCACGCAAACTTTATTTATTAAAGTTATACATGCACCTGGGAGTCCCCACATTAAAATGAAGACCCAAAGAAGTGGCCAGGCCTCGGTGATATATCCCACATTGCACAAACAGTGGTCGCTGTGGAAAAGAAACTGAAATATATGATGCTGGGAAAGACTGACGGCAAAAGGAGAAGGGGGAGGAAGAAGATGAGATGGTTGGATGGCATCACTGACTCAATGGACATGAATATGAGCAAACTCCAGGAGATGATGAAGGACAGGAAAGCCTGGCGTGCTGCAGTCCAAGGGGCCACAAAGAGTCCAACATGATTTAGTGACTGAACAACAATGAACAGGAAGATAAGAGTTATTCTAACAAGGTCTATGTACACAGATTGCTCTCAGCCTCAACCTCAGATGATAAAATTGTTCTTTTCTCCTAAGGGAGAGCATATTTCACCTAGGAGGTTTATCTCCTGCTTTTAGGAAGACTCGAAGGTCAGTGGCCCTCTTGCACATACTGTCGTTCAAATGCCTTTAACGCATAATAGCCGATCCGCCGAAGCGCCACAGTTGGGTTTGTGTTCTGAGCCCCTTCTGCCTGGTACAGTTTACAACAGACAGGACCACTCAACACGAACAGTTAGATGGGATCCCCAGTCTTGGTTCAGAGTAAGCTGTGTTAAGGAAACCTGCTCTACCACCTAAGTGTCCATCAACAGGAATGGATAGAGTTAAGATGTGGTACACTGCTGTATTTAACATGCGCAACCAACAAGGACCTGTTGTACAGCACATGGAACTCTACTCAAATTATGTGGCAGTCTGGATGGGAGGAGGGTGTGGGGGAGAACGGATACATCTACAGGTATGGCTGAGTCCTTTGGTTGTTCACCTGAAACTATTACAACATTGTTAATTGGTTATATATCCCAATACCTAATAAAAAGGTTAAAAAGAAAAGAAGATGTATACCCTACCTACATATATGCACACATATATACAATGGAATACTACTCAGCCATAAAAAAGAATGAAATTTGCTATATGAAGCAACATGGACGGACTTGGAGGGTATTATGCTAGATGAAACAAGGCAGACAAAAGACAAATCCTGTACAGTATAACTTATGTGTAGAATCTCAAAAATACAACAAAACAGTGACTATAACAAAAAAGAAGCAGACTCACAGCTACAGGGAACAAACTAATGGTTACCAGTGGTTAAGAGGAAAAGAAGGGCAGAGCAATTTAGAGGATTTTTTTAAAGGGGTTATCGTGGGGTTATAGGAAACTTCTGAAACATGTGAGAAACTTTTGAAAACTGCAAAGCACTGTAAAATTTAAAGACTCTTTCAATAAAAAATATAATAAAAATAAAAAATAAAGAAACCTGCTCCAAAATGAGTCAAAATAGCCAAAATTACTTGGGTAGCACCATCCCAATCATTAGGAACAGGAAAAAAAGTTACTGCAAGAAAGCAACTCTCTTTTTCTTGAAAAGAAATGATTTCATAAACAACAATGTCCTACTGCAGAGCACAGGGAACTATATTCAATATCCTATGACAGCCCATAGTGGAAAAGAATACAAAAAAGAAGGGATAGATATATAGATATAACTGAATCATTTTGCCGTACAGCAGGGACTAATACAACATTGTGCCCCAACTACGAAAATGAAACTGTTATTCCCTTTGTCGTGTCCAACTCCTTGTGACCCCATGGACTGTAGCCCACCAGGCTCCTCTGTCCATGGGATTCTCCAGGCAAGAATACTGGAGTGGGCTGCCATTTCCTCCTCCAGGGGATCTTCCCAACCCAGGGATCGAACCCAGGTCTCCTGCACTGCAAGCAGATTCTTCACCCTCTGAGCCACCAGGGAAGCCCCCCAAACCCCCTTATTCTTTATCAATAAAAAATAAATTTAAAAAAATTATCTGAAAATTCCATTTAGACCGGACTTCCACAATCAGCGAATGCCCAAGGGCCCTACGGGGGCCCTGCATGGCCTCTGGGCTGGCCGGGACAGGAGCTTCACTTTCTCTGTGAAGCCTCCTTCCCCAGCTCTGCCCTCCCCTGATCCAGCCTCAACTGCGCATCTGGAGCCCAGCAAACCAGGGCTCTCTCCTCTCTGCATCCAATTAAGACCTTCCCTACCAGAAACACAGCCAGCCATCCTCCCAAAATTTTGGAACCATACCGATCCATCTTTTTGTCTTCTCTCCAATCTTAACCTCCACACTGTCTCTGCACACAGCGGCAGAAATGGTAGGTGACACACGTTAACATGTAAAGACTTGAAGAAAATTTCCAGTGTCATCAGACGCTTTCCGGAATGACACGCAATGGAGAAGTTTTATGGACTGAGCAACTAAGTTGCTCCCCTCGCCCTACCCCCTACAGCCGCTCACCTCCCTGGGGACCCAGGTGGCGGCTCCACGTGCTGTGCAGGTCTCGGGGGGGACAGGGGATCAGGAAAGCACACACGAGCACTAGGACCATGGAGACCACCAGCATCAGCAGAAAGACGGATGTGCGCACGTAGGACACCACAGAGGAGGCCGCCTTCTGCTCCAGGGCCCCCAGGGGCTCCAAGGGGTACCCCTCGGGGGTGACCTCGGAGAGACGTGGCTTCCCAACCCCTGCGACCTCGACATCCGAGTCGGGCTCCGGTGCCTCCCCTAGTGGGCTCTTCCCGTTCTTGACCCCTCCGTTCTTCTGCTGCAGGTTAAGCACCAGATCATCTTCACTCTCGTCGCTGTCGGCCTGTGTGAGGGGATCATACTCCCCCAGGTCCGGGCTTTTCTTCCCTGAAAAGACAGAAAGCCAGACGGTCAAGGGGGACTTGCAAGGAAGAACCCTCAGTCAACGCATGGAAACTGGAAATGCCTAGGAGAACACACAGAACAGAACAGGTCTAGGTTGATAAGCCTGGACCATGGAGTCATCTATAAAAACAGATGCCAGTGAAAAGGGGGAAAGGATGGGGGAGAAAAAGAAAGAAAATCACAGTGTTCTGGAACAAGGGTCCCCAACAGGGAACTGGGCCACACAGCAGGAGGTAAGAGGTGGGTGAGCAAGTAAAACTCCATCTGTATTTATAGCCATTCCCCATCACTCAGCTTCCCCCTGGGACTCAGCTGGAAAAGAAGCTGTCAATGCAAGAGATGCGAGTTCAATCCCTGGGTTATGAAGATCTCCTGAAGAAGGGAATGGCAACCTGCTCTAGTACTCTTGCCTGGCAAATCCCATGGACAGAGGAGCCTGGCAGGCTATAGGCCATGGGGTTGCAAAGAGTCAGACATGATTGAGTGCTCATGCAGGCACACACATACACACACACACACTCCATCACTCACATCACTGTCTGAGCTCTGCCTCCTGTCAAATCAGCAGCAGCATTTGAGTCTCATAAGAGTGCAAACTCTACTGTAAACAGCCCATGAGAGGGATCTAGCATTCCACCAAATCAGTCCCTGGGGTCAAAACGGTTAGGCACTGCTGTTCTAGAATTATCACTTTTTTTAGTTTAAGAACATTGGAAAAGAAACAGAAAATAGCTAACTTCAAATACTATTTAGTTTTTTTTAAAAGTTCTGTTAGTTTGTGTGATTCTCAGTAACGAAAAGACCATGGCTCTTCCATGGGCCTTGCATACACCTAATGTGTATATTTCCTTTGATTTTCTTAGAGTGGTGATGTTCCAGTGACTCCTCTAAACTTTTAGAACCACTGTTCTCTGCACACTGCTCTTCACAGGCCAATATGTGTGACTACCCAGTTGCTTCTGGGCTTCGCAGGTGGTACTAATGCTAAAGAACCCACCTGCCAATGCAGGAGACATAAGAGACTCAGGTTCAGTCCCTGAGTCAGGAAGATCCCCTCTAGCAGGAGATGGCAACCCACTCCAGGATTCTTGCCTAGAGATTTCCATGGACAGAGGAGCCTGGTGGGCTACAGTCCATGGGGTCCCAAAGAGTCAGACACAACTGAAGCGACTCAGCACACAACTGTTTCTACAGAAACCACGAAGAAAGTCAAATGCTGAAAGTCTCCTGGAGACACCTTACCGAAAATTTACCTTTGAGAACCTTCCTGAGAGGCTAACACCCTTTCAGTACATGTCTCAGTAAACAGCGGCAACCTGAAAATTGCTCTTCTGATCCTGCAGGCTGGGAGTGGTGGAATCTAGCAGGCGTGTAGAGACAGAGGACTTGTCTTGACACTGGTTTACACAGTAAGCACCCTAGTTTTATTTAGACCATATCTTTGCTGGGGTGGCAGGAGGCGGACATTTACGGGAGTGAAGGGGGTTAAATCTTCCTCCTCCCAAGCCACCCCTGGCCCTAAGTGCCAGCAACTGGAGGAGTTTATGCCTTTAGTTCAGGCTTATTCTGGTTGTTTAGTCACTAAGTCATGTCCAGTTCTTTCGTGACCCTATGGACTGTAGCCCACCAGGCTTCTCTGTCCATGGAATTTCCAAAGCAAGAATACTGCAGTGGGTTGCCATTTCCTTCTCCAAGGGATCTTCCCAACCCAGGGATCGAAACTGTGTCTCCTGCATTGTGTCTCCTGCATTGGCAGACAGATTCTTTACCGATGAACCACGGTTATGAGGATTAAATAACACATGCATGGTTCTCGGTGCTGACTTAAGAGTCACACTCAATAAATTTCAGCTTCTGTTATTACTGTTGGTATTCATTCTCTCTCTCCTCTGCCCTCACCCCGTCTCCTCATCCCCAGGTTAAATATCTCTACCTCTTCAACCCATTACTTGAAGAAGCATTATTTCAGGTGCCCGTGACACCCTGGTCCCTCTCCTCTGTACACAGTATGTCCATGCTCTTCAAAGGACAGTTCCCAGATCTGAATACAATCCCGGGGGTGCGGTCTGACCAGGCGAGGGCAGAGGGACCACTACAATTCAAAACCTGTAACTAGGATCAAACCAGTCAACCCTAAAGGAAATCTACCCTAAATATTCATCAGAAAGACTGACGCTGAAGCTGAAGCTCCAATACTTAGGCCACCTGATGCAAAGAGCTGACTCACAGGAAAAGACCCTGATGCTGGGAAAGACTGAAGGCAGGAGGATAAGGGGGCAACAGAAGATGAGGTGCTTAGATAGCATCACTGACTCAATGGACTTGAATCTGAGCAAACTCCAGACATAGTGGAGAACAGGGAAGCCTCCCGTGGTGTAGTCCATGCAGTCACAAAGAGTCACGACTTAGCGACTAAACCACCACCACCACCTAGGATCAAAGCACTTTCTACATATGCTCAAGCCGTCCTACAATTACATCATTTTTAGCATCAGGTGAAAAATTCAGCATGGACACTAACTGAATTCCATCTTCCTAGTCAGCTTCTAGCTCACAACAAGCACAGCCTAAACTGCACCTCTGCCAAAGTGAAATTATGACTGTAATACTAGTAAACAAAACGGTTTAAAGGAAATCCATTTTCATTTTATGATATACTATCACAGGGAGGACGAGAACTTGACTGCAAATGCTGCAGAGACCTGTACATTCTTCAATAAATCTATAAAAATAAATTACAAGCATTCTTTGAAAATCAAAGCCTCTGTCAAACTGGTCCCTCTAAAAAGATTATGTGCTGCTAGTTAATGATGGCAAAAGATGGTCTTTCTGTCAGTCTCTCCCTGAAACCAGAGGGGAAGAAAAAGAAACAAAAATAGAAAAAGAATAAAAAAGGAAACAGCCACATCCCCAAACTGTAATTTATGAAAAGTCGTTGCCAAAGGCAGTAAAACTTGCATCCAACTGAAGAAGTATAGTAAGAATAGCGTCCTACACCTCAGGTCTCCAGCAAGGAGCCGAGTGCACGGAATTAATAATGGTGATGACGTGGATGGCCAATGGAAATGTACTAAGAGCTACTACGCCAGGCACTGGTCCATGCGCTTACAGGGGTTAACACATTTAATCCTCACAACTACCCCAGGAGGCAGGTGCCATTATTACCCCCATTTTATCAACAAGATTAAAATATAAAGAGGTCAGTTGACTAAGATCACAGAATTAACAAGAAAAGCCAGGATTCAACCTCAGGCAATTTGATTAGAATCCACGGCTCTAAACAATCAGTTGTGCTGCCTCCCTTGTTCCCCAGATATAAAGCCAAACCAAATAATCTTTCGCTCAGAAAGACAAAGCTTGGGGGTCCCAGAGGCACCACTGAGCCTCATTCAACACCACAGTGTGAAGAGCCAAGATAAGACTGAAAAGGAAAGAGCACGAGCTTTTCTCTTTACAAGAAACAGGCTGGCAGCGTGGCAGGTTAGAAAAGGTAACACTGGCCGTTCACAAGGGGCGGATTTTTTTGGACAGTGTGGGTCCAATCAGGAGACAGCAACCAGGCACTAATTCAAAGAGGACAGTTTCATGCAGAGAATGATTAAACAGTGACAGGAGAGTAAATATAAATCTGGGAAGAGAAATCCAAAAGGTATCCTAGAATGGGGAGACTGTAGCCCAGAAAGATAAACGTGGTATTTAAAAGGTCCAGTCCACGTTTACAGATCAGACAACAAACGTGAATGTGGAGCTCAGGGTCCATAAACTGATAACTGGCACTAGTAACAAGGGACTTCCCCAAGGGCTTACAGTGTGAAGAATCCGCCCGCAACGCAGGAGACACGGGAGACGCGGGTTTGATCCCTGGGTCGGGAAGATCTCCTGGAGGAGGAAATGGCAACCCACTCCACTGTTCTTACCTGAAAAAGCCATGGTCTGGTGGGCTACCATCCATGGGGGTCACAGAATCGGACACGATTGAGCATGCACGCACAATAAGAAACAAAGAAGTCAATGCTAAACCAGCATTCTGAGGCCCTGTGACAAATGCCAGCCTGTGACAAAAGCAACACCCACCAAGGGAAAAGCACTGGTGGGAAAGGGGTTTGAGTCGACAGCCTAGATTAGGTTCAGCCTCAGCTGCCCAAATTCATTCAGCCTCTGCCCACCAGTCAGCCAATAGCCGGCTGTAAAACAGCCGCCCATCTAAATACGAATAGAAATCATTAGTACTCAGTCCATAACCTAGTGCAAAGTTCTACAAACATTCAAGAAAGAAATTACAACAAAATGCAGCAAACAAAAACCCAGCTACAGAACAAATGCTGGACAAGTGATACCACCAAATGGAAGAAATAGTGAACAGATACTTCCCCCTAGAATCCAAGAAATTCAAGCAACTGCCTTCTCTGAAATAAGGGCTCATGGGAAAAACAGAACATTTCTAAGAAGACATGATGATTCAACAGAGCAGATGAAAGGTAAACAAGGAGGACTCGGGAAAATGATGGAAGGAAAGAATAAAACAATCTTTCAAAGGATATCCTTACTGGGATCGGCAAAAAGAACCAAAATGGCTGAAAAGAGCATCAGAGATGGAAAGGTTAGACTGTGAAAATCAAGCAAGATGAAACAGAAATAACAAGGGCTGGCGGTTTTGAGCACTTACTATACTCTCTTTCAAGCCCTTTTACTGCCTTAGCTCAGGAAATTATCAGAGCAACTCTTTGAGGCAAACACAATATTATCTCCATTTTAAAGATGAGGAAACTGAGGTTTGGAAGTTTAAGTAACCGGCCCACAGCTAAACAGCAAGTAAGTGATAGTACAAGAATTCAATCCCAGGCAGTCTGGCTTGAAGGCTGTACTATCTCAGTACTTTACAAGAAAAAGAGCGAGGTATTTAAAAGGCCTAGAGAGAAAGGGACAGATAGAGAGGACAAAAGTGATCCAAGCTACAAGTAACTGAAGAAGAGAACAGAAAAGAGAATGGAACCAAAAGTGATTTAAAAGACATACGAATAAAGCTCCTGCAGTTAAGTGTTAGTTGCTCTGTGGTGTCCAACTCTCTGGGACCCCGTGGACTGTAGCCCACCAGGTTTCCCTGTCCATGGGATTCTCCAGGCAAGTATACTGGAGTGGGTTGTCGTGCCCTTCTCCAGGAGATCCTCCCAACCCAGGGATCAAACCCAGGTCTCCTGCATTTCAGGTGGATTCTTTACAATCTGAGCCACCAGGGAAGCCCATACAAAAAAGGTTCCTGCAGCAAAGCAAGACCTGAAACTGGAGAATAAGGTGCCCACTGAGTCTCAAGAAAAACTGATACAGAGCAATCAAAAATGAAATATATCCTTATAAAGGCAAAGAAATTCAAGGACAAAGACAGAATCCTATGAGCAGCCAGTCAGCCCAAGAGGAAAAAAAGCAAGTCACTAATGGTGGAAACAAAAATCAGGCTTACTTCTCCACAGTAAAACACATTACTAAATGACAGTGTGGCAATATGGGAAAATCCTCAAAGAAAATGGGACCGCAAAATCCAAGAACTGGATTTTGTGACGTGACATTTCTGAAGTACAGAGGCAAGCACAAAAGATTATATACGCTTTCTTTAAGGGATCACAGATTGCAACCAGTGCTTGGCCAAATTACAGAGGAAAATAAATATTGATTTTTTTTTACTATTAATATGTATTTTTCCAGAACATGCAAAGACAACCTTCCACTTTGTTATTACAGCAAGTTTCAATTAGAGAAGTCCTAAGTAAAAAAAAATTGTTTTTAAAGCTCAGGGAATTGACCAACCTCTTTTCTGCTGATTTCAGCCACCACCCACATTTTTAGTCAATGAAAGGTTTTCAGAAAATAAAGAAAGGACACTGATTTCAGAATGTGCTCAGACGCTCAGTCGTGTCTGACTCTTTGCAACCCCATGGACTGTGGCCTGCCACGCTCCTCTGTGCGAGTGGGTTGCCATTTCCTTCTCCAGGGGATCTGACCGACCCAGAAATAAAACCTGTCTCTCTTACATCTCCTGCATTGCCAGGTGGATTCTTTACCACTAGTGCCACCTGGGAAGCCCGATTTCAGAATACATCAGTGTAAATAAGCTTTCCATGACTGTCACTTTTAGAAGGACAGAGGATGCTGAGCAAATAGCAGCCCCAAAATGAGAAAGAGGAAAATATCAATAGGAAAGAGATGTAACTGTACCAGCCCCAAGTGTTTTCAGGAAAACATACTATAATATAGCCTACTCTGTGACATGCATCATACTTCACACAGACTATCGCCTACACTCTACTGCAACAAAAGGTAAATCATTCCCATCATGAATTAGTTTATCCAAGGGCACAGAATCATTCCACGTTATACATAATAAAACAAACCATTACAATAACATTATGCTCTTCTATTCCCTTCAGTGTTTGACCTTTAAACTTTTAAATAGACTAAAAATATATATTCTTAAGAGATAAGTTGCCCCACCGGCAGTGTTATGAATCTCACATTGTCCTTCTGTGACTAATTAACCCCATTCTACGCATGTCGGCCAAATGTCTTTCCATCTTGAGCTTGATGAAAGCATATGAAACCGAAAGACAGCCCAGGAACCGTTCTTTCTTCACCAGGTTGATGGACACCAGCCATGAGCACAAGCCATGAGCACAATACATCAGGCCTCCCTCCAGTGACCACATTTGTAAAGATCGTGGTGCTAATGATGAAGATAATAATGGCTGACATTTACTGAATAATTAACATGTATCAAAGGTCAACAAACTTCTTAAGCACATCCATCTCTTTTACTATGCCAAATAACGCTACTGTGTGGCTAACCGTGAAAGGTTCCAAAATAATATTATTACTACATATGAAGAAACTAAAGGTTAAAGAGAATCTGATAAAGAGTGGATTAAACCAAGTCAGTCTCATGCTCTTCACCACCTTTCAATTCTGCTTCCTTACACATAAAAACAGTGAGGATGTCACTGTGGTGATTTTGCAATATCTACAAATATCAAATCATTAGTACACCTGAAACTAATACTATATTATATGTCAATGATACTCAATGTTAAAAAAAAAAAGGATGTTAATTAAAGTAACGTGATACAGTAGCCAAAACAGAATAACAGCTTCACAGACCCAATTACAGGGTACCCAAAAAGAGCTATCAGAAAGCAACTTCTATCTACTATAAAAGCTAACAGTTGTATTTGCGGTAGAAGGGAGAAAGGGCAAGAGGGAAAAAAGCAAAAGCATGAGCAAAAAAACCCAAAAGACCCACATCACCCAAAAAAACATATAGCCTTTGTACCTGGGCCTAATCTCAACATTCGAAAAAGGAAGATCATGGCATCTGGTCCCATCACTTCATGGCAAACAGATGGGAAAAAGTGGAAACGGTGTCAGATTTCATTTTCTTTGGGCTCCAAAATCACTGTGGACAGTGACTGTAGCCATGGAATTAAAAGACGCTTGGTCCTTGGTAGAAAAACTATGACCAACCTAGACAGCACATTACAAAGTTGAGATATCACTTTGCCGATAAAGGTCTGTGTGGTCAAAGCTTTGGTTTTTCCAGTAGTCATGTATGGATGTGAGAGTTGGGCCATAAAGAAGGCTGAGCACCGCAGAATTGATGCTTTCAAACTGTGGTGTTGGAGAAGACTCTTGAGGGTCCCTTGGACTGTAAGGAGATCCAACCAGTCCATCCTAAAGGAGATCAGTCCTGGGTGTTCATTGGAAGGACTGATGTTGAAGCTGAAACTCCAATACTTTGGCCACCTGATGTGAAGAACTGACTCACTGGAAAAGACCATGATGCTGAGAAAGATTGAGTGCAGGAGAAGGGGACGACAGAGGAAGAGACAGTTGGATGGCATCACCAACTCAATGAACATGAGTTTGAGTAAGCTCCGGGAGCTGGTGATGGACAGGGAGGCCTGGTGTGCTGCAGTTCATGGGGTCGCAAAGAGTAGGACATGACTTAGTGACTAAACAATAACAACCTGGGCCTAAAAGTATCAAGAGTACCTGAGTGCTCAGGCCCTACTGCCATCCACACACACAGGTCCAGGACTAGACTGTGCTTCCCCTACCCGGTCAGCTGACACACTGCAACTGAATACTCCAGGAGTAACAATGAAGCCTCAGCATGCAAAAGAGCTCAAGAGTTTCAAAAGCAAGATTTTTTGTTTTGCATTTCCAGCCTTTGAGAATGACAATTATCTATACGAGATGGGGTGCGGGGCTTCCCTTGTGGCTCAGCTGGTAAAGAATCTGCCTGCAATGCAGGAGACCTGGGTTCGATCCCTGGGTTGGGAAGATCCCCTAGAGAAGGGAAAGGCTACCCACTCTAGTATTCTGGCCTGAAGAATTCCATGGACTGTATAGTTCATGGGGTCGAAAAGAGCTGGACACGACTGAACAACTTTCACTTCACTTCTCTTCAGAGGGGGTACGAGGTGGAGAAAGAATCTAAAAGAAAAGGAGAAAAAAAGCTAAATATGTCTGACATCCCATTACCCCTTGGGAGGATGTCTACGCTATGCTATGTAGGCGTGCTCAGACTCTTTGTGACCCCATGGACTATAGCCCGCCAGGCGCCCCTGTCCATGGGATTTTCCAGGCAAGAATACTGGAGTGGGTTGCCATTTCCTCCTCCAGGGGATCTTCCCAAGGCAGGGATCGAAGCCAAGTCTCCTGAGTGGAGTCATTACCACTGCGTCACCTGAGAAGCCCATGGGAGGACATTATTCTACACTAAGGATACACACGGCTACTCTCTTCAACATAAATCCTGCAGGTAAAGGGTTATCCCCATTCTATTTCAATGCTACATACAGAGAGAGACCAACGTTCCTTCCAAAGTTCTAATAAGACCATGTGCAAAGAGAAAGTGTCTGAGTCATGAAATCTGGGGACAGAAATGCAAATTCACATCAAATTCACAACCAACCCAGTGCCACTCGTGGTACAACAGAGCAGACTGGAAACTCCTTGAGAACAGGGACCTTCCACTGGGTATCTGCCAGACACCCAATCAGCCCTTTCTACACAAGCTGGGGAAGCAACTGTGTTTCTCACTAACAACTTAAGATTATCAGCAAACAAACAGTTTATAGTTTAACATTTAGGTGGGACTTCCTTGGTGGTCCAGCAGTTAAGACTGCCTTCCAACACAGGGAGTGTAGGTTTGATCCTTGGTAGGGGAGCTAAGATCCCCCAAGCCTCACAGCCAAAAAAGAAACATAAACATAAAACAGAAGCAATACTGTAACAAATTCAATTAAGACTTTAAAAATGGTCCATATCAGAAAACAACAACAAACAAATGTATTTAGATAAAAGCATAAATTTTTCTAAAGCCTTAACATCTATAATGTATTTGGGCAGAATAAATATACTTTTATTAAAATAGCAAGTTTCTAGCAGGACAGTTCTATCCTGGAGGTTTAAAAGGAAAATCAAAACAGTACTTGGAGCTGTTGCCCCCAAGTACTGAATTAGCTCAGCAAGCTGACTTCACCACTAGTGCCTCCCTAAAGAATATTCCATCCATTATCTGCAACTTACCGGTGCAAATAAATTACCCTCATAAATGCTCAGGCTTAAGAGCCTGAGGCTGAACAAGTGGAACCCAAGGCCCAGGATCTACAGTCAGAAGACCCCGCATGTTCAAGTCCAGGCTTTTCCTATGCTGTTTGTGCGACCCTGGACAAATCTACTTGCCAAATAACTTAATTTTTAGGAGAGGAGATACCTGTTCCATATACCTCACTGCAGCATCAATGCTGTCGTTAGATGGAGAGGCTGCTCCAAAGGGGTCACTCGCCATCCTGCCGTCCCCTTGCCCCCAACCCCCAGTCCAGCCCACGACCGAAAGAGTTGCAGACCCTCCCGTAGGTCCTTCGCGGCGCTCGGGAAAGGATGCTAACCTCATCGCCCTCCCCTGGGGACAGCGGCGACGCGCACCCTGACATCCGCCGCCGCCGCCGCCGCCGCCGCCGCGCCAGGCCACCGTCCCGGCGCGCCTTCAGGGTCCCTCCCCCCGCGTTTCCCAGGCTCGCCGCGCGCCGGCGACCCCCGACCCGCCGGGCGCCTCTTTTGCCCCCTGGTGGCGCGTGGACCCCAGCCCGCGGGGGGCTGCCCGGGCTCGCCTCGGCGCGCCTGCAGCTCCGCTCGTGTTCGGGGCCACGCCCCGCCAGGCTTCTCCCCCGGGAGCCTGGAGTACCCACCTCCCCAAGTCGGGCGGGAGCGGGGCGGCGGGGCGCGAGGTTGCAGCTTACCGGGGAGCTTGAGCGCCCTGGACAGCACGGTCGCCATGGTGGAGGCCCCGGCGCGCGTGCGCGCGCCCTCGTCCTGCCGGGAAGTGTAGTTCGCCGCCGAGGCGCGCGGGGCCGGGACCCGAAAAGGTGGGAGCCGGGCCCGCCGCCGCCTCCGCGGCCACGTGCGCGCTCCTGCCCGTCCAGCCCGCCCCCTCCGGGACAGACGCCTTACTGGGCCGGTCACGTCACCGCTCTGAGCCTCACTCTCCTCCTCCGTGAAATGGGGACCTGATACAGCCACGGGCTTGCAGTGAGCATGGAATGAAATAATGGGAGGCAAGGGTTGCGAAATACGCCTGGGCTGTGGAACAGACGGGTTTGAATTCCGCCAGCATCCCTCACTCGCTGGGCCATCTAGGGCAAGTCATTTGCATGATTAAGCTTCAGCTTAGATAGGGAGATAATAGCACCTACTTCAGGAGCATATTGTAAGGATGATATTACATAATCTATTTAAAACCCGAGGCACGCAGCAGGCACCTAGTAAGTGAGTTCGTTTCTCTACGTTTCTCAGGTGAAAGGCGAGGTTTCCCTTGGAGCTCTAAGCTTCATCTCTGGTTCCCAGTTCTTTCCAGGGATCCACTCAGCACCCTACCCCGCAGCTTCTAGCTTGAAGGGTCTAAGGACGCAAAATCAGGCCTGTTTCTTCCCCTCAGGCACCAAGAGGTAGGCATTTTAGTCTAGAAATGCTGAAGACATTATTTAATCTTAGAACTGAAGCAGACCTTAGAGGCGCCCTGTTTTACTAAAGAAAAAACTGAGATCTATAGAGGTGGTGTGACTTCTTAGTGGCAAACAAAAGTTCTAAGAGATTTCTCACTTGGACTGCCTCATTCGCATGAGAAACAGTCCTAGGACTGTCCTGTGGGGGTAGTCTCAACATTCTAACAGTTATCCCCACCACACTTTACCCACACAAAAATATAATATTACTCATGTTGACAGAGGCAAGATTCTGGAACCAGGCCGTGCATGCATGGGCATGCATGTTGAGTTGCTTCAATCTTGTTCGACTCTTTTCGACCCCATGGACTGTAGCCCAGCAGGCCCCTCTAACCATGGGATTCTCCAGGCAAGAATACTGGAGTGGGTTGCCATGCCACTCAGGGATCAAACCTGGGTCCCCCATATTGCAGGCGGATTCTTTACCATCTGAACCAACAAGGAAGCCCTCCTGAGAATTAAATGGACACAGGCAAAGCACACAGAACCATGTGTGGCATTGTGTGTTTTGTGTTAGCTCTCCTTTTTATTGATAATTTATTACTTTTTGACAATGTAATAACTTAATAATAAATTTAACAATACTTTAAGAGATTAGTAATTTAGTTGCTTATTCTTTGTGTGTACTACCATTCCCGAAACGTCCACTGACACTTCTCTGGAGGTATGATTAAAAACCACGTTTGACATCTATGTGGGTCATCTAAGAAAAGCACCATGACAAGTCACAGTAGAGGCTTACCTGATATCAGATTGGCTAACTAGAACACATTCTTGAGATATCAAGACTAAGAAAAATAACCTTTAAGCTGAGTAGAATCAGTTTCTGCTGTAGGATAGGAACTTGGGTTTCTGGGAGAGGATGCCTGTGAACTGAAATAGCCAGAAACACAAGAGAGCAGGGAAGGAGAAAACCTGTCCATTTTTCTTAGTGAAAGTCCCTTTTTATGTGATGAAAGTAAAATAAATTGTACAAGGGAATTTCCTGGTGGTCCAGTGGTTAAAACTCAGGCTTTCACTGCCTTGGACCGAGGTTCAGTCCCCAGCCAGGGAACTAAGATCACAAAAGCTGCACAGTAGGGCCGAAATTTTTTTTTATTTTTTAAAAAAAAATTTAATTGTACAAAGTTTGATTAAAACTTTGCCTAAAACTGTACTGTTGGGGATATCCTTGGTGGTCCAGTGGCTAAGAATCCACACTTCCATTGTGGGGGGGTACACAGGTTTGATCAGGGCACAGGTCAGGAAACTAAGGGTAGACACTCCGCCTGCAACACAGAAGACCTAGATATGATCCCTGGGTGGGGAAGGTCCCCTGGAGAAGGAAACAGCCACCCACTCCAGTATTCTTGCCCGGAGAACCCCATGGACAGAGGAGCCTGGCGGGCTGCAGTCCATGCAGTGGCCCTGAGCCACTAACACCTTCACTTTCACTTTTCAGGGAACTAAGGTCTTACAGGCTGCGAGGTGTGGCCCCAAAAATAAATAAATAAAAATAAACTTCTAAAAAAGAAAAGAGAATAATAGTGTGCATTAAAAAAAAAAAAACTATCCTCACCCATAGCACTTACATTTGCGCAGCACGTAAATGTGTCTAATTGTATGTGCACCCCACAGACACGACATCTCTAGCCCTTTTTATGCCTAATCTTTTTTGGGCATTTCCCCATTCCCTATCATCACCCCAGCTCTGCCAAAATGATTTTCAGGGGGACACAGATGCCAAGGAGTCCCTCCTTCCTGGCTCCCTGACCTTACCTCCTCTTTGGCTCTCTTAACTCCTCCAGAAATCTCTCCCATCCCCTCCACTTTTTTCCCCCATTTTAACACAGGAACCACAGCTTAACACAGTGTTTCTCACATTTAATGTACTTTCGTTCAATTACAGGAAAAAATTCAAAGCAGCTACCAAAAAAATCAGAATCCTAGACTTTTACCTAAAGAAAACCTGTGACATGCTCTCTAGTCACCTGGCGGAGTTAAGTGCCTTGCTCTGCAGACCCTCCCGCTGAGAGCGCCCTGGAAAACGCAAATTCCTGGGCTTCCTGGCTTTCTAACCTGACCTCTCTAGCAGGAGTGAACCGAGGGGTCTGGGGAGACAAGCCTGAGGACAGCCCCCCCTGTCTGACCACTGTGCCTGCCAGGAAGATAAGAAATTATGTATCTGAATTCACAGCTGAAGCCGCAGAACCTATTCTAGTCTCCCTACAAGGATCTGCAGTGGGATTGTTCTTCCTCAACCTTCTAAGCTTCCAATGCTTTGTGGTGGAAAACCGTATTTGCTGATTTTTATGACCATTGTGATGTCCAGTGCGTTAGTCGCTCAGTCGTGTCCAACTCTATGACCCCATGGACTGTAGCCCACTAGGCTCCTCTGCCCACGCAAGAATACCGGAGTGGGGAGCCATTCCCTTCTCCAGGGAATCTTCCCGACCCAGGGATTGAACCAGGGTCTCAAACATTGCATGCAGATTCCTTACTGTCAGAGCCACCAGGGAAGCCCTAGTATTGCTCAAAAATCTCCAAGCATCCTACATGGGCTCATAAGCAAATCTGATCATCTGGTACTTCTCATCCTCTAGACAATATGTTCTGTTCTACTGGTCGTGACTCTCTTACAAGCTTTTACCACTTCCTCTTGAAATCGGTACCTCTGTGTCCACAGCAGCTGCCACCCCGGCTCCTGGCACCGC
This sequence comes from Antilocapra americana, assembly GCA_007570785.1. Taxonomy (NCBI): domain Eukaryota; kingdom Metazoa; phylum Chordata; class Mammalia; order Artiodactyla; family Antilocapridae; genus Antilocapra; species Antilocapra americana. Next base: position 2,945,152 of record ML663562.1, on the reverse strand, counting down.
TGGAGCTGCCCCAAGCCTCATGGCCATTTCTGCTTCCTTTCAGAAACTGTTACTTCTTCCTGTATCTCCCACCAGCCAGTGCCACCCCATATTTGAGCGCTGTTGAAATGTCAAAGCTGTTCGGGGCAGTGGCAGGTGGGGAAGACTGTCCTCTTCTTTCTGTGTTACACTTGATTAGAAAAACAAATGCCATGCTGCCTGTTCTTCAAGGTCAAATTTAGTATTTTCATTAAACAGTGTTATTTGTTTTTACCCAGTGAGTCAGTTGGGGCAAGGTTATTGCCATTATCAACAATCTCAAAACTCCAGTGGTTTTCAAGAATCAGGTCATTTCTGCTCATGGCACTGTCAAGGTGAAGGTGGAGATAATCAGCCCTGAGACCATTCCTCCAGGTCATTCAGGGAACCAGCTTCTTCTGCCTGGTGCTTCTTCGTCCCTAGGGACTTCGAGTCCCCCACTGGATCATCTGTATTTTCTGATCATGCAGGAAGCTTTATGGGCCGGGACTGGAGGTGAGACATGTGACCTCGGCCCACATTTATTTAGCCAGAACTTAGACACAAAATGGGCTTCCCTGGTGGCTCAGACGGTAAAGAATCTGCCTGCAACGCAGGAGACCCATGTTTGATCCCTGGGTTGGGAAGATCCCCTGGAGGAGGGCATGGCAATCTATTCCAGTATTCTTGCCTGGAAAATCCCATGGACAGAGGAGGCTGATGGGTACAGTCGATGGGGTCACAAAGAGTTGGACACAACTGAGCGACTAACTAGATGCAAAATAGGTCTGCCAGGGAGGTATGGGTGCAGGAAGGAAAGAAAACAATTTGGTGAGATTCAAGCCACTCTCTGCTACCCTAGTCATCCCATACATTATAGGATACAGACCTGAGTCCTCAGTTTCGGAGCGGGTCTTCAGGTTCTGCTCTACTTAGAACTATCCTTCTTTTCTAAGGACTAACGCTTTGCTCCAGAGCTGAGCTTGTAGTCCTGAGTTAGGACTTGCCACTGCATCTAAGGACAAGCTGTCCTGGGAGGCTCCTCAGCCTCTCCACAGATGGCCATTTCTCTATCCATCAGCAGGGCTGGGACCAGTCTGAACTCTCTGGCAGCCTCGCCTCAGGCTCAGAGTATTGTCCCCGCTGCTACAGGCATGCCAAAGAGATTGAATTAGGGAGCAATACCCATGAGATCAAAACAGAAAAATACTATGGGCTTCCCTGATAGCTCAGTTGGTAAACAATCGGCCTGCAATGGAGGAGACCCTGGTTCGATTCCTGAGTCGGAAGATCTGCTGGAGAAGGGATAAGCTACCCACTCCAGTATTCTTGGGCTTCCCCGGTGGCTCAGCTGGTAAAGAATCTGCCTGCAATGTGGGAGACCTGGATTCAATCCCTAGGTTGGGAAGATCCACTGGAGAAGGGAAAGGCTACCCATTCCAATATTCTGGCCTAGCAAAGTCCATGGACTATATAGTCCATGGGGTTGCAAAGAGTCTGACACAACTGAGCGACTTTTACTTTCTTTCTTTCACTATTGCAAATAGCAGTGATAGCATGGGGACTTCCTTGGTGGTGCAGAAGATAAGAATCCACCTCCCAATGCAAGGGACATGGGTTCAATCCCTGGTCGGGAAAGATCCCACATGCCGAGGAGCAACTAAGCCCAAGCGACAACTACTGAGCCCAAGCTCTAGAGCCCACACACCACAACTAGAGAAAAGCGCACAAGCAATAACAAAGACCTAGCACAACCAAAAATTTTTTAAAAATTATTTTTTAAAATAGCTCACTCTCCCCCTAATGTTTAAGAAATGACAGCAGGGAAATGGAGAAGAGCAAAGGAGGTGTTCAGCAAAGATCTGGGGATGAGATGCAAGTGCCAAGGACCTTATATCAGCCTGTATTTGGATCAGGAAGTTTGAAAAGGGCAGGTACAAGTGGCATATTCATTTCTCATCACAGAGAACCTAACTCTCTGATCAGGAGTTGCATGGCTTATCATGAAGACAAACAGGTCGATGTTCCCAGCTTAGTTCAGTTGAGTTGCTCAGTCTCATCTGACTCTTTGAGACCCCATGAACTGCAGCACACCAGGCCTCCCTGTCCATCACCAACTCCAAGAGCCAGCTCAAACTCATGTCCATCGAGTTGGTGATGTTATCCAACCATCGCATCCTCTGACTTCCCCTTCTCCTGCTGCCTTCAATCTTTCCCAGCATCAGGGTCTTTTCCAATAAGTCAGTTCTTCACATCAGGTGGCCAAAGCATTGGAACTTCAGCTTCAGCATTGGTCCTTCCAATGAATATTCAGGACTGATTTCCTTTAGGATGGACTGGTTGGATCTTCTTGCAGTCCAAGGGACTCTCAAGAGTCTTCTCCAACACCACAGTTCAAAAGCATCAGTTCTTCGGTGCTCAGCTTTCTTTAAAGTCCGACTCTCACATCCATATACGACCACTAGAGAAACAATAGCCTTGACAGACCTTTGTCAGCATAGTAATGTCTCTGTTTTTTAATATGCTGTCTAGGTCTGTCATAACTTTTCTTCCAAGATCAAGTGTCTTTTAATTTCATGGCTGCAGTCACTATCTGCAGTGATGTGGGAGCCCCAAAATATAAAGTCTGTCACTGTTTCCACTGTTTCCCCATCTATTTGCCATGAAGTGATGGGACCAGATGCCATAATCTTAGTTTTCTGAATGTTGAATTTTAAGCCAACTTTTTCACTCTCCTCTTTCACTTTCATCAAGAGGTGCTTTATTTCTTCACTTTCTGCCATAAGGGTGGTCTTATCTGCATATCTGAGATTATTGATATTTCTCCTGGCAATGTTGATTCCAGCTTGTGCTTCATCCAGCCCAGGATTTCGCGCGATGTACACCGCATATAAGTTAAATAAGCAGGGTGACAAAATACAGCCCTGATGTACTCCTTTCCCAATTTGGAACCAGTCTGTTGTTCCATGTCCAGTTCTAACTGTTGCTTTTTGACCTGCATACAGATTTCTCAGGAGGTAGGTCAGGTGGTCTATTATTCCCATTTCTTGAAGGATTTTCCACAGTTTGATGTGATCCACACAGTCAAAGGTTTTGACATAGTCAATAAAGCAGAAGTAGATGCTTTGGGGAACTCTCCTGCTTTTTCAGTGATCCAATGGATGTTGGCAATTTGACCTCTGGTTCCTCTGGCTTTTCCAAGTCCAGTTTGAATATCTGGAAGTTCACGGTTCATGAACTATTGAAGCCTGGCTTGGAGAATTTTGAGCATTACTTTGCTAACGTGTGAGATGAGTGCAATTGTGTGACAGTTTGAGCATTCTTTGGCATTGCCTTTCTTTGAGATTGAGATGAAAACTGACCTTTTCCAGTTCTGTGGCCACTGCTGAGTTTTCCAAATTTGCTGGCATTTTGAGTGCAGCATTTTCACAGTATCATCTTTCAGGATTTGAAATAGCTCAACTGGAATTCCATCACCTCCACTAGCTTTGTTCATAGTGATGCTTCCTAAGGTCCACTTGACTTCCCATTCCAGGATGTCTGGCTCTAGGTGAGTCATCACACCATCATGATCATCTGGATCATGAAGATCTTTGCTGTATAGTTCTTCTGTGTATTCTTGCACCTCTTCTTGATATCTTCTGCTTCTGTTAGGTCCCTACCATTTCTGTCCTTTATTGTGCCCATCTTTGTATGAAATGTTCCCTTGGTATCTCTAATTTTCTTGAAGAGATCTCTAGTCTTTCCCATCCTATTTTTTTCTTCTATTTCTTTGCACTCATCACTGAGGAAGGCTTTCTTACTTCTTCTTGCTATTCTTTGGAACTCTGCATTCAACTGGGTGTATCTTTCCTTTTCTCTCTTGCCTTTCACTTCTCTTCTTTTCTCAGCTATTTGTAAGGCCTCTTCAGACAACCATTTTGCCTTTTAGCATTTCTTTTTCTTGGCGATGGTCTTGATCACTGCCTTCTGTACAATGTCAGGAACCTCCATCCATAGTTCTTTGGGGACTCTATCAGATCTAATCCCTTGAATCTATCTGTCACTTCCACTGTATAATCCTAAGGGATTTACCATGCTCAGTAAATCTTTAATCCAATTTTCTGTTAACCGGTGTTCCCAGAGCATCCCCTAATAAAACACAGGGACTCAAGGTCATCCTACAATTTGTTCTTACTGTGATAAGGAAATAATTTAACTCAGTAAACACTGGGCATGTGGTATTGCAGTAGGTACTAGGGATAAAGGGGCCCAAATTTTCTCCTCTACTTAACTTCAAAGTACTGGAATGTTTCATTGCTCAATCTGGGATCTTTCTTCTTATCTCAGAAATTGTATGTCCATTTCTTTACATCTATTATTCCCCATTTTATCTCCATCTAAATGTCTCCATAGAATTCCAAGCCTGTGTGTACAACTGACTACTTCAAATACATATTTGGTAATGCAATAGATATGATAATTATCATGCTCAAAATAAAACTGTTGTTTCCCCACTCATCAAAAATAAATAAACATAAAAACAAAACAATAGGGCTCATCCAGCTTAAACTCATACAGACTTCCAGTCTGTAGAGCTTTCTACACTATTTTCTAGACTAGTCTAGTCTAACCTAGACTAGACTTTCTGGGCCCTAAGACTTAAAGAAAGTCTTCTTAACAAGTCCCTAGCTGGCACATATGTTGAAGAGTGACAGTTGTAAAAAGGATAGCCAACAAGGACCTACTGTATAGTACACTGAACTCTACTCAATATTCTGTAACAACCTAATCAGGAAAAGAATTTGAAAAATAATAGGTACATATATGTGTATAACTGAATCACTTTGTCATCACACCTGAAACTAACACATTGTTAGCCAACTACTGTCCAATATAAAATAAAAAGTTTACCAAAAAAAGAACAACAGTAACTAAGGACAGATCCACCAGAATTGATGCTTTCAAACTGTTGAGAGTCCCTTGGACTGCAAGGAGATCAAACCAGTCAATCTTAAAGGAAATCAAGTTCAGTTTAGTTCAGTCAGTCGTGTCCAACTCTTTGCAACCCCATGGACTGCAGCACTCCAGGCCTCCTTGTCCATCACCAAAGTCCTGGAGTTTACCCAAACTCATGTCCATTGAGTCAGTGATGCCATCCAACCATCTCATCCTCTGTCATCCCCTTCTCCTCCTGCCTTCAATCTTTCCCAGCATCAGGGTCTTTTCCAAAAAGTCAGCTCTTCGAATCAGGTGGCCAAAGCATTGGAGCGTCAGCATCCATCCTTTTAATGAATATTCAGGGCTGATTTCCTTTAGGATGGACTGGTTTGATCTCCTTGCTGTCCAAGGGACTCTCAAGAGTTTTCTCCAGCACCACAATTCAAAGGTATCAATTCTTCGGCGTTCAGCCTTTTCTATTGTCCAGATATCATCTAGTTGGCTCCTATCAGGAGAAAATAGATAAGAGGAAACCAGAAGTGGAGACCAGGCACAAATTCTGACCATTTACCTGCTTTCCTGTTTTAGCAAGAAGGAAAATATGGGTGCTGTTTATCTTTCTATTATACAACCTGTTAACACTTAAAAAACTCACATTTCTTCTCCTGAGAGCCTGGTGTAAATGTGAGTTATCTACTCCTAGCCTGACACATGCCTGCCACTCCAGCAGCCAGACACCCGCAAGACTGAATCATCTGAGGACTGAACCAAATCATACACAGACACTGCGGCTCCCTGGATCTCTCTGCCCCGAGTGATGTCCCAGGCTATTTGGAACTATCGCCTTAGATGACAGTCCAACCACATGGAAATAAACTCTTTCCTTCTATATTAATCTGTCACAAGGAAAAGTAAATGGCCATCTTATGAGGTATAGTATATAAAAGGTAATTTCTCCTTAACATACAATCATACTGAATACTAGCCGTCATCCACATACTGCATGCTGCTGCTTCGGTCGTGTCTGACTTTATGCCACCCTAGGGACTAGAGCCCGCCAAGCTCCCCTGCCCATGGAATTCTTCAGGCAAGAATACTAGAGTGAGTTGCCATGCCCTCCTCCAGGGGATCTTCCCGACCCAGGGACAGAACCCACGTCTCTTATGTCTCCTGCACTGGCGGGTTCTTTACCTAGCGCCACCTGGGAAGCCCCAGCCATCATCATTCACACTAATTAACAGTTTCCTTATTTGAAGCGTATTATAGTAACGTAGGTGTTAGTTGCTCAGTCATGTCTGATTCTTTGAGACCCCATGGACTGTAGCCCCTCCAGGTTCCTTCTGTCCATGGAATTCTCCAGGCAAGAAATATTAGAGTGGGTTGCTAGTCCCTTCTCCAGGGGACCTTCCAGATTCAGGGATCCAACCTGAGTCTCCTGTATTTCAGGCAGATTTGTTACTATCTAAGCCACCAGGGAAGCCTATATAATAAGATAACTTCTAAATTACATTAAACCTAAAACTTATTTCTCAAATATTTGTCATAAAAATTATTTAACATTTTTTCATCACCTTATTATTCCTTAAATATTTTATTATAATCTGTCTCTAATATAATCTGATAAAACATGATCACCATGTATAATACCTCTGGCAATTCTTCTGGGTTTGGCAACAAGCTTGGTTCATCAACCTGGGGTTTGTTAAGACATGGAACTTGATGTGATGCTTAATTAGTTTCCGGGGTGTTATCTGAGGTTCTGAGAGCCGAGAGGATGTATGTAGTCACAGACTGTGCAGAGCTTGTGAAACAAATGAATCTCCTCCACCTTTGCCACCACAAATATTTTCATTCATTCTTTTTCCTTTTATTTTGGTTTCCTGCCAAGTGTTTGTCCTTAAAGAGCTAAAGGCTCCAAGAAAATTTTCCAGAAACTGTGTGTATGAAGCTGCCTTTTATGTATCCAGCTTTTCAAATGTCATTCATTTCTTTTACTTCTTTCTTATCATAAATCTTCTTTTGTATTTTAGTCATCAAGACTAAAATTTTATTCTTTCATCCAAGTTATTACTTTTTTATTCTCTTATCCCATTCTTAAAGACCATAGGTGGAGAGTTACTGATGAAATTTTGCATAAAGGTATTTTCTCATTCTCAACACAACTGGCTCATCTATTTATTTGTATGAGTCGATCTTAAAATATTTTTATTTATTTATCTGGCTTCACTAGGTCTTAGTTGCAGCATGCAGGATATTGGATGGCATGTAGGATATTCTGTGGCATTTGGGATCTACTTCCCTGACCAGGGGTCAAACCCAGATCCCTGCATTGGGAGCATGGAGTCTTAAGTCACTGGACCACCAGGGAAGTCTTTGTATGAGGTAATCATGAAAACTTGAGTTTTATTCTTCACTTGGACAACTTTGCATGAAGCTGATCTTTCTTCCACTTCCCCAGTCTTAAAAGCCAGCAGTGGTCTTATTTGAGGAGATACTTTGATATGGGTTTTTGTATTTCTCCCCATCACTTTTTGGAGGAATACTTATTCCCAATCCCAGATTTCCATATGGCAGCATTTCTGCTAGAGCACTATGGAAGATGTGAGTTTTCTGATAGGTGAGATCAGCAAAAAGGAAGGAAAGCATATTAGCATGGCTGCTTCCCCTTTGGTATATAGTCATTCATTCACTTTTTAAATTATTCATTCAACAAATATTTGAGTGACTGCTACTTTCTGGGCTTTATTCTAGACCCTGAGATGCAAGATCAAACAAAATAGTGGAGCCAGGTCAGGAAGAAGATAGGTAAATAAATAAAATATACAATGTATCAGATGGTGATAAATATCATGGATAAAAATAGAATAGGGAAGGGGAAGAAATGCAGTGTGGAAGTGGCTGGCAATGGGGAGGAGGTTTCCAATTTTGAATTTGATGGTTAGAGAAGACCTCAGTAAGAGGGTGACATTTGAACATAGATTCCAACATGGAGGTGGCAGAAATAGCAGGTGAAAAGCCTGAGGCGTACCTGGACTGTTTGAGGACCAGCAAGAATGTGGCTGGAAAAGATGGTTCTAGGGGGAAATTAGCACAAGATGAGCTCAGATATGGCCAGAGCAGAAACAGGTTATGTGAACTTTGCAGGTATGAACAAAAATTGGCTTTTAGTATATGTTAAATAGGGAATGATTTAAAGTTTAGGGGCACAGAAGTGTTGATTTTAAAAGACTTAGATTTAATCACTTCTGTGTGGAACCTAAAAAATAATGGTACAAATGAACCTATTTACAAAGCAGAAATCGAGTCACAGATGCAGAAAGCAAACCTATGGTTACCAAGGGGGAGAGGGGGAGGGATAAATTGGGAGATTGAAATTGACATACACACTAATATATGTAAAAATGCTAAGTATTAAGGACCTACTGTATAGCACAGGGAATTCTATTTAATACTCTGTAATGACCTATATGGGAAAGGAATAAAAAAAGTGGATATATGTATATGAATAACTGACTCATTTTTCTGTACAGCAGAAACTAACATAATATTATAAATCAACTAGGCTTCAATAAAAATAAATAAGTAAATAAAACTTGTTTTAAAGGGAGTCTTTTGGGTCAGTTTGCTGTTCTGAGAATAGGCTGTGAGGATGGTAGGAGTGATGAACAACTTTTGGCCACAGCAATCATTCAGCCAAGAACTGATAGTGGCTCAGACTAGGGTGGTAGTCCCAGAGGTGAAAAGTAGTATTAAGATTCTTAGTTTATTTTGAAGGTAGACCCCTGGGGAATTGCTGACAAACTGAATGTGAGGTATGAGAGAGAGAAACCAAGGAGGCTTTGAAGCTTTTGCCTGAGCAATTGGAAAAGGGGATCAGAAGAGAAGCAGGCTGGAAAGGGGAGGTCAGAGGTTTGTACTGGGATGTGTTAAACTGGACATCCAGTCAGACGTGCAAGTAGAAATGGGGACTAGGTAGCTGATATGAGGATCAGGGAGAAGCCGTAGGGGCTTCCCAGGTGGTAAAGAACCCGCATACCAATGCAGGAGATCGAAGAGGCACAGGTTCAATCCCTGGGTGGGAAAGATCGCCTGGTGGAGGGCATGGCAACCCACTCCAGTATTCTTGCTTGGAGAATCCTCACAGACAGAGGAGCCTGGTGGGCTATAGTTCATGGGTCACAAAGAGTCAGAGAGGACTGAAGCTACTTAGCACGCATGCCTAAGGGAAGATGTAAATTTGGGAGGCATTAGCACATAGCTTATTATTGAAGGAGGTCACTAAAAGAGTGAGTATAAAGCTGACAGGAGGGGAAGCGAAGGGAGGAGAGAGTGGGCCCTGCAGCGTTTCAGCACTGTAGTTCATGGAAAAGAGGTTGAACCAGCCACAAAACCAGTGGGAGCAGCCAGTGAGATCAAAGGATGACCAAGGGAATTTGGTGGGAGGCAGTGTTTGGGGGTGAGATGCTGCAGAGAAACCAAGGAAGGGAAGACTAGGAGTGATCTGCCTGCTTTGTGAGCAAGCATTTTGTTCTCCTCTCTGCCGTGGCTTAAGGAACCTGCAGTTTTCCTGCTTTGCCAGACTAAGCAAGCCTGTCTAATTCAAAGAAAGAATGTGCAAGCCCTTTTGGCCACAGATCTAAGCTGTGTCATTCAGTTTACCTTTCTTTCCACAGTGAAGCTGATATTTTAATCTCCATCTGCCCATCTCTTTGGTGTCTTCTCCCTCAAATCAGAACTCTGCAGGGAACATGGGAATGAATTTACTGGCCCCTAAAACCTTCAATAACCTCAAATAATCTTTTTGTGTGTCTCGGTTTGATAGATGTGAAGTTTTGCTCTCTTATATTGATACACAATGGGTTTCCCCAGTATTATTTTCTCTTCTTCCTGCTCTTAGAAAGATTATCCCCCAAACTACTTTCTTCTTCTCTAGTCCAGTTTTTAACAACCAATGTAGGAGGTACAGATAGGGCTTCTTAGGTGGCTCAGTGGTAAAGAATCCACCTGCCAATGCAGGAGATGCCAGAGACACAGGTTCAATCCCTGGATGGGGAAGATCCCCTGGAGGAGGAAATGGAACCCACTCCAGTATTCTTGCCTGGAGAATCCCATGGACAGAGGAACCTGGTGGGCTACAGTCCATGGGGTAGCTCAGAGTAGGACACAACTGAGCGACTGAGCACGCACCTAAGAGGTACAGATACCTCAGTGTGGAGCCAAGGACCATAATCCAGCCATACAGTGATTCTTTCTTCTCAAGGGAAGCAGATGAGATTAAGAAACTATTCCTAATTATCAATTATCATTAACTAACACTTTAACCGTTGGGCTTCCCTGGTAGCTCAGACGGTAAAGAATCTGCCTGTAATGCAGGAGACCCAGGTTGGGAAGATCGCTTGGAGAAGGAAATGGCTACCCACTCCAGTATTCTTGCCTGGGAAATCCCATGGACAGAGGAGCCTGGTGGGCTACAGTCCAAGAGGTCACAAAGACTTGGACATGACTGAGCGACTAACATTAACACTTTCCTAATTATTGTATTTAAGCAAGGTATGCTTAAAACTTCTTCCCAGAAGCCAGGCTGAACAGCAAACACAAGCGTCATGATTTTTTTTATACTGTTACAAGCTGCTCTTTCCAGAAAACACCGAGCTTGTATGTTTCCATGTTTCTAAGAGGACAGGAATAAACTTGCCCCTTGGTGACCCCAATGAAGCAGAGGACGCCATGGCACATCTCCATGAACCCACAGTATCTGCTCTGCCCCATGGAGTGAAGAACAATCTAAGTCCTCGGAAACGTCACCAGGTCACACCTGCAGACACTCAATTGCCCTCTCTCCTCCATATCCTTAGGGACAAAGATACACTGAGTCTGGGCAGAGGCCATGGGGAACTTTTTAATTTTTAAAATTTATCTGTTTCTCATTTTGGGCTGTGCTGGGTCCATCGCTGTGAGCGGGCTTTCTCTAGTTGTGGCGCCTGGGCTTGTCATTGCAGCGGCTTCTCTTGTTGCAGAGCACAGGCTCTAGGGAACGTGGCGTTCACTAGCTGTGGTGCACAGGCTTAGTTGCTCAAGGCATGTGGGACCTTCCCCAACCAGAGGTTGGACCCATGTCCCCTGAATTGGCAGGATCATTCTTTTCTTTCCTCTTCTTTTTTTTTTTTGCAGGTGAATTCTTAACCACCGGACCACCAGGAAAGTCCTTGGACCATTAGGAACTTTAAGGAAGACAAAATCAAGCAGAGCACAGGAGTCATAAAGGTCACACTGATGATGAGAAATCCTCTGATGGCCTCTAGCTCTGGGGCTCTGAAATTTCCATCTCAAAATCAAAAAGCATCAACGTACAGTCGAGCTGAGAAAGGACACTTGCTCTACTTTGGGAAGAACCTGAAAATAAAACCAAGGAGGATTATTTAGAGAGAAGGTATGGCATGGGATTATTCACTCAGGACATTAGACATATTTCTTCTTCACTCTCTCTGTCTCCTTAATGTCCTCAGGGGTTTTGGTGTTGTTTTTGCCTCATCAGTATTTAATAGCTTTAAAGATTATTAGTAGGATTCTTGGACTTCCCTTATGGCTTAGTAGGTGAAGAATCTGCCTGCATTGCGGGAGACCTGGGTTGGATCCCTGGGTTGGGAAGATTCCCTGGAGAAGGGAAAGGCTACCCACTCCAGTATTCTGGCCTAGAGAATTCCATGGGCTGTAGTAGGATTCTTAGATTTACATGAAGCTATTTTCTTATGGGCTTCCCTGATGGCTCAGCAGTAAAAAATCCACCTGCAATACTGGAGATGCAAGTTTGATCCCTGGGGTGGGGTAACCCACTCTAGTACTCTTGCCTGGAAAATTTCATGGACAAAGGAGTCTGGCAGGCTACAGATCAGAGGGTCACAAAGAGTCAGGCACAAGTGAGTACTTATTACCATCACATATACTTCATTTTCATTCAACCGCCCCAAGAGATAAGATTTTATTCTTTTATACTTCCTCATTCCTATGAAACGTGTTTATTTTTATGTTTCTCTTTAATACCTTGACCTTAAAGTGGCGAAACTCTGTTGTCTTACTGCACAGATATTTATTTACATACAACCACTCTCACCTTCAGTAATAAATTTTTTAAGACAGGTAGATTTCCAATAGAAACATTTCACATAATGTTAACTTGTTCTTCCAGAATACAAATTTCTTTTCAGCCTTCAATACTGACTGTCGACTTCTCTTATTTAGAAAAATCTGTGTCCATTGTTTCTCTAGGGCCAGAAATGTTACACGTTGAAAATGTTCACTTCATTTCCTTTTGGCTTTATATTATATAATTCTTTCCAAGTGAAATTCCTGGGTCAGGAAGATCACCTGGAGAAGGAAATGGCAACCCACTCCAGTATTCTCGCCTGGAGAATTCCATGGACATAGGAACCTGGCGGGATACAGCTCCATGGGGTCACAGAGAACTGGACACAACTGAGCTACAAACACTAACTAACTAACTTCCAAGTGGAATAACAATTTAATTTTCAATCTGTCTTCTATGACATCAATACCCAGGTTTTAAAATATCAATCTCATTGATGATACACCATCTCTTCCAGTTTCTAGTACATGCTAAACTACGTGTTCTTATGTATAAAAGAAAATAATTAGCCACAAATTTAGTTTAAAATGGAATAATAAATAAAAATCTTCTTTAATCTTAATCACACTCAATGTATTTGCCTCAGATGCTATTCATTCACCAACTTTAATTTCATGCCTTCTATGTAAATTTAGAATTGGCAATTTCAGACTAAAGGACAAATAGCCTTCAGATAGGGGCAAAGGGGGTTTCTGTTGGGGGGTCTGTTCCTCAGGACATCTTAGGCTTTGAAGTTTCTTGGTGGAAGCGCTCTAAATCTCCTCCAGCACATGGACCATTCCAGGCCATTCCACGCCAGTTCGTTTCTCTCCTTAGGGTAGCTCTCTGACCCTGCCTCCACCCACATACCCAGGTATTTTGCAATATGTATATATATATTATATATAAGGGCTTCCCTAGTAGCTCAGCTGGTAAAGAATCCACCTGCAATGCAGGAGACCTTGATTTGATTCCTAGGTCAGGAAAATCCACTGGAGAAGGGATAGGCTACCCACTTTAGTATTTGGGGTGCTTCCCTGGTGGCTCAGCTGGTAAAGAATCCACCTGCAATGCAGGAGACCTGGGTTTGATCCCTGGGTTGGGAAGATTCCCTGGCGAAGGGAAAGGCTACCCACTCCAGTATTCTGGCCTGGAGATCCTGGACTGTATAGTCCATGGGTCACAAAGAGTGAGACATGACTAAGCAACTTTCACTTCACTTCACTTCATATATTTTCTGGCCACATAGCATGGGGGATCCTAGTTCCCCCACCAGGGATCAAACTAGGACACCCTGCACTGGAAGTGTGGAATCTTAACCACTGGACACCCAGCAGGTCCCATGCAATATATTTTATTTTTTTTTTATTTCTTTTTTTTCAATTCTTTTTTTGTTTGTTTGTTTTTTTTTTATTATTGTTTTTGCCATACATTGTCATGATATCACCATGGGTTTACATATGCTTCCCCTCCGGGTCCCCCCTCCCTCCTCCCTCCCCCCCCGGGAAATCTCGCTGCACCAGTCCCGAGCATCAATCCTGGGCTGGCGATTGATTAGACACATGACAATTAACATGCTTCAATGCCCTTCTCCCATATCATCCCACCCTTACCCTCATCCACAAAGTCCACAAGTCTATTCTATACATCTGCGTTACTTTTGTTGTCTCCCATGTTGGGTTCTCATTACTGTCTTTCTAAATTCCATATATATGTGTTAATATACTGTATTGTTGTTTTTGCTTCTGGCTTACTTCACTCTGGATAATGGGCTCCAGTTTCATCCATCTGAGTAGAATTGCTTCAAATGAATTTTTCTTTAATGCTGAGTAATATTCCATTGTGTATATGTACCACAGCTTTCTTATCCATTCATCAGTTGATGGGCATCTAGGTTGTTTCCATGTCTTAGCTATTGTAAACAATGCAGCGATGAACATTGGGGTGCACGTGGCTCTTTCAATTCTGGTTTCCTCGGTGTATATGCCCAGCAGTGGGATTGCCGGGTCATATGGCAGGTCTATTTGCAGCTTTTTAAGGAACCTCCACACTGTTTTCCATAGAGGCTGTACTAGTTTGCATTCCCACCAACAGTGTAAGAGGGTTCCCTTTTCTCCACATCCTCTCCAGCATTTATTGCTTGTAGACTTTTGGATGGCAGCCATTCTGACTGGTGTAAAGTGGTACCTCATTGTAGTTTTGATTTGCATTTCTCTGATAATGAGTGATGTTGAGCATCTTTTCATGTGTTTGTTAGCCATTTTTATATCTTCCTTGGAGAAATGTCTGTTAAGTTCTTTGGCCCACTTTTTAATTGGGTTGTTTATTTTTCTAGAATGGAGCTGCAGGAGTTGTTTGTAAATTTTTGAGATTAATTGTTTGTTTGTTGCTTCATTGGCTATTATTTTCTCCCATTCTGAAGGCTGTCTTTTCACCTTGCTTATAGTTTCCTTTGTTGTGCAAAAGCTTTTAATTTTAATTAGGTCCCATCTGTTTATTCGTGTTTTTATTTCCAATATTCTGGGAGGTGGGTCATGGAGTATCCCGCTTTGGATTATAGCAGAGAGTGTTTTGCCTATGTTATCCTCTAGGAGTTTTATAGTTTCTGGTCTTATGCTTAGATCTTTAATCCATTTTGAGTTTATCTTTGTGTATGGTGTTAGAAAGTGATCTAGTTTCATTCTTTTACAAGTGGCTGTCCAGTTTTCCCAGCACCACTTGTTAAAGAGGTTGTCTTTTCTCCATTGTATATTCTTGCCTCCTTTGTCAAAGATAAGGTGTCCATAGATGCGTGGATTTATCTCTGGGCTTTCTATTCTGTTCCATTGATCTATGTTTCTGTCTTTGTGCCAGTACCATACTGTCTTAATGACTGTGGATTTGTAGTATAGCCTAAAGTCAGGTAGGTTGATTCCTCCAGTTCCATTCTTCTTTCTCAAGATTTCTTTGGCTATACGAGGTTTTTTGTATTTCCATACAAATTGAGAAATTATTTGTTCTAATTCTTTGAAGAAGACCTCTGGTAGCTTGATAGGAATTGCATTGAATCTATAGATTGCTTTAGGTAGTATACTCATTTTCACTATATTGATTCTTCCAATCCACGAACACGGTACATTTCAATATATTTTAAATCAGACTGCTTGTACGGATGAGGCTCTGCTAGAAGTATTTCCTAAGGTCCTCGCCACCCCATTCACCAATAGTCTATGACAGCAGGGCCACACACCTCCAACACCCACCTCCCCACCATGTCCAGTGTCAGACCAGCTGAAGGGGATTCGAGGGTGTGTGTTTAATAGCGCTGGATCTCAGTGTTGGAAGGTCTCAGAGGTCTGCAAATCTAATCTCCACCGGGTAGGAATTGCTTCTGTAATCCTCAGTCACTTCATCCCTGCTTGGACATTATCAGCTCCTGAGAGCTGGTGATTATGCGGCTGAAATCCACTACCGGATTATGTCGCGATGGTTACCCATGACCATCACCCCACAATCTAATTTTCCCTCCCAAAGCCACAGCGAACAAGGCCTAATCCTCGCTCCGTATGGCAACCCTTTCGAGGCCTGAAATACCGAGTCAGGGCTCTTAGGAAATTTTGCTTGAAGTTATTTCCTCCTCTCTATCAAAAATATTTTCTCCCCTCTCTCCTTCCTCTTTCTCGTAAGTACATGAAGTTTTGTTTCCCAACGCAAGAAGTTTCCTTTGACATTAATTTCTCCTTCAGCAGTCAAGCCTCATATTCCTTGGAGAGAAGGTTTTTGATGGCATTAATTTCTCTTCCCCTTTAGAAATGTTTTCTTTCACTGCTTGGGCTTTAAATCTCTAAAGACCTTAGACATGTATTCTAAAAGCTGAAAATGCCCACTGAAGAGCAAGATTGGATTACCTAGAGAAGAGAATGTACCTAGAGCTGATTTGACCTACGACATCACAGAAATCTCTCCTTGTTTCTGTTTCTGGGTTAACCTCAAAGACCTGAGGTTTTGTTCTCATGTATAAGAATGAAACCCCTTTCTTCTTTACTAGGCCAACCTTAAATAAGAGAAAGCACTTTAGAGAAAGGGTTTTTGCATGAAGTTTCTCTGCCTATCCTGTAGAATCCCTAACAAATTCTTTTTTAACCTTAATTTTAATCCTACATCTCTGTTTTCTTATCTGAAAAACTGTTGAATATATTTTCCTCCACTCCACGTCTTAAAGATAAGGGACGCAAGAGTCTATTTGCTTCCATTACAAAAAGCATTGCTTTCCACACCTTAGCCTTACACTACAGATCAGTGGATTCATGAACTCTATTAGGGAAGGGACAGAAGTTACAAAATGGCAACTTAGAAAAGAAGAGATACAACTGGGATCCATGACCAAGTACTACTTCAGTTTACAATGTTTAATTTTAAATGAAGGTATAGAATAAATCTTTAAAAAGTAGAATAAAAGAAGGTATGATTCACTTTAATTTGATCTTTTTGTATGTCATTTCGATTAAATAAAAATACAATTTACTAATACATGTACAAGATGAATTTCAGCTACTCAAAATAATGACATAAATCTAAATGTATTGAGAACATATCCATGATAAATTTCAGAAATAAATCTATAATGATCTATCTTATGTGTGTGCATGTAAAAATGGTTTAATGTGTATAAAAAGGTGTAATGGACTAAATACCTGTGTTCCCCTCAAATAAGATAATTCCTATGTTGAAACAATCCCCAATGTGATGGTATTTAGAGGTGAGACCTTGAAAGGTCTTAGGATTAGTGCCCTTATAAAAGAGCCCTTCAGGGACTTCCCTGGTGGGTCTTAACAGGGATTAAGAATCCTTTCAATACAGAGGACACAGGTTTGATTCCTGGTCAGGGAACTAAGATCCCACATGCCATGGGGTGACTAAGCTCACAAACCACAACTAGAAAGCCAATGTCCTGAAAGTAAGACCTGAGGCAGACAAAAATAAATGAACCACATCTCTTTAAAAAGAGTATCACAGAGCTCCTTCGTCTCTCTGCTGCCTGTGGACGTGACAAGTAGATGACCATCTGTGAACCAGGAAGCAGCTTCTTACCAGACATCCCATCTGCTGTATCTTGATCTTGAACTTGCTAACCTCTGGATCTGTGAGAAATGAATTTCTATTGTTTATAAGCTACCCCATCTATGATATTTTTGTTAGAGCAGCCTAAACAGACTAAAACAGGAAAGAGAAATACACAATTGCCAAGAATGTTTATCTCTGGGAGGTATATTGTCTTGCATTCATGAAAGGAAAGTTTTATCAGAGAACTCTCACTTTTGACTCCATATTCACTTGTATTACTGGGTAATAAGCAAGTAACACTTGTTAAAAAAAAAAAATTTTAAGTTGCTACCAGGACAGAAATAGAAAAGAAAACATACTAAGAACCTAGAGTCAATAAAATGCAGAGTTAATAAAATGCAGTCAATAAAATGCAGATGTTAATTTCCATTGAAATTTTTAAATATCTTTTTATATTTTATTGACCTCAAGTTATGTCACCTAGTTCCATTTTATAATCTACCCCCTTATTATTTTCACAGTGATTATATTTAAGGTTGATTGTAACTTGTCTATCAAATACTGATGAACTCTGAAATCTTTCCCATGCATGCTATAGACTAGGGAAATACCTCTTAAGGACATATGACATTTGTTTACTCATAGTAGAACTTCAGAGGCCTTATAACATTTCTTTATAAAGAATCAATTTTTAATTTTCTCAGATTGTAGTTCCCAGCTTTGTTGAATCTTTGTTTTCCTGAGCCTGACTCTAATCAGGTTCAATATCTTTGGGATGTTTTCATAGGATAGTTGAAAAGAGGCAATAAACTGCAGTTCCTCCCATATTTTTTCCTCTTGAAAAATTAAATATTCCTCTACCTTGTTTAATTTTAAAACTCAAATAGAATTTCTGATTCCTGCAAAGATAGAAAACCAGCACAGATTGTTGGCTCCCTTCCCCAAAATCAAACAAGGAAGAGCTTCAACAGAACATGAATTCCAGGAACTAATTACATGGACAATGAGACCTCCGGGGAGGTGGAAACGGTACAGCTGAAAGGGGTGGAGGCAGATGGGCTGGCTAGAGCCCAAAGCAGAAGACTGGCTGGCAGAAATAGGTTAGTGAAAACAAGTTTACATTCATTCCCTCCAGCCTCTTCCTTACTCTGCTTTGAGGCAATGATTGCCTCTTTGTCCACCTTGAACTTCAGACTCATCTATCCAAAACTGTCTATCAATAACTCTCCTTGGATGTCTAATAGGCATCTCAAACAACATGCCTCCTCAACCAAAACCTGTTTCTTTTGCTGTCTTTCCCATTACACTAAGTGATAACTCTATCCTTCTAGTTTCTGGCTCCAAATCTCTTGATGCTGTCTTCCATTTGTGTCTGGATAAATTCATACAAGGAAGAACAATCCCGCTGTGAAAAAAAAAGTTTCCTATGTACCACTGTGGAATAAATTCCATGATACACAGCTAAGTGAAAAAAGCAAGGTACAAGGTAAAATGTATAGTATTCTACCTTTACCAAAAAAGGGAGGAAAAATGAGAAAATGTATGTTTTCAAAAATGGAAGAATAAATTAAAATGTAATGGGAAATGGATGGAATCTTCCCAAGAGGCACTAGTAGCAAAGAACCTGCCAGCCAATGCAGGATGTAAGAGATGCCAGTTTGATCCCTGGGTCTGGAAGATGCCCTCAAAGAAGGCATGGCAACCCACTCCAGTATTCTTGCCTGGAGATTTCCATGGACAGAGGAGCCTGCAGGCTGCAGTCCACGGGGTCGCAAACAGTCATACAACACGAAGGGACTGAGCACACAGGCGTGGGAAATGGTTACTTTTAGGAGGAAAGATGGAGGTGTGAGGAAACAGGGTTAGAAGCTAAACTTCTCTGAAAATACTTTGTTTTGTAGCTCTTAACTTCGAAACAATATACATGGTTTATGTACTCATAAAACCAAATGTAAAACAACATGAGAAAATATTAATCCTTGAAAACTGAGAACAAAAAATCAAATATATCAAGATGATAGCTTAACTATATAGATGATTTAATTCAGTAACTTCAAAATACAGCAACTTGTACCTTTCCTATAGGGTACAGTCCAAAGGAATAAGAGAACTGCAAAGTTATCTTAAATTGTATTCAGGGGTCATATTGCTAATAATAAAAGTATAAAACTATTAAACACACATACAATGCTGCTAAGTCATTTCAGTTGTGTCCGACTCTTTGCGACCCCATAGATGGCAGCCCACCAGGTTCCTCTGTCCCTGGGATTCTCCAGGCAAGAATACTGGAGTGGGTTGCCATTGACTTCTCCAATGCATGCAGGCATGCTAAGTCACTTCAGTCGTGTCCAACTCTGTGAGACCCCATGGACAGCAGCCCACCAGGCTCCCCTCTCCACGGGATTCTCCAGGCAAGAACACTGGAGTGGGTTGCCCCTTCCTTCTTCATATACGTATAATAGGATAAAGCAAATAAATAATTCATTAATAATGCTTGAAACTATTATATACAGACATAGAATAAGCGAAAGCAAATTATGTAATGATGCTAATGAGTAAGAGTAAAGAAACACAAATATAAAATCAAAGAAGTTAGGTTTTGAAAATGTGATGCTTTATTTGAATTGGAAATATCAGTATTAACTTAGAATGTATATATGTTTACATAACATATATATGTTTTAATTGGAAATATGAGTATTAACTTAGAAGATGTTTTCATATACGTATACATATACATATACGTGTTTCTAGCGCTGCCCAGGCAAATGACCTAGAAGCAATGACCAGCCCAACGGGGACCCCTAGTGGCCAGACTCTAATACCATTTCCAACGAAAAGGAACCAGGGCTGCTTGGGAAAATGGGTGAATTCCTGTCTGGCGCAGTAATGAGCCTGCAATACCGAGTCATACTAGAAAACAAGGAAGCTCTTAAAGTTCACTGGCATCATGTCAAAAAGTCCACAGGAGCCAGTTTGAAGGAGTTCCCAATGGTCAAAACTGAAAAAATTTGAAGGGGCTCCCAATAGCCAAAGATAGAGCATTATCAATAGGAACAATGATTACATAATGAAATAAACAAATAAATAGAAATTTTGATGAGGAAGAAGATATTTTCAGAGTTTCAAAGTAAGTCTCCACAGAAAGAGATCAGATTTGTGGTTACCAGAGGTGGGAGGTGGGAGAAAATGGAACTCAATGAAAGCAGTCAAAAGGTACACATTTCCAATTACAATAAGTACTAGAGATGTAACATAGAACATGATAAATACAATTAACACTGCTGTGTGTTATTTATGAGAGTTGTTAAAAGAGTAAATCTTAAGAGTTCTCATCACAAGGAAAAATGGTGTTTTTTCTATTTCTTTAATTTTCTATCTATATGAGATTACAGATGTTCGTTTCATGATGAACGTAAGCCAAAGCTTTATGCTGTATGCCTTAAACATATACAGTGCTGTATGCCCTGGGTTGGGAAGATTCCCTGGAAGAGCAAATGGCAACCCACTCCAGTATTCTTGCCTGGAGAATCCTCAGGGACAGAGGAGCCTGGCGGGGAACAGTCGCTGGGGTTGCAAAGCATTGGACACGACTGAGCAACTGAGCATGAGCATGATGTCAGTGATATCTCAATAAAACTGGAAGAAAAAAGAAATAATGACTGTAGTACAGTGAAAGATATAAAATTCAGTAAAATCCATGTTTATAATGATACTTTAAAAAAAAAAAAAGAAAACCTCATTGATCACCTTTAGAGGATACAAAAGAACCAACGAATTTTTCTAAAAACTGGAAATGCAAGAGAGCTGATACTCCACAGGGCAATCCTCCTCCAAGAACAGGAGTCAGCACACACATTGCTTTCTTCTCTTTCAAGTAACAGCTCTTAGGCGTGCTCTGAGTGACTTCCCAGCATCCATCACGGCATGAAGCTCTAGTTCTCCAGAGGGGATCCGCTCACTGAGGTGCTCTCAGGTCATCTTTTCCTCCTCTCCTGCTTCATTCTCCCTTCTTCTGTCCCCTGGAGGATCATTTTCCAGGACAATGACCATCACCCAAGTCCTTGTCAAAGGCTCTGCCTTTTTGAAGCACCAAGGCTAAAACAATCGGCCCCTCCAAAAAAGGACTGTGGGACCGAGTCACTAATAGGTCAAACCCTGGTCAGGACTCGATTACTGGTGGTAAGTAAGAAAGACCATAGTCTTCAGCTGACGTTTGTTCATGGCCTTAAAAGCCTTGAAGAAAAAAAAGATAAAAATTTTAAAAGATGGGCTCAGGTTAACCGGATGACTCAAGACCTACAGTGAAAGTGAGAAAGCCTCCATGGCAGCGTTTGGAGAGGTTCTTACCCTTTGTCACAGGCGGCTGAACATAAAGTCCTGGATTTAATAGCTAGGCTTCTGTTATGGTTGTTGTTCAGTCACTAAGTTATGTCTGACTCTGTGAGACCCCATGGCCAGGTTCCTCTGTCCATGGGATTCTCCAGGCAAGAACAGTGGAAAAGTGAAAGTGAAGTCACTCAGTCGTGTCCGATTCTTTGCAACCTCATGGACTGTATAGCCCACCAGGCTCCTCTGTCCATGGAATTTTCCAGGCAAGAGTACTGGAGTGGGTTGCCATTTCCTTTTCCAAGGGATCTTCCCGACCCAGGGATCGAACCTGGGTCTCCCGCCTTGCAGGCAGATGCTTTACCATCTATTGGGTTGCTATTTCCTTCTCTAGGGGATCTTCCTGACCCAGAGATCAAACCCGCGTCTCCTGCATTAGCAGGCAGATTCTTTACCACTGAGCCACCAGGGATACCAAACTGCTGAGCTAACAGAGCTCGAAGAACACTGAATAGCCTAAAGAAGTCTCATGTCAAAATCAAGGACATGATATGATAGTGAGAATCAGAGACCTAAGATGGGGATATCCGGGTGCAAGAGCCTAACCACCATGAACCCCAATCCTTCTCAATCTTCCAGGTTGGCCCAAGCTGCTCCCTCCCCCTTGCTAAAGCAGTAGACTCCATTCAAACGGAGATCCCCCAGCAGACCACACCTGAGGCAGGTAGTTCACAAAATGCTGCTTGTTCTCCTCTAGCTCTGGCTCCATCTTGCCCATTTGCCTCCAAACCAATGACTTGGGGCAAGTCTCAGCAGAACCCAAGCGAGGACTTCCTCCTCTGGAAGCAGATGGCATATGCAGTCTGTCAATCTAAATATCTGGCCAGTATGCAGCAACAGGAACTGGGGCGTGTCTGGGAACGGAACTCAAGGATGTCAGACAGGGACTTCCCTAATGGTCCAGTAGTAGAGAATTCATCTGGCAGAGCAGGAGACATAGAGTTGGGTTCGATCTCTGGGTCAGGAAGAGCCCCGGGAGGAGGGAATGACTACCCACTCCAGTATTCTTGCCTGGAGAATCCCATGGACAGAGGAGCCCGGCGGACTCTAGTCCATGGGGCCACAAAGAGTCAGACATGACTGAGCGACTGAACACAATGTCCCAATCCAGTCCATGTATTGAACACATATACAAACATGCTAAATTTGGAAAAACAATTTACCCTGAAGAACCAGAGGATCTTCCTAAAACAATTTAAAAATTTTCCAGTAGCTGAAGAAGTTATGAAGATGGAGAAGATATAAGAAATGTGAAATATTCTAATACTGAAATTTTAATAGAGATCATTGGCAGTTTATAAACACTACCTGTGAAACACAAATTGATAATACAGCCTAGACTATTTTCCAAGCTATAACTGGAAACACATAGCATTTGTGGCTGAGAGATAAAGTACACATTCAGGCTTAGACTTTTAGGAACTGGTACTTGATGAAACCTGAAGAAGAAAATCATAAACATTCTGTGGCAGGACAATCAAACTAAAACAGAAAGAAAAAGGAAGGAAGACAAATGACAGGCCACCTTTGTGGCATGCCTTTCCCAGTGTGCAAAGTGCACCACCATTATACATTAACTAGATCTCCTCAACACAAAAATCTGTGAGAGAAAGTTAACCTCATTCTTGAGATGCCAGCATTGCAATATTGTAATTCTACGATTAACATATTTCTTTTTCATCTCATACAAGGGTACAACAGGTCACACTGACAAAGTCTTGTCTGCACATGCATAATTGAAAAGAAAAATAAAAAACCTTGTTGGTTGAACTATGAATACAATGCTAACCTGCCAATATGATACATAATTTCTTTGTCTCAAAAATATATAAAATTGCACCTCTAAATCCTGATCAATGGCACAATTCTCGGAGCTTCTGAGAATCTGTTTCCCAGGTTATAATCCTCAACTTAGCTCAAACAAAATTCTCTTTTCTTTCTTCTTAAAAAATAAAAGAAATAGGGGGACTTCCTTGGTGGTCCAGCGGCTAAGATTCCATGCTTCCAATGCAGGGGGCCTGGGTTTGACTCCCTGGTCAGGGAACTAGATCCCATATGCCATAACTAACACCTTTTGTTTGTGTGACCAAACAAATAAAAATATTTTTTTTAAAAAAAAAAGAAAAAAGGAAAAGAAAGCCAGGAGAGAAATGGTGTCCTAGCCCAAGTTCATCTCATGGTGGATACAATGGGTGCACAGACCTGTCAGTGGTTGGCAAGTCCCTGAGTGCATCCTTAGGATGGATGTATTTATACTTAAAAACAGGAAAACCCTTTGGATTTATACCTTGGCCTGTCCTGTAACAGTCATTATGGTAGAAATGGCCAAGTGAAAGCCTCTGAAATTTCCTGCCTTCTCTTCTACCCATGATAGTGTGGGTCAGAAGAAATACCATATACTGGAAAGAATTACAGAAATCAGTACCACCTTCAAAGAATTAAAGGAGGCAGAGATGGTGGTCCCCATCATATCCCAGTTTAATTTACCTTTCCAATTCTGAAGAAAAGAGAAAAGATTGACAGCTGCGGGTTCACTACTCAGTGTGAGCTGCTCGGTCAACTCTGCAACCCCATGGACTTAGCCCGCCAGGCTCCTCTGTCCACGGGACTCTCCAACAACAACCTGGAGTGGGTTGCCATTTCCTCCTCCAGGGGATCTTCCCACCCAGGGATCGAACCCGCGTCTCCGACACCGCAGGCAGACCCTTGACCATCTGAGCCTCCGGGGAACCCTGCAACTACTACTGCTACAAACTGAAGTATGGGTCGTCCCGATCACAGGGGCTGCACCAGATGCGACACCTTTACGGAAACAGAACAACACATTTTCTGTCACGTGATACACACTACTGATCTGGCAAGCACATTCTTTTCACTTCCTAGCAATAAAGAGGACCAAAAGCTTTTCTCTTTTTTTTTAACATGCTATGGACAGCTACTCATTCTCTGCTTTGTCCCAGGGCTGCACTCACTCTTCCAGACTCTGTCATCTTTCATCATGGAGCTGTATTCCCTCCTTTGCCCAAAAGCACAGAGAAGTCAAAGGAGAAGGTCCATTGGAAGCTAAAGGAGCTACAGGTTTCTGCTCGAGGCCAACAAGATAAACCAGCAGATCAGTAATAATGTGTCTGAGTTGCAATAGCAACTGATGCCCTCCACTGACCTTGAGAGCATTAAAAAATGGCTGTTTCTTCAACATGGATGGATCTAGAGGTTATCATAGTAAGTCAAGTAAGTCAGAGAGAAAATGACAAACACCATATGATACCATGAGCATGTGGGATCTAAAATACGGCACAAATGAACTCATCTACAAAACAGAAGACTCACAGACACAGAGAACAGCACAATGTTTTAAGTCAACTATACTTCAACAAAAATTAAATTGTATAAAAGAAAGACTGCTTCTCCCATTCCACCTTTCAAGATCCTACACAAAATTATTCTATCACCAACCCCAACCTGGAACCACATAAGGAAGGAAATTCTAAGACATGCAGTTCTGGCTTAGCTGGGTTCAAATACCCCACCAATTCTCTTGAGCTCCATGGAAATCATAAACAACGGCTCTCAAGTTTTACTGTGCAGAAGTATCAGAAGGCCTTTAAGCACTCCATCCTGAAACTTCTTTCTATGGTATCTATGACAGAAATACACTCACCTCTCATATATACAACTCTACAGGGGTTGGAGGGGGTGGGAAATCCATTCAAAACTGAGTAATCAAATTGGAACTAGCAGAGCAGCTGTTCAGAGAAATAACAAAGGAAGAAAAAAATGGAGGAGAGGAGCTGGAAAAAAAAAGGGGGAATTAAAAAATGCCAGAAAAAGTATTTCTATAGATTTGATGAAAATTTATATCAAACATTTTGTCATGAATCATGACTAAGGAAACTCTTCAGAGATGAAGAGGGGCACTGCATAATGATAAAGGGGTCAATTTTCCAAGAAGATATACCAATCTTCAAGCTGTTCAAGTCCAAGCTGAATAGAGAAATAGACAAATTGCTTTCAATTGTTGTAATTGAAGACACCAACATATTCCTGTTAGTAACTGACAGATCAAGCAGGCAGAAAATTAATAAGGATATAATTGATGTGAGCAGCATTATCAATCACTTGGTCTAGTTAACATTTATAGATTATTTCATCCAACCCCAGCAGGGATACACATTCTTCTCAACCCCACAGGGAACACTCAACTCAAAAGAATACATTCTGGGCTGTAAGACACATCTTAGCAAATTTAAGACTAAAAGTCTCACAAAAGCGTTTCTCAGATCATAGTGGAGTTAAACCAGAAATTAACAACAGGAATGATAACTGAAAAATGCCACCCCCAAAAAAACTTGGCCTAATTTCTGAGATATACAGGCAAATGAAAAGAAAACAATGAACAGAAGCCATGAGTATAGTAGGCTATCATCTGTGTAATAAGGAGGGGGGAAAGAATATACGCATGTATTTGACAATGTACAAAAAAAATTTCAGAAAAAATATATATGAAAATAAGATCAAGCGCTCCTTGCTATGACCACCGGTGTGGAGAAGAGATTAAATGTGGAGATTTGACTGTAAAATACCTACATGCAGGGCAGGGATAGAGAAGCAGACATACAGAACGAATAGGTGAGCGCAATAGAGGAAGGTGGAGATGGGATGAACTGGGAGAGTAGCATTGACATACATATATATATACATATACATAACCATGTAAAATAGCTAGGCAGTGGCAAGCAGCTGTATAGAACAAAGAGCTCAGCTCGGTGCTCTGTGATGACCTAGAGGGGTGGGATGGGGCAGGTGAAAGGGAGGCTTCAGAGGGGGGGACACAGGTATACATATAGCTGATTCACTTTGTTGTACAGCAGAAACTAACACTATAAAGCAGTTATAGCCCAACTAAAAAAACTAATTAAAAAATTAAATACCATTATCAGGAATGGTAGATACTGAAAAGACTACAGACACTGCAGTCATATATGTGGGTGTGTGTGTGTGCGCGCTGTCTTAAACGCTTGAATGCCCTTCTGTTGCAGATGGTCTTGTTGGCGAAAAATGCTCACATGGGCAACTTTGACGAACAAATGCGAAGCAGAAACTGCGGTAGGAAAGGACAGTGCTTGAGAAGCCGTGGCTCTAGGGAACCGGAGGTCAGAACACTGACAAAATATGATGTTGACATGAGAGCTGAGGCTGGAAAAAATAAGTCCATTTTTAAGTCTGAATTTGGACTATACTATAGCTAAAAACTCATGGCTATTTGTCCTCATTGAACAATTGCAACCCGGAGGGGAGTATATGAAGCAAAGAAGAATTTAGGAGAGGCAGATGGACAGACAGCATCAACATATAGTCCGGAGGAAGGACCATAAAGATCCACCCTCCCACCGCTGCTATCCTACCTGCTAGATTTTTTAAAATTCATTTACTTATTTTTGGCTGCACTGGGTCTTTGTTGCTGCACACAGGCTTTCTCTAGTTGTGGTGAGCAGAAAGTACTCTCTAGTTGCAACATGCAGGTTTCTCATTGCGGTGGCCTCTCTTGTTGCGGAGCACGGGCTCTAGGGCATGGGCTCAATAGCTGCAGTGCACAGGCTTAGCTGCAGTGCATAGGCACCGAAGAATTGATGCTTTTGAACCGTGGTATTGGAGAAGACTCTTGAGAGTCCCTTGGACTGCAAGGAGATCCAACCAGTCCATCCTAAAGGAAATCAGTCCTGGGTGTTCATTGGAAGGGCTGATGTTGAAGCTGAAACTCCAATACTTTGACCACCTCATGCGAAGCATTGACTCATTGGAAAAGACCCTAATGCTGGGAAGGATTGGGGGCAGGAGGAGAAGAGGACAACAGAGGATGAGATGGCTGGATGGCATCACCGACTCGATGAACAGGGGTTTGGGTAGATGCCGGGAGCCGTCAGGATGCCCCCTTGCTCGGATGGCAAGGTCACGAGACTAAGAAAGAAATTGCAAAGCTGACTTTCTTTATCGGGGCATCCCGGGCAAGGCCCGCCCCCGGTATTTTTCTAGGGAGTTCTGTCCATGCTCAGAACATTAGCTCATCTCAGTAGGTCAGTCCCAGTTGGAAAGAATTCGTCCTGAGATAATTCCTCCAAACTTTATCGACCAGAGGATCCAGGAAGGTGGATTGCCTTCCCCGTGGGCTAAGGAAGAATGAAAGGGACATTTAAATAGGTTACTACACCTCCTACTAGTTACTGGGAAGTTTATCAAGAGTTCTCTGGGGGTCATGGCAAGACCACCACCAGAAGGGTTCGTACTTGGGTCACCTTTCCACCTCCCTCTCCCCCGACCACGCCATGGAGGAGGCTCCCTTCCTGGAAGAAACCAGGCTGGAGTGAGACTTAGGAATGCTCATAACTGTAGCCAACAAAGTTGAAGACATTGATTGCTTTAAGATAATCTAGATGTAAGAATTCATTATAATAGATATATAAAGTTAATAGGGTTTTATTGCTAAAGCAGTGCTGCTAGATTGTCTCATTGTTCGCTTTCCTTGTAAAAACAGGAGTGTACGGACATAACACAAACAGCTGTATCTGCCTTAGTTAACCCCTCATTTATTTTCTCTTTAGGTATAAAATAGCAGGTGTGAGACAGTAATTGCAGACAAAGTTTTCAGAATAGAGTAAGACAGACAGTGGTCGAGGTCACTGGAGTGAAAACAGTTTCAAGACTAGCCTTTCCCACAAACCTCCACATAGCTGGGCCTGATAAAAACAAAATGTAACCTTGAATGATGTATGATGTAATGGGGATGTTCTTTGGGCATAAAACTGTAAAACCAACAGTAAAAATGGAAGAGAGAGAGACTGCTCCATCACCACATCGACTCAGCTCAGTTCTTCCGCCGACGCCACTCATCCCTCAAGACCCCCAAACCCACCGAGGCAGGACCCCGGCAGGTAGACTCCGGGAGCTGGTGATGGACAAGGAGGCCTGGCGTGCTGCGATTCAAAGGGCTGCAAAGAGTTGGACATGACTGAGAGACTGAACTGAACTTGCTGATATGGAAAGAACAATCAGTCTGTATCTTTTCTAACTGCTACCTGTTTCATCATCACCATAACCAATTTCACAAAGAAAATGAAAGCCTTCCAACATGAGCTCCCCAAACCTTCCACTTCCAACCTACTAAAGTCTGTACACTACTCAGGATCAGTCTCTCTTTCCCTCTTTTTATGATGAACAATATATCCAGGCACTTGCCTCATGGTCCAGTGGCTGAGACTCCACACTCCCAATGGAGGGGGCTCGGGTTCAACTGTTAATCAGGGAACTAGATCTCACATGCCACAACTAAGACCCAGCACAGCCAAATAAATAAATGTTTTCAAAAAGAAAGAAATATATATCTAACCTCTCATGTTCTGACTCACGTTTGTTTTTAACTTCTCAGGAACATCAATCAGTTGACCATCCTGTTTCTGAATCTTTAACATCTTCCTTCTTCCCAGCTCCTTCCTTTCAAAATTAAAGCTTACTTCAGTATTTCCCCATGTTAGAAAAAAAATCTTGGCCCTATCTCTTCATCGAGCTGCTGTGTATTCTCCTCCTCCTTTTAACAACCTAATCGTGTTGTGTCCACTTTTTTACCATCCAGTCACTCCCGGGGTCTGCACCCACCAGTCCCCACTGTCACTATCCTGGCCAGGGTCAAAGGCATTCTTGTTGCTACATCCAGTAGCCACTTCCCAGACCCTTTTTCTGTGAATTCTTGGCAGTGTTCATCACCCGCCATCACCCCTCTAGGAGCATCCTCTTCTCTTGACTTGGCTCCCTGGGTCTCTGGATTTCCCCTCCTTGTGTCACCAGATTCCCTCATCCTCCTTACACAGTTGTCCCCCATCGCCTGTCCCCTTGAAGGCTGGTATCCTTCAGTGTCCTGTCCTAGGCTTTCTTTTCTTGTTCTACATATACTACAGGGCAATTGCATCACTTCCAAGGTGCCAAGGACTAGCCAAAAATGCTGATGTCTTTTGTATCTATTTCTCCAACCTACCTCTCTCCCCTTGACACAATAGTCCTGGGCCTAATTCTCAGTTTCAGCTTTTAAGGCTCAAAAACTTGATTTACCAGCATGTTCAAAGCAACTTTTTCTCTTGGTGGGGAGGAGAAACTAAGTTATAATTGTCACATAGTAAAGATGCCATAGTTGAGAGGCTGCTTTCATTGCATTGATGCTACTGGTGGTATTGTTAGTATATTATTTATCATCAGTGTTTAAGTAAAATGCCAATATTTTTAACATGCAAGTGATATTTTTGTTGGTGTTTTATAACAATGAAATAACACGCTTTAATTCTCAATGTTTCTATTGTTTCAAATTACAATGTACTAAATATTAGGGTTTTAAAGTTCCCTATACATTTCTAACTGATAATAAGCATTTTGAATGTTTTGACAACACATTTTAAAGGTCATACAAGTTATTTTTCCCATTAAATATTAAGATCACTTGGCATGATTTTAACTTGCATGGTCATTGCAGAAGTAGTTTAAATAATAACTGTAGAGATTACAGATAGTATATTTTCCATCAAAGAGAGACTCTTTTTTTTCCTCAGGCATTTAGGTAAGGGGCTGATCAGCTTAATTCAATCAGAAAGCAAGCCAAGCCAGGGCTGTTTTATTAAGACTGCAATCTAACTTTGGTACAGTCTTGAAGTAGCTGGGTTCAGTTCTTGGTAGCAAAACCAACTTGCTGGCTGGCAAGAAGAGTGGGGTGGCAGAGAGGGTGGCGGGGAGGCAGGAGAGGGGGTAGGGGTTGGGGGGACAAAGTTGGTAGGAAGAGAATCTAGCCCTTAACAATGTACAGGGCGCTTTTAAGTACCTGACAGGCTCTTTTAATCCACCCAGCAGCACTGCGAGTTGACATTAAACCCCCAACTTTGCAGATGTAAAAACTGGGGCCTGGGGCTTCCCTGGTGGCTCGGTGATAAAGAATTCCACCTGCCAGTGCAGGAGATATGGGTTCGATCCCTGATCCAGGAGGATTCCACATGCCCATAGGACATAACTATTGAGTCTGTGCTCTAGATCCCAGGAGCCACAACTACTGAAGCCAGCATGCTCTGAAACATGAGAAGCCACAGCAATGGGAAGCCTGAGGACGGCAACTAGAGTAGCCCCTCCCCACAGCAACCAGAGAAAAGCCCGTGCAGAAACAAGGAATCGGCACAGTCAAAAATAAATAAATACATTAAAAAAAAAAAAAAACTGAGGCCTGCAATCTTCTAAACAGATGTCTTCTGATTCCTAAATGTTTTTGCTACGTGACCACATGAAGAATTAGGCCTCATTTCACTGTACCTAGTTTAGTAACTTAAATAGATAATCAGCTCTAATATCAAGACCAGCTTTGTTAATCATTCAACAGTCATTTTGCAACCCCTGGCTGTGGTGAGTGAGGAAAAGGCTAAAGCAAAATAGATCTTTACCCTTGAAGATCTTCATTTATAGCAAAAGGACATGGCTATGAGCAGCCCCTCTCAGGGACTCTTGAGAGCTACATACAACTTCTTATGAATTGTAAGCTGCATGCTACTTCACATTTTAATATCTCTGGATGCTATAAAATCAACTGAACATCACAGTTAACTTGTTAGCATTTGTGTTCTATGTTAATGGGACATAAAATAACATGCCTCTTATAATCAATGGCATCTTATAAAAGTCAAGAAAATATAAAATAATTAAGTGGCCACTTATTTTATAGCAATCAACAAATATCTGTCAAAAAGTAAGCCTTTTTATCCACAGGTAATAAAGTTAATATCTGTTACCATAAAACTGGAGGTCATTAGTATCACCATTATTGATTCCTACTGCCTCACTAGGGGGTTCAAGGTCTTCAGTCCCAAGATACAGGCATAGCAAGAGGTTCCTCAGTGTTGGTTCAGAAAAGCCTGCACAAAGGAGGCAAACAATTAGGTTGACAATCCCAGATGACAGTGTAACCAGTGGGAAAATATGCAAAAAGCATCCTGGTATGGAGAGAACATTCGAATAAACAAAATGGTACGATGAGTTCAGAGAGAAGGAGCACAGTGTTACTGGAGACACAGTGAATATTGGATTTTCAGAGAATTCAAGTTTCAAGGAGTAAGTTAGAAGGGGAAGACGTCCTGCTGGAGGCCTCAGTGAGGCAGAGGCAGGAATATTCAGAGGGTGTATGGAGATCTGTAAAAGGTCAGGGTGTCAGGGTTCAATAAATATTTCACAGATACTGAGACCTGCCTGAAGGAACCAGTGGTTTAAAATCCACTTTGCAATGCAGGGGCCGTGAGTTCAATCCCTGGGTGGGGAACTAAGATCCTACATGACACGTGGAATACCTGAAAATCCCCTGTGCTGCAACTAAGACCCTGACACAATCAAATCAATAAAATAAAAATGCATAATGGACACTGAACCGCAGTCACATATTCAAATCCTGTCTACATGGCCACATACTAGTTTTTGGCCTTGGGAAAGTCACTTTACTCGTTTAAAGTCACTTTATTGAGAAAGTCATAATTATGTTGAACTTCGGGTTCCTCCTTTGTAAAATGACTATAAAATACGTTTAGTGGTGTGATGAGGAGAGATAATGTTTGTAAAATATTTGGTAGGGACAGCAGACACTCAACAAATGGTAATAAAATTGGTTAGAATGTTTTGAATAGATGCAAATCCGAAAAGCTGTGATTTGGGAAATTAATGTACAATCTGTGACTAAAACAGGTTGGATAAAGAAAGTACTAAGCAAACAGTGCAGCGATGAACATTGGGGTACATGTGTCTCTTTCAATTCTGGTTTCCTAGGTGTGTATGCCCAGCAGTGGGATTGCTGGGTCATATGGCAGTTCTATTTCCAGTTTTTTAAGGAATCTCCACAGTTTTCCATAGCCAGGACATGGAAGCAACCTAGAAGTCCATCAACAGACGAATGGATAAGAAAGCTGTGGTACATATACACAATGGAATATTACTCAGCCATTAAAATGAATTCATTTGAATCAGTTCTACTGAGGTGGACGAAACTGGAGCCTTTTATACAGAGTGAAGTAAGACAGAAGGAAAAACAAAAATACAGTATACTAATGCATATATAATTTAGAAAGATGGTAACGAGAACCCTGTATGTGAGACAGCAAAAGAAACGCAGATGTATAGAACAGTCTTTTGGACTCTATGGGAGAGGGCAAGGGTGGGATGATATGGGAGAACGGCATTGAAACATGTTAATCATCATATGTGAAATCAATCTCCAGCCCAGGTTTGATGCTCAGGGCTGGTGCACAGGGATGACCCAGAGAGAGGGAATCGGGAGGGAGGTGGAAGGGGGGTTCTGGAAGGGGAACACATGTATACCCATGGCAGATTCATGTCAACGTATGGCAAAACCAACACGATAATGTAAAGAAAATTAAAATAAATAAATTAAATTTTAAAAAAAAGAAAGAAAGTACTAAGTAGAAATCTAGTTAATATGCTTTTTCAATAGTCTGGATGAAGGGTGGAAGGGCAGAGGGGGAGGTGGGGGGCAAACCAGGACCTCTATCGGTGGAGATGCGGCAGTCGGGGGTCCCTAGGGGCCAGGGCTACAAAGACTGTGAGCCTGGTACAGTACCTGCCTGGGTACAGAGCCTGGTGGGTGGAGGCCCCGCAAAGCACGCGAGGAATCCGGAGGGTCTGCAGTTTGGGGCCCAAGTACCAGAGAGAGGACGCGGAGGGGCGGCAGACTGCGGGTGTGGGGGGACGGGTGCTCACCACCGCTGCCTAAGTCCCGCCCCAGGGAGAATCTGTACCCAGCCCAAGCAGTCAGTCAGAACCTGAGGCTTGGACTGGCAGAAACCGGTTCCCCCGAGGGATACTGGCGGGCAGCCGGCCGGAGGCAGAGCGCAGCCCCCGCTCCGCCCCTCTCGCCGAGTCCCGCTTCTCCGAGTGCGTTCCGAGGGGCGGAGGCCGAGACGCCCCGCCCCGTTGGCCACTCCCACCAGTCGCGCCCCGCCCTCCCACCGCCCCGAGCGCGTTCTGAGGGGCGGGGCCCAGTGCGCCACGCCTATAAGGGCCACGCCCATCCTCCGCGCCCCACCCTCCTGCGCTCGCTCGGGAGGCCTGCTCTTGCCCGCTGCGCCAGCGCTACTCAGCTACCCCGCGTTTCCCCGCGCGTCCTGAGCACCGCGGCGACACCATGTTGGGCATGATCAAGAACTCGCTGTTCGGGAGCGTGGAGACTTGGCCTTGGCAGGTCCTGAGCAAAGGGGACAAGGTAGGCCCGCAGGGCTGTTGAGGACCGGAAAGGGGGCTCTGCTGGGAGGAGGGGGGACAGAGAGACAGGATGGGTTTGAGGGGAGAATACCAGCTTAACGAGATGGGCTGCGCCTGTTGAATGCACTGGTCATTTAAACATCATAAACATTCTGAATGTTTGTGTGCTGCGAGGTCTTCGGTTGCAGGAAGGACTGAAAAAGTGCTTACCCTTAAGAAGCTCCCAAACCGTCCTCGGTGGAGAGCGGAGTTTAAAAAACCAAGATCCGCGCCGCATGGAGGTAACTGTGGAAGGCCAGGAGCACCTAGCAAGGAGCAGTCCAGTTCTGCCAGTGGGTGACGGTGAGGCCTTCTCAGAGGAAGTGACTTCAGCTGGGCCTTGGGGATATGCAGGAATACTCAGAAAAGAGAAGAGCCTGTGCAGAAGCTCAGAGCTGTGAAATGGCTTGTTGGTCAATGGAACTCCCAGAACTGGGCGCCTAGAATACGGGATGAGTGAGGGATGAGTGAGGCATGATCGCAGTTTTCCCCTAAATTGACATCAGTGCTCATCCAGGCAGATTGGACTGCTCCCTGAAAACAAGGAATCTGCCCCTGGGTGATAAGCTCCTTGCAGACAGGTACTTTGTGCTCGCTCCTGGCTGGATACTCAGCTCCCCACCCAGTGCTTCTTTTGTTAAAAAACAGTGTTGTCTGGCCTCCAAAGCCAGGTATCCGGTACAACAGTCATCACACAAAACCCTCAGCTAGAGTCCGGACTGTTTAAGCAGCTAACTGCCGGAGGCCTGTGCCTTTGTCTTTATCTGTCTCCTTAATCACTGTAGAATGAGCAGTTTAGATCTATCAAAGGTGACCTTTTTTGATGCCTACAAGCAGCCAGACCTGATGAAAGTGGGTGACAGCCTGAGGCAAGCTGAGGCTAACTGGAGTGAGAACTGAAGTCCCCATCTACAAAGAGTGATTCCAGGCAGTTGTCAGGCAGTGGTAAAGAATTCACCTGCTAGTGCAAGAGATGTGGGTTTGATCCGTGAGTTGGGAAGATTCCCCAGAGGAGGAAATGGCAACCCACTCCAGTATTCTTGCCTGGAGAGAATCCCATGGACAAAAAAGCCTCGTGGGCTCTCCAGTCCATGGGGCTGGAGAGTCGGACACGACTGAGTGACTGAGCATGCACGTTATGCATCGATGTGAACCAGGGTTGCCAGGTTTTTAAGGAAAACCAGCAATCCAGACTCTTTTGTGTGAAATATCTAGATATAAAATGTATTCATTCAACAAATAACTGTTAAGTGCCAAGTGAAGTTCAGGTACTCTTATAAGCAGCGGGGTAAAATAGTGAAGAAAACTGAAAAAAATCCCTGTCCTCATGGAGCTTCTGTTTTAGTGACTAATGAGCAATTAAATGTTAGATATTTCATGTATGGCGTGGTGATCAGTACTGTGATCAGGAAAAAAGCAGGGACAGCAAGGAAGGACTAGAGAGTGTTAGGCTAAGGCTGTGGTTGGAGTAGGGCAACTGTGTCACTTTTAGCTGTTACAAATGTTTATAAACACTGCAGATCAGGTGGGCAGGAGGAGGTGTCTATGATGGGATGTCGCCCGCCCATGTGCACACCCATCTGTGGACTCAGCCCAGTGACCTCCAGGATCCTTGTTGGCCTTGACACTGAAGAATCCGCCTGTTACTTAAACCTCGAAGAGAACTTTCCTTTCTGTAATAGAATTGGACTCACTTTGTCTTTGAGGTACAGGATTATTTGCATTGCAGGCTGAAGGTTTGGTCTCCTGGCAGGAAGCACTAGAAGGAGACAGGAGGATGGAAAGAAGGGAGAGACCAGGCTATTTCTCGTCTCCTTCTCCACCCTGTGAGGTCTCTGGAACCAGGAGCTTCTCTGGGGCTCCAACTCTTGCTGGCCAGGTTACCGTGGTTCTAGTTTTCACCACATGACCGGGGTATCTGAGCTCAGGTAACAGATCACCCTCCCTCCACAGCCCTGTAGGGCTCTTGCAAACCTCTGGGCTGCTTCACTCTTCCCTGGGGGGCTTCTCAGCTCTTTTGCTAAGTTGTTCAGTCGTGTCCGACTCTTTGCAATCCCGTGGACTGTAGCCCACCAGGCTCTTCTGTCCATGGGATTCTCCAGACAAGAATACTGGAGTGGATTGCCATGCCTTCCTCCAGAGGATCTTCCCTATCCAGGGCTTGACCCTGCATCTCCTGTCCTGCATTGGCAGGCTGGTTTTCTTCACCACTAGCACCATCTGGGAAGCCCCTTTCAGCTCTTTTAGTATCTATGAAATCATTTCCTTGAGTCAAGGTGCCTCTGTTCAAAAGTCTTTTTCATTACTAGCTGCTTATCAGTACAGAGTCACCTGCCACTGATTTGGTGTCTCCAGGCATAAATGTACCTCTGTGATAAGCATCTTTCCTCAACATTTCGTAAGAATATGAGGCCAATTTGCAGCAACATGGGTGGACCTAAAGACTACCATGCTGAGTAAAGTAAGTCAGACAGAGAAGGAGAAATACGTATGACATCCCTTATATGTGGAATCTAAAACAAAATGATACAAATGAACTTACAGAAAGAGACTCACAGACTTGGAGAACTAACTTATCCTTCTTGCCTGCCAGAAGGATGAGGAGGAGGAATAGTCAGAGATGGATATGTACAGACTGCCATATTTAAAATGGATAACCAACAAGGGCCTACTGTATAGCACAGGGAGCTCTGCTCAATGTTATGTGGCAGCTTGGAGGGGAGTTTGGGGGAGAATGGATACATGTATATGTATGGCTGAGCCCCTTCCCATTCACCTGAACTATCACAATGTTGTTAATCGGCTATACCCCAGTAGAAAATAAAAAATGTAAATTAAAAAAAAAGAATATGAGGCCATACAGGGCATTATTACCAAGCCAAAGCAAATTATTTAACCTGAATGAACCTCAGTTCCTGCGGCTATCAAAATATCTCCTCCATCCACTCCCAGAGGTGATAGAAATTTTACATTTTTTTTGAGAAACATGCAAATGATTTATAAACTAATACACCTACAAGTGTAGTGATATTGTTATGTCAGAACTCAGCTCAACTCCACTCTCACTAGCTTCATCTTCCTGGGTAGCTTAACCTCTCTGATGCTGATGAGGGGGCGGGAAATACTTCACATCTTATAAGATTGTATTGAAATTTAAATGAGAACCAATTATAAATTGTGAAAGAGAAAACCTAGCACTTGATTGATAACTTTCCCTTTCTTACAGGTAATTTAGGTAAGTTACTTAACCTCTCAGGCTCAGCTGGTTAAGAATCCATCTGCGATGCAGGAGACCTGGGTTTGATCCCTGGGTTGAGAAGATACCCTGGAGATGGGAAAGGCTACCCACTCCAGTATTCTGGCCTGGAGAATTCCATGGACTGTATAGTCCATGGGGTTGCAAAGAGTCAGACATGACTGAGCAACTTTCACTTCACTTTGCTTAACCTCTCAACCTCTCTGAACCCTGAAATTTCTCAACTGTAAGATGAGAATGACAGTGCCTTGTGTGACAATTAAGCATTCAAAGACTTACAACCCTTTTAAAATATACATATGCTTTCAGGGTTGTTATTATTGTGAAGAGAATCTTTTTCTGAAATGATCTCTTGGAAAGAGTCTTAAGTCAGAAACTTGGCCACTGTCCTGGGTCAATGGGTGGACAGTATGCCCCATGTAGCTTGAGGTTAGGTTCAACCAGATGTTCAGGGCTGATTCCAGGTATCTGCTGGGGCCCCAGGCTGCTGCAGACCTTATCAGGTAACTTCTGCCTTGCCTGGAGGGGAAGAAGGACACACAGCTCTCTATGTGGGGTTGGGCGGGACTTGTGCAGGACTGATACTACTAACATCTTTATGGGATTTGTTTGCAGCCTTGGCACATTGGTTAGGACCCCACTGCCTGGCTTGGAATCCTGGCTCCACTTCTTGCCGCTGTATCTTGGGCACGTTGCTTAACCATTTTCAGCTTCATCTGAAAATGAAGATAAGAACACTTCACCGGTTTGTTGGAGGGTTGAATGAATGGATCCACATAAAATGTTTAAAATAATACAGGACACATAGAAAGTACTCAGCTTCATCATCATTATTGTTATTGTTATTCCCTTATAATAAGAAAGCTGTCTTCCAAAATCAGTGTGTATACCTACACTGGCAAGGGGAAAAACCAGCCATGCAGAGAACCTTGCAGATCTCGTAGCAAGAGGCATTCTTGCAACATCTCTGTCTGGGACTTGACTACGGTTCCCACTGAGTGTCGAAAACCGGTGTTTGTGGCCACTGGCTGAAATCCTCATCTAGTAACTGGGAGCATGAACTAGCTGAATGTGGGGCCAGGAAGAGTCATTATTTTGTTCCATGTCGCAAGGAAATGCACTGAAGGTGTTAAATTTGAAGAATCAAATGTGCTAACAGTGTTAACTCAGGTGCTTTATTTTCTGCAGAAATAGAACCTATATAAATTCAACTCACCGGAGAACCAGAGTAGTTGGATAATATCCATATCTCAAACCTGAATTTTCGTAGTGATCCAGCGGTTCAGATAAGAAGTTGCAGACATAGATGCTGTGACAACGGGGAGTACCTGTTGGAGAACCTCCTTCAAACAGTGTGATGCAGCCTTCCTCCAAGACACATAGTCGCTAGGTGCTCATCTCTCCAGCCATCTATGGTTGCCGAATTCGTTAGAGTAATGGCAGGTTTCACCCCCACAGCCTCCTTTTCCACAAATCCTTATAGAGACCGTGCTATATATATGAAAGACATGGTCCTCGATGCTGAGAGATAACAGTGGTAAACAATGCAGACTGTCCCTGACCCCACAGGGCTTATAGTTGTTGGTAGAGATTAAACACGTTATTATTCCCTTACAATTTCCATTGTAATTACATTCCAATGTTGTTCAGTTGCTAAGTCATGTTGAACTCTTTGTGACCCCACAGACTGCAGCACGCCAGGCTTCCCTGTCCATTACCAACTCCCAGAGCTTGCCCAAACTCATGTCCATGGAGTTCATGATGCCATCCAACCATGTCATCCTCTGTTGTCCCCTTCTCCTCCTGCCTTCAATCTTTCCCAGCATCAGGGTCTTTTCCAAGGAGTCAGTTCTTTGCATTAGGTGGCCAAAGTATTGGAGTTTCAGCATCGGTCCTTCCAATGAATATTTAGGACTGATTTCCTTTAGGATGGACTGGTTGCGTCTCCTTGAAGTCCAGGGGACTCTCAAGAGTCTTCTTCAACACCATAGTTCAAAAACATCAATTCTTCTCTGCTCAGCTTTCTTTATAGTCCAACTCTCACATCCATACACGACTTCTGGGAAAGCCACAGCTTTGACTAGGCTAACTTTTGTCAGCAGAGTAATGTCTCTGTTTTTTATATGCTATCTAGGTTGGTCATAGCTTTTCTTCCAAGGAGCAAGTATCTTTTAATTTCAAGGCTACTACCTTTTAAGCCAGCTTTTCACGCTCTTCTTTCACTTTCATCAAAAGGCTCTTTAGTTCTTATTCACTTTCTGCCATAAGTGTGGTGTCATCTACGTATCTGAGGTTATTGATATTTCTCCTGGCAATCTTGATTCCAGCTTGTGTTTCATCCAAAGGGGAAAGCTGGGAGAGATAAATTAGGAGTTTGGGATTAACATAGAAACATTATTATATGTATTAAACAGATAACCAACAAGGATCTAGTGTATGGCACAAGGAACTATACTCAATATTTTATAATAACTTACAAGGGAAAAGAATTTGAAAAAGAATATATATATATATATATGTCTATATATATATATATATATATGTCTGAATCATTTTGCTGTACACTTAAAACTAACACAACATTGTAAATTGACTTTACTCCAATTAAAAAAAGAAAAGGCATGTATCCTCATGCATCCGATCCATAAGAGTAAAGTGTTATTTTGTGAAACTTTGCTTCAGACATGTATGTCCATGATAGGGCATGATGTAAAAATGTATTTCTTGTTCTGGATTGTGGATTTTTTTAAGTTTGAAAGCACTGCTGTATGGTCGGGAATGCAAAATTATATCATGTTTGTGTGTGTTTGCTCGGTCATGTCTGACTCTTTGCAGCCCCATGGACTGTAGCCTGCCAGGCTCTTCTGTCCATAGGATTCTGCAGGCAAGAATGGTGGAGTGGGTTGTCATTTCCTTCTCCAGGGAATCTTCCCAACCCAGGGGTTGAACCAATGTCTTATGTCTCCTGAATTGGCAGACATGTTCTTTACCAGTTGAGCCACCAGGGAAGCCCAGTATCATGATGAGACGTCAAAGGGTGAGGAGGAAGAAGAGGGCTGGAGGAGAGCTGTGTGGGTCTGTAGGGTAAAGGTAATGACTTTAGGGCAGAGACTCAATGCAGAAGATCACTGCCAAGGAGGAAGTTTTGAAGGGGAAGTTACAGTGCAGCCGATTTCTCAGGGGATGTGCTTAGTGAGATGGGCTGGGAAGAGGAGTCATGACTGGGAGTACAGTGCGAACAGAACTACTCTGATTCTTCTTGAAAGGCAGTCCTGCTACTAGATTGAGGCTAGTCTTGGGGCCTCAGGGTTTTGTGGGATTGTCATTGTATTTGTTTGTTTCCTCCTTTGCCATTTTGTTTTCTCTTTTCCTGTCTGCATGCGTGCTCAGTCGCAAAGTCATATCCAACTATTTGTGACCCCATGGACTATAGCATGCCAGGCTCCTCTGTTCATGGAATTATCCTGGCAAGAAAACTGGAGTGGGTTGCCATTTCCTCCTCCAGGGATCTTCCCAACCCAGAGATCAAACCCCTGTCTCCTGTGTCTCCTGCATTGGTCGGTATATTCTTTACCCCTGAGCCACCTGGGAAGTCCTCTCTTTCCTTAGATTTCTTATTATTCAGATGTTGGATCTCTTGGCTTGATCCTTTTCCTCTGCTATTTTCTACATCTTTGCCTTTTTACTTGACTTTCTAGAATATTCCCTTCAATTTTATCTTCCAACCTTTCCACCGACTTTTTCTGCCTCTGTTATATTTTTAATTTCCCAAAGCTCTTTGATCTCAGACCATTCTGTTTTTACAGCATTCTGGGGCTGTCCTGGGTGGTTTTGGATGTAATATCTTCTACTGTTTCTCTGAGAATGTTGATTATATGAAGTTTGTGTTCTTGATAAGGCATTATGTAAAAATATTTCTTGTTATGGATTGTGATTTTCTTTTTAAGTTTGAAGACACAGCTTCACAATATGGCAGAGGGTGAAACAAACCAATACAACACCAATCCCACAAAATTCTGATGCCCCAAGACTAGCCTCAGTCTAGTAGCAGGGCTGTAATTCAAGAAGAATCAGAGTAGTTCAGATCACACTGTACTCCTAGACGTGACTCCTCTTCCCAGCCTGTCTCACTAAGCAACACCCCCGTGCCCCTGAGAAATCAGCTGCCCTGTCACTTCCTCCCAAATCCTTCCTCCTTGGCAACAATCTCTCTGCTGTCTCTAGATCTGTAAGAACTCTCAGAGTCTATTTCTTATGGTCCTTCCTACTCCGGCCTGTCTCTTCCACTGTCACCAGAGTTAAGCTCATTATGGAAAGTTCCTTAGCAGTTTGTGCCTCTTGTAACTGGACTTTTACTGCTTCTCCTGGTGGCTCAGATGGTAAAGAATCTGCCTGCAATGTGGGAGACCTAGGATCGATCTCTGAGTCAGGAAGATCCCCTGGAGAAAGGAATGGCTACCCACACCAGTTTTCTTGTCTGGAGAACTCCCTGGGCAGGGGGCTACAGTCTACTGGGTCACAAAGAGTGGGACACGACTGAGCGACTAACACTTTCAGAGTCATCGCAGGTTGCTACCTTATACCTCTTCAGTGCTGTGTCTTCTCTGCCTCCAGGGAGATGTCTCCTACGAGGAGAGGGCCTGTGAAGGCGGGAAGTTTGCCACAGTGGAAGTGACAGATAAGCCTGTGGATGAGGCTCTGAGGGAGGCAATGCCCAAAGTCATGAAGTATGTGGGAGGCTCCAATGATAAGGGTGAGTGTCCCTGAAGGATGGGCTCTGATCACCTGGGCCAGTGCTGCGCAGCCTCACGTCAGCATGGAAAACACAGGAAGGGACCTCAAGACCCCTGTCACTGCCTGTTTCAGTGTCATGTGATCTTGCTGTACTGGAGGGGGCAGGGAGGCTCTGGGGAGACCCACTGACGTCATGCCCGCTCAGTAGCACTGACTTCATGCTTCTCTCCCCGCTGTGAAGACACATGCTTTGTTTGTTCGTTTGTTATTTTTTAACCTTACAGTGCTTATCTTTGGATTGGGGGACTGGGTAAGGTGTGTCCGTGGCAAACCAGGCCACAGAACAAAGCCAGCCTCTGACTTGAGACCTCTGCCCCCAGGCCAAAAATCTCACGAGTCAGCCCCCTAGTCGCTCAGATTCTGTGGGGTTCTGAAGATCAGTGAGTGATGAGTGTGGCTGGTCCCCAGCTCTGTACTGGCAAATAAAGAGCCTGAGAATTCTTAGTCCCCTTCTTAAACATTTGACAGTCCATGGGGATTCCCTGGTGGTCCAGTGGTTAGTACTCAGTGCTCTTACTGCTGGGGTCCAAGATTTGATCCCTGGTCAGCTAAGATCCTGCAAGCCATGTGGCGTGGTCTAATAATAATAATACTTGGTAGTCCATGCTGGCTGCCTCCCTGTTTTTATGATAATGAAGTTTCAGTGTACCTGTTTGCATGCAAACCATATTTCAATAGGACTTTTAACACTTAAGGGCTTCCCTTGTGGTAAAGATTATGTGGTAAAGAATCCACCCGCAATGTGGGAGACCTAGGTTTGATCCCTGGGTTGGGAAGATCCCCTGGAGAAGGAAAAGGCTACCTACTCAGTATTCTGGACTGGAGAATCCCATGAATTGTATAGTCCATGGGGTCACAGAGTCAGACATGACTGAGTGACTTTCACTTAACTCTTAAGCTCTCTAACTTGGCCTGAACTTTAGAATCAGTACAAACCCAAAATGGTTCAGAATACAAGATGGGGGAAAAAATGTATTTAATATTTAGGATATATCTCAAGTTGATAAATGAGAAAGAAACTTGTATCAAGCTTAGTAATATTTGCTAGAACCAAAGAAATCAGGCTTTGGACATAAGTCAACCAGTAGGATGTCACGAAGAAGTCATTTCCTTCTTAGCACTGCCATAAAATTTTCTTCAGAAGAAAATATGTGTAAAAATTATAAACTCATCAAACATTTTTGAAAATAACAAAACAGCACCCCAGTCCATCTTTTCTAAGGTAATCATTGTTATCTTTGAATGTATTTTTAGGGCTTTTTAATGGGTTTTTTTAAATGTAATCATAATAGCATCTTCCCTGGTGGCCCGGATGGTAGAGAATCTGCCCACAATGCAGGAGCTGCTGCTGCTGCTAAGTCGCTTCAGTCTTGTCCAGCTCTGTGCTACCCCATAGACGGCAGCCCACCAGGCTCCCCCGTCCCTGGGATTCTCCAGGCAAGAACACTGGCGTGCGTTGCCATTTCCTTCTCCAACAATGCAAGAAACCCAAATTCATCCCTGTGTCAGGAAGGTCCCCTGGAGTAGGAAATAGCAACCCTCTCCAGTATGCTTATCTGGAGAATTCCGTAGATAGAGGAGCCTGATGGGGTTCATGGGGTTGCAAAGAGTCGGGCATGACTGAGAGACACACATAGTATGTAATCGTAGTGTTTGTGTAATATATCCTGTTTCTGTTCCTTATTTCATAATTATTTTCCATTGTAGCTAACTAGTCCTGAGCATGACTATTCATAGCTAAATTGTATTGCATCATGTGCCTTACTTAGACATATTCCTCTTTTGAATGTTTATATAAATCCCAGTTTTTCACAATTATAGATTCTGCTTCAAGGAAAACCCTATTCCCTAAATAGCCTTTTTCATATTTTAGATTATTTCATTAAAATCAACAATTATGACTTCTCTGGTAGTCTAGTAGTTAAGAATCCGCTTGCCACTGCAG
This sequence comes from Antilocapra americana, assembly GCA_007570785.1. Taxonomy (NCBI): domain Eukaryota; kingdom Metazoa; phylum Chordata; class Mammalia; order Artiodactyla; family Antilocapridae; genus Antilocapra; species Antilocapra americana. The sequence goes on along the minus strand of ML663562.1, from coordinate 2,901,367 downwards.
GCAAGTGGGGTGCCGTGGGGCAACTAAGCCCATGCACCACAGCTCCTGCAGCTCGTGTGTCTAGAGCCCACGCTCTGCAACAAGAGAAGCCACTGCACTGAGAAGCCGAAGCCTTGCCACTAGGGAGTAGTCCCCACTGTCTGTGACTAGAGGAAGCCCAGGCACAGCAATGGAGACCCAACACAGCCAAAAATGAAAAATAAAATGTAAAAATAAATCAGCAATTAGACAGGAAGTACTCTGTTGTTGTTGTGTCCGACTCTTGCGACCCCATGGACCGTAGCCCACCAGAATCCACTGTCCATGGGATTTCCCAGGCAAGAATATTGGAGTGGGCGGCCGGGGTATCTCCTCCGGGTTCCTTCTCCAGGGTATCTTCCCGATCCAGGGGTCAGACATGCGTCTTCTGCATTGGCAGGTGGATTCTTTACCCCTGCATCACCTGGGAAGAAATTAGATACTGATATATTTATAGTCTTGATATATATTGCTAAATAATCTTTTCCAGACAAGTTTGAATCACTACCTTCCTACCTCTGGTATGTACTATTAAGAGATACTTTATATGTGTGTGTGGTGGTACATGTTAATGCATGAAATGGCCTATTATAAATTTTAAAAACAACAAATGTTGTCCTGAAAGAATGAGACCAGCAGATGGTTCGTGGGCCTGAGCAGGTTCTGTCTCTACCACTCACGTCTCTCTGTGGGGTTTTGTGTTTTCAGGACTCGGAATGGGGATGACAGTTCCTATTTCCTTTGCTGTGTTCCCCAGTGACAATGGGGACCTACAAAAGAAATTAAAAGTCTGGTTCCGGATTCCAAACAAGTTTCAAAGCGACCCGCCAGCTCCCAGTGATGACAGCATAAAGATCGAAGATAGGGAAGGCATCACGGTCTATTCCACGTAAGGAGACAATTCTTTGGGCATCCAAGGGTAGCACTTGATTTCCATAATCACTTCTTGAATCATCTGCTGTGAGCATTTGCATTTAAATTATTTTTTTCCAGTTTTGAGCTGTAGTTGATATATAATGTTATAAAGTGTGCAGCATAATGCTTTGATTACATCTTTATGACATGATTACCAATGGAAGTTAGCATCTTTCATTTGACAAAATTCCAATTCTTTTTCCTGAGATGAGAAATTTTAAGACCCACTCTCGTAGTAACTTTCAAATATATAGTGCAGCATACAGTGTTGTTAGCTGTAGTCACTTTGCTGTACCTTACGTCCCCAGAACTAATTTATCTTATAGCAGGATGTTTCTACCTTTGACCACCTTCACCCATATTTTCACCCCCTCAGCTCCCCACCCTATGCGACCACCAGGCTGTTCTATGTATCTATGAGTTCAGATTTTTTTTTAATTCCACATATAAGTGAGATTATACAGTATTCTCGTATCTCTGTCTGTCCTATTTCATTTAGCATGATCCCTTCAAAGTTAATCCGTGTCATCAGAAATGGCAAGATTTCCTTCGTTTTATGGCTGAATAATATTTTATTGTACGTATATACCACATCTTTATCCATTCATCTCTCTGTGGACTCTTAGGTTATTGGTAAATTGATGCTCCTGTGAACATAGAGGGGCTGCTGTCTCTTCAAGTTAGTGGTTTCATTTCCTTCAGATATATACCCAGAAGTGGAATTGCTCGATCATGTGATGCTGTTTTTAATTTTTTTGAGGAACTTCCATTCTGTTTCCATAATGGCTGCACCAATTTGCATTCCCACCAGCTTTACACAAGGATTCCCTTTTCTCCACACTTATTACTTCTTGTCTTTTTCATAGTAGCCATTCTCACAAGTTTGAAGTGACATTCCGTTGTGGCTTTGATTTGCCTTTCCCTGCTGACTAGTGATGTTGAACACCTGGTTATATACCTTTTGCCCATCTGTATGTCTTCTTTGGAAAAATGGCTATTCGGATCCTCTGCCCAATTTTTTAAGTAGATTGTTTGGAGTTTTTTAGTCTCAAGTTATGGGAGTTTTTAACATGTAGATATTAACCCATTACATATATATGAAATGCAAATAGTTTCTCCCATTTAACAGTTTGCCTTTTTCCTTTGCTGTGCAGAAGCTTTTTAGTTTGATGTAGACTCACTTGTTTAGTTTTGCTTTTGTTGCCTGTGTTTTTGGGGTCAAATACAAAAAAAAAAAAAATCATTGTCAAGACTGGTGCCAGGGAGGCTACCCTCTATGGTTTCTTCTAGGAATTTTACAGTTTCAGGTTTTGTGTTCAAGTCTTTTATCCACTTTGAGTTGATTTTTGTGTATGGTGTAAAATAGTGGTCCAGGGAATTTCCTGGCAGTCCGTTGGTTAAGCCTCAATGCTTCCATTGCAGGGAACATGGGTTTGATCCCTGATGGGGGAACTAAAATTCCACATGCCACACAGTGTGGGCAAAAGTTTTTTAAAAAATGATAGTTGTCCATTTTCAGTATTTTGTATTTGACTGTCCAGTTTTCCCAACACCATTTATTGAAGACACTGTCCTTTCCCCATTGTGCATTCTCAGCTCTTTTGTTAAAAATTAGTTGGCCATATATGCATGGGTTTATTTTGGGGCATTCTATTCTTTTCCATTGACCTATGCCTCTGTTTTTATGTCAATATCATACTGTTTTGATTATGATAGCTTTGTAATATAGCTTGCAAGCAGGATGTGTTATGCCTTCAGCTTTGCTCTCCTTTCTCCAGATTCAGGGTCTTTTGTGGTTCCATACAAATTTTAAGGTATTTTTCTATTTCTGTTAGAAAAAATTCCATTGGAATTTTAATAGGGGTTGCATTTAATCTGTAGATTGCTTTGAGTAGTATGGACACTTGAACAATATTAGTTCTAATCCATGAGCCTGGAATATCTTTTAATTTATTTTTGTCTTCTCCAGATTTTCCATTAATGTTTTATAGTTTTGGGTGTAAAAATCTTTCACTTTCTTGGTGAAATTTATTCCTGGACAGTTTGTTCTTTTTCATGCAATTGTAAGTGGGATTGTTTCTTAACTTCTCTTTCTAAACTCATATTATTGATGAATTAAGTAAGAAATACTGAGTACTAACAGTTTCTCTCAGAATTTCTTTAGCCTACAGCCCACAAACATTTGCATTGTATTTAAACAAATGCCTTTATGTGCTGTGTGTGTGCGTAGTTGCTCAGTTGTGTCTGACTCTTTATAGCCCCATGGACTGGAACTGGAGCCTCCAACTCCCACTGCAGTCCTCATTCAGACTTTCCAGCCTTCACTGCAGAGGCTGTAGAGAAAGCAAACTCTACTTAGAGAACATCAAGGCTATCTTTTCACAGGGCAGGGAGTAAGGTAGGGAAGCGGGGTGCCTGTTGTACAAACTTTAGAGAGGCACCCATTCTCACCGTTATCTGCTACATACAGGGTAGGCCCTGGGAGTGAAGAAAAGTGAAAGTGTTAGTCACTCAGTCGTGTCCGACTCTTTGTGACCCCATGAACTGTAGTCCTCCAGGCTCCCCTGTCCATGGGTTTTCCCAGGCAGTAATACTGGAGTGGGTTGCCATTTCCTACTCCAGGGGATCTTCCCGACCCAGGGATCAAACCCAAGTCTCCTGCGTTGCACCTGGATTCCTTATCAACTGAGCCACCAGGGAAGCCCCTTATTAACCAGAATACTTCAGTAAAGAGAACCTTCCCTCATCTACTGTTTGGTTTCCCTAAGACAGTCATAGAGAGAAGGCCAGATACCTTCTCTTTATCTTGATGCCTTCTGTTTATCAGTTTCTAGAATAATGACTTCATTTCCTAACATCCTCCAATGGGGAGATAGTGTTGATATCTGTTTTCTGAGTATCAATATAAATATATGAATTCAAACATAATTGATGTGATTCAATTCTTTGCAGTTATTATTCTCCTTGATGCTCAAATTATCCCATCTTTGGCCAGTGAGAGCCTCTTCAAGTTGGTTTCTTGGTCTTTTTGACATGACCCTGGTAATCTCTAGTGGCTTCCTTGGTTATTGGTAGGACAAGTTATTTTAAGCACATCTTAACATTTCTTGCTCCAGAGCTGAAATTAGGCATTTCACCAAGAAACCCTGCTACCCTATGGCGGAAAAGGGACTCACTTTAAAAAGGTACTTTTCAAGCCAGATCTGTGGAGGTTTCCTTTACTGCAATTTAAAGGAACTTCTCTCTTCTCCTAAACAGAGGAGAGTGTCTAGCATAGCTCGGTGAATTTTTTTTAACCTGTTTATTATCTCTAATAGGCTTTCTTGGATTTCAGTCCCTGGGTCTAGAAGACCTCCTGAAGAAGAGAATGGCACCCCACTGCAGTATTTTTGCCTAGAAAATTCCATGGACAGAGGAACGTGGCAGGCTGCAGTCCGTGGGGTTGCAAAGAGTCTGACACAGCTGAGCAACTAACACTTTGACTTCATCTTTGATGCTTTTAGTATCTCATCGTTCCTCCACTTACCACTTGGTGTCACTGCATAGTCAAGTGTGCGTTTCGAATTACCTTTCTGTGGAAGGCAGTTAATGACGTAGCCCAAGGCACAAGTACTGTTTCAAATATACGTGGGTGCCAACTCACTTCAGTCATGTCAGACTCTTTGCAACCCTGTGAACTATAGCTGGCCAGGCTCCTCTGTCCATGGGATTCTCCAGGCAAGAATACTGAAGTGGATTGCCATGCCCTCTTCATGGGAGGGATCAAACCTGCGTCTCCTTCAGCTCCTGCATTGGGCAGGCAGGTTCTATACCACTAGTGCCACCAGGAAACCCTTCACATACGCAGTGCGTCTTTAACTCAGTCTTCTTGTTTTGTGACTTTGTGATGTCCATTGATTAGTCATGTGTATTGCAGATCCTTTTTAAATGAATAGAAGTCTATGAGGAATTAACGGCTGTCCTTCTGGTCTTTTACAAACTGGTGCTTACAAGGGGCTTCAGTTATCCTTTTCCAGGTGGATGAACCCAAATCAACAGGGCCACTGCTGCTGCCTTTTGTCCCAAGTTTCCTGGGAGGTATCGCCAAGTAAACCTCCTCTGTGCTATGTGTGCTGTGCTCAGTTGCTTCAGTCGCTTCTGACTCATTTCGACCCAAAGGACTATAGCCCACCAGGCTCCTCCGTCCATTGATTCTCCAGACAAGAATACTGGAGTGGGTTGCTATGCTCTCCTCCAGGGGATCGTCCCCACCCAGGGATCGAACCTGTGTCTGTTACTTCTCCTGCATTGGCAGTCAGGTTCTTTACCACTAGTGCCGCCTGGAAAGCCCTCAGGTGTCCCCAAATCCACATGCCCTAATGGAACTCAGATTCCCTCCCCCTGTGTTCTGTGTTCTGCCTTCCTAGAGGTCCCCTCCATCCTCCCCATCCCGTACAGATCCCTTCTAACTCCTCCATCTTCCACATCAGTTACTGGCCGAGTCCTCATCTCCCCTGGCTGTGTTTCCTCCATCCTTATGACCACAGTCTTCATCATCTCTTGCCTGAACTGTTGCAAGGCCTCTTGAGCATTTCTAGTTTTTCCACTTCTTCTGCCCCTTCTGACTTGTCCCTTTTGTCTCCTCCAGCCCTAAAGTTAAGGACCACCGTTAGCACTACCGCCCCCTGCTGTTCGACTCTGGTTGCAGGCCTCAGGCACACCACGAGGTTGAGACCAAGCCCAAGGTAGTAGTAACACCAGACAGGAGAGGGATAGGCTTTGGGTTGGGTCCCAGAGGTTCCACTAGGCAGTGAATCCTACCGAGTAAAGAGCCTTGTCGTGGCATGTGCTGTCCTCTACAACACAGCCCCACTCCAGGGTTGCACCTGGCCTCAGAGCATCTCATCCCTACCTCCCAAAGCCCACTTAAACACACACATACAACATCCACAACCAGACCTTCACTCACTCACCCAGCACCTCTCAGCCCCTCCCTAGTCTCTGCTTGATGGCAGCTCTGTGAGGCAGGAATTTCGGCCCTGTTCATTGTCAGCAACACAAGAGATGCTCCAGCAATGACAGCTTGATGTCACATCCTCCTTAGCCTCCTCCCCTTCACGTTCTAAGTCGGAACCAATCATTCCTTGTTCCTTGCAAGGAGAGAACGTTCTGTATGTACCTCCATTCTAATCTTTTCTCCTGCCCTGCATAATTTTTGTGTTTCTGTCCTGACCACTACAGTTGGACCTTGCCAGGGCAGAAAGACTTCCCCATTATCTTTACAGCTCCTGTTGTCAAGCGTGTATTTCCTGCTCCGTGCTCAACTTGTTAAGCCTGGTTCCTTCGGATTGAATGGAATGCCATATGGTGTTACGCTTCTTTCCCATTGACATGGAATTATCAGCTCTTTGTCTTAGGCTTTTCTTACGTAGCACAAGGAGCTCCCTGGATAGCAGACTCTCTGCATATCTGTGCTAACCTGTAGGTTGTGAAAGTTCTAGACTACACCGAATGGTCAGGCTCAGAGTTGTTCCATTTTTCCTCTTCACTGCACTCCCTGAAAGATAACCCTTGATCATTTTTTGAACTTTGGACCAAAGCTTCCATCTGCTAGCCCGCCTTCATTATCCCCCTCCACCCCAACTCTTCCAGACCTTTTAGTCAGTTCTTTTGTATTTCTGGAATCCAGGGCATGTGTTTTCTTTCTCTGTTCCCATGGCAACCAAATTCTCGGAAATACTGAACTCTGACGTTGCGTAAGATAAAAAAAGACAGTCCTGGAGGTGAGCAGCTTTGAAGATGGAGACTTAGGCCCTTGTTAACAGACTTGTATACAGTCTAATGTTTGGACTTCTCATTTATTTCTTTTGAGGAGCTCAGAGAGCTTATGAGCTTTCCTCAACAGGTGCAGACATGCCCATGGACTTGGAGAATGGGGCACCGCACAGTTATCTTCCAAGTGCAGCGTGGAAGCTGAGCTCTGAGGAGTGAGGCAGCCAGAGCTGGGCCTCCTTCACATCTTAGGGCTCTGGGCCTGGAAGGGTTGGATGTCCTGGCTTATTTGTGAGGTTCTGTGATGGAGATTTGGGAGGGATGGTTAGACTAGAGGCAGGGAACATGCATGGATCTTTCTGCAGCTCACCCAGCTTTGTCTGTTTCCTTGATGATGCAATAGGGAAATTTTCATCCTCGTTATGAGCATCTCAGTCAGCCTGGTAATAAATATCAAGAGTCGAGGGTTTTTATTCTGGTAATGAACGGAAGAATCCCTGAATGATGACGTTCTCCACATCACTCTGCTGGGTCTCCCTGGACTCAGACGGCTCCTTCTCAGTGGCCTTGTCTGAGTCCTCGTCCTCCTCCCACCACCTGGAGACTAGGATTCCCGAGAACAGCACGCCTGTTTGCTCACTACCTGGCCTCGTCTGCCTCTTGGCCATGGCACAGCCAGCACTCACTCAGGGGTGACTCCCAGGTGTCTGTCACGGGACCCGTCTCTTTTTCCCCAGTTGTTTCTCTAACTCCAGTTCTTTCCAGAGTCTGAGATTTCACAATGCCCTCCACACGCTTAGGGACACAGTGACTGTTGCATGAATGTGGTTGATTCATAGAGACACCTTCATATCAACATGCCCCAAACCAGATGATGAATCCAGCCACCCCTCCTCGCCAAAGGGACTCTTCAGAATCCCTCTTCTGGTTGGTGACATCCGTTTCCATTCAGAGACTTAATGGGAAGCCCTCGAGAATCCTCCCTGCTCCCCACCCCACCCCTCCCCCTGGCCTCAATACCCTCCAACTCACTTCCCAAACTTGCCTTTGTCCAGGCTTTCATTGTCTCACATTTGTCTGTTCCTGACCTCCACGTCTCCCTTCCCATCCCTCCATGACCTCCAGAGGGGTCTCTTCAAACTACAGTCTGATAATGGCAGTCCCTTAACCTTTTTTGGGGGGGTGTGCCACATGTTGTGGCATGCAGGAGCTTAGTTCACTGACCAGGGATCGAACCCATGCCCCTGCAGTGGAAGCACAATTCTTAACCACTGGACCATCGGGGAAGTGCCTAGTCCCTTGACTTTAAAACCCCTTCCTGAGTCCATCTTTGTATCTAAGGTCAGGTTCAGAGTCCTTAGCATGACCTTCAGCATGGCCCTAGTCAGTCTACTTCCTTTGAATTCCCACCACTGTGCCCTTAGTAGGTGCTTCAGATTTTATTCTACGAGTTACTGAATATGGAGGCCAACAGACTCAGTGCCCTCATCTTTAGGTGTATCAGCCTAAAGACAGCAACTTTGATAGTTTATCGCAAAATTGTTCATTTAGCCCAAGGGGTCTAATATATGTGTTAGGTCAGAATATGCTGGTAGACAAAGAGTGACCAGGATCACTGCCCTCATGGGGCATGAGTCTCCCTACCACGGAACTCAGACTGTAAACAATGAAGAATTTATGTAGCATGTTAGAATAAATTATATAGTATTCAATATGTTAGAAGGTGAGACGTGCTGAATAAAGAGAAGGATAGGAAAGAAGGAAGGAAGAAATAGAGGAAAGGTAAAGGAAGAATGGGGAAGGGGAGTGCTATTAGACAATAAAAAGCTTTTTGAGAGGAGGCCTCACTGAGAAAATGAGATTGACATTTGAGCCAGGTCTTCATTATTAGACCCTGGGTTCAGGATCTTACTTTCAATTGCCATCCTGTCCCTCACCTTGGGAGTCAGGGAATTGAACAGCTTCTGAGTAGACCATAAAGTACAATGACAACAATACCTGCTGTTTGCTGTGAGTTTCCTCTGTGATGGGCATGAGGCTGAGTCATTTGCAGGGTCTTCTTGTCTGTCATCTTCACAACAGTCTTCTGAGAGTGACACCCTCATCCCTACGGAGCAGATGAAGGACCAGAAGGCTAGAGATACTAAAGCACTTGTCCAAGACCAGGAGCTAGACAGACAGTAGCAGAGCTAGGATGTGAGCCCATAACTAGCCATTTTGCCCCCAGCTGAGGAATGAAGAAGGTGAGGACCAACCACTGCTTTGGATGTTTCTAGAAACCAGTAGCTTAAAGAGCCAGCATCGTCCATTTTCATAGAAAACAGCTCAGTATCAATATGTGAGAGAGGGCCACAGAGGCACTCAATTCCTGCCCCCTGCCCCATTCACCATTTGATTGGTTGCCGACAGGTGGTCTTCAATCTATAGACATTCTTTGAAAATAAGCCCAGCATCTTAAACGAGCTTTTATTGCCAAACCAATACCTCCTTAATATTCACCCTCTGTCTCCTCATCCAGTTTTATCTCACTGGAGCCTCAGTGAAGCTAGAACTCACCTTTCTCCATCAGCCTTACACTCTTCCTTGCATAGACTTGAAGAACTAATCATCATGTCTCCCAACTTGGTCGCAGCCCTGTGTTTCTGTAGCTGTTATCTAGACATTGGAATAACCAGCTCTTTCAGGATGAAATCCTGGGTATTTGGAGATCAATAGCCCTGTGATGTACGTGCTAAATTCTTAGCAAGTGTGACTAACCGCTCATAAAAGAGCAAAGTGTGAGTCAGAGTACCCCACCAAAAATAATGCATTTGGCCAAATCTTGGCTTGGTGTGGATTCAGACCTTTGAGTCATAAAGCTCATTAGAAATGGGGATGTACTTGACTCTAATAAAGATTTTAGTGCAGCCCAGATTTAGAGTGGTATATTTAGGGGAGGTCACAGGATGAATTTTTGGAGCAGAGGCAGTGACGTAAGGAGAGAGTCATAGTCTTAAGAAGAGGTTTATTGTTTCTCTGTCTCCACCTTCTGCCATCAAGAGAAATGCCTGATTTAGGAACATTCTTTTTACTTACTAGAAAATGAAGGCTTTCCTGATTTGAACAGGAGAAGGGGTTCATTGAATCTTCCCTGGTAGCTCAGATGGCAAAGAATCTGCCTGCAATGCAGGAGACCGAGGTTCGATCCCTGGGTCGGGAAGATCCCCTGGAGTAGGAAATGGCAACCCGCTTCAGTATGCTTGCCTGGAGAAATCCATAGGCAGAGGAACCTGGTGGGCTACAGCCATGGAGTCGCAAAGAGCCAGACATGACTGAGAAACTAACACACACACGCAGGGATTTATTGGGCTTCCCAGGTGGCACTAGTGGTAAAGAACCCACCTGCCAATGCAAGAGACATAAAAGACACAGGTGTCAGAAAGATCCCCTAGAGGAAAGTATGGCAACCCCCTTCAGTATTCTTGCCTGGAGAATCTCATGGACAGAGGAGCCCGATGGGCTACAGTCCATGAGGTTGCAAAGAGTCAGACATGACTGAGCAACTTAGCATGCATGCGTGCAGGGATCTATTACAAGTGATTTCTTGGCGTGTGCTTCCAGCTTGCCTTGGAGCCCTCCCAGGGCTTCCTCGGGTCCCTGTCTTTGGCTGCTCTGTATTTTAACAAAGCTGCCACTTGTCCCAGCTGGGATGTGGGAGAAACCATTGCTCCATCTCCACCCTAACAACCCTGGTCCTCCCCCATCCTCTCACCTCTCCCTCCACCCCCACCCCAGCTGAAGACAGAGGCAGCTGGGGCAACAGAGGGAGCGAGAGAAAACAGTGAAGACGGCCTTGGGAAAAGTTGGCCTCCCATCTCTTGGAGAAATTTCAGGAAGGGAAGGGAAGCTCGCCTTTAGTTCAGTTCTGGTTCCAGGAACCCCGCCATTACTAAAATCCAAGGATGCTCAAGTCCCTTATACAAGATGGCATATAATCTACATACATCCTTCTGTATACTTTAAATCATCTCTAGATTACTTATAATACCTATCACTATAAATGCTATGTAAATAGTTGATGTGTGTCATCGTGCTCAGTCACTCAGTCGTGTCTGACTCTTTGTGAACCTATGGACAGACTGTAGCCCACCAGGCTCCTCTTTACATGGTATTCTCCAGGCAAGAATACTGGAGTGGATTGCCACTTCCTCCTCCAGGGGATCTTCCCGGCCCAGGGATCAAACCCTTGTCTCCTGAGTCTCCTGCATAGCAGGGGGATTCTTTACCACTGAGCCACCAAATAGTTGATAGCAGGTGGCAAATTGAAAGTTTTGCGTTTTGAAACTTTATAGAAGGTTTTTTTTTCCCCCCTAAATATTTTCAATCTGCTGTTGATTGAGTCTGCAGGTCCAGAACCCACCAATACAGAGGGCTGATGGTTCTGTGTTTCAGGTTCCACATTAGTTTTTTTATACCCATGATTGTAGTTAATGTTCATAATCAATTGGAAGGAAAAGGAAACATACCCCAATTTTGGGTTCTCAGGTGGCACTAGTGGTAAAGAACATGCCTGCCAATGCAGGAGACATAAGAGATTCAGGTTCAGTCCCTGGGTCAGGAAGATCCCCTGGAAGAAGAAACAGCAATCACCCCAGTATTCTTGCTGGAAGTCCCATGGACAGAGGAGCCTGGTAGGCTACAGTCCATGGGGTTGCAAAGAATTGGACATGACTAAAGTGACTTAGCACGCACACACCCGAATTTTAAACAGGATGCTTTGAGGCTCAGTGAGCTTCAGTCCACCCCAGTAGGAAGGGGCAGATGCGAAATCTTACCACTATAGCCAGCTTGTTGTAAATAAGAGTGATGAGTGACTTTTTTGGAAAAAAATCCCCCTCTCTCCGAGACTCAGCCCTTTCTTAACCTGCAACTTGCTTTGTGTCCGCAGGCAGTTCGGCGGTTATGCCAAGGCAGCTGATTATGCCGCCCAAGCCGCCCAGCTGCGCTCCGCCCTGGAGGGCACAGCCACGTACCAGACGGACTTCTACTTCTGCACCGGCTATGACCCTCCCATGAAGCCCTACGGACGTCGCAACGAGGTCTGGCTGGTAAAGAGCAGTGAATGAGTCATTGGCTGAACCTGAGCTCCCCGGTGCCTGCATCTGTGCCCGCTTCCCCTGGGAGGAAGCAGCACCCCCATGCCGCTCCAGCAGAACCGACTTCCATTCAGAGCCACTCACTGCCAATTTCCTGAGATAAGCATGGTCCAGATGCTGAGGCTCTGTTTCTCTTGGTGGTAAATAATGTACCCATGATACACGTGCGTCCATCTAATAGACTTAAAGACAATTCAGTGGTAGGCCAGAAAAACCTAGCAGCATTTTTCCAGCTCTCTGGATCCCCTAAAAACAGATTTTTAAAAATCATGAGAACTGTATTTTTGTTAATCCATGAAGAAGTGTGATTTACGCATGATCTTTCATATGTAATTCTTACAAGAGCTTTCTTTAAAAAGAAGCCAAAAATAAAGATCTTTGACGTAAAACAGCTGAAACAAATCCTGTTGTTGTTTAGTCACTTTCTCTTCTAGCCCCAAAAACCCCAGACAGTGGAGCATCATCAGATGACAAAGGGAAGACTTTCAGTCTCCTGCCCCATGGTGAGAACACATAATGGGATGGTGTCATACAGGGAATTAAGATAGGGACAGGAACCAAGGAAATATTAATAGGTTGTTTATCTTCATGGATTAAATAGTGGAAAATAGAACAGAGACCAAGGTGGCTGATTATCAACCTATGGACTAGTAAAGCAATCTTTTTTCCCAACTTCATCCCACCTTGTCTGCATTTTTCCCAAAATAAAGGGTGATGAAAAGACCTTGCTCATCCCTCTCCTCCTCTTACTAGGGCCTGGAGTAGAACATATGGCCAATATTTTAGATTTAGATTGTTGTATGATTAAGTCGGAAAACAGTAGACAGTAGAGATATTAGCAGATATTCAAACTGTGCTCTAGATGTAATGCTCGGGTTCACAGCCTTAAGGCTGCAGGCTCTCTGGAGCTGCACCTAAAAGGATGCTCTGCATTCCACCACAAGCCATCTTTCCATGCCATTAATATTCGTATATGCAACTCAACAACAAAAAACAAACAACCCAATCGAAAAATGGTTGGAAGACCTATAGACATTTCTCCAAAGAAGAAATAAAGATGGCCGATAGGCACATGAGAAGATGTCCAATATCACTAATTATTAGAGAAATGCAAGTCAAAACTAAAATGAGGTACCACCTCACACAGGTCAGAATGACATCATTAAAAAGTCTACAAATAACAAAGGCTGGAGAGGGTGTGGAGAAAAAGGAACCCTCCTACACTGTCAGTGGGAATATAAGTTGATGCAGCCGTCATGGAGAACAATAAGGAGGTTGCTTGGAAAGCTAAAAATAGAATTATCATATGATCCAGCATTCCCTCTCCTTGCCATATATCTGACAAAACTAAAATTTTAAAAACCCTAAGTTCAGCACTGTTTACAAAAGCTAAAACACAGAAACAACCTAAATGTCCATCAACAGATGAATGGATAAACAAGATGTGGTAAGGCTTCCTTGGTGGCTCAGTGGTAAAGAATCCACCCGCCAGTGCAGGAGATGCAGCTTTGAATCCCGGTCCAGGAAGATCCCACATGCTGCGGAGCAACCAAGCCCGTGAGCCACAACTATTGAGCCAGTGCTCTGAAGTCCAGAAGACGCAACTATTGAGCCCATGTGCTGCAGCTACTGAAGCCCCCACATCCTAGAGCATGTGCCCCACAACAAGAGAAGCTGCTGCAATGAGAAGCCCAAGGACCACAGCTAGAGAGCAGCCCCCACTCACCACAACTAGAAAAAAAGCCTGTACAACAATGAAGAACCAGCAGAGCCAAAAACAAATAAAATTATTTTTTAAAAACTCCAAAACGTGTATTTAAAAAAAGATGTAATGTGTATATATATGTATATACAATGGAATATTACTCAGCCATAAAAAATGAAATAATGCCATTTGCACCAACATGGGTGCAACTAGATATTATCATACTAAGTGAAGTAAATCAAAAAGAGGCAAATACCATATGGTATCGCTTATATATGGCATATAAAATATGACACAAAAAAGCCTGTCTATGAAACAATCGCTAACAGAACAGGCTGGTCGTTGCCAAGGAGGACAAGGTTGAGGGAGGCATGGAGTGGGAAGTTTGAGGTTAAAAGATAGAAGCTACAGAGTGGATAAACAACAAGGTCACAATGTGTAACACAGAGAACTATATTCAATATCCTATGATAAACCATAATGGAAATGAATATTTTTTAGAGTATATATTTACATGTATATGTTGGAGAAGGAAATGGCAACCCACTCCAGTGTTCTTGCCTGGAGAATTCCATGGATGGAGGAGCCTGGTGGGCTGTGGTCCACGGGGTTGCAAAGAGTCAGACACAACTGAGTGACTCACACACACACACACACACACACACACACATGCACACATAAATGAATAACTTTGCTGTACAGCAGAAATTAACATTTCCGTAAATCAACTATACTTCAGTAAAAAATATTGGTTAAAAAAATAAAACATCCTTCAAGAAAAAAAAATTATCCTTGTATGTTTTGTGATCACACCCAATAAACTTTGTCCTGTATATATCACAACATAATTCCACACTCTCTTGCTTACACGAATGCTTCGGGGCCATTGGGTGATTGTCTATACCGTGCAATGTTGGGCTGAGCTCAGGGTCATCACCTTTTTAAGACCTCCTTCATTTACGTTTGGCTTCTCCACTCTTGAGTAGTTGCTTTCATCTTGAGCACTGTAATTAAAGCTTCACAGCATGCCACACAGATGGGTATTTATTTGGTTGAATGCCAGAGGTTTTGCCTTAGAATTTATATCCTTGACAAACTCTAGGTTTGCTTTTAAAGTATTTGGTTTCTATAGCAACCATAATTCTCTAGGAAAAAGAAGACAGACTGAAGCAGTATCTACACATGCAGAATCAGAAACCAATCCATGGAAGGTGGAAAATGGCCAGGGTAGACTGAAGGTGTGGGTTGCAGAGAGTCATCTCATAATCAAACACGCAGTAAAATCTGAATCACGTTTTCTTGGCAATGAATTAATTATCAGTTGCTTCACTCATGTCCGACTCTGCAATCCCATGGACTATATAGCCTGCCAGGCTCCTCTGTCAATGGAATTCTCCAGGGAAGAATACTGGAGTGGGTTGCCATGCCCTCCTCCAGGGGATCTTCCTGACCCAGGGGTTGAATCTGTGTCTTTTATATCCCCTGCATTGGCAGGCAGGTTCTTTGCAACTAGAGCTACCTGGGAAGCCCAGACCTTCATCAAAAAGTCATTTTACGTGCTAGCTCAAACACGGCCTTTTCTTACATCATGCCTCTTCCTCTCTCCTGGGTTCCCTTCCCTCTAGCAGAACCAGAATAAATGCAGGTTCCCCTGCGATATCCCCCACTTCCATGCTCTGTGACTTTGCTTACCTTGACTCCCACACCTAGAATCCACCCCACCTCCCTATCCATCTTCTACCCATATCTCAAGTCCCAGCTCAAGAGTCTTTGAATCTGTTAGAATAGGAAAAAGAAGTTCAGAATGGCGGTGGCTAAAAGACAAGGAAGGGAAAAGCCCGCAAAGATAGAACAAAAGAGGGTCTGAGAACCAGAGTGAGGACCTGAGAACAGACAGCTCTCCAGGCTAGCCCAGTTTACATAGGGCAGGTCCAGGGGGTGGAGAAAAAACATATAAAAAGAGAAGGGGAGGGTCTCTCCTCCCCTCCCCCCCCACCTCCACCCCTGCAACTTTTGGGTCAGTATGGATGTATTTTCCTTTATTTTCCAAATAAAACTGAGCTGTAACATTGATCGCTGTGACACGTTCTCCAGTTACATCCCTCTTCCTTAGTGATTTATAGTCCCCAGTCACCCCGTAGAGTAAGGGCAAAAAAAGGGAATACTGCCTGCCTGTCAGTAAACAAAAGCTGTCCTGGTCATCGGCCAATGAGCCCTGGGGGAACTCAGGAAGGAAAAGAATACCTGCCATCTAGTAGCCGTGAGACGGCAGCCTCCCCCTATGGTGAGCCCCTATGGTGAGCCCTGAGGACACTCAGGTTGTGAAAACACAGGATGCTGGCCCCAGATAGCTGAGGTGCATATCAAATAAATGATTTTAGTGAGCCCAGACTCTTGCATCTTCCCATACAAAGAACAGTGCTAAATTCCTTATTTTCCTTTTAATTCACAATAATCTCTTGACTCCCTGCCCTTTGTTCAGACTACCAGCCCTTTGTTGCAAAACTTCTGTGTAACCTGGCTCCTCTGCCTCCTCAGAGCAGTTCTCTCAGGGTTACTTGAGATACTGCCTCCTGGGTTTGAGGTCCTAAAAATTCCTGCCGAGTAAAACATAACTCAACGTTTAGGTTGTGAATACTTTTTAAGTCTACAAGGGTATGTGTACAATAGATGTTCGGTCTTATTAATGTAGATCAGCTGAATTTTTAAAAATAAGAGTTATTGATCGCTAACATTTATTAAACATTCACCACATTCCAGGCACCTCGCAAACTTATTACATGGATTCCTTTTTTATTAGACCCCACAATCCTATGAGGGAGTCACAGGCAGTACCCCATTTACAGATAAACTAAGGCAGCCCTAGCTAATCAGAGGTTCATTAACATGCTCTAGGCTACACAGATGACACCCAACAGAGCCAGAATTTGAACTTAGGCAGTTTAACTCCAAGACCAAATACACTGAACTCTGTTTCCCTTGTCTGGCAAGAAAGGTAATGAGGCAGAATGTGACTCTTCAACTGAGTGTACGAGGTGGATGCGCCCTCCTCCCTGTATCATTTATTCTGATGCTCAGCCAATGTGACAGTCCTATGATCCCTGTGTCTCTAGGGCATAAGCCGCTGCCTGGAGTGTAGACGAACAAATTCCATGAGCTTATAACTCTAGAAACAGCACAGAGAACCAGCAGCAACCTATTTGCCACCTGTCAAATCAGCAGCCCTGTCTATCCTCTCTCTTGATTAACAGTCAGATAAAAGAAGTTCTTGTGACCCCAATACTAACAGAGGACCATCATCCCTCCTTAAATAATGTCTAAAACATAGGGACTTTTTCTTCCAGTTTTAATGAGATATAATTGACATATAGCACTGTATCACTTTAAGGTGTATAGTATAATGATTTGACTTCCATATGTCATTAAATCATTACCACAATAAGTTTAGTGAACATTCATCATCTCATATAGAAACAGCTTTAAATGGGAGTTCCCTGGTTGCCTAGTGGTTAGGACTCTGGGCTTTCACTGCCAGGGCTTGGGTTCAATGATTGATTCACAGTTTTGAAAAGCAAGTATCTTTTATTCACGTTTTTCTTTCAAGCTTCATATTTTCTTCTAAAAAGTAATGATTGTGACCTTGAGAGAAAAGCAAGATGTAAAAATGCATATCTCTAACTTTATTTCATTCAAACTGACTTCATAACATTCCAGTCTATGTATTGCAATCATATTGAAAATATGCTAGAATTACTCCGTTTATAAAGAAAATTTAAAGACTTTGGAATGAACATCCTTTTCGATGGAATGCTGGTGCCTCTGAGATTACCTGATCCTACAGGGATGCGTGCCTTTGGCTTCAGGCTAATTTAGAACTCTTTAGAAATGAACTTGTAGAAAACTCATAGCAAAGCAAGTATGTCTTGCATTTGACAAATACATAAATTCTGTTCAGTGAAGATTTGATTGAACTGCTGAAACAAGAGAATCCATTTCCCAGCTGATTTCCAGTCCCGCGTCTGGTCCTTTGGCTATGATTGCCGGGAAGCTGGGGTCAGCTGGTGATGTTGACCAGAGAACCTATGTGTAGTCTCTGTGTGGCTTGGGCTTCTCACAACAAGGAAGCTGCATCTCAGGAGAAAGAATCCAGAGTATTCCAAGGGACCAGAGCTGAAGCTGGAAGGCACATTTTGACCTAGCCTTGGCAGAAATCACATATCATCACCTCCACCCCATTTTATGGGTTACCAGAGAATCACTAAGGCCAGCCAGAGCTTCAAGTGGAGGGGAATTCGACCCCATCTCTTGATGAATTACAACCCTCTTTTAAAACTGCCACATTTCTTGGAATCTTCAAATGTGTTTGACATGTTAAAATATACCATGGTTTTCTTCCAAAATTGTACTCAAGAATGTTCAAAAAAGCAGTTAAAAGTGCACTTTTATTATTCAAATATCATGTCAAATACTGGCCAAATGAGATAGTTTTTCAACTCAAGAAATCGACATCTTATTTCTGAGTTTATATATTATGTTCAGCTTAGTATTGCACCTTCTGGCAACCAGGAATTCCACCATACACAGTAAGTGGATATAGTCAGTTCCAACATTTGAACAAAATATGTCTAAAAGTTTTGCTCACTGGCAGTTCATTTGATTTCAAGAAAACTCAGGAGGTTCAAGTAAAATATCTTTAGGTTACAAAGCTTCATGATGAATAAAACAGGGTTGTTAATCATTTTTAACCATTTTTTGTAACTCTGCCATATTTTTGGTCACATTTGTTGTCTACGTTTATAAATCCTTTACAGTTTTTTCTAGTTTAAACAGTGGAATTAACAATAGATTTTTCCAACTCAGAGATCATACCTAATCCAGTGTGAGTGAAATTAAACAGCACAAGAAATCCTCTATAAAAGTTGTTGGGCTCCCCCTGAGGGATCAGTGGTAAAGAATCCACCTGCCAATGCAGTAGATGCAGGTTTAATTTCTGGGTTGGGCAGAAATTTCCCCTGGAGAAGGAAATGGCAATCTATTCCAGTATTCTTGCCTGGAGAAACCCATGGACAGAAGAGCCTGGGGGCTACAGTCCATGGAGTCTGCAAAGAGTAGGACCCAAGCTAGTCACTGAACACACACACACACACACACACACACACACAGTATATTGCTAAATAGATGCTTAAAAGTTTCTTTCATTCATAGTAGATGACAACTTAGAAATCACTGATAAATTCATGTATTTTACCTTTGGAAATATATATGGGATTTATTGACAGGATACCGTGTTGTTTCCCTGGATATGTTTTTAATTTTGAAGATTTTAAGTTTTCTTTTATAAAACTTTCATTATAAATTATATGTTGAGTCTCACTTCTGTTGTTTTGCATATTTTTTAAATCACATTTAAATAATCTTCATTATAAGATCTTGCTTCTACTTCTTCCTTTTCAGAACAGCTCAAACAAAATAAAAATTTTTATTAATCAACATTTTTCTCAGTAATGTCTTGTTTACACTTCCAGATCCAGAAGTTGAACTTTAACATACCTCTATACTTTTCCCATCATCTGCTTTCTTCTAATAATGATAAAACAACCCAATATAATAGCCATGTATATTAGTTAGGGCTTCCCTGGTGGTTTAGTGGTAAAGAATCCACCTGCCAATGCAGGAGACCCGGATTCAATCCCTGGGTCAGGAAGATCCCCTGGAGAAGAAAATGGCAACCCACTATAGTGTTGTTGCCTGGGAAATGCCATGGACAGAAGAGCCTGGCGGGATACAGTCCACTGGGTCACAAACAGTTGGGCACGACTTAGTGATTCAACACACATTAGCTTAATTAAAATGTTATAATAGTCAAAGACTGGAGAAAAATGTCAGATAACCTCCCTCCCCCCAAATACTCTATTAATTAAATAAGGCTTGGTTGAGAGTTTTCACAGTTGTTGGTGCTGGAGAAGACTCTTGAGAGTCCCTTGGACTGCAAGGAGATCCAACCAGTCCATCCTAAGGGAGATCAGTCCTGGGTGTTCATTGGAAGGACTGATGTTGAAGCTGAAATGCCAATACTTTGGCCACCTCATGTGAAGAGTTGACTCATTGGAAAAGACCCTAATGCTGGGAAGGATTGGGGCCAGAAGGAGAAGGGGATGACAGAGGATGAGCTGGCTGGATGGCATCACTGACTTGATGGACATGGATTTGGGTGGACTCTGGGAGTTGGTGATGGACAGGGAAGCCTGGCGTGCTGTAATTCAGGGGTCGAAAAAAGTCAGACACGACTGAGGGACTGAACTGCACCTCCCTCCCCCCAAGTATTAATTAAATAAGGCTTGGTTGAGAGTTTTCACAGTTTCCCAACCCAAATAAAACACTGCAGTTCTTCAAAACTATTAATAACTTCACATTATAATATACAATTAAACTCTACAATGTTAACATCCTGAAAGGAAATTGATCAAGTTAGCCATCATATGCCAGAATATTGAAGGAGATGACCAGGGCTAGTTACGTAATTTGCATCAGTCAGTTCAGTTGCTCAGTTGTGTCTGACTCTTTTTGACCCCATGGACTCCAGTACGCCAGGCTTCCCTGTCCATCACCAACTACTGGAGCCTGTTCAAACTCATGTCCATCAATCATGTCAGTGATGCCATCCAACCATCTCATCCTCTGTCATTCCCTTCTCCTCCTGCCTTCAATCTTTCCCAGAATCAGGGTCTTTTCCAGTGAGTCAGTTCTTTGCATCAGGTGGCCAAGGTACTGGAGTTTTCAGCTTCAGCATCAGTCCTTGCAATGAATATTCAGGACTGATTTCCTTTGGGATTGACTGGTTTGATCTTGCAGTCCAAGGGACTCTCAAGAGTCTTCTCCAACACCATAGTTCAGAAGCATAATTTGCATGACCTAGTGCAAAATGAAAATGTAGTATCCTGCCTGGACATAAATCAATCCCACTTTCCAAGGGCCTGTCACCCCAAACCATGTCAGATTGATGAGCCCAGGTGGAGTATGGAGGGAGTTTAGGGACAGGGGCAGAAGTGGGGAAACCAGAGGCCCTGGGGCCCCAAGGGGTGGCCAAGAGCGGGTGGCCAAGAACCTGTCCCAGGGAGATAGGCAGGTGATGAGACATAAAAGAGATGGGAGGCAGGATCATGCATGAGCCGAGGCTTCAAGTCCCATCTGGCTTCACTAATAAAACAAATTCAGGGGCTTCCCTGGTGGTTCAGAGGTTAAGACTTCACCTTTCCACTGCAGGACACCAGTTCAAGCCCACATCGGGGACTTAAAATCTCGAATGTGTTAGTTAGTTAGAATAGGAAACAGGAGTCCAAAATGGCGGTGGCTAGAAGACAAGGAAGGGAAAAGCCTGGGAAAATAGAACAAGGAAGGTCCGAGGACCTGAGTGAGAACTGCAGGTAGAACAGCACTCCTGTCTAAGCCTAGTTTGCATAGGACAGGCCCAGGGGGCAGAAATAAACATATGAAATAGGAGCCAAAGTGCTCACTCTCTCTCTCTCTCCTGCACCTCGAAGATGGACTCTCCTTTTCTCTCCCATGCGCTGCGGTGTTCTTCTCTTCACAGCCTTGGATCGGCATGCCCTCACGCTTCGAGGATGAATTCTCCGGCTATCATCTTCTAAATAAAATAGAGCTGTAACACTGAGCTGTAACACTGATTTATTTAAGAGCTATAACACGGTCTGTCCAGACCCAAGAGCTGTGGCCCTCCGAGGGATTCAATGTCCGTCACTCCAAATCTTTGTTGTGACGAGACAAGGACCGAGGAACATACCCTCGCGTGACATCTACACTCGCCTGACAAATGCAATAAATAAATTTCTTAAAAAAAATTTTTTAAGCCAATAGCGTTTTCATTAAAAATAAATAAACACAAATTCAAGATTAAATTATTAAGAATTTCAAGATGGTGATGGCGGGACATTAGACTCTAAGCACAGGAGCCCTCCGTGTACTGGGCCCTAAACAACTATCCTGGTGGCAATCCCATGAAGCCAGACCTGGAAAGGCCAGTGAGCAAAAGAATCAGTGATGTTCCTTCCGGCCAGATCAACCCATCTCATGCAGCTGGTCCTCACACGTTTGCCATGACGGTTGAAGCTCCAATATTTTGGCCTCCTGACACAAAGAGCTGACTCATTGGAAAAGATCCTGATGCTGGGAAAGACTGAAGGCAGAAAGAGAAGGGAATGACAGAGGGTGAGATGATTGAATGACATCACCAATTCAATGCTCATAAGTTTGAGCAAACTCCAGGAAATAGTGAAGGACAGGGAAGGCTGGTGTGTTGCAGTTCATGGGGTCGCAAAGAGTTGGACACGACCGAGCAACTAAAAAACAATGACAGCTGTTTTGGGATAAAGGGTATGTGATGCACTCTCCTAATCAACATTTTTCTTTCTTTCTGATCCTGACCCATTTGCCACATCTAAGGGCTTATTCCTCTTAGGGCTTGTCCTCACAATATGAAACATATCAGGAAAGGAACCTGGTACAGCAGCAAGAATGGGACCAGGAGTCAGACAGTGCTGGCTGTCTTCCCTAACATCCCACCCTTTGAGTACCTCCCTTCATCTCTCTGGGCCTCTGCCTCCCTGTTGTCAAATTCCTCCTATTATCAAGGCGGCTTCCTTATTATTTTTAATGAAAGGGTTAGATTAGGTCACCTCTAACATTCCCTCCAGCTCTGTTTCTAGGAGAAGGAAACAACACAAAAAGATGTTTGGCAAAAGGCGTTTGGCCTCTTGACAGTTTTATCTCCGTTTTTAATGGACTTGTTGTAATCAATATACTTTGATTCATCAAAGCCTGAGCTGTTTGGTGTGATGTTGTCACTGCATAAAAAACAAAAGGAAAGAGATGTGAGTAATTTGAATGTGTGTAGGCAAAGGGAACCCTCCTTTCCTTAGGGCCTAGAGAAGATGGGCTAACTCTATTACCCTAGATTTTAAAATAACAATAATTAGTACCTGAGACAGTTCTTTTATCTAAGATGCTCAAAGGGCTTTGTGGTCATTAACCCATTAATTCACCTGCCTCAAGCCATCAGGGGGTCAGGAGGAATCTCCTTAGAAGACAAGTATGCCAGGAACTCTAACCTCACAACAGTGAGGAATGCCCATGACTAAAACCAAAGGGGTTGACCTTCTCTGTCTCTCCTCCAAAGGTCACCAAAATGGTCATCTTGGAAGAATTCAATAGGAAATCCTCTCCTGCTGGTCTAACAGCAACTTCATCATTTACGTGTCTTTGGGTGAATCCTCCCAAATGTCATATTTCAGCATCTGGAAAATCCCTTTATCCTTAATGTAAATTTTATAGATAAGCTTTTACAGCTTCAGACAGACCATTATTGTGCCCAAAACGAGTAAAGGGGAGGATGCTTCTCCCTAAAATAGTCTTCTCTCAAAGGAAAAAAAAAAAAAAAACGGCTTTTTAAAGTTAAGGAGATTCTAGATGATAGAATACCACTTCAGAATGAATTTGTCCAGAGTTTGTTAAGATTCTTATCTCGGGTGGCTTCCATTTAAAAGCACAGGTTGGAAAAGCACACTGCTAAAAAGTAACTTCAAGTGGCCTGGAATTCTATCCTTAGAATCCTTCCATTAATCAGTTCATCCATCACCTAGGAGGTGCTCCCTGCAGGGCCAGGTGCTATGAGGACATAAAATGTGGAGACTAACCCCTAAGCAGCTATAAATCTAACTAAAGGGATGATTAATAAATGTATTGTTTTTATTGGAAAAGACCCTGATGTTGGGAAAGATTGAGGGCTGGAAAAGGGGACAATAGAGGATGAGATGGTTGGATGGTATCACCGACTCAACCGACAGGAGTTTGAACAAACTCCAGGAGACGGTGAAGGACAAGGAAGCCTGGCATGTTGCAGTCCATGGGATCCCAGAGTCAAACATGACTCAGTAACTGAACAATGACAATGACAATTACTTTTATTATTTATTATTATTTTTTAACTTTTTATTTTGCATCAGGGTTTAGCTGATTAGCAATATTGTGATGGTTTCAGGTGGAATGCAAAGGGACCCAGCCTTACATGGCCCAAATCACAAGGAGACTTGAAACCACACTATACATGTATCCGTTCTCACCAAACTCCCCTCCCATCCTGGCTGCCACACAGCACTGAACAGAGTTTCCTGTGCTATACAGTAGGACTTTGTTGGTTATCCATTTTAAATATAGCAGTGTGCACGTGCTGATCCCAAACTCCCTGATTATCCCTTCCCTTCAGCCTTCTTCCCTGGTAACCATAAGTCCCTTCACTAAGTCTATGAGTCTGTTTCTGTTTTATTATTATTCATTATTTAGATTCATTTTATTTCTTATCGTTATTCATAAATTGATTAATACAAATAAAATGGGCAGAAAATATTATTTCCGTAACTTTAGACAATACAGACTATGAAGTTCCCTGAGGGAGTCCTCAGTGAGGGCCAGAGTGATAAGGGCAAGAAGGGATGCTCACAGAGGAGATAAGATGAACTAGAACTCGGAGGCAGAGAAAGTACTTGGGTAAGAAGCAGGATCAACGGGAATCGAGCACAGAGGGTAAATGGGAATAGAATAAAAGGCAGTTTGGGACAGGGACCACCTCTAAGAAAAGGTGAGCAGATACGGGGGAGAAAACTGACCTGAATGAAGAAGGCCTGGAGAGAAGGAAATATGGTTGGATGGTGGAAGGAGAGGCCGGATCATGGGGAGACTTGAAACCACACTAAAAAGTACTGATTAGGGTCTTGAGAAGTCCTCTGTAGGAGCTTCCCTGGTGGTTCATCAGCTAATCCTCCATGCTTCCACTGCAGGGGTGCAAGTTCAACTCCTGGCCAAGGAATTAAGGTACCACATGCCAAAAAATAAATAAGTAAATAATATTTTAGAAGCAAATATCTATATATTCAATAACCCATAATAAACCATAATGGAAAAGAATATGAAAAATTATATATATATATATGTATATATATATATATATATATATACACACAGTCAAGTGGTTCACACATGAAATAATACAACATTGTAAATAACAATATTTTCAATTTTTAAAAATTAATTATAGATCAGTAGTAGGAACCTACTGTACAGTACAGGGAACTCTACTCAATACTCTATAATGGCCTATACAGGAAAAGAATCCAAAGAAAGAGAAGATGTAGGTATAGGTGTAATTGATTCACTTTGCTGTACACATAAAACCAACATTGTAAATCAACTATACCCCCCAAAATTTTTTTGATTGAACTAAATTAAAATTTTAAAAATAATTAATTTTAAAAATGAAACTAAAACCTCCAAACATTTTTTAAAAATGCAAATATCCAGGAAAAGAACCAAAGAGTAAGTAAATTTGAAGGGGAGATTGGGGGTGGCCTGTGGTCAGTATAGCCTGGACCCTGTCTTGCGTGCTGTATTATACATCACCACAAGAGAAAAAGAATATGTTATCCCAATATGAGCTGGAACTGTTTAATTGCACATTCTTCTGTCTTGGGCCCTGGGAAAGCTTCAATGGAATGAGACCCAACAAGAATGCATTCTGATAAGGGTAAGGGGAGCAAGGAGAGAGGGAAGTTATACCAAAGGCCTTGGCAATCCCGAAGAGGTAGTCCAGGTAGAGCCCCCACCTTGTGGGTGGCCAAAGCCTGAGGAAGGATCTCCAAAGGAGAGGAAAGTGGCAGAGTAGAAAAGTCAAATTTCCCTGAAGTCACAGAGATGGCAACCAGTGGACCTTTTAATGTGCGTGATCCTTCTAATCCTTTATGGTTCAGCCAACCTTTGATTCCTTTGGAAAGGATGCTCCTTTGGATCTTAAGATCAAAATCACGATGTGGGAAAGACTCTGGAGATGGTTTTAAAAAAGTAGGGAGTGGTGGTGGTGGTTTAGCCACTAAGTCGTGTCCAACTCTTACAACCTCATGAACTGTATCCCACCAGTCTCCTCTGTCCATGGAATTTTCCAGGCAAGAATATTGGAGTGGGTTGCCATTTCCTTTTCCAGGGGATCTTCTCAACCCAGGGACAGAACCTGAGTTTCCTGCATTGCAGGCAGATTCTTTACCACCGAGCCACTTGAGAAGCTCTTTGTAGGGAGTAGTTCAGAAGAAGAATGACGTGTCCTCATGTGGCCAAGGGAAGGCCTTTTGCAGCCCCCCATCACATCGGAACCTGTGGGGAGGAGGCGGCCTTTCCTAAAGCCACATCCCCTTCAGGACCTCCCTAAGGTCAAGGTGCCTCTGGTTAGCAGTAAAATGAAAAATAGTTGTTTTCACCAAAGAAATCTCTGTAGACAGGCTGCTGGGAAACTTGAATAGGTGTGTCTTTCTGACCTTCCGGTTCTTTTTATAGGCACTGTAGGAACCCCAGTGGGCGCCTCTATCCTTCCGCCCATCTGTGGAGAGATTAAAGACGCTGAGGTTGTCTCTTTCTTACTCATTGGCAGTTACAACCTCGCAGCCACTAGAGCCTCAGCCTCCAGCCTGGACACAGAGGAGGTAAGTGGGAATGAAGGGACTATGCCCTCAGCTGTCAGCCTGGGTCACTCAAGCCAGCTGGCTTGGGAATAGCCAGAGGGGAGTGGAACTAGGGGTATTCAGCTGCTAGGTACTTGTTTCCAAATGAATATGTGTGATTTTTTTTCTAGACTAGCCTACTCAAGACAGTTTGGGGCTACACTCTCCAAAAAATTGAGGGCAGAGACCACTTTGTAAAATTCTTTGACAAATGAACAGTGGGTATTTAAGCATAATGTGTTGGACTGACTTGAATTAAAAGAAGGAACAGTCATTAAAATGACTGGGAAGAGCCTGTCTTTTTTTATCAGCACCTCATGTCTTGAATGATCAAATGGTCCATTAATGTTGTCAACCCTGTTCTGGAGCCTGCTATAACTGGAGTCCAGCAATCATGCAGACGTTGTCACACACCCCATCTTTATGAAAAAAAAAAATCTGCCTTAGGCTTCAAAAAACCTTGGTGGAAATTATGACATGAAATTCATGAATGATCCAGAGGCCTCAAGTGAAGATGGCTCTCCTTTCCTAGCAGGACAGAGCTAGGATAGTTTTGAGGGGTGGATAGTTCTGAGCTATTTCATTCAATGTGTCCAGGCATCTTCATGTGGGAATCAGAGATATTATAGTGTCCTGTCCAGGACTACCCATCAGATGTTCTTGTGGGTGAAGGTAAAGTTATGTTTGTTTCATCTTGGTTATTTTTTTGCAGGGGAACAGAAGACCGTTCTAGTGAGGTACTTACAAGTCACCATGTATGAGGACTGCAAGGAGTCCACTGGGGACTATTACTTCCTCTGTGACACTGAGGGAGCATGGGGCATTGTTCTGGAGTCCCTGGCAGCAGTTGGCATAGTGGTTACAGTAATGCTGCTCCTGGCGTTTCTCTTCCTCATGAGAAGGGTCCAAGACTGTGCCCACTGGAATGTCCTCCCCACCCAGTTCCTCTTCCTCCTGGGTGTGCTGGGGCTCTTTGGCCTTGCTTTTGCCTTCATCATCCAGCTGAATCAGCAGACTGCCCCCATCCGCTACTTTCTCTTTGGGGTCCTCTTTGCTCTCTGCTTCTCGTGCCTCTTGGCTCACGCCTCCAACCTGGTGAAGCTGGTCCGGGGTCGAGTCTCCTTCTCTTGGACGACAATTCTGTGCATTGCTATTGGGGTCAGCCTGTTGCAGACTATCATCGCCATTGAGTATGTGACCCTCATCATGACCAGGGGTGGCATGTTTATTCACATGACCCCCTATCAGCTCAACGTGGACTTCGTGGTCCTCCTGGTCTACGTCCTGTTCCTGATGGCCCTCACATTCTTTGTCTCCAAGACCACCTTCTGTGGCCCTTGTGAGAACTGGAAGCAGCACGGCAGGTTCATCTTTGTCACCGTGCTCGTCTCCATCATCATCTGGGTGGTGTGGATCTCCATGCTCATGAGGGGCAACACACAGCTCCAGCGGCAGCCCCAGTGGGACGACCCTGTCATCTGCATCGCCCTGGTCACCAATGCGTGGGTTTTCCTGCTGCTGTACATTGTCCCAGAGCTGTGCATTCTCTACCGATCGTGTCAGCAGGATTGCCCCCTGCCAAGCAATGCCTGCCAGCTCCCGACTTACGAACGCAGCTTCAGAGCAGAGAACCAGGAGCTCTCAAGAGGTACTCTCTGGGGGACTCAGGGAGGCTCTCCTGTGAGCAAAGCAGGAGGGAAAAGAGGGCCAGAGGATAAAGCAGGAAGGAACAAAAAGGGAATGGTCAGGATCTAGTGTGAGTCGCTCAGTCGTGTCTGACTCTTTGCGACCCCATGGACTGTAGCCCACCAGGCTCCTCTATCAGTAGGATTCTCCAGTCAAGGATACTGGAGTGGGTTGCCATTTCCTCCTCCACGGGATCTTCCAGACTCAGGGATTGAAGCCAGGTCTTCCACATTGCAGGCCAACTCTTTACTGACTGGCGCAACAGGGAAGACCTAGGGAGGTGACTAAATAGCTCAAGCCTAGAGAGGCAGATAGCATCAGGGTTAAAATTTTCTGAAAAATCATTTCATCCAGAATACATAGATTCATGAGGAGAGGCCAAGACAGAAATGACTCCGAGGTCCTAAATAAAGAGGGTGTGGCTCTGAGTATTCTTACTGGATAAAGAAAGGCACCCACTATAAAATGAGTTAACCAGCCCCAAATTAGGCTTTTGTCATGCCTTTGCATGACACAGCATGCTAAGTCCAGATGTTTTGGCTATCAAGTGCAAAAGTCACCCCTGGCAGCAGTGACTGACATTTTCAAAATTTAAGTCTCAGAACTAACTTCCCCAAACATCAGAGTAGACTGATTGGTATGACTCATCATCTCATTAGAGTCACAAAGCCCAATAACTTCTGGATATCTACTTTGCAAACCATGCACTTCTTGAGAGCCTTCAAGGTTTACAAAAAGTGACAGGAAGGGCCATTAAGTAAGAATTCTGAGCAGAGGCTCAGATGTGTAATCATTAATAGAAATAAAGAACTTGCTTATGTGACATTTTCATAATAATTTCTGGGTCAGATTTGAATCCTTATGTAAGATCAAGTCACCTGACTATACATTGTTAAAGAATAAAATGTATTATCCATGATAACAAGGAGACATGGACTCCGATAACCTGGGGGAATAAATGGCTAATATCAGTGATCAGGAAATACATCAAAACTCACTAATTCCTTTCTGAAACATCTGGCCCATTATTCATAACCCAATATCACAGTTTTACATCCATTTCTGTGTCTTAATAGGCATCTGATTTCTCACAATGTATTGCTAATGTGCAAAGATGATGTTATTTTACATACTGCATAGCGCACATTATGTTCACCAAACTCAAACAAATTAATAGAAGCTTTCCTGTTAAGTCATACACTTTTTGAGATGTAATCTATGGCTGATTACACATTCAAATTAATTCCTGTTCAGATAGCTGCATCCATTAATTCTGTTCAGTTCAGTTGACCACGAATCGGAAATTGAGACTATACATCCTTCCTATATGAGTTTCTCATTGCTTTTGATGATGTGAGCTTCATGGCAAAATTGCAGAGTCAATCTTTCTTGAAACGACTTCTCATAGTTCTCACCAAAAAATAGGATAAAACTTCTATGCCTGCTTTGTTGCTATCATATGTCTCTAGGAAACAAAATCAGAGAAAAAGAGAAAGAGTTCTTAGTGTTTCATAAAACCCAAAACACACTGGGACTTGTTACGATCAATTTTCCATACCCCTCAAAGATTAGACAGGTATTTAAAGTGTTCTAAGAAATTTCCTATGGAAAAACAAGAGCTTTCAAAAGTACAGTGTTTTCTTGTAACAATCCGTATTACTAAAGTATTGGTAGAAAATCCATTTCTGCCAGGGGTAGTCATTGTCAGTGTAATTTGATATTTTGTAAGAAGACAACTCAGGGGTATAGAAAAGAACATGTAGCTCGCTCTCCAAAACTGGTCAGAATAACCAGAAACTTAAGCTTAGAGAAGGGAATCAGGATGTAAGTCACCTGGAAAAAAGTACAGATGTCAAAAATTAGAATGATTCAAACTAAGGAAAATGTACAAAATGACACCTAGCTTGGAAAAAACATACAAACAGATGCAAAATAGATAAGAACCAGAGCAGTACAATGTAATAACAATAATGTAAAAAATTCTAAGTGTTGCTGTAGGTCAAGAGCTGGCAGTGGGAAAGCAACTCACAGCTGTGTTTGTTTTTGTCTGCTCAAAAAACAATCGCAGTGCCGTGTAGACAGATGTGTGGTCAGCAAGAACAGTCAGGCCTTTGTTCTCAGCATCAGTCAGTCCCTGACAAGAGCACCCATTCCAGCTCTGGGATCCACTGAGGAGAAATGTGGGGATCTGGAGAGGCTTGGTGGAAAACCTCAAAGATGATGAGACCCGAATTGGGAGGATTAAGAAGATGAAAGTGAGATGGTAGTTCTTAAGCTTTAGGTACCTTTCTCACAGACATTCGGGTTCTCTCTAAATTCTATACCAAAGCACAACATTTTATTCCAGTCTGTGAGGCATGCATTTGTCATGTGATCCTTCTGACTTATAGCTGTGATTGCAGTCACATAACTATTTGGTTTACCACTGGGTTCTGAGACCAGAATTAATCAGTTAAAAGAAGAGTAAGACAAGAGAGGATTAGCAGGGAATTTCACACACATGACAACTTCTCTCCAAGAGGCTGTTGTCCCTTTTTCTGTCTCCAGCTAAAGAGGAAGGGTAGAAATAGACTCAAATGGAAGTGTGAAGCATTCAGATTAAATGCAAGGAGTTGGTACACTGCAATAAATCTGCAAAGGGGATTAAGGATTTCATTTCCCTGGAAGTCTTTCAAAAGATTAGTCTTTAAAGATTCCCTCTAAAGTGATATATGAACTTAGTTCAAAGATATAAAAACATCTAGATGAAGAATAAAAATCCAATTGGGCATATTACTACAAAATACCAAGCAAATGGGTATAAATCTATGCCCTGAGATATAAACATGTTCCTGAAAAACTGCGTATCAGCCAAATTTTTAAAACCAATTGCTCTTTTAACTGAAAATTTTTAATGCAATATCATTTGCAAAGATCCTAAACCTAAAATATCAAAGGGACTTCCCTGGTGGTCCAGTGGTTAAGATTCCATGCCTCCACCACAGGGAGTGGGGGTTCAATCCCTGGTCAGGGAACTAAGACCCCACATGCCATGGGATGTGGCAAAAAAAAAAAAAAGACAATAAAAATCTAGAATTTCAGCCATGAGGCTTTTTTTTATGAAAGGAAAGTTTCTGTTCTAATAGTGCCTACTTTATCTGTTTTAGATTACTTAAAATATTGTTGTATTAAGTTCTCTAAAACCAAGAGCAATGTGCATTTTAAAGAATCACATTATTGTGGGCATTTTTTCTATTCCTTGTTTAAATATCTACAGACAAATCGAGTATGATATTTTGGAAGGTATTAAGACAGAAACAATGAGGCTATGCAATGTAAAAAATGACTCAATGAATAGCAAATGATGGGAAACAGGAGAAAAACATTCTTGCCAATACAAGCCCTTCAGATTATTTTCCTTACAGCGAACACCAACTTTTGCTCAGCATAGAAAGTGATGATAAGACTTCAGCCCCTTTAATTACTAAGCACAAAGGTACTTCTCCTGTGTACACAATTGTGATCTGTAGGCAACCTTCCTCCGAAGCTTTAACAGTGCTCTTTTATAAATCACAAATTAAAAAAAAATAAAAAGTAGCCTCAGTGGAGAATTTATTTTTAAAGGAAGGAGCCCCTTTGCAAGCCATTGAGCCCCACCCTCCTCAAGTGCTGTTTCCAGGTGAACCTCTGACACTAACCCAGACCTTCCCCCCTTTGGCTTTCAGCCCGAGACAGTGATGGCGCTGAGGAGGATGTAGCATTAACTGCGTTTCGTAGCCCCCACTCAGCTGCAGGTAAATGTGCTCATCTGCATTCTCCAGGGAGGGACGGAGGAAGCCCGCCTTCCTTAGGCGAGCTATCAGGCTTCCTCTCCAACGGCTTTCCTGACCCGAGAAAGGATAGACAGGGCAGGGTCATTCCTCCAGACTTGTGGAGCCTGAACCATCCAGACTGAATCCACACCAGGGCATTGCAATGAAGCTGAATCGTGCCTTCTGCTTCTTCCCAAACCGTTCCCAACCCCCCACTGCCACTGCCATTGACAATAAGTTCTGATGCAGGTGAATGTCCCTGAAAGAAAAGGCAGCTTGGAGGGTTCATGTGAGGGTGAAGAGGAGCAAGCTCACTGCTTTTCACCTTGGGGACAAAAGGGAGGGGGGTTAGAAATATGCATGAGTGTAGGAACTGTTTTTAGCTTCAGTTGTCTAAATGCATCTCCTGGACCATGCTGGCTGCCTCTCTGAGTCACTGTCTGGGCCGCCCCAAGAACTGGGCTGGGTCTGTCAGCATCATCTGGACGCCCAGATGGGTGCACCCATTTTATGCCTGCAAAAACAGGGACACTGCTGAGTAGAATCAGAGGTAACTTACATCCCTGCCGTGATGGCTTGAAGACAAACAAAGCCAAACAGCCAATAATACCACTTTTGGACACACTTGTATTATAGGGTCAGAAGTCAGTGAGATCCAAGAGAGAAAGCCATGCCCAGACTGCTTGTTCAATGAACTGTACTAGGCAGCTGTAATTAGGTTAATCCCTTTGGTCTGTTATCTGATGTTGCCTTTTCCTGGAATGACACACAGGCCAGGACATAGCTATATCATTTGCTGTAATTAAGCCTCCAGAGGGTATTTACATGATGAGAAAATCTTCTCTATCCCCGCCAAGAACTTCTTGGGTTACTTTCAACTTCCAGTAATTTTGCAAACAGATTCTTATTAATGGCTAAGAGCAAAAATGATGTGGGTAGACTCAACATTTTTTTCTTTTTTTGTTTAATTAATAAAGGATTAAATGATGGTGAAATGGTAATATTTTAGGCATAGTTTTGCAGAGTCTCATCCCCTATGTTGGCTGAGAAAGCTATTGATGACATTTTTTCCGTTGCAGATTGTTGATGCCACACAGAAATATCTCATTCCATGAGCTAAAGGAAGCCCCCAGCAAGATGCAGGATTATAAAGTCCACAGAAAACATGAGTTGTGAAAACCCAGAAGATCATCCTAATGTCACCCCGATGGGCAAGTGGGAAGCCTACCTGCCAACAAAGCATCCTTCCTTCCCTGCCTCCTGGTCCTCTCCATCCATCTGGGGCCCTTCATCAGGACACTGCCCTTCAAGCATAATTAGAATCTTTCTGGCCACCCTACTGTGACTATCTGTCTCTTTCTTCATTTACGCAACTTAAAGACTCCCTTCCCCAGCAATGCCAGGACAAATTGGCGCCTCTTACTAATGAGACCAAAAGACCTCAGTTTGATGAACTTAGGGTCATGCTACTGTGACAAAGTACAGATGGCAGTGGCAACTTACTGTTGGATTACTCCTCTAGCCATTTTTTTAAAAGGGGCCCCTAAATATGACTGACCCAGAATTTGCAATAAATGTAATAGCACAACCCTCAGGATCTCCACAATTGTACATTTCATGGGCTTGCGATCTGGCAGGTTTTTCCCACAGCATAAGAACTCCCATGACAGCAAGTATGGCGTAGACATGACTGAGGTCAGTGACCTGCTTTGATGAACCAGTAACAGCAAGGTAAGAGTCACCCGAGTTGATGCTCATAAAGGATTTCAGCATTGTCACCCGTCCTCCTAGTTTTTATCCCAAAAATGATGACGACAACACCTTCAACATAATTTTGTTTCGTTTCGTTTCAAAGGTGAGAGGTGTTTGAGTCAGCTGACACATTTCAATAAGCCCATTAAAGACATATAGGATGGCTAATGCTGTTTCCCAAGATGTTTTCCCTAAAATTAGTAAAAGTAAAATTGAACCTCTTTGTACCAAATTGCCTCTGAGGCTTATCCTCATTTTATTTTATCAAAATTTGGACTGTGTGTTAGTTATATTTGCAAAGTGTTAGATTCCTTCAGGCTGTCTGAGGAATGGAATTGTAAGGTCACACCTTTCAGGAAAGAGAGAAAACCCTCTCTGGGAACCCCCTACAGTCACTCAGCCAGTTTCATAGAGATAATACTGCCAGGTATTGAGGGGACCCTGTTTCCTCCGGTCCCAGTCCGGCAACCACTCCTCTCCTAACACTTGGACACTTTCCTCACTATTTCCTTTTGTGGTATTTTTACTTACCCATCCATCCATTTTCTCCCTGTATGGCATAATTGAGGTTCCTGAGAGAGACTCTGGTTGGTCCAGCTGATCCCCATTGTCTCTGATTGGGTGCTCTTTTGCATTGGCCCACCTGTTAATTTATAATTACCCTGTGGATCGGCTGCCCTTGGGCCTGGTACTCACCGCTGGTCCGTTCAGCTGTGTTTGGCGTGGTCATGGGGCACAGGCTTGACTGCATATGTCTGCTCCCTCAGTGAGACACCGTGGGCAGGGAATTATGCTCTGAGCAGCTAGGGAACAATAGCATGCACCATGAGTGACCAACTCCAGAAAGATGAATCCAGGAAAATATAATTTTACGAAAATTATAGAATATCTTTATGCAAATATAAATTCTTTAGAGTTTATGTAGCAATTCACATAACACTAAACACCCCAATCATCTTCTGAGTTGGGATCCATGAGGAACCACTTAAAAGAACAGATAAAACTATTTATGATTAGCTTGTGTTCTTAGTTGTTCATTCGTGTCCAGCTCTTTGCAGCTGCATAGACTGTAGCCCACCAGGCTCCTCTGTCCATGGGATTTCCCAGGCAAGAATACTGGAGTGGGTTGCCATTTCCTCCTCCAGGGGATCTTCCTGGATCCGGGATTGAACCCACATCTCTTGTGTCTCCTGCATTGGCAGGCGGATTCTTTACCACTAGCACCACTTGGGAAGCCCATGATTGGCATGTTGCAGTCAATTAAATTTCATGATCTCCTCATAAGCTTAAAAGTTCTTGTTGTTGTTGTTCAGTCACCTATTCGTGTCCAACTCTGCAACTCTATGGATTGCAGCATGCCAGGCCTCTCTGTCCCTCACCATCTCCCAGAGTTTGCCCAAGTTCATCTTCATTGCATTGGTGATGTCGTTCAGCCATCTCATCCTCTGATGCCCTCTTCTCCTTCTGCCCTCAATCTTTCCCAGCATCAGGGACTTTTCCAATGAGTTGTCCGTTCACATCAGATAACCAAAACCCTGGCACTTCAGCTTCAACATCAGTTCTCCTAGTGAATATTCAGGGTTGATCTCCTTTAAGATTGACTGGCTTGATCTCCTTGCTGTCCAAGGAATTTTCAGGAGTCTTCTCCAGCACCATAGTTCGAAGGCATCAATTCTTTGGCATTCTGCCTTCTTTACAGTCCAGCTCTCACAACCATACGTTGTGACTATACGGACCTTTGTTGGCAGAGTAATGTCTCTGCATTTCAATACACTGTCTAGTTTTGTCATTGCTTTCCTGCCAAGAAGCAATCATCTTCTGATTTCATGGCTGCAGTTACCATCTGCAGTGATTTTGGAGCCCAAGAAGAGAAAATCTGTCACTACTTCCACCTTTTCCCCTTCCATTTGCCATGCAGTAATGGGGCCAGATGCCATGATCTTAGCTTTTTTTAATATTTAGTCTTAAGCCAGCTCTTTAAAAATGTCTTATGCCTTATTATTGCCTATAGTCGAGTCTGGAATAAGATCCCACATGCTACAGAGCAACTAAGCCTGCAACTACTGAGCCCACGTACTATGGAGCCCAAGCACCACAAAATTGATGGAGTTTCCTCATTCACTATACCCATTATTCTTTCTTCCTATCAACAAATGCTCCCTTTTCTTGGGATTATATCTACTTCATATTGGCCAGATTCATGCCTTCCCAGCCTTCTTTCCCTCCTTCCACAATCATTTCCAAATCTACCTTTTCCCAGAAACTCTCTGAAGACATGGGGACAACAGGATTGTCTCACATGAAGCTTTACTTAACTTGTGGCAAAATGAAAGTCTCTTTTTTCCTTCAAACTCAGATGGTAAACAAGATCGTTCTGTAGCCTCTTCCTCAGAATAAGCCTAATCATCTAATTCAAAAGCACACAATTCATGAGAAATAAACTAGAAAATCTTTTTCTGCTTCCTTGATACAAAAGCCTCTGTATTTTGCATATGAAGGGATGCTTCTCAATTAACATTGAATGAGAGTGAATATCCTTAACTTCTAAGAAGTCATGCTTAACATCTGAATAAAGAAAGACTCTCTTGGAGTTGTTTAAAATATTCTAGTCAGACATGATTTCGTCCCTGAACAG
Organism: Antilocapra americana; assembly: GCA_007570785.1. Lineage (NCBI taxonomy): Eukaryota > Metazoa > Chordata > Mammalia > Artiodactyla > Antilocapridae > Antilocapra > Antilocapra americana. Next base: position 2,865,422 of record ML663562.1, on the reverse strand, counting down.
CAGCAAAATGGCTCTGGCCAGTTTGAAACTGCCAGCCTCCAGTGGGCAATCTTATTTGCCTATCCATCTTCAAAGATAAATTAGTTATAATTAAGTTTGCATTTTAACATATATCAGAACTTACTTATTCAAAGATCTTCCAAGGCATAAACATCCACCTTTACTTAAAACATTATTAGGCTGCCTTTCAGGGATTGTCTTTAAGAATATCTCAGGAGGCTTCCCTGGTGGTTCAGAGTTAAAGAACCCATCTGCCAATGTAGGATACACAGGCTTGTTCCCTGATCCTGGAAGATCCCACAAGCCTCAGAGCAACTAAGCCCATGAGACACACCTATTGAGCCTGTGCTCTCGAGTCTGGGAGTGGCATCTATTGATTCACCTGCTGCAACCAGCTACTGAAGCCCTTGCACCCTAGAGCCTGTGTTCCACAGCAAGATAAGCTATTGCAATGATAAACTTGTGCATCACAATTAGAGAGTAACTCCCACTAACCACAACTAGAGAAAGCCCTCTCAGCAATGAAGACTCAGCACAGCCAAAAAATAAATAAATCAAATTAAAATTTTAAAAAGTAACCTGTAAAAAAAGAATGTCTCAGGAAAATCAAAAGGATTGGGTTGCTAGGATGGTCAAACTGTCAGATCAGAGAGGTGAGTTCAGGGGTGAATTCTTTTTAATGAAATCCAGCCAATTTTATTCAAGTTCTCCAAAATTTGAAGCTCCAATACTTTGACCACCTGATAGGAAGAGCCAGCTCATTAGAAAAGACCTGGATGCTGGGAAGGATTGATGGCAGGAGAAGAAGAGGATGACAGAGGATGAGATGGTTGGATGGCATCATTGACTCAATGGACATGAATCTGAACAAACTCTGGGAGACAGTGAAGGACAGGGAAGCTTGGCATTTTGCAGTCCATGGGGGCACAAAGAATTGGACACAGCTGAGTGACTGAACAACAACAACTGTGGCTGGTAAAGAAGGAGGTCAATAATGTCATGGCACCCTTTGGGGTGATGGAAGAAAACAGAGATCAGTGAATGAGCCATGTTCGTGACTGAAAAGACTGAAGTAGGGAACTCAAGGAATTATTATCTATGGTCCCTTTGAGCCGTGTAAGGTCTTGAGAGAGTCAATTCCTAGGTAGGTTGATAAGAAGTCCGGGGGTCCCCAAGGAGAGAGGGGTCTGGAATTCTCAAGGAGGAGTAAAGGACAAATTTTTTTTTCCCTCTACATTCCTTACTCTTAGTCACATAAAATATTTTTATCTTTAAGCCTGGAACTGATGATTACACAACTAACAACTCAGTTTCGACTCTGTACTAAGGATTACATAGCGGCGTTGTATCCTGCTTGCAGACAGTCTCTCCTTCCTGAGGGCCTTCTGGCTAATCCTGTTATCTTGAAATGTGGATTGTGGGAGTGGGTCTAGTAAGATCTTTGCAACGTCCAGACATTCTTTTGATTCATTGTAATAACTAATTGGAGAGTATATAACTCCATTGCTAACACTAACACTCTTTCTGCCCCCTTCTGATGTATTTGTCAGAAGATTGCTCTATCCCTTTTATACTTTAATAAAACTCTATTACACAAAAGCTCTGAGATATCAAGCCTTGTCGCCGGCCCGGATTGAATTCTTCTCCTCCAGAGGCTAAGAATCCCTGTGTCTTTCGTGGTTCAGCAACAACATTTCAGTCTTCCATGGATGCATCCCAATTCTGCATTAAGATTTCAGAAGTCAGCATTTCCTAGAGTGAACTCAAAGCATTTCTTTTTTTAAAACTTTTTTATTTTCTATTGGAGTATAGCAGATAAACAGGCAATGTTATGATAGTTTCAGATGAATAGGAAAGGCACTCAACCATACATATATATATGTATCCATCCTCTCCCAAACTCCCTCCCATCCAGGCTGCCACATAGCATTGAGCAGAATTCCCTTGCTATACAGTCAGTCCTTGTTGGTTATCCATTTTAAATATAGCAGAGTGTACATATCCATCCCAAACTCTCTATCCCTTCCCCACATCCTTCTCCCTTCCTCCTGCAACCATAAGTTCTGAACACTGCTGGAACCAACACTCTAAAGAAGGAAAGATAGTCTGCCACTCCAGAGTAATTTCTGCATTCATATTGGCATTTTGCATGCCAGCAACTTCACTTTCCCTTTTCACTTTCATGCATTGGAGAAGGAAATGGCAACCCACTCCAGTCTTCTTGCCTGGAGCATCCCAGGGACGGAGGAGCCTGGTGGGCTGCCATCTATAGTGTCATGCAGAGTCAGACACGACTGATGCAACTTAGCAGCAGCAGCAGCAAACCTTCCCTAGGGGCTCAGATGGTAAAGACTCTACCTGCAATGCAGGAGGCCCAGGTTTAATCCCTGGGACAAGAAGATTCCCTGGAGAAGGGCATGGCAACCCCCTCTAGTGTTCTTGCCTGGAGAATCCCATGGACAGAGGAGCCCGGTGGGTTATTGTCCATAGGGTCACAAAGAGTCGGACACGACTGAAGTGAGTTAGTATGCAAAGTGTATCTAAATATTCTTGCCTAAAACCATGCTTGTCTGCCAAGTAGTCAAACAGCATCTGACCCTCCCTGGCTGACTGCATTTGCCCTGTAGTATTTCCAGATCTTCTAACAAACATCTTCACAGTTGGTTCAGTTTTTACCTGAAGCTGTTTCAGTTGTGCAACAATAGTGGTTCTTTTTTTCTCCCAATGCATGAGGAATACCCTCAGAATAAAGTATTTTTATACTTCCATAGCAAAGCCTACCACGTTGGTATTATTAAGAAGATCCATTTTATCTTGTGACAATTCTTTTTCATTATTTAATCTCCTTTACAGAGAGAAATTCAAGCAATGGAAAGACTAAGTGCTGGTCCAAAAAGTGCATGATGCTAGTAGTCAAGTTGTCCTCGCCATCTTGCCAAGGAAAAAGATACACTTCTAATACTGATCTCATCCATTGATTAAAGAACTACCAAGTAAACTCTGGAAATACTATTGTCTATCTTTCTAGATTTTTCTAATGCTAGTGGAACTATTAGAATTTGAACCATGTTTAGGATGTGGTTAAATCAAGTCTGTTTTGGAAAAGAATCCTCTGGGCAGATTTTTTTAAATGTAAAAATTAAGAGTAGGATATTGACTTTTCTATGTTCTTGGAGAAACCCTTTCACATCTAAACGTTTGACATTTGATCTGAGACTTATTCACACTTTCACACTTAAGTTCTTTCATTGGAGATTAGACATAATTTTTCATTTCAACAGGATTTTCACATGATTATAGTCACAAATTCTGGAGGCACAAGTTCTGTGTCATCACAGAATTCAAGACAAACGAAACTGATAGGATCTATCAGTAGACAGATCTATAATTGTCCACAAACTGTAGGATAAAGGAGCCTATGCTGTAAACACAGAGGAAGCTATTCATTTTAAAAGGTGTAAAATACAAGCAAAGAAAAGAGATAAATGATGGCATTGCATATATATTTCAATTTATAGAACTGACATTTCTGAGCTCTTAACATGTTCTTTCTATGATATAAATGCACTAAGGGAGCACTTATTAAAATCAAAGGGAGAAATTAAAATTTTCTTTTTAATGTGAAGTTCATCCTTTAATTATTGTTTTTATGAGTTAAAGATTTGGGGGAAAATGTTAAGGATGTGTATATCTTCCACCAGTGTATACAGAGCAGGGCTGGCTTTTTAAAACATATGCTACAGAGGGAAGGTGGACTTTACACATATTTAGGAGAAACTTGTATAGACTTCATCTGCAATTCATTTTTAAATTCCTTAACATCTAATTCAGTGGCGTCATTCCCAGGGCAGTTTGTTCCTGGAAAAACTGAGTTTTTTAAGTTTTGTTTTGAATATATAGCTGATTCATACTGAAAGAATGTTTTCTGTGGTTCTGTTCTTATTAAGGGTTTATTTTAAAAGCCCATGAAAATCAACAGAAAATGAAAAAAATACCTGTGGCAGAAATAGATCTTATTAATAGAACATAAAGGTCTTTGGGATGGCAAGTCCGTTGGGCTAACAACAATATGCTTTTAAATAGAATTTACATTCCAGCATTTTATAATCTACAGAAGGTTTTCACATCCACTACATATCTCATTTGATCTATTGGATGGGTTAGGCAGTTTATTTGTGTAACTAAGACACTAAGAATCTCATCTAAAACTGAACTTGGGCCACTACATTCTGCTGTTTTTTACAGTATAATCTGAACTATAAAATAAAATAGACACATACCCCAAAGAATCCTTATTTATGAGCAGAGATGTCACTGAAAATTTTCCAAAAAAACACTGCGCTTTGGGTTTTAGCTATAGTTATTATCACCATGTCCTGCTGTTGATAACGCATTTTCCTGAACGCCAAAACAACTGGTAGAAACAGCTATTTAAGAGACAAGATAGTCAATTTTATGGAAAGTGTTGACTCTGGGAGTCATCAACGCTGTTTGCCAAATGTCTCCAAGCTCTCCTGCCCTCCAGGAACATGGTAGGCTTACACTTTTTGTCCCTTTTGAGGCTGGGTGGGACCATGACACTAATTCTGGCCGGTAAGTTGGAGCAGAAATTATGTCACTTCCAAAGCTGATTCCAGGAAGAAGCAATTCATTATTGGTACCAGACTGTCAAGAATTTGTTTCCTCCACCACAGTGGCAAGCAGAGCTGCAAACAGTGACTGCTCCACCCATCTGGGTTCCATGAGGAACATGTGGTGTGAATAAGAAATAGAACTTTCTTATTGTAAGCCCCCAGTTTGTTATCTCAGCTAGCCATGCCCAGCCTGATTGATGCAGCCAATTGTTTGGTACCTTGAAGTAAAACAAAGGAGGTACTCCCCTGAATGTTTGACTTTGCTACTTGTTATTCCAGTATTCTTCAAAGGCATCCTGAGATTAAAGAAGAACCACCCTGAACTTGACCAATACGGGCCAGACTTCTGTGGCAGGCGTTTGGTTTTACAGCTCTCCACATAATTACACTTCACTGGGACAGCTGCCATCATAAAAACATGCAGAGGATGAGGTGGTAACCTAGAGTCACTCTGTCTCAGAGACGGAGAGCAAGAAAGAGTTCCCAGTGGAGGTCAAAGCTTGAGCTCTGTCTTACATGGGAGGGAGGGAGGAATTCATGGGGAAAGAGATGGGGAAGGATACTCAGAGCCACTACTAACAGGGAGTCTCTGTCCAAGATAGAAAAACATGCCCCTTCTGGGTGGGTGATGGGCTTCCCTGGTGGCTCAGAAGGTAAAGAGCCTGCCTGCAATATAAGAGACCCAGGTTCGATCCCTGGGTCAAGAAATGGATAAGGACATGGCAACCCACTCCAGTATTCTTACCTGGAAAATCCCATGGATGGAGGAGCCTGGCGGGCTACAGTCCATGGGGCTGCAAAGTCAGACACAACTGAGTGACTAACACCAAGTGGATGAATGGGAAAATGTGACCACAACCCCCATGGATACAGCCTCATGCCAAGCACACTGTGGGGGGAAGGGGGCAGAGCAATGGGGTGTGGGGCTCCATACGTGGAACAAGGTTGAATTCCAACACCCCTCACCATCTCAGCCAGGTATCTCTGAGCAGTGCAGAAATCAACAACTACGCGACTGGCTGCAAAGACCCAGATTTGCAGAGCAGAACCCCTCGGCCAAGTAATGGTGTTGCTGTTGTTGTTTAGTCGCTAAGTTCAACTCTGTTGCAACCTCATGGACTGTAGCCCACCAAGCTCCTCTGTCCATGGGATTTCCTAGGCAAGAATACTGGAATGGGTTGCCATTTCCTTCTCCAGGGGATCTTCCCCACACAGGGATCAAACCTGCGGCTCCTGCATCACAGGCTGATTCCTTACCACTGAGCCACCGTGTAATAGCACACCTGCAAGGAAAGCCAAGGCACATTGGAAGGCTGCAAGGCCTTCCTTTATTGAATCACACAAAGCAGAAAGCAGTAGGAGTTGAGGCTGGAAAGCGGAGCTTCCTGGGCTCACACAGGACTTAGATCCCGAAAGCAGGAACCTGGATGTGGGTGTGAAGGGCATTGAAAGGAGGGGCCAGCCGGTCAGCAGCACTGTGCCAAGTCAAGCTGGAAACTGGGGCGGAGGCACACATGTGTACCCCTAGCACAGGCTTATCAACAAAGCGGCCCATGTTTCGAACCCAGTGGAAAAAGTTAAAAGCTCTCCAGTCGGAATAAAAAAAAAATAACCTAGAGTCCTTCGTTGCCCAATCTGTTTAGACACCTTTGTCAACCCTCATAAACCGCTGGCAGGGATGTGACGGCCACAGCAGCCCAGTGACCAGAGCCTGATAGGAAATAATTTTTGCTGTTGTGAAATAAAGCAGGGTCGTGAAACAAACCATGACAGCCTGTTTTTATAAAACGTCTCTGTGTGTGGATCATGGTCTTCCTGCACTCGTTTTGATTTTTTTTTAATATGGTAATCTATTTTGATGACTGAGGGTCTTGGCGCTCCCTTGAATTTTGTGCCAGAGCTAAGAGCCTCAATCTCCCCATCCTGGCCCCAGCCCTGCGAATGGATCAGATTTGCCTCGTGGGGAAGGGTGAAACAGAGGATAGAGTGGGAACCTTGGCTGTATGTTAGAATCGCTTGGGAAGTTCTAAAAGCTGTCCATGGCCTGACCTCACCACAGATCAATTAAAGCAGAATTTCTGGGAGTGGAGTATGGGTATGTTATAAAATCTTTCCAGATGATTCTGTTTGGCAGCCAGGCTTGCAAACCACAGCCTTAAACAGATATTTAGGTTTTGACGCAGGGAATGGGGAAGACAGAGGAGCCAGCATCCTGGCCTGGGTGACTCAGAGGACCATGCTCCCAGTTTGCAAAAGAGGGAACCCCAGGTGGAGGGTCCAGATGGAGAAACAGAGCTGAAGGTGGAGGACAATAAATTAGTGGTTTTGAACCAACTGAGTTGGAAGTGGAAGCGCCTCAATGACTACAAGGCTGTGAAGTTGCAGTGGAGACAGAAAGGGAGGTTGGGGAATGAGCTTAGAGGTGGAGGTGGGTAATGAAGCAGGAGCTGTGATCTTTGCAGGGAGGGGACGGGGCAGGAGGAAGGGGCCCCAGAATGCCTAGCGGTGGAGAAAGCTGCTCCACTCCTAACGGGTGTCTCTCCTGATGCCTGTTTCTCCATGTCCAGTTTCACCTTTAACACTGGGAGGTCTCCACCAAGATCCCTCCCGGGAGGGAACTGGAGTCTTGTTTGCAGAACCACGCTATGGCTCCCAAACAGGAGGACACACTGAGAGGCTTCCTATGGATTGAGTTCAAAGGTAGAGAAGGCAAAAGGTAGGATTTACCTGCAAGATTGGTGAATTAGGAAATGTGGACAAAGATGGCTAACTCTTTGATGCCTTTTCCCAAACGTGTGGTGCTGGAGAAGACTCTTGAGAGTCCCTTGGACTGCAGGGAGATCAAATCATTCATTTCTAAAGGAAATCAACCCTGAATATTCATTGGAAGGATGGATGCTAAAGCTGAAGCTTCAGTGTTTTGGCCACCTGATGTGAAGAGCTGACTCATTGGAAAAGACCCTAATGCTGGGAAAGATTGAAGGCAAAGGGAGAAGAGGATGACAGAGGATGAGATGGTTAGATAGCATCACAGACTCAATGGACATGAATTTGAGCAAACTCCGGGAGATAGTGAAAAATAGGAAAGCCTTACATGCTGCAGTCTATGAGGTCATAAAGCATCAGACACAAGTTAGTGACTGAACAACAACAAACCTGTCCAATCAGGAGAATCAGCTAGGATGCTTATTGCAAGTATAACTTTTCATACCTGGACCCCAATCTACTACATCAGACCCTCCAGGAGAGAGCCCTGGGGATCTACATTTTTAACAAGCTTCCTTCCCTTGTGGCTCAGCTGGTAAAGAATCCACCTGCAATGCGGGAGACCTGGGTTTGATCCCTGGGTTGGGAAGATTCCCCCGAAGAAGGGAAAGGCTACCCACTCCAGTATTTTGGCCTGGAGAATTCCATGGACTGTATAATCCATGGGGTCACAAAGAGTCAGACACGGCTGAGCGATTTTCACACTTCATCACTTCATGTGACTCTTTAGACAGCATGAGTTTGGGAGGTGCAGCTCTGTAGACAAGAGAAGCCTTCCTCTGTGCTCTGATTTGGAGCGAAGACTGTCCGGGTTTTTCCAACTGGGCTCAAAAAGGCAGAAAGTGATTGGTTTGATACGGCATCATCAATGGAAAGATTTTATGAGTCAGTCCTGTTCCTGGGAACATTCAGCCTTCCTTTGCAACTTCTTCTCTCCATTTCTCCAGTGTAATGTTCAGCCCAGCCCGAGCCCATGCCTGCCACGTCCCCAATGACCCTCCTGCTTCCACCCAGTCCCATTCCAGGACTCATTCACCAGTTTTCCCAAGAGAAACTGCGGCTGGAAGCAACGGTTGCCTTGAAATGTAGAAAGATAAATCCTTTCAAGCCTCTTTGCTGGCACTCTCATCTATTTCCCGTTTGGTTTATGCCGTCTGAAAGGTCCTTGTTCATCCATTTGGTTCAACTCAGTTTAGAAAAATAATGCACTTGAAAAATAAAAGATTGCCATTGATCTTCAGAGGGGATCAGTCTAAAATGCTTCTCTGATTTTTGCCTTGAGGGCTGCTTTTCACTTTTCTCATATGTGAAGCTTGTTCTTATGTAGTTCTCCTAGGAAATGGCACTTTCCCAAGCTTGACAAAGAAAAGCCTCAGGGAAATAAAACTTGGATGTGATGAAATGAGCTCAGCCCCCAAAGTCAAGAATTTCCTTTCTCTCCTCCAAGCCTCAGGTTTGTGAATAGCTTTTATCACATTGGAGTTGAGTGTTGTTCTTGTACAGAAACAAACAAAAATCTGATGGTGGATCAACTCAAATTGATCATAATTATTTAAAGATAAATGACACCGAAAGACACCAGAGCAGACTAGAGGGACTCTGACAGTGATGCTTGCTGAGTGAGGTATGTGTGGATGCTCAGTTGCTAAGTCATGTCGGACTCTGAGACCCCATGGACTATAGCCCACTAGGCTCCTCTGTCCATTAGGATTCTCCAGGCAAGAATACTGGAGTGGTAGCCATTCCCTTCTCCAGGGGATTTTCCCAACCCAGGGATCGAACCCAAGTCTCTTACGTCTCCTATATTGGCTGGCAGGTGTTTTACCACTGAGCCACCTGGGAAGCCCCTGAGTGAGGAGCCAGAATCCTAATTAGCCTGTGATAAACAAACAAACAAAAAATTACCTTTCTCCCCCAAAGTTTATTGGTTCATGCAACAAAGTCTCATATGTGTGCAGGCACTGAGCTAGGCCCTGGGGCTATCAAGAGGAAATTAATTCTCTGCCTTCCTAAAACTTTCAGAAGAGTGGGACAAAACAAGTAAAATGAGAAAGAAATATGATTGTAAGTGATAAGTTCTCTGAAGCAAACAGACTGGTGACTCTGAAGATCAGCTGTGATGGGACATTAGTGTTAAATAGATTGGCACGGGGAGGCCTTACTAAGGAAGTAACGTTGGCGCTGAGATGCAAATGTTGTGAAGGGGAAGAGCTGGCGGAAGACTCCAGGGAGGAGCCTGTAGAGCTGGGCTCCCTCAAGGGTAAGGCTAAGACAGAAACTCATCTCAGAAGTGAATGATTGAAACATTAAGGACAGGGACTTCCCTGGTGGTCCAGTGGTTAAGACTCTGAGCTTCCAATGCAGGGGCCACAGGTTCGATCCCTAGTCAGGGAAATAAGATACCCATTCATCAAGGCATGGACATACACACACACACTCCAAAACAACAGCAACAAAACATAAAAAAAAAAAAAAAAACATTAAGAACTCTAACTGGAAGGATCAGAACCAGAGATGATAGAGAGGTACAAAATGGGATGATGACAAGCATGGGCTAAGCAATGGGCAGCAGGCAAGTCTGAGAAGGCCAGAGCCCAAACTGGCTCTTCCTGCAATGTCCAGCCGTATCCTTTTACCCCTATGTCTCTTCAATTATTTATATCAACTCCCAAGTGTCCCAATAGGTGAACTGATGGAAGCCCCTAAAGCCTACTTAAGGCTTTAGGGGCTTCCCCAACGGGTTAGTGGTCAAGAATCTACCTGCAGTACAGGAAACAGGAGACACAGGTTCAATCCCTGGGTTGAGAAGATCCCTTGGAGGAGGAAATGGCAACCCTCTCCAGTATTCTCGCCTAGAGAATACTATGGACAGAGGAGCCTGGAGAGTTATAGTCCATGGGGTCGCAAAGAGTCAGCCACAACTGAGCAACTGAGCACACACAAGCCAAACCTACCTGGGGTTAACCTCAGCTAGGTTTATGTGCTCAAATCTTTTCACCATATTCCAGTTTTTCAGACTGGAAAGCATTTCTGGCTGATGGGACACCTTGGGAAAAGCAGGGGCCTGGGAAGCCGAAGAAAATGAGGTAATGACATTGGGTTGTAATACAGCCCGAAGGATGCATGAGATCCAGGGAACCAAGGTCACAGGGACAGGTCAGTCGGAGACAGTTGGTGGCAGGCATCCCTTGTCAGTTATTCAGTCAACAGCTTCTGATTTGCTACTGATTTGAATGGAAATATTTGGGGAGAGAGGGATCTATTCACTCTACTCACAAGGCACCTTTCATTCTAAAGCAAGGCTAGGAAGAAGGGTTCTATAAAATACAACTACCTGCCAGGGATGGATCATGACCGCCAATAATTACACTTACTACAAGGTAAGGGCACATCCAAGCCATGAAGACATTCTTATCTTCACCTGAGGGCAAAGGAAGTGCAGGTGTGGGGGAAGAAAACTGTGTGGAAAGCTGATAACCCCTCCATGGTTCTTAGGCTCAAACCCTAAGAATGACAGCTTGGCAAGTGAGAGTCCAGAGTCCTGAGACTCCTTGAGGCCCCCTAGTCCAGCCTCACTCCTAACACAGAATTCACCCACATCATTCTCAGCAGAGCACCCTTGACCTCGGACACCTCCAGCAAGAGATAACCCACCACTTTGCAGGCAGCTCTTTCAGGATCTGTCTCCTTCAGAGTTCTGCCCTGGTGGCTCAGCAATAAAGAACCCGCCTGCCAATGCAGGAGACACAAGAGACACGGGTTCAATCCCTGGATCGGGAAGATTCCCATGGAGGAGGGCATGGCAACCCACTCCAGTATTCCTGCCTAGAGAATCCCATGGACAGAGGAGCCTGGCATGGAGTTGCAAAAGAGTCAGACATGACTTAGCGACTAAACAACAACTTAAAGGCTCTGCCTCTTTCACATTTCTAACCCTGGAGCCATGCGCTGTGCTGTTATTGTTACAGACAGTTAGGCAGTCTGGGGCTGGCTTTGACATGAGTTTGAGTAAACTCAGGGAGTTGGTGATAGACAGGGAGGCCTGGCATGCTGCAGTCCATGGGGTCACCAAGAGTTGGACATGACTGAGCGACTGAACTGAACTGAACTAGATAAAGCAGCGGGGGAGGAGATATTTATCATAACTCATATGGTTTTCAGAAGTATTAAATTATATGACCACAAGTAAGGCACTTAAAGTGGAACCTGGTACTGAGGGAGAGCACAGTAAATGTTAGCTGTGATGACGGTCATGCAAACTACAAAGTCGTCTTCTTTCCAGATGAAATATCTCCAGTTCCATCAACCGTGCTGTAGATCATGTAGTTCTAAAAACAGCTCCTCCCTTAGATGCTCCTCCACTACAGTGAGACCCACAGGAACTGATGTGATATTCTGACATGGTATAACCTGCCCCCAGTTCAGTGGGAATAGCACCTGCCTTGACACAGACTTCACAGTGGTATCAGTGCTGCCTTTGACTGAGTTAGCTTTTTATCTGCTCAGTCACATCGCTAGTCCTTATCAGTCTTATCAACACCTAAAACTACCAGGTTTTGTTTGGGGTTTTTTTTTTCCCATAAAAACTACAGTCAAACCATGCCTTTCCAAGCTATACTTACGTAATTTCTTTTGGAGGCATGAATATATTTACATCTATTAAACTTAATTCTAGGTCTGGGATCTTTATTGCAGTCTATTGCAGTATGTTTGTATTCTGGTTTTGTTATTTCAGTCTTTCCTAAGGTTGTATCTTGTGCAAAATTTGAGAAATATGCTTTATTTTTATCTAAGTGGTCAATAAAAATGTTATCCAAACAGATCCAAAAACAGAGCCCTGTGGGAAACCACTAGAGACCTCCAGCTAATAAATGACCTTTTCTTGAATATTTGTCTTATGACTCAACCTAACCCTATGATCATTATCCTTCCCTTTTTCACGAAGATATCTTGTTCATAAAGATATGCTGAAACAATGTATGCTTTCTCTATTTCAATTTCTTGTGGTTAAAAGAACTGTTGATCTCGAATTATTCCTTGTTAGAAAAGAAAAGTAGTAGCATTATGTAATCACATGATATGGTGCTAACCTCTACCACCACATCCCAGAGCTCAGGGTATAGCCACTACTCAGAGCTTTAATCGAGTTGATAAAAATCCAGCAGTTTTGATAGACTGTATTATGCAAAGGAACCTGACTCAAAGCAGCGGAGACCAGACAGTTTGGTGTTAAGCTGTAGTAACAAAATTCCATTAACGTTTCACCTTTTCTTTTGAAGACCCTGGTTGGATCTGGTGCTTAGGACACACAGCTCAGGTCACTACACACACAACAGTTCCTTGCAACATTTTCCTAAGGACTGCCTCTGAAATACGCCATCTGAAACCGCACAGGGCAGTGATCAATTTGTAATGTACAAAAGTATGGAATCACTATGTTGCACGCCTGAAACTAATATAATATTGTAAGGAAATTATACTTCAAGTTTTAAAACAAGAAAAAGAGGGCTTCCCTAGTGGCTTGGTGGTGAAGAATATGCCTGCCAATACAAGAGACACAGGTTCGATCCCTCATCCAGGAGGTTCCCACATCCGGTGGAGCAGCTAGGCCTGTGCGCCACAGCCTGTGCTCTAGAGCCTGGGAGCCACGACTGCTGAAGCCCACACACCCTAAAGCCCGGGGTCCCCAACAGGAGAAACCACTGCAATGAGAAGCCTGCACACTGCAATGAAGATCCAGCACAGCCAAATAAGTAATTTTAAAAAGAAAAAGAAATCTCATAAGAGATTGCCGAGGAGATATGTAAATCCACAAGAAGGAAAAAGGTGCTGGATATGAGTTTGGGGGTTGGAGGGATATTTATTGATTTGACTGCTGAGGGTCTTAGTTGCAGCACACAGGATCTTCAACCTTCATTGCAGCACATGGGATTTAGTCCCCTGACAAGGAAACAAACAAACCTGGACTCCCTGCATGGAGAGAGCTGAGTCTTAGCCACTGGACCACCAGGGAAATCCCCATGCATGAGTTTTTGACTCAGGATGAGATGCAAGGAAGTGGAAGAATTATCACAACGATGGCAAGATTGGAAACTCTGCCTCGCCCTGCAACCCCTCCCCAGGAGGCAAAGACTAGGAGATTATGGATGAGTGACCTGGGGTGACCCAGAAAATGTCGGTCCTCAGCCAGTCCCTCTCTCCACAGCTTCCACACCCAGGGGAGAAAAAGGCAGCAGGAAAGGAAAACTTCCCAGTTAAGGAAAATGAGAGATCTTCAGATATATACTGACTGTGGTCATTTTTTGAGTCTTTCCTCAAACACTCTCTTTGAAAAAAAAAAGAAAAAAAAGGTGTCTAATAAGGACCACACAAGTGAGACATTAGAAAAAAGACAGAGCCAGAAATCTGGGCCCAGGTGTACTTAAGTCCTTTAAGTCTATAAAATGAGGCCTGTGGAAACCAACTAAGGAAGCTCCGTGAACTTTTCAAACGCTAACGTTTTAGGCATTGGAGTGGCCCACTCTGAAATGTCAAGGAAATGGTGGCAAGCAGGAGGTGGCAGAAACCAGGGTCAGACGTCAATCCTCTGCCACACGAACTCCTCTGCATACCTGGAAACCCTGACACCAAGGGGACCAAGTGTTATCTGCCCCAATGGAAGGGATGCAAGATTGTGACCAGAGAAGAATCGGCGAATTTCCAGAAGCCGCAGGCTGCACCCTGGAGGCTGAGTTCCCAGATTCAGGGTCTCAGCCATCAACATCTGAGAAAGAGTTGTCTGAAGCTGCCACCTCCAGTTCTGAAATAACCCCATGTTTCAGGCTGGGGCTGGGACAGTGGCAAACCTGCAAACCTGGTAGCAACAGAAGGAAAGTGGCCGAGGAGGGAGCGGTCCGAGGGGCGCAGTTCAGTTCTCGGAGATGATGAGGAGTCTAGAAGTGAGGGGGGAAAACCCAGAATGCACCAGACGAGGGTTTCACTGCTGCATTTCTGGGGCCAGACTGTACTCCTGGTTTTGGTAAACTTTTCCCGACAAAACCGAGTGTTCTCACTGCATAAATACTCTTCAACACAAATGACAGCAGCCTATGAGATCAATAAGGGCTTCCCTGATAGCTCAGACAGTAAAGAATCGGCCAGAAATTTGAAAGGTTCAGTCTCTGGGTGGGGAAGATCCCCTGGAGGAGGAAATGGCATAACACTCCAGTATTCTTGCCTGGAGAATTCCATGGACAGACAGAGGAGCCTGATGGACTAAACAGTCCATAGGGTCGCAAAGAGCCAGACACGTCTGAGAGACCAACACGTGAGGCCAGTATCTGTAAAGATGCCAAGGTGCCTGCAAACGAGCTGGAAATACCTCGGAGAGTTTCACAAAAAAGAGACACAGAGCAGTGGGACTCGGGCAAAGACGATGGAGAGCGACTCTTTAAAGTCGGTGGGAGGGAGTATGCAAACAACTCACACGGTCAAGCCTTTTAAAATGGAATGCACGTTTGCCTCAAGTCTACAGCTGAATAGCTGCAGCCCTGCCGGTGCCCTCCGTGGAATAGCTGTGGACGTTTGCGGAGTCCCTGAGGGCTGATGCCTGAGGCTTTTGCGCCATCCAGTGGAAGCAGAGGGTATGGCGGCTGTGGACGGCCTCAGCCTGAAGTGAGAAGCGGAGATGAGACTCGGTCTATTTGTCACCTGACAGTGATAGATGAGGGGAAGGTGGCTGAGCTTCATTTCATTCTCACCCGTTTAGTTCCAAGGAGATGCCGTCTTGGTTCCCAGCCATCAATCAATTGGCATCATTCAAGGACCAGGCTCAATTTGCCCATTCTTATTTCAGCCCAGGTGGCGATGGAGACCTGGAGGAAGAGCTCTGAAACCCTCTTCTCCAGTCACACACTGATTCTCAAATGTCCAAACCTCCAGTCCCTGGGATGTCCCTATTAATAAAAAGAGTTTAATTGTGTTCAGAACACAGAGCCCTGCAGTCAGATTAGCCTCTGGAAGGGGTGGGGCATCAAGTGCTGCCTGGAGCATTCTTCCACCACCCGCAAGAAAAAGAGACGCGATGGTCTGCCTGCCCAAACTATCCCCCAGAAGAGAAAGCAGTCTCCAGCGACGGGTGCCATATTCATGCCCTCTTGTGTTTCTGAAGAGATTGACTTAAGGGTGACCCCTGAGGGGCTACAAAGGCCTGGCATATTTTCTCCTTAAAAAGAAAGCACATCCAGAGTGTTTGGCGGCTTTGCCTCTCACTCAGCTCCCTTTGCTCGGTTGACAGGCCAGAAACACAGAAGAAAAGAAAGGAGTGGAGGAGGACTTCCCTGGTGGTCCACTGGTTAAGACTCTGAGCTCCCACTGCTGGGGCCACGGGTTCCAACCCTGGTCAGGGAAAGTCCCGCACACCTCGAGGTACAGCCAAACAGGAGTAAACTAAATAAGAAAAAAAATTTTTAAAGAGGGAAGGAAGTACATTTATTTCTTGAGTACCCACACTGTTACAGATACTACTCATGAAGTTATATTGTTTTCTCCTCACACCACACCTCACTGGGTTATGGCCTCTTTGGGAAGACTAGAATAATCTAGAAGTTTCCAACTCATCATTTGTAATTCCCCTTTTCTTTTGTTTTTCTTTGGGTGGGGAGGTTGACTATTGATTTCTAGTTTCATACCATTATAATTAGAAAAAAATACCTGTTATGATTTCAATTTTCTAAAATGTGTTAATACTAGTTTTGTGGTATAAGATGTGATGCATCCCAGAGAATGGTCTATGCATACTTAGCAAGAATGTGTATTCTTCTATTTTGGGGTAGAGTATTTTATAGATAGATAGATATTACATGTATACATATTACATATATATATACATATGTGTATATTACATATATATATTAATACATACTTGGCCACACTGTGAGGCAAGTGGAAGTAGTAGCCCACCAGACTCCTCTGTCCATGAAATTCTCCAGGCAAGAATAGTGGAGTTGGCAGCCATTCCCTTCTCCGGGGGATCTTTCCAATCCAGAAATTGAACCCAGGTCTCCTGCACTGCTGGCAGATCTTTATCAACTGAGCCACCAGGGAAGCCGTACATGTATATATATATTATACATATATATATTGAAGCTTCCCAAGTGGCACTAGTGGTAAAGAACCCGCCTGTCAATGCAGGAGACATAAGAGGCTCCGGTTCCATCCTTGGGTCAGGAAGATCCCCTGGAGAAGGAAATGGCAACCCACTCCAGTATTCTTGCCTGGGAAATCCCATGGACAGAGGAGCCTGGCAGGCTACAGTCCATGGGGTCACAAAGAGTCGGACATGACTAAGCAACTAACACACACACACGTATATATATTACATATATATATATTAATATATATTTGGCCACACTGTGGGGCAAGTGGTAAGTGTGGAGTCTTAACCACTGGACTGCCAGAGTAAAGTGAAAGTCACTCAGTCGTGTACAACTCTTTGAGACCCCATGGACTATACAATGCATGGAATTCTCCAGGTCAGAATACTGGCATGGATAGCCTTTCCCTTCTCCAGGGCATCTTCCCAATCCACGAATAGAACCCAGGTCTTCCACATTGCAGGATTCTTTACCAGCTGAGCCACAAGGGAACGCCAGAGAAGTCCCTGCAACTCCCCTTTCCAATACAAAACTAGGCTGATGTCAGTGCAAAGTTATGTGAGAAGCAATCAGCTAAATCTCTGTGAAATGCCCATTTCCCTAATTCAGTGCGTCATTAATTCCTTCCAACCTCACCACACCTCTCCCCACACTGGGTTTTCTTTGTGATGAGAAGCAGAGCGTCAGGCTCTTGGGTGGTAAATCCTTAACTCAGCAATCAATCTTATAAATGTCATTCAGTTTTGCTTTCTTCTTCTTTACCCAAAAGCAATTTTATACTGCCCTACCCAACAAAGCTATTTCTGGGATTAAGCAAATGATAATTGTTAGGTAGCCTGTCTTTTCCAAGGGAGATTATGAACTAATTCTGTCAAATTAGAGATCTGGACTTAACCCCTCCTACAGTTAAACCTCAGATGACATGGGAAATGGGACACTGGCTTTGAGGTCTCCTCCTGTCTGACCCTGGCTGCCAAACTCCATCCTGAAGTTGCCACTCCTCTGTTTACTTGGAGCAAAACTGTCTTGACCCTTCCCAGCTCTCCCCTCACCTTTGTCACTCACCCCCAAAACTGGGCAACACGCACTTGTTGTAGGCACAAGGAGGAGGAGAGACACGTGGAGAAAGTTCAAGTCCATACCCAGTGGGACTGAACCTCGAACTTCAGCTCCCACATAAAGACAGATGTCAGGTGCCCACTGCTCACGTGGCTGCAGCCACACGTTTATTGCATCTGGAGGGAAGAATGGCAAATAAATTATTTTACAAGGACCAACCCCCTGCCCATGTGTGGACAATGCCCACTTCCAGAATGCAGCGGGTGAACACAGGGCACATCTATTTACAGAGGCTGAGGAGCAAGGGGATGGGAGATGATTAGTGCCCGGAACTCAGAGCAAAACAGCACACATTCTCCTGGCAAAGAGAACTTGGGCTGGTACACCCCGGTGCAGTCTGAGAGACAGCCCCAGGTGAGGCACAGCAGGGAGGCAAGTCTGAGGACCAATGGCACGTCTGGGAGAGCTGGCCATAGGGACCCTGGTTAGGCGGCATCACAGAGGTGTGAAAACTTCAGGTGACTTTTAAGCCTGTCCCAGCTGGGCAAGAAGGGAGGTACCGGTGAGTTGATGTGGGCAGAGAGGGCTGAGAGATGGTCCTTGGCTGGTTTCGCTCAGATGTGCAACTCAGCTCTGAGCCAAGCGATTGGCACAAAGTCAGCCCAGAGTCAGAAGAGTTGGCTTCAGAGGCTGAACAGGTCAGTATGTGGGTCAGATGACCAGAGCCTCAGCCACGTGTAAAATGGCAGGGATGGTAAGAGTCGCCCTGAGTTGCCCAAGACTCCCACTCGAGAGAAGTAGCCTTGGGATGGGACCAAGGAACAACCACAGTACTGCTGAGAACTGTGGTCCCCGCAGCCCCGTCAACCTCAGGACAAAGGAATGGCGGCCGAGGATGCAGGAGGAGAGGTCTTCCTGTGATGCTCCTGGGAAGACTCAGGACTCAGCCTTCATCTCGTGGACGCCCTGCTGGTTCTGCCGATGTGCTGCGTTCATCCTACCCATTGGGTCATGTTAACTGACATCTTTCCTTCCTTCGTAGTCACTGTAAGGGCTAACCCGACTCTGGACCCGAGGAATGGAGAAATCCTTTGGGGAATTCCGATTCTGAAAAGGAAGCATTTCGTCCTGATCAACTCACTCCACTTCCTGGCCATTTCCACTGCACCTCTTACTCCAACCCGGGCAGGATTCTAACGTTCCTCCCTTTTCTTCTCAGCCCTCCCCTGTCCTGTGCGCGGATCTCCTGTCCTAACCTCACCAGGCAGATTACAGGAAAAGTAGACCTGTCATCCTCTCTAGGTGACATCTAGGGGCCATCAGAGTGGCAACATCATCTATTCCTGAAGGACAGATGCCCCTGGGTGCTAACACTGCGGACAAGAAAGGGGAAAGGGCTCCTTTACCTGAAGTTGGAAATGGGTGGAGTATGGCGCATAGAGCGTGGCCCCTGTCTCTTCAGTACCTGAAACAGATAGAGAGGAGAAGGTAAACGTCAGGGTCCCCTCCTTTGTGCCCCCACCTGTGCTCACCCCAGGTGAGTCATGTATAAACCATGATGCATATCCGTTTAATTCTCTGTCTCCCTGGGAGACGATCAGGGTTTTTGTTTTGTTTTGTTTTGTTGTTTGTCTGTTTTTAAAGTACTACCTTACTCTCTTTTTAATTCTTTTAATATTGATTTATTTATTTGGCTGCACCAGGTCTTAGTTGCAGTACCTGGGATCTTAGTTCCCTGACGAGGGATTGGACCTGGGCCCCCTGCTAACCATCAGACCACCAAGGAAGTCCTCGATGGTCAGTTTTGTGCCAGAGGAAACTGTCCTCAAGCCTAGGACCAGGCACAGAGTCAGCCCAAAGTTGGTCGAATAAATGAACAACTAGCCATGTATAATCACTAAGGAAATGCCTTCCAAAACACCCTCCAGGGGGACACATGCACACCCATGGCTGATTCATGTTGATGTTTGACCAAAAAAACACAAACGAAATTCTGTAAAGCAATTATTCTTCAATTAAAAAACTAATTAATTTTAAAAAAATAACCCTCCAGAGGCTCTTCATCCTAGGCCACTTCAAAAGCACATTTGAAGCTAGTGTTTTCAGACACAGATCTGACCAGAGGTGTTTCTAGAGGGAATCTTACTGAGGCTTCACCCACTTCTATACTTGCCCGACAAGGAGGGGTGGAAATTCCATGATTTTCTTTGGGAAGGGATAGAATCTATGAGCAATCATTTTCTGTTATTTGGGAGAAATCAGAGGGATTTTTTTTTCCCCTTGGCCAAGTGGCATAGAGGATCCAACCAGGGACTGAACCTGTGTTGCCTGCAGTGAAGCGCGGGAGTCTCAACCACGAGGCCACCAGGGAAGACCGAAACCAGAGGCATTTAAACTCAGGAACAGACCAGTAAACACACACAGTCATCACAAAAACTATTCAAGGAATTCCCTTCCAGTCCAGCGGTCAGGGCTCCACACTTCCACTGCCGTGGCCCATGTTCGATCCATGGTTGGGGAACTAAGATCTCCCAAGCTGCCCATGCATGCTTGAGTGCGTGCTCAGTCATGTCCAACTCTTCGCAGGGCAGCTAAACACAGAAATACAACGCAATTTAAAGCAATCCATTTCTTTCCCACCAAATTTACCTGTTCAGTTTACTCAACGAATACCTAAGCACCTCCGGTATATGAGATATTGTGAAAAATAGAAGAGTTAATCAGAATGATTCCTGCCCTAAGGCTGACACTGGAGAGTCCGGAATATCTGACAGCTACGCAAATAACTCCAAGACGAGACAGACTCTGATAACAGCATCTCAAAGGTCTAGAGCTAGACGGGTGGAGAAAAGACTGAGTGAGACTGGGGAATAGGGACACTGGAAAAGGGAGAGAATAAGGGGGGGCGTGTCCTCTTGGAATAAGAGAATAAGGAGGGACAGATACTCTGAGCCCAGAGAGGCAGACAGGAAAGTTCAGGGGACTTGGTTTGTTTGCACTGAGAGCACAGCTTTGGTGGTGGTGGGGTTCCGGCTGTGAAAAGCCTCATCAGTAGTGTGTGCTCAGCTGTTCAGTCATGTCTGACTCTTTGTGACCGCAGGGACTGTAGCCTACCAGGCTCCTTTGTCCCTGAGATTTCCCAGGCAAGAATACTGGAGTGGGTTGCCATTTCCTTCTCCAGGGGATCTTCCCAACCCAGGTATCTGTCTCCTGTATTGCAGGCGGATCCTTTACCATTCACTGAGCCTCCTGGGAAGCCCACCAAGGATCTGGTAAACCCAGTGGATACTGAGGAGCCAGTAAGGCATAGAGGCAGGAAAGGGGGTGGGCAGAAAAGTATTTTAGAGAGAAGGAACTGACAGTGTTCCATGGAGTGAAGGGAAAGGATTAAAGGAAGGAAGGCCAGTTAAGGACCCATAACGTGGATTCAGGCATGAGGCCGAAGCATCGGGAATGGAAAGGAGGGGATGGGTGGGAAAATATCCCCTCTGCCCTGCCCCCCGACTCTCCCCCTCCCTTCAGACTTCCCAGGGCACAGCAGAGGGACCAGGGCTAAAGAGATTATACCAGCAGGTTGTGTACCACAGGCTCCAAGACAGAGAAATTCACTAGCTGGAGCTATGAACCTGGGTTTGGAGATCCCTCCTATTCCCAACCCCCTCCCCTCCCCTGATTAGGCCCAGAGACTGATGTAAATTCAAGGGACCAATGCACAGAGGTATATGAGCAAAGGCAATTTCTGGCTATCAGTGTAGTCTGGCTGCTCACCATTCCAGACAAGAGCAAAATTTCCTCCCGCAGGCCAGAGACTAACAAGAAAATGTAGCTCTTCAGGCTACATCGAAATCCTCAGTAACTTTATGGAGATTCCTGCTGGTTTATGATAAAAGAGTTTTCTCCCCACTTTGTGCTCTGTGGTCACTGCATGGCTGGGCTTTGTGCACTCTAATCCATAAAAGCAGGGGCTTCCCTGGTGGCTCAGTAGTAAAGAATCTGCCTGCCAATGTAGGAGATGTGGGTTCCAGCCCTGATCTGGGAAGATCCCATATGCCTGGGAGCAGCTAAGCCCGCGTGCCATAACTATTGAGCCAATGCACACGAGAGCCCAGAAGTCACAACTACTGAGTCCCCATGTTGCAACTACTGAAGCCCAAGCACCCTAGAGCCCATACTCTGCCACAGAAGAAGCCCCTGCAATGAGAAGGCCTTGCACTCCACTGGCAAATAGCCACCACTGCCCAAAACTAGAGAAAATGCCCTCGCAGCAATGAAGACCCAGCACAGCCAAAACTTAAATACATAACTTGTTTTTTTTTAAATCCACAAAGTCTCCAGATTTCTACAAAAGTTGCCCAGTTGTCTTTTATAAAGGACACCATCATCTCACCCACTTGTCTCTGGGAATTTCTCTAAATACTCCTTTTCCATTCCTTTGCTCCATCCTGTTTTGAGTCAGAGAAATCTACATGGTATTGGGTAGAAAGTACTAGATAGGGGCTTCCTGGTGGTCCAGTAGTTAAGACTTCACCTTCCAATGCAGGGGATGTATGGGTTCAATCCCTAGTTGGTGAGCTAAGATTCTCACATTCCTCGTGGGCAAAAAGCCAAAACATAAAACAGAAGCAATATTGTAATAAATTCAATAAAGATTGTATAAATGGTCTGTGCCTGTGTGCTCAGTCGTGCCTGAATCTTTGTGACCCCAGGGACTGTGGCCTGCTAGGCTCCTCTGTCCAATAGGATTTCCCAGGCAAGAATACAGGAGTGGGTTGCCATTTCCTTCTCCAGGGTATCTTCCTGACCTGGGGGTTGAACCCACATCTCCTGCACCGCAGGCAGATTCTTTACTGCTGAGCCACCAGGGAAGCCTAAAAATGACCTACATCAAAAACAGAAAAAAGTACTAATGACTCCTGAGGCCAGCCTCTAGTTCTATTTGTCTCTAACTAGCTGGATGATTCTAAGCAAGATCTGAGTTTTGGAGAACTTATGTTTTATAAGGAGCATGTCCTGCATGTTCCCTAGAGTAATATCTTATGATTTTATTTCATCCATTTTTTCCACAAAGGATTCTGCACCCAGCCAGGTTCTGTACCTTGAATGATGCCCTCTTGAGAGTAAGCTCTGTTCACCACACCATAGCTCTGCTTCATGAGCTGAGGCTGACAGAAAGCATCCTCCACAGGGTAATCCGTGGGGTTCCGTTGCCTTGTGAGCAGCTGAAACTCAGGTGCAATGTAAGCCAACAGGAAAACCCAGCCATTGGCCACCAAGGCTGAACTGAGAATGGTGTCGTCCCACTGGGGGCCGGGGGTAGGGACCAAAAGCAGGGTGATCCATGCCACCCAGATGGCAATGGAGAGGATCGTGGCGAGGAAGATATGGGCCCCGTGTCTCTTCCAGGCAGTAAAGGATCCCTGGAAGCTGAAAGAGGCTGTGAGGAAGGTCAGCGCCATGAGGAGGAGGACGTAGATGAGCAGCATGACAAAGTCCTCGTTGCGCCGTGGAGGAGAAAGCTCAGAGAAGATGTTGACGTTGGTCCTGTTCATGGTGAGGACCACATACTCAATGGCAATGATGTCCTGCACCAGACTGAAGCCCAGGGCCAGGCCCAGCATCACCAGCATGGACAGCGGCTGCCTCCCTCGGACCAGCTTTGTCAGGTTGAAAGCGTGAACCAGGAGGCAGGAGAAGCAGAGGGCGAAGAGGACGCCAAAGAGGAAGAATCGCGTGGGCCCTGTGCTGCCGTCAAGTGTGATGATGAAGGCGAAGGTGAGGCCGAAGATCCCCAGCACACCCAGGAGGAAGAGGAACTGGGTGGGGAGCAGTTTGCGCTTGTTGGAGTCCTGCACCTTGCAGATGAGGACCAGGAGGGCGATCATGAAGGCCAACGAGGTCACAGCCCCCAGGCCAGCCAAGGCCTCTAAGACGATGCCCCAGGCTGCCTTCTTGTCACAGAGTCTGTAGTACCTGGGGTCCAGGTCTGAGCGGCAACCATCAGGGGCCGCTGAGGACATTCTGGTCCTGCAAGAAAGCAAAGTTGGGCTGGGGGTGAATCTCTCCCATAAACTCAGGCACAGACGACCAGAAATAGTTCAGAAACAATTTTGTATATTTAGTCAGGGTTTTTTGGAGAAGGAAGTGGCAGGTGAAGTGAAAGTTGCTCAGTCGTGTCCAGCTCTTTGCAACCCAGAATACTGGAGGAGGTAGCCTTTCCCTTCTCCAGGGGATCTTCCCAACCCAGGGACAAAACCTAGATCTCCCACAATGCAGGCAGATTCTTTGCCAGCTGAGCTACTGGTAAAGAAGCCCAAGGAAATGGCAAGCCACTCCAGTATCCTTGCCTGGAGAATCCCATGGACAGAGGAACCTGGTGGGCTATAGTCCATTGAGTCGAAAAGAGTTGGACACAAGTGAAGTGACTTATCACAGGCAGTCAGGGTTTTACCCCTTAATTTACAATGTTAGAGCAAGCTACTAGCTGTTCTCCACCTCTCACAGCAAATTCTAAAGACTGATGAAGGGAAGGGATACCTCATACCTCCCCCCCCACAGTTTAACTATATTAATATTTTCCCTGAAGCCAGGAAACCCAGAACTCTGAATAGAGTATTTGAATCACGTCTCAAGAAATATGTCAAAAATAACTTGCCAGGGTTCCTGCTATTTTTGGCTAGTGCTTTCTTAGGAACGGGTGAACATGGAATTATCTAACCATAAAGTTAATACCTTGGGAATTCCTTGGAGGCTCAGTGGTTAGGACTCAGCCCTCTCAGCGGTGGGGCCCAAGTTCAATCTCTGGTCAGAGAACTAAGATCCCACAAGTCTTGTGGAGCAGCAAATATATATATATATAATAAAACAATAAAGCTAACACTTGTTGGGAAAGATTGAAGGCAGGAGGAGAAGGGGACGACGGAGGATGAGATGGCTGGATGGCATCACTGCCTCAATGGACATGAGTCTGAGTGAACTCCGGGAGTTGGTGATGGACAGGGGGGCCTGGCGTGCTGTGCTTCATGGGTTCGCAAAGAGTCGGACACGACTGAGTGACTGAACAGATCTGAACTGAATCATATTAACAGTCTCCACTTTTTTTCTACCTCAGGCCCAGCCACGGATAGTATCTGTAAGCCTCCCAATCTCCCTCAGACAAGAGACTCGTAGGCACTGTCTGAGTTATCTGAACCATAGATCTCTCTGCAGAGTGTCAGCCTCCCCCACTTAGCCACTGAGCGCTCATCTTGAGCTCTGCTGTCACATATTATTTTCCCTCCCGAATTAAGCTTTGTAAGGATGGCACTGCGGATCCCAAAAGCAATGGAACCAGTCTTCCCTGTCATAGGGTTGGCAACGCCGCATGGCCGTGTGGGATCTCAGTTCCCCAACCAGGGCTCGAACCCATGCCCTCAGCAGTGAAAGTGCGGAGTCCTAACCACTGGACCACTAGGAAAGTCCCCATAGCGAGCTCTTAATTAGCTACTCGTAAGGAGGGGCATCCAGGATGACATGAAAACGGGAGGTGACACAACAGAAAATATTACCGATAGCTAATGCTCCTTTTGGGGCTTCCTTGGTGGCTCACATGGCTTAAAACAAACAAACCAAAAAAAAAAAAAAAAAAACCCACCTCTAATACAGGAGACCAAGGTTCAATCCCTGGGTCGGGAGAGTTCCCTGGAGAAGGGAATGGCAACTCTCTTCAGTATTCTTGCCTGGAAAACCCCATGGACAGGGGAGCCTAATAGCTTCTCAACAGACTTATATATTATTTCAAAATTATTTGACTGTTTTTAAGTTTCTATGACACAATAGAAAGCTTTTGTTTTGCTGTATGCTGTTTATGGAGGTTTTTTTCTTTTTGCTACATTGCAGGGGTGCTATGTGAGATCTCGGTTCCCTGATTAGGGGTGGACCCTACATCCCCTGCATTAGAAGCACAGAGTCTTAACCACTAAGCCCCAGGGAAGTCCCTCCAAGCCAGCACCACCACATGTCCATCATTCCTCCAGATGATCAACTGGTAAAGGGGAAACAGATATCAGACATGTTTCTTGCTACAGAAGAAACAGATCTAACCTACCACTGCTGCATAGCCTTCCCATGGACTCCCCTGGCCAGGGGTCTGTCATCTGGACTCCACCCCAGGGATATGACACCCTGGTCATCCCAACCGCATGCAGGGCACAGAGCCAAGAATGGGTTATGTTACACCTCCGCAAGGCAGTGCAGAATGAGACGCAAGAGGACAAAGAAAGGCAGATGGGCTTCAGATACAGGCAACCCCTGAAATACAAGGGCCCCCAAAGTCTGATACAGGTGGCACAGGACAGGGAGAGGGGCGGGCCCCCTGTCCATGCTGAGGATGCAGAAGAGGAAGGGCCCGGCAGCATCTGCAGGGGAAGGGACCAGGCTCCGCTTTCTCCTCCCTCACCACACCTCCCCGCCTCACTCTTAGATTAATCATAAGGGCGGCTTCCAGCTGGAAAGGTATTTCTCTCACCCTCCACGCCCCTCCCTGGCACTGCTCCTTCCCCACCCCTCAGAGCAGTGCTGGTGGTTGACAAGTCATTGTCATCATAATTATCTGATAATTATAAAGGACTCTGAACCAGTTTACTCTGAACTCTCAATCTTGAGAGACTGATGAAGTTTTCCACTAAAGGAACGTTCTGGTGCTGCACAGAGGGGTGGTCAAGCAGAGACACCCAGCCCCCAACTTGGACCTCTGAGCCCCTCACTTCTGTGCAGCTGTACAGGGAGGGTTTGTGTGCTGGGGCCTCCTGGCACCCACAAACCGGGGTCTACCACTGTAAGCACACAAGGTAGGGGGCCCCCAGAAAAAGAGAACCAGGTATGACTTTCTTAACATAAGAGAAACCATTTTTAGCCTAAACCATTTTGTGATCTATGCCTAGCCATAAGACTTGCCTTTGAATAGGTCTCAGCAATTAACGATTTTTTTTTTTTTTGGCTATACTTCTCATCATCTGAAATCTTAACTCCCCAACCAAGGATCAAACTCATGCCCCCTGCATTGGAAGCAAGGAGTCTTAACCACTGGACCACCAGGGAAGTCCCCACTAGATCATTTTTAGCCAGATCTCAAACATCTCTACATAGCTGCTTCAGCATATATTTGTAAAGGACAAAATTCCTTTTTAACTTAACCCCACTTTAGAAATTAACAATGATGCTTTCATATCAAATATCCAGTTAAGGTTCATGGTTCTCAATTCTCTCAAATTGAAAAAATTTGAAAAACTTATCAAATGAAAACTTCTTAGTAATCTTTTTTTTTTATCCGAGTGACTAATTTTTTGAAACTATCCTTCCTTTTTCACCTCTCAGTCCTCCTCCACCCTTTCCCCAACAAGACAGCGATTGCACAATGGGCCTGAAATGTCCCAAGCACTTTACACTTTGTCAGAGAGAAGTAAAACTGAACAAACTCACTCACAAGCAGATGTACACTGAGAAGGCCCTGGGTCACTCAGGGAATGGCCCAGATAAGCCGCCAGGATCGGGGCTGGGGAAAGGGGCCGGGTTCTGAGGAGCTGAAGTCCTTTAGGAAGCAGGGTTTGAGGAAGAAAAGAGCAGTACCACCATTTGAGAACAGAAACTCAGATAAAAGAGAATAAAAAAGCAACAGCCTCAGAGAAGAACCTGGGGGCTGGAGCAGAAAGATAAACTCAAGTGAGGACAGAGGTCATGTGGTCGTCATTCGTAACCAGAGTCAAGGGCAGAGACCTATGGAACTTCCCTGGTGGTCCAGTGGTTAGGATTCCAAACTGTCACTGACGTGGCACAGGTTCAACCCCTGATCAAGGAACTGAAATCTTGCAAGCTTCACAGCACAGCCAAAAATAAAAATAAAAAGGAAGGGTGGGCAGAGAGACCTAGAGTTCAACCAAGAAAGCAGGTGTTCCTACAAAGGCCAAACAAGGACAAAAAAGAGACAATTTACTCTTGGACCTGCTCTGAAGAGGAGAGAAGGTCTTATAACTCATTCTCACAATGGGCCAAGGGTGGTTGTATACAACTCACTTGTCTAAGTCTTGCAACCACGTTATGATATAGCCCACGTCATTTTTTTAATATTTATTTTATTTATTTATTTGGCTGTGCCAGGTCTTAGCTGCGGCACACGGAATCTTTTAGGTCTGGTATGTGGGAACTAGTTCCCTGACCAGGGATTTGGCTGAACCCAGGCCCCCTTCTTTTCGAGCATGGAGTCTTAGCCACTGGCCCACCAGGGAAGTCCCAGGCTTAGGCTCTCAGAGCCACTCTCTTTGTGGCCAAGGGAAGAACTATCACCTGTACATCCTCAGCCCCTGCCTACCTCTCCAGCCTCACGCCTCGCCATGCCTTCCTCGTCATCCCCGTATATGTGCTTCTCATTATCCTTCTAACAAGCCCCATTATCTCGCTTCAAATCTGCTGCCCCATCTGTATGGGATGTTCTCCCTGACATCCCTCACCTTAGAGGTCCCCTCTTCCAGGATGTTTCCCTGGATGCCCTAGTTCCATGAGAGATTGTCATTGTTGTTTACTCAGTAAGTCATGTCCGACTCTTTGCAACCCCAAGGACTGTAGCCTGCCAGGCTCTGTCCATGGAATTCTCCAGGCAAGAATACTGGAGTGGGTTGCCATTTCCTACTCCAGGGAATCTTGCCAACCCAGGGATTTCGTCTCCTGCACTAGCAGGCAGATTCTTTACAGCTGAGCCACTGAGGAAGCCCCCTGATGAGAGATACAGCCCATGGATTCCCGGAGAGCCTCCACATCTCCTGCATTTATCACAAAATCCTGTAGCGCCTCTTGGTGAGTCTTTGTAGTCTAAATTCAAAGCCTCTGTAAAGCAGGGATTGAGCTGTTACAATTCTCTCCCCAACCACTAGCCTCGCACATGGCTCAGTGAAAAAATCACTCAGTCCTGTCCAACTCTTTTCGACCCCATGGACTATATGGTCCATGGAATTCTCCAGGCCAGAATACTGCAGTGGGTAACCTTTCCCTTCTCCGGGGATCTTCCCAACCCAGGGGTCAAACCACATTGTAGGCGGATTCTTTACCAGCTGAGCCACAAGAGAAGCCCAAGAATACTGGAGTGGGTAGCCGTTTCCTTCTCCAGTGGATTGTCCTGACCCAGGTATAGAACCGGGGTCTCTTGCACTGCAGGTGGATTCTTTACCAGCTGAGCTACCAGGGAAGGGCAAGCACCTAACCAGGATGGATGAGTGAGCATGTGGATAGAAGTAGAATCTGGTGGGGAGTTTGAGACAGTGGAGTGGGGCAGGTTTCTTCATAAGTCCCCCTGTGTTCGTTCCCAGCTCTAACTCCCTCTCACGCATCCTCCTCAGGTGGGTCTGAGGTAGGAGTCTGGCCGCAGCTGGGCTACTAAGTGATTCCAAGGGCCTCCTGGTAGCTTGGATCCTGAGTAAGCAGATATAAGCAGAGGTTTTACTGGAATCCAGTCATTCGCTCCCACCCAATTCTCTGATGACTAAACTCTGCACTCTGGAGGGAGATGGTGAGGTTTCAGCATAGCCCCAGACACGAGCAAGGACTTTGAGTCATAAGGGTGAGACCCCCTTCACTTCTTACAGCAGCTGAGCCAACCACGCCCATTTAGTAATCCACCAACACCCACAGCCAAGACCCCTGACAGCCCTTGGTGCTGGCTTAAACCCTTTTCAGATGAGTCAGTGCATGACAGAAAGGTTAAAAAAACAAAAAATGAAAGATAGGGGAAAGAGAGAGGGAAAAGAAAAAGAACCAAAGCAGGGGTTGGGGGGAAAGATGAGACGGAAGCAGGGAGAGAGGGAGTCACTGGGCTCTATGCCGAGGCCTCTGACTCCGACCTTTAGGACAGAGGGGTTTCAGCTGCCTCTGTGTGGACACCATCTCCTGGAGCCTCTGTTCTCTCCTCTATGAAAGGCAGCCGGCTGCTGAACTAGGTGTTCTGAGCCCATGTCCAGCTCTGCTGTTCATCCCAGAGGGATGTTTGTAGACAATTCCCAAGTCTCTTTCTCCCATTCCCTCATCCTCCTTCCTGCTCCGTCTCCTGTCATTAAAAGAACGTCTGCCCCAAACTCCTAACCAAACTCCAGGCCAGGGCTGGAGGTGAGGTTGAAGGGCCTGAGTACCAGCTCAGGACACCAGGGGACCACTCGCCTGCCAGAGCCGCAGGGTCACAGGAGCAGGACTGACCCTAGAGTGGCCTGACCGACACAGGCGGTGATGGGGATGCAAGGTCAAATGCCAGCATGTGAAGAGTTTCTCGGGTGTTCCTTTCCAACCTCTGAGACTCCTCTTTTCCCAGAGAGGTGAGGAGGGTGTCTGGAGTTACTTACATCCAGACTTAGTAGCTTGCCTAGCTGGCTGTATGCGACCCTCCCCAGATTATCTGAGCAGGAATTACCCATAGCCCTGAATTTTGCCCAGAGCTGATCTCATGTTCTTCCTTATATGAGATTTATCTCGTTCTGTCATCTGAAAGAAGAGGACATCAGATGGTGAAGACTCCACCTGCAATGTGGGAGACTTGGGTTTGATCCCTGCGTTAGGAAGATCCCCTGGAGGAGGAAATGGCAACCCATTCCAATATTCTTGCCTGGAGAATTCCATGGACAGAGGAGCCTGGTGGGCTACAGTCCACAGGGTCACAAAGAGTCAGACATGACTGAAGCGACTTGGCACAGCACATATGTATACACACATGTACATATAGGGGCTTCCCAGGTGTTGCTAGTGGTAAAGAACTCACCTGCCAAAGCAGGAGACTTAAGAGATGCAGGTTTGATCCCTGGGTCAGGATCACCTGGGAGGCCCCTATGTATATACATATGTTTCCTGGGTCAGGAAGATCCCCTGGAGGAGGAAATGGCAACCCATTCCATTATTCTTGCCTGGAGAATCCCATGGACAGAGAAGTCTGGTGGGCTACAGACCATGCAGTAACAACTGAAGTAACTTAGCATACATATATATAACTGATTCCCTTTGCTGTACACCTGAAACTAACACAACATTGTAAATCAACTATACTCCAGTAAAAAGAGCAAAAAAAAAAAAAACCTCTTAATAAAAAGAGGATGATAATGACCTCTTAGGATAACTGCCTGGGGAACAATAAAAAATAACTCAAGTGTTTGTTAAGTCAAGCCAAGTCTTCACACCATCCCAGCCAGGCAAATTGGCAATTTTCTAACATTTTAATTTTCTCTCTATTCTGGAATTGCCACATTCCATCAGTAGTAATAACAATAGTCACAGTATAAGTATGAATAATGCAAATGACAGCTACTGTCACATATGGAGTCCCCTTAAGAGCCAGACTCAATGCTGAGAGTTTATATGTTTCTAGGTGTATTCACTCATCAACATGGTTTTACATCAATTTTATTATTTAATAGTCCTACAACCCATTTTGTAGGTGATAACACTGATTCTTGGAGAGATGAACTTACATATTCAGTGCAACAAAGGAAGATTATCCCTTTATGAATAGTCTTAATTAGAATTTAAACTTTTGTTTCATCTTGAAATCACTATTATTCTCCCTGAAGCTTTTCTCCCTGACTCCAGCCTCTCTATACTTATTTTCTTATTTTTATTTTTTAATTGAAGTATAGTTGATTCACAATGTTCTGTTAGTTTCAGGTATACAGCAAAGTGATTCAGTTATGCATCTTTATATTCTTCTTCATATTCTTTTCCATTATGGTTTATTGTAGGATATTAAATTCAGTACCTTATGCTACACAATAGGACCATCTTGTTTATCCACTCTCTACGCAATAGTTTGCATCTGCTAACCCCAAACTCCCAATTCATCCCTACCCCAGCCCCCCTTCCCTTTTGGCAACCACAAGTCTGTTTAAGCCTCTCTCTATTTAAACAACATCTAAGAAGTCTCCAAAGTAAGCAATTCTGCAATTGGTCAATCTTCCTGTCAATCAACATTTAAGTGTCTACTTTGTGTCCGGTGCTGTGTTAAGTATACAAATCACTCAGACCGTCAGACCCAAAGTGTGGCCGCTGCCCCGGGACCAACAGATCCAACAGAGGCACACTGACCCACAAATGATGCTTACAGAGTGTTCAGGGAATCCTGAGGGCACATGGAAAAGAGTGACCCACTCTTCCTAATGGGATTTTTTTTTTTTTTGAAAAAAAAAAAAAGAGGCTTTAGAGAGGAAACCAGGGAGATGAGGCCTGAGAGATGGGCAAGGAATGGTGGGGGAGTCTTAGGAAGGCAGAAGCAATGGAGCTTAGAAACACAGGTTTGTGGGAAGAGATGCCCAGTTTAGATCTGTTGAATCTAAGATGAATTGGAGGGACTTCCCTGGAAGTTCAGTGGTTAAGGCTCTGAGCTTCCACTGCAAAAGGCACAGGTTCTATTCCCCAATCAGGGAGGCATCATTTAATCCTCACAACAGCTCCATTATTATGCCCCCCATTTTTTATTTTATTGGAGTCTACTTGATTTACAGTGTCACGTTAGTTTCAGGGGTACAGCAAAGAGATTCAGTTATACATATACATATATTCATTCTTTTTTAGATTCTTTTCTCATCTGGGTTAACACAGAGAATTGAGTAGGGTTCCCTGTGCTATACAGTAGGTCCTTGTTGGTTATCTCCTGAACCATATGTAGTAGTGTGGGTGTGTTCATGCCAGATTATGCCCCCTTTTTACAGTGGAGAAAACAGAGGTACAGAGACATTGAATAACTTGCCCAAGATCACCTGACTTTTAGAAACCAGGCTCCTGGAAGTTCCCTGGTTGCCTAGTGGTTAGCATTCTGGGTCTTCACTGCCATGGCCGGGGTTCAATCCCTGGTTAGGGAACTGAGATCCCACAAGCCATACAACGCAGCCAAAAAAATAAATAAAAGCCAGGCTCCACAACACCGGGTTGTGCTGACCTCCCTGTGCTCAGACATGTGAGTCTGAGGCTCAGGAGATGTTTGGGCTGTGAGCACAAGTGAGGGGTCACAGAGGGGTCACAGCAGGCACTGGAAGGCTGTGGATACCAGATCATACAGAGAGCAGGCATGGCAGCGAGACGGCCGAGGACAGAACCCTGGAACACTGTCTCAACCAACCAGGAATCAGCAGAGGTTGTTCAAAAGAGATTGCCAGCGTTAGTATAAGAAATAAGCCCAACTGGTCTCCCAGGAGCCAAAGAGCAGAAGAGTGATTGATGGAGTAAGATGCTCCAAGGACAGCGAAGAAAAGAAGACCTGAAAATGGACTTTTGGATTTAGGAGTTAAAAAAAAGATGTATCTGCCAGGGGAATTCCCTAGTGATACAGTGGTTAGGACTCCCCCTTTCAGTGCAGGGGCTGCAGGTTCAATTCCTGGTTGGGAAGCTAAGAGCCCACATGCCTCTTGGCCAAAAAAGCTGAAACATAAAACAGAAGCAATATTTTAACAAAGTCAATAAAGACTTAAAAAATGGTCCACATCAAAAACATCTTAAAAAAAAAAACATATCAGTTCCTTTTTGTCTATTAAAACAGATGCAGCCTCAGTTTGAGCTTCAAGGCTTTTCTCCAACTAGTCCTCCTACCTACTTTTTCCTGCCTTCCTAACTCCCCTTCCCACATTTATGAAAAACTTCCAAGAGCATTTTCTCTCTGGAAGAGAACTGGGGCTCATCTAAGACCTTCTCTGACAAAGTGGCTCTTTGCCTCACCACATGCATTATTCCCCTTGCCAGAACGACCCTTCTCCCCCTAATCACAATTCATGTGCCATGTTTCTTAGAAATTTGACTCCAAATTTACCTCTACCTTGAGGGTTTTTTAGTTATCATTTATTATCATATATTTAGTTATCCCATCTCATTCTAGATCTGTGACCTCACTGTAGTTATTAACTATTAACTATTTTTCAGCACTCAAGTCTTTCCATAGATAGGTCATATATTACAGCAGTCTCCAATCTTATTGGCATCAGGGACTGGTTTCTTAGAAGACAATTTTTCCATGGACCAAGGCGGGGTTGGGGGGTGGTTTCAGGATGATTCAAGTTCATTACATTTATTATACACTTTATTTTTATTAGTATTACATCAGTTCCACCTCAGATGATCAGGCATTAGATGCCAGAAGTTGGGGCCCCCTGATACAGTATACACTAATATCAGTGCTAACTCGCCTATCAGATAGCAAACTTTTAAGGAAATAGAGCAAATCTATTTGTTGCTATTGCC
The DNA here is from genome assembly GCA_007570785.1 of Antilocapra americana. Lineage (NCBI taxonomy): Eukaryota > Metazoa > Chordata > Mammalia > Artiodactyla > Antilocapridae > Antilocapra > Antilocapra americana. The sequence continues at coordinate 2,831,605 of ML663562.1, read as the reverse complement.
CTCACTATGTGCTCTGTACCGTGGTTGTTGAGCAAATGATTTGGACTAATACTGAATGTGAATAAAACTCAAAGCAAGTTATTCATCAGTAAGTGTGAGTAATGGAAAGGAAAGACTTTGGGAGCTGCATATGTGGCGCTAATCCTTGTGTTTTAGTCTAGGCTGAGTTCTAAGATGAGGGTGGAGTCCCACAGAAATTTCTCTGTACTAGGTGCAGGATTAGCTGTAAATGGAAACTATCTACAACAAAATGTCCAGGATCCCCTCTTCCAGGTAAGCCATCTGGATTCTGATGACATAAAAGGGATGTATTGTCACAACAGCATGTGAATAACATCTGAGTAACATCACTGAGTTGAGTTTCTGAGTAGTAACTAGGAGAAAAGAAATCATCATTCCCGCATAGGCAGAGTCAAACAAGCACTGAGTTGGCCAGAAACTTCACTTGGGTTTTGAATAAGATCTTACAGAAAAGCCTGAATGAACTTTTTTGGCCAACCCAAAATAAGAATGGTGTTCATCCCAATTTCTTCACTTTTTGGAGGTATTATCATATTCCTCTATTCTAAACAATGTATGTGAACTTTAGATAAATTACTGAAATAGAAAATAAAATACAGGAAATCACTTTTTTTGACTTAAGATTTTGAGTGAAACTACTAAATCTCTTATGCTCAGAATTTAAGGATATGAAAAGCATCCAGAAACTAGGTGGATAAGATGAAGTCCTCTTCTGATATACCACCTCAGAGGCACCTTCTTTCAAGTGTTTTATTTCCACATATAAAGGTGATATATTTATGTTCTGAAACTTAATTTATCTCTCCTTACAAACCCATATTTCTAAATCCTGAGAATGGTACTACCATACACTCAGTGTACCTAAAAATATAATATAGATTATCTAGTGTGGGAGAAGATGGAGAGAGCAGAACTATGTGGCCAAAATTAGATGACAATAGCAAGCAACTATTATTACAATAAATGTAAATGGCAAGTTTTTTATTTTGAAAAGACTAACTCAAACCATATTTTACCTATAAGAACCTTACCTAAAACAATAGGATTCAGAAAAGTGGAAAAAGGAAAGGAAAAATAAAACTAAGTGCAAAAAAAGCAACAACAACAGATAGGTTTATTTAGCAAGTATTATGTATCAGGTTCAACATAAGAAAAATAAGAATTGATTTATTATTATCACATAAAATTTAATTAAGGCAAAAAGTTATTATGCTGACCTAAAAAATTTTTATAATAATTAAGAATGCTCCACACTGAAGATATAACCATCATTAACTTGTATGCAGTGAATAATATACCACCAAAATACATAACCCAAAAGCTAACAGGAATACAAAAAAAAAAAAATCAAAAGAAATACTATAGTTACAGAAGACTTTAACACTTCTTTATCACTCCTCAGAAAATGAAATAGAAAAAAATAAATAGCAATAAGGTAAATTTTTTAAGTGTTCTGTGGATACTTTAATCAAAATATGCTCTATCTTTATATTTTATTAAATCTCTATGATTAATATTATAATTCAGATCCTCTATATCTGTGATCAGAAAATATTTTCTGTAAAGGGCCAAACAGTAAGTAGTTCAGGCTTTGCAGTCCATTTGTTTGTAGCCGAAAGCAGCCATAGATGATATATAGACAAAATGAGCATGGCTGAGTTCCAATAAAACTTTATTTACAAAAACAGGCTGTGGAGTGTTTTCGGCCAGGAATCTGGTTTACCAACTTCTCTCTATGATTTCTTCTATTGAAGTGGTCATGAAACATTTACAAAACAGCATATTTTAGACCACAAAAAAATAATAATAACAATGAAGTCTAAAATAAGAAATGCACAGACCATATATTTTGACCACAAAGCAATCAAAATAGGAATATAAGCAGAAACAAACACACCAAACTACTCAGAAAATTCGAAGACTCCTCAAGCAAAATTATTCTTCCATTCACTGTTTCTAAGGGCCCCATTACACCAACACATCATTTCCTGCCCATTTCCTCAGCTCAATCTGTAGATTTTTTTAAAAACATTGAACCTGAAGACAGACTCCCAGAATGAGACTGAGACATAGTCAAAATTCTTCACGCCCTTTAACCTTCCATTCTCACTAAGGAGTGGAATACAAAAAAGCATACTCCAAAGAGGATGCTCAAAGAGACATACACAGATAGAGAGGGGCTCTCGGCCCTGGGAGGGAGCTGAGGACCCTTTCAAGACCCCTTAGGAGGACCTCATGGCCCAGCTCAGCCTTCTCACAGCTACAAGCAGGCAGAGCTGGGATGGGAAATCGGGCTTCCTGGCTCAAAGCTAAGAGCACTTTCCAGAATGTTAGCTCCTTCTGAGTTCCTCTCATTCCTATGTGCCCTTGAAGTATCCATCTACCTCTCCACACCTCGAGGAGTCTGTCTCCCAGGTGACACCTCTGCTGACCCTCTGGGTACCAGCACACAGATCGGAGGGCGGAGCTCTGACCCCCATCCTCGCCCCTTCCAGGGGCCACAAGTAACTCAAGTATTCCCTTCAGGAATGAGTCCACAGCCCTGGCTGATTCAATCAAACCCTTCAACAGGTATGGCGTGTGCAAACATCAGCCTGGAAACAACTCAGGAATGGAAAGTCCTACAAATTCCTTGAACCTGAGCTGACTTCCCCTTCCTTCCCCCTGGGGAGGTTTCAGGGACCATATCCAACAGTTGGGGGTCATTGCTGAGTCCCATCTGGTTGGTACCTAAAGGTGGGCTGTTATTGGATACTCAAATGGACATTCAACCCAGGAGTCCAGAGTAACTCAAGGGACAGCAGAAGGGAGAATGCTGCAGAGTTGATGGCCACGCTCATGTCACGAGAAGAGGTGGCTTCTAGAATCTACTTCCCCAAATTCAGAAGGGCACGCTTGTGAAAGGACAAAATAAATGGACACTTCTCAGTATCTGGGTAAACTAGCAGGGGTCACCACCTCCTTCTTCCTGCCCACCCAGCCAGTTCCCTGCCATTCCTCTAATAACTTCTTCCCTCTTTTCTCTTTCCCTAGACTGAGCCCAGAACTCTTCACGGGCCAGGCCAAAATTCCACCTATTCAGTTTGTTCAGTGTATCTGAGCAGAAACTATTTATCCTGATTATCTTTTTGCTCTCTGCCTCTTAGCCTGGGAAGTTCGAGGGGGGGAAAAATCTGAGTTGAGTTAAACTACAGGAATTCCTTTCCTGGGATTTTTTCCCCCCTCCGAGCCGGCTGGTTTCTTCCTCTTGCATTCCCCGTTTCTAGCACCCCCTGCACCCCCCTCACTCCGCGCCCCCCACCCCCGAGGATTTCATTCCCCAAACCCGGCGCGCTCTAGCTTCGTGCGCCTCACTTACCCTGATGCCTCGGCTTTGGCGCGTGAACTTGGCGCTGCTTCGCGCGCGGAGGGAACACTGTACCCCTATCGGTTCTGGGGGAGCCCGTGGGCAGGGATCCTCGCCCTCGCGGCGCCGAGCAGTTATAAAGGCGGCAGAGGGAGGAGGGAGCTAGGGGGTGAGCAGAGGGACAAGGGGCGGGAGAGGGTCAGGGGGAGAGGACACGCCTATTCCAGTTCCACGGCACTGCGCGCTGTTATGAAAATAAAGTCCCCGGGCCAGGGCATGAGCCAAAAGCCGCCTGACGTCAGCGGCACAGTCACCCTCGCAATGGGTGGTGGTGGTGGTGGTGATGGTGGGAGGGGAGACCCAGAGCACCCGCTCCGCGCTGGTCGGGACGTCCCAGGGCATAGGGTAAAGAAAGGGGTCAGAGAGCAGATGCTTCCTATCCGTTTGGCCCGCTGTCACCTCCAAGAGGGAGCCACCCCCGCCCTCCCGCCGGGCACTCCAGTACGCCCAGGACACGGGCTGGACAGTTCGCAACGTCCCATGTGATTCCTGGGTACCCTGGGAAGCCAGGTCTGGGAAAGGAGGAACTGGCCAGCGCCTGGGTGCTCCGCAGTGGCGGTCAAGGCGGGTGGAAGCGAAGAAAAATATCCAGCCCCGCACGGCAACTGTCCCCAGACCCACCAGAGCTGCCTGATGGCAGAGAGATGGAGAGGACAGGTCTTTACGTCTTCATTTCCTCCCTACACCCTCTTAGAGCCTTGAAAACACAGATGGAAGGGAATGAATGCCAGATAAAATTATGAAATAAAGGAATTTGCCTTTCTGTCTGGTTCCCCCTCCCTCCACTGCCCCCTCCTCCGCCACTGAAACCTGCTTTTATTGACTTGTCAAACAATCCCTGAGTGGCTGCCTCCTGGGTGCCAGCCTCCAGCAAGGCTCTACCTCACTGCCATGCAAGAGGAGGGGCTGGGTGCATTTAAGGTGCCGGTTAGTTAGCACACCTGGTCAGCACACCTGGGGTACTATGCATGTAAGTGAACTGAACGGGGAAGGTCTAGGGCTCCCCAACTTTTTCCTCACATCTTCTCACACCCTAACTTTCAAGACTCCTTTTTAAGTTTTTATTGAATTTATTACAACATTGCTCTGTTTTGCTTTTTTTTTTTTTTGGCCAGGAGGCATGTGAGATCTTAGCTCCCCAGCCAGGAATTGAACCCACACCTCCTGCACTAGAAGGCAAAGTCTCAACCACTAGACCCCCAGGGAAGTCCCTCCAGAGGCTTTTTAATGCTGGTATTTTGGAGACAGTGACTTCAGCTTTGTAAGTTTTTATTTCTCTCTCAAGAAAAAAAAAAAAAAACCACAGCCAATGTCTAGCATCTTGGAAGACTTCCCTTGAGGCCTGCAGCTCAAGGGTCTCATTCCACAGGCTCCTTTCCTGGGCTCCTAGGCCTGTGCACACGTGCATGCATGTGTGTGTATGTGTGTGATTGTCAGGGACTGGAAGTGACACCACTTTTTAGCGTGTGCTCTCTGCTAAACCAGGTCTTCTCTCTGGACCTCGGTTTCTCATCTGTTAAAGGAGGAAGTTGAAGTGGTTCACTTATGTCATTCAAGCCACAAAGATCAGCCACACATATAATTTAAACTTTCTAGCAGCCAGCCACATTAAAAGAAATAAAAAGAGGGAAATTACTTTTAATGATGTATTTTATTTAATCCAAGACATCCCAGTCATTGTCATTTCAATATATAATCAACATTTTTAAAAAATATTAATGAACTGCTTTTCAGCCTGGTTTCAAACTATGTTCTCAAAAGTGAAATATATTATACTTTCAGTCCTGGCCAAATTGGACCAACCCCAGTTCCAGTACTCAAAAGCTCTGGGCTAGTGGTCTCTAAGGGCTCTTCGGGCACCAGCATTTTAGGGGTCTGGATCACCAAGGTTAGGATGAGGTTCAGGCACCAAGAAAAAGATATCAAGTTGACAGAGGGGGTAAAAGCAGAGGAGGGGGTCATGACTTTGGGGATTCCCTACTCCCAACACCCAACTCCCACAAGAAATTCTGAGAAAACTAATGAGAAAAGTGTGAGTGCATTTTCTTGTTCCTGTTGCTCCCAGCTGGCTGGCTGGCTGGCCGACCCAGGGCTGCATCGGGGGCAGCCTTGTGGACATGCCTGTTTGGAAGCGCTGCCCTTGGTCATTGGTGCCCATCAGTCTCCACATTTCTGTTTACTGCATATTTCCCACTTAGTCCTCTAGGTATTCTCCTTTTTTTTTTTTTTTAATTGTATCTTGTGTTTATTTCTCTGGAATCTTCCCTGGTAACTCAGATGGTAAAGAGTCTGTCTGCAATGCAGGAGACCTGAGTTCTATCCTGGGTTGGGAAGATCCTCTAGAGAAGGAAATGGCAACCCACTCCAATATTCTTGCCTGGAAAAATCTCACGAACAGAGGAGCCTGGCAGGCTACAGTCCATGGGGTCACAAAGAGTTGGACATGACTGAGCGACTAACATGCACAGTATCTTGGTTTTTTCATATTTATTTATTTATTTGGCTGTACTGGATCTTAGTTGCAGCATGTGGGATCTTGTCCCCTGACCAGAGATCAAACCCTGGCCCCCTTGCATTGGGAGTGCTGAGTCTTAGCCTCTGGAGCACCAGGGAAGTCACAATACTTTCTCTTCTAACCTCTTTTTCTCTTCCCATGTGTACCCAGCCATTCAGTCTTGTCTCTTTGCAACCCCACGTACTGTAGCCCACCAGGCTCCTCTGTCCATGGGATTCTCCAGGCAAGAATACTGGAGTGGGTTCCATTTCCTCCTCCAGGGGATCTTCCCAACCCAGGGATCAAACCCACATGCATCTCTTGAGTCTCCTGCATTGGCAGGCGGATTCTCTACCACTGTGCCACCTGGAAAGCTCTTATCAATAGCCAGCCCAGTCCCATCCAGGACTGCAGAGGCACTCAGGGCACAAAATTTAAGATGGCACTAACTCAGCCCTGAGAGTGGGTGCCTCCTTAAATGCTGAGCCCTGGGCACCTTGCCCTGCCCCAGAATCCTGTGGGTCCAGCTCTCTGGGAGGTGGGGGAGGCTGAGGAGAGGGCACTAGCTGAGTAATTTTTTCGATGCCCTCAAGGAAGACAGGGAGGGACCCAGTAGCTGAAATAATTTGCTTGCTGATGATCAGGAGAGCAAGGCTGAGGCCCTTAGGAATCAGTGAAAGAAAAAGCCTAAAGGGAGTCTAAATGGAGTTCTGCTCCTCTGAGTGTTATCCAGCTTCGAGTGACCAGTGGCATTGTTGAGGGACAAGAAGGGAAGCCCACGTGACTGGAAATGAGAGGAGAGAGAGATTCACAATAAGGGTGCTTGTTCCCAAGGCTGGAGAGGACCTGCATTCAGCTGCAAGGCCGGCAGGGATCACTTTCCGTGAGGACAGGCCTGGGTTTGTCCAAGGACACAGTCCCTGCATACCCATCCCTCCCCAGCACCCCACCCCCATGGCCAACGATCCCCGCCAGGACCCCACCCTTGACTGCAGGACAGAACCGGGCACACAGGCAGCTCTCCCTAGTGTCCTGGTGCTCGGACCCTCTCACCAAGGCCCCCTGGGCATTCAGGGCTGTAGAATCTCACACCAGGGGCTGCCCTTTTCTCTGCCCACCCTTCCTCACCAGAAAGATGGGAGGTGCCACCTGCCAACCCGCCCCCCACCCGTCCCTGACCTCCATTAAATCCCATTTAAGAAGCATGTGAAGAATTCCTTGGAGGTCCAGTTGTTAGGACTCCTCACTTCCACTGCAGGGGGCAAGGGTCTGATCCTGGTCAGGGAACTAAGATTCCCCCCATGCCACTCAGCAAGGTCAAAAGAAGGAGGAGGAGAAGGAGCAGCATCTGAGCTGGAGCAGGGTGGGGTCGGGGGAGCCCAGGGGAATTCTGTGTCCTCAGGTCAATTACACTCGTGGAACAGCACGGATCACTGAACCTCGGCTCCCTCCAGCTTCTTGCTAACTGTGGCTTTTCCATCCAATTGCTAAACCATACAAGGAGCATCTGAGGGCCAACTACACACCAAGCATTATAGGGAATGTAATACACATATGAGAAAGATGCTATTCAGTCTCTACCCCTGGAGGGAATCTCCACGTTGTTTTTTAGCCATTTAGCCGCCAGGGATGATCTTCTGTATAGCACGCTGGTGATTCATAAGAAAACTGCCTTGAATGAGCTCCACCCAGAGGGGAGATGGATGTAAGGAAACAAAAGTATGCGTTGTAGAGGAGCATGGAAATATACACTAACATATGTAAAATAGATAGCCCAGTGGGAATTTGCTGTATAACTCAGGGAACTCAAACCAAGGCTTTGTGACTACCTAGAGAGTGGGATGAGGAGGAAGGTGGGTGGGAGGCTCAAAAGGAAGGGGACATACACAGGTATACCTATGGCTGATCCGTGTTGATGTGTGGCAGAAACCAACACAATATTGTAATTATCCTTCAATTAAAAGTAAATAAATTGAGGAAAAAAATATACCTTTGGAACACAAAGTATGCATTGTGTTACATGCTATACCAAAGAAATACACCGGACCACAGCTGGGCACAAAAGGCCACAGCGTGCAGAGTAGCCCTCCCTAGAGGTAGGGGAGGGGAAAGGCTTAAAGGATGAGTAAGCTTTTCAGGTGGAGAGGGAGGCGGATGAGTGAGGGGGAGGACATTTCAGGCCAAAGGGACAGAATTTGCAAAGGCACCAAGGTGGTGACAGCCCTGCCCAGCAGTGCAGCGTGGACACCAAGTGTGGGCAGCAGGCGATGAGGCCAGACAAGCAGACAGTGGCCAGATGGCAAGTGGAGAGCCAGACTCATCCTGGAAGCAGACGGGCACTGCAGCAGGAAGCAGGCGGTGCACCTGAGATGGGGGATGGGCAGCCTCTGCCAGGGTCCTCAACGCAGTGATCAAGGTCCTTATAAGAAGAGGACAAGGGGGCTTTCCTGGCAGCCCAGGGGTTGAGAATCCATGCTTCCACTGCAGGGGACACAGGTTTGATCCCTGATCGGGGAACGAAGGGGGCTCCCCAGGTGGTGCTAGTGGTAAAGAATTGGCCTGCCAATGCAGGAGATAGAAAAGACATGGGTTCGATCGCTGGGTTGGGAAGATCCCCTGGAGAAGGGCATGGCAACCCACTCCAGTATTCTTGCCTGGAGAATCCCCATGCACAGAGGAGCCTGGCGGCTGCGGTCCATGAGGTCACAAAGAGTCGGACACGACTGAAGAGATTTAGCACGCATGCACAGGGACCTAAGATCCCACAAATGCTGTGGAGCCAAAAAAAAAAAAAAGGAGGGACATGGAGAGATACACAAGTACAGAGGTGGCAGACACACGGAGGAGGCCACGGGAAGGCAGAGGCTGGGGTTACTCTGCCACCAGCCAAGGAGCATCCGGGATGGATGACAGCCTCCAGAAGATTCTCTTTCAGAGCTCCAGGAGGAACCAGCCCCGCCCACACCTGGGCTTCAGACTTCCAGCCTCCCGAACAAACTTCTATTGCTCTGATCTGTCATACTTTGTTACACAGCCCTGGGAAACTAAAACACTCTGGAGTGAAGGTGACTGTGTATCATCCAACAGGTTCTATGAAATGCTGAGAGGAGCCCACCTGGCCCAGCAGGAGACCCAGGCCTCTGTCTTGACGTGGCCTTGGTTCCGTCCTCCCACCTCCAGGAGGTCAAATTGGAGAAGTGGTGAGTGAGTGCAGAGGTTAAACACATGTGACTCAGGAGACACGACACTCGAGGTCCCAGGAGGCAGCCTGTTGGGGAACCCGAGCTTGCGGTCAGTGTGCTGGCCAACCTCCAGCCCTGCCTCTTGTGATCGAACCATTAAAAATGCAGGGGTTATAGCTCACACTTGCCCACCTTCCCTGGAACTGGCTTTAATACTGGGCTCATATTCAGGGTCTTGATTCCAAGGAAAGTTATGAGCTGAAGCTGCCACATGAGAGAGGTGCCACCAGTGACCCCAAGGCTGGAGTGGAAAACCCTCCTTAGTGCCCAAACTGGTTCAGTGGCGAAAAACCCAATACAGCTGCCAGTCTCCTCTTCCAGCTCCCTTGCACCTGCCCAGTGTATCTGCCCTGAACTTCCTCTCTCCTTTCTCTGTCTCTGTCTCTCTCTCTGGCTATGCTCGACCCAGGGCAGGGAGTCAGTGATGAGAGGGAACTCACACTAGAATGCATTTCCATGACTTAACCTTGGGGTCGGGACAATCTGCTCTGAATCGTATAAACAGCTCCAGGATCTGTTTCCTCATCTGAACAAAGGAAGCTGATTTCACTGAATTCATGGTGTTGTCAGGAGCATCACATGGAGTTAGTGTGATGCGTTGGCGATTCAGTAACGTGCCCGCACTCACTCATGGATTTCCAGCCCTGAAGACAGGAAGGTAGCTTCCTGAGTCTGTGCCTGAAAGACAAGCAAAACCATGAAACTAGCCAAATTGTCCTTCAGTATCTGCTCTTGTCAGGTCTCTCCTGCGTGTCCAGTTACCCAAACACTCTTATACTTCGCATATGCTGCTCAATCAGTGGCTAATTCCAAGCAAAACACAGACTCAAACCAGAGCGAAACTCCTGTGGAAAGATTCTGGGCTGGCATTGGGCAACACCCTGGGGCCCCCTGCCAGTGGGGACACACACCCGTGGCACCTCTAAACCGCCCTGGCCTGAGGCAAGTGCAGAGCAAAACAAGACTGCTGTTGGGCCTACCACTGCCTGCTATCCGCTTCCTTATTTCCCTGATGCTACCCCAAACCATCGATGATTGAAATTTCTTTTCAAGAAAACGACAGGTGTGGCCTTGGGAGGGAACAGTGTAAACAGGCACCGACAAAGGTAAGCACTGAGAAAAGAAGACGAAGTTAATGGAAAATGGGAGAAGACCAAGCCGACCTCATTTTGGTAAAGATGAAGGCCCCAGGTATTTCCGGGGTGACTAGTCAGTTTCCCAGAACCAAGGCTTGTCTTGGGTCCCTTGAGGAAGATTTCTGGATTGAAACTTAAGGAAATTTTATTTTCTCATCGTAAAGAAATATGGCTCTCCTCCATATTAATACTGTATGTATGTGATATTGTTGTTCAGTCACTAAGTCGTGTCCGACTCTTTACAACCCCACACAAGGCTCCCCTATCCTTTGCTATCTCCTGGAGTTTGCTCAGATTCATGTCCATTGAGTCAGTGATGCCATCCATCTATCTCATCCTCTGCTGCCCTCTTCTCTTATTGCCTTCAACCTTTCCCAGCACCAGGGTCTTTTCCAATGAGCTGGCTCTTCACTGCAGGTGGCCAAAGTATTGGAGCTTCAGCTTTGGCATCAGTCCTTCCAATGAATATTCAGCCTTGATTTCCTTTAGGATTGACTGATTTGATCTCTGCAGTCCAAGGGACTCTCAAGAGTCTTCTCCAACACCACAATTCAAAAGCTTCAATTCTTTGGCACTCAGACCTCTTTATGGTCCAACTCTCATATCCATACATGACTACTGGAAAAACCAAAACTTTAACTATATGGACCTTTGTTGGCAAAGTGATGTCTCTGCCTTTTAATATGCTATCTAGGTATATATGCACACTTTGCAGTGTTGAACTATTAGTTTATAATTGGGGGTGAGGAAAACAGCTTAATATGTCTGGCCCATGATGCATACAGTATCAGTGACTAGCAGCTCCAGGTGGGAATCAGTTCAGTTCAGTTCAGTTCAGTCCCTCAGTCGTGTCCGACTCTTTGCGACCCCGTGAACCGCAGCACGCCAGGCCTCCCTGTCCATCACCAACTCCCAGAGTCCACCCAAACCCATGTCCATTGAGTCTGTGATGCCATCCAGCCATCTCATCCTCTGTCATCCCCTTCTCCTCTTGCCCTAAATCTTTCTCAGCATCAGGGTCTTTTCAAATGAGTCAGCTCTTCACATCAGGTGGCCGAAGTATTGGAGTTTCAGCTTCAACATCAGTCTTTCCAATGAACACCCAGGACTGATCTCCTTTAGGATGGACTGGTTGGATCTCCTTGCAGTCCAAGGGACTCTCAAGAGTCTTCTCCAACACCACAGTTCAAAAGCATCAATTCTTTGGCATTCAGATTTCTTTGTAGTCCAACTCTCACATCCATACATGACCACTGGAAAAACCATAGCCTTGACTAGACTAGGTGGGAATAAGCTTGACCAATAAGAGAACTGAAGTTCAGAAAGGCCAAGGAGCTCCCAATGCAGGGGGCCCAAGTTGGATCCCCGGTCAGAGAACGAGATTCCACACACCACAAATCAGAGTTTGCATTCCTCGACTGAGGATCCCACATGCCACAGGGAAGATCGAAGATCCCATGTGCTCCAACCAAGACCCAACACAGTCAAATAAATAAAAATAAATATTAAAATTAAAATATAAAAATTAAAAAGAGGTCATGTGAGCACACAGTGAGATGGTGATCTACCTCAGAATGAAACGACCTTGCCAGCACTTTGATCTGGACTTCCAGCCTCAAGAAGCATGAGAAAATAAACCTCTGTTGTTTAAGCTTCCCCATCAGCCGTGTTTTGTTAAGGCAACTCGAGCAGACTCAGATGACCAGTTCACTTTCTTTTCCACAATTGTAACCTGGCATCCAGAGTCTTTAGTTTCCACAGCACTGTGTCTTCTGTCTCATGTTTTATCTTTCCAGAAACTCTCCATCATGGTTATTATCCTCAATTTGCGGATGAGGAAACCGAGTAGATCAAACCAGTCCATCCTAAGGGGAATCAACCCTGAATACTCTTTGGAAGGACTGATGCTGAAGCTGAAGCTGCAATACTTCGGCCACCTGATGTGAAGAACTGACTCATTTGAAAAGACCCTGATGCTGGGAAAGATTGGAGGCAGGAGGAGAAGGGGATGACAGAGGATGAGATGGTTGGATGGCATTACCAACTCAATGGACATGAGTTTGAGAAAGCTCCAGGAAATAATGAAGGACAGAGAAGCCTGTAGTCTATGGGTTGCAGAGAGTCAGACACGACTTAGAAACAGAACAACAGACCGAGGTTTGGAGAGACAAGTGGCCTGCACATCGGTCAACCTTCAGAATGTGGAGCCATGTCCACACAGCCAGGCCCTACTCACTCCACAGTCAGGCCATTTTCAGGGAATCGCCTGCCTTGGCCCCCTTGGCCCATGTGTGGCTGACTCTCCAGGGACCTCAGGGCCGGGTCACTGCCATGTTTTCCCTGAGAGCTCTGGCAGCCTCGCCCTGCTGAGTTCATTTGCAGCTGGTCCTGCCCTGAGGCCTTAAACACCCTGCTTTTTTTTAGCTTTGGCAGGAACTGTGGCTCCTCCTCTCCTCTCTTTCCCAGGTGAAAAGAACTGACAAATTGACTTCACTGGGGCCAGGCTGGCATCTCTTAGCAAACGCCTTCATTCACCACTTGTTTTCCATGATTAGGATTTGGTGCCACTGCTGTATTACTATACATTCTGAGAGGCATAACTGGATATTCATCAGGGACCTCATTTCCTAGCTGCAGCTCACCTGTAACTTTAAGGTCTTCTGGAACACACAGAGAAGGGGATGCTCTTGGCCCTGGGTCTCCTGTCCCCTCCCCTCTCCACTGATTCCACATCTTTCCCCGTTTTTTCCTCTGTGTTCTGAATACCTTTCCTGTCTAATCTGTTGTTTGTTCTGTTTGTTTTCTGTTTTTTTTTTCCCCCTTCTAATATTTATTTGACTGTGCTGGGTCTGCAAGACACAGGATCTTTGATCTTCGTTGCAGGGTCTTTAATTGTGGCATATGAACTCTTAGTTGCAGCATGTGGGATCTAGTTTCCCAATAAGGGATTGAACCCAGGCCCCCTGTATTGGGAGCCTGGAGTCTTAGCCACTGGACCACCAGGGTAGTCTCTGTTCTCTGTTTTAAGCTGATATCTGTTGAGAACCATGCGATGCCAGGCCCAGCATTAGTTGCTTTATAGGCCTTCTTTCAATCCTTTTTCCCTCCCAGGAAGAAGCTGATAAGCACATTCTTGGCAAGGGATGCCAGACAGATATGGTTTAATAGGTTATTTAGCCCTGGGACACTTTAGTGGAAACAGAACTTCCGCCAAAGCTGAGTCTGCCATTGTAAATACGAAAGTATTCGTCAGCCAGTTAAGGAAGGCTGTGCATGGTTTGGTTTAGTTTGATAGATGGGAGGTACCTTCCTTTGAGATGTTGAATCATGTTATGAGGTGCGGGGTCACCTGTTCCTCTTTTGCAAGGTTGTTACTTTGGCAAGCATTGTTACAGGGAAGAATCTGTTCCTTTTACTTTAACCTTTATTTCCCATTGCTTTCGTTCATGAAAAGGGTACTGTCTATGTGTAATGACCCACCTCAGGAAACCTGCTCTGAGATATTTGGAAGATTAACGGCCTTTTTACTTTAATTTCTCACCTCCTCCTCAATTCTGTTCTATGAAAGAACCTACCATCCAGACCCCAACAAAATGGTTATTTTGAGACATTAGTCTGCCATCTTATCTGTCTGCCAGCTTTCCAAATAAAGTCATTATTCCTTGCCTCAACACTTTTTCTGTAGACTTACTGACAGAGCCAGCTTGGACTCAGTAACATATTGATAGGGACAGAGTGAAGGACAAAGTAGGTGATTAAATAGTTAATCCCACTGGGGGACTGTAAGTAGAAAAATATGAGAGACCCCTGTAAGTTAATGATTACTCAAGAAAGCAGGTTTTCTTAACCATAAAACCAAGCTGGCATGCTTAGCAACAAAACCAGGCAATAGAAGCATGAGACATGCCCCCAAAACAATAAAACAATGGGTGCATGAGACCCACATCCTGCCCAGTGAGCTCAGTAAGTTAATGATCCCTAGGACACGCTCTCTAAACACCTAAAAACAATAATTTGTGGACCTAGATTCACCACCCAGAAACAAGAAAACTCCTCTGCCCAACCTGTAGGAGGAGCTGATGATGGAAGCATGATGTCTACTCAAGAAAGACAAAGAAGTTCTTTTCCCCTTCCCCACTTTTCCTTTGATTATAAAACTGTAACACAGTAAATTCTCAGGGCAGGGCACCCCCCTCACCCATCAGCTTTCAAGCCTCACAAGCATCCTATTCTAATTCAGTTCAGTTCATTTCAGTTCAGTCGTTCAATTGTGTCTAACTCTTTGTGACCCCATGGACTGGATCTCACCAGGCTTCCCTGTCCATCACCAACTCCCAGAGCTTACTCAAACTCATGTCCATTGAGTCAATGATGCCATCCAACCATCTCATCCTCTGTCATCCCCTTCTCCTCCTGCCTCCAATCTTTCCCAGAATCCCGGTCTTTTCAAATGAGTCAGTTCTTTGCATAAGGTGGCCAAAGTATTGGAGTTTCAGCTTCAGCATCAGTCCTTCCAATGAAATATTCAGGACTGGTCTCCTTTAGGATGGACTGGTTGGGTCTCCTTGCAGTCCAAGGGACTCTCAAGAGTCTTCTCCAACACCACAGTTCAAAAGCATCAATTCTTTGGCACTCAGCTTTCTTTATAGTCCGACTCTCACATCTGTACATGACTACTGGAAAAACCATAGTTTTGACTAGACAGACCTTTGTTGGCAAAGTAATGTCTCTGCTTTTTAATATGCTGTCTAGGTTGGTCATAGCTTTTCTTCCAAGGAGCAATCATCTTTTAATTTCATGGCTGTAGTCACCATTTGCAGTGATTTTGGAGCCCAAGAAAATAAAGTCTCTCACTGTTTCCATTGTTTCCCCATCTATTTGCCATAAAGTGATGGGACCAGATGCCATGATCCTAGTTTTCTGAATGTTGACTTTTAAGCCAATTTTTTTACTCTCCTCTTTCACTTTCATCAAGAGGCTCTCTAGTTCTTCTTTGCTTTCTGCGATAAGGGTGGTGTCATCTGCATATCTGAGGTTATTGATATATCTCCCAGAAATCTTGATTCCAGCTTGTGCTTCATCCAGCCTTTCATTTGCATGATGTACCTGCATATAAATTAAATAAGCAGGGTGACAACATACAGCCTTGACTTACTCCTTTGCCAGTTTGGAACCAGTCTATTGTTTCATGTACAGTTCTAATTGTTGCTTCTTGACCTGCATACAGATTTCTCAGGAGGCAGGTCAGGTGGTATGGTATTCCCATCTCTTTAAGAATTTTCCACAGTTTATTGTGATCCATGCAGTCAAGGGCTTTGGTATAGTCAATAAAGCAGAAGTAGATGTTTTTCTGGAATTCTCCTGCTTTTTCGATGATCCAGCAGATGTTGGCAATTTGATCTCTGGTTCCTCTGCCTTTTCTAAATCCAGCTTGAGCATCTGGAAGTTCACAGTTCACATACTGTTGAAGTCTGTCTTGGAGAATTTTGAACATTACTTTACTAGCATGTGAGATGAGTGCAATTGTGAGGTAGTTTGAGTATTCTTTGGCATTGCCTTTCTTTGGGATTGGAGTGAAAATTGACCTTTTCCAGTCCTGTGGCCCCTGCTGAGTTTTCCCAATTTGCTGGCATATGAAGTGCAGCACTTTCACAGCATCATCTTTTAGGATTTGAAAGAGCTCAACTGGAATTCCATCACCTCCACTTGTTTTCTTTGTAGTGATCCTTCCTAACGCCCACTTGCCTTCACATTCCAGGATGTCTGGCTCTAGGTGAGTGTGAGTGATCATACCATCATGGTTATCTGGGTCATGAAGATCTTGTTTGTACAGTTCTTCTGTGTATTCTTGCCACTTCTTCGTAATATCTTCTGCTTCTGTTAGGTCCCTACCATTTCTGTCCTTTATCGAGCCCATCTTTGCATGAAATGTTCCCTTGTTGTGTCTAATTTTCTTGAAAAGGTCTCTAGTCTTTCCCGTTATGTTGTTTTCCTCTATTTCTTTGCACTGATCACTGAGGAAGGCTTTCTTATCTCTCCTTGCTATTCTTTGGAACTCTGCATTCAAGTGGGCATATCTTTCCTTTTCTCCTTTGCTTTTAGCTTCTCTTCTTTTCTTGGCTATTTGTAAGGCCTCCTCAGACAACCATTTTGCCTCTTTGCAGTCCTTTTCCTTGGGCATGGTCTTGATCACTGCCTCTTGTACAATGTCATGAACCTCCGTCCATAGTTCTTCAGGCACTCTGTCTATCAGATCTAATCCCTTGAATTTATTTGTCACTTCCACTGTATAATTGTAAGGGATTTGATTTAGGTCATACCCAAATGAACTTAGCCTCTTGCTGAATTATTTTCTGTGCTGAGACATAAGGGACTATGGTACCAGAGCTCTTTGGATTCCCACTAAACAACACCTAATGGTTTCAGTATCATTACTCAGTTGACAACACAATGGTACCTATTATGCACCTTCTGTGTGAAGGGATTATATTAGTCTTGCAACACAAAGATCTCTACACAAAGGAGGTTGCTGAACTTCAAACTGCAGAAAGTCCGTGAATGTTTCTTGACATCTTTCAGGGCGGATGTTTCATGCCTTTCTGAGATTTTCGAGGACCTTCAACTCCCACATGATTCAAAACGACTGCTTCACAGATTTGTTATAAGCCTCCAGATGTTAAGATACTTTGTAAAAAGAACAAACATATGTTACTAATATGTTTTAATATTGGTAACATATGAACTAATATGTAAACACATAGAAAAATGAAGTCCCTGTTCTCTGTTGCCATCTGTCATGGAGGTATGCCATGACCTTGGGGAACAGAAGTAGCCTCTCCCACTTTCATTCTCCCCTCTGCTCAAGGAGCATCAATTTGTTCTCGAACAAAAGGACTGGTTATCCAAACTACTCCATCTAAGGCACTTGACTGAGCTGGAAGGCCCAGAAACTGACTGATCTCTCCTTTAGCCTCATCCCTGTAATACTGTTGAATGTGTGCATGCTAAGTCACTTCAGTCATGTCCGACTCTGTGCTACCCTATCAACTGTAGCCCACCAGCCTCCTCTGTCCATGGGATTTCCCAGGCAAGAATACTGGAGTGGGTTGCCATGCCCTTCTCCAGGGCGTCTTCCTGACCCAGGCATCAAACCCGCATCTCTTAAGTCTCCTGCACTGGCAGGTGGGTTTTTTACCACTATTACCAAGTACTGTTACTCCTCAGAAACCACTGTTTAGTTTGTGTCCTTGGTAGACTGCCTTATAGGAGTCATCAAGCTAAGCGATTTTAAGTTCATACACACAAATACACACACAGACACACTCACTTACATATTTATATTGTAATATAAGTCAACAGACATCCTGCTTAGCCATTCGGTTCATTCATGCATGCATTTATTTAATCAACATTTATTGTCCTACCTGGAACCAGGCTCTGGAGTTAAGGACAGAAGTCAAGTAGGTCCCATCCTTAAGGCCTTCACAAATCTAATGAGAGATAGACACCTAAGCATATGATTTATTTTATTTTTTTTATTTGTATATTTATTTATTTATTTATTATTGTGTTGGTTTTGCCATACTAAACATATGATTTATGAGACGGTGGGTTAAATGCAAAGAAGTAAATAATTGGGAATTTGAATGAAAGAGGGTGATTTCTCCTGGAGGGGTGATGGCAGGAAAGGCTTCACAGAAGTGACTTATGAGCTGAAATATAAAGGAATGAAAATGGGTCATTTGTAGAGAAATGAATGGCCCTAGAGTGTGTCATACAGAGTGAAGTAAGTCAGAAAGAGACAAACAAACATTGTATATTAACACACACATGTGGAATCTAGAAAAATGGTACAGATGAGCCTATTCACAGAGCAGGAACAGAGAGGCAGACATAGAGAACGGACCAGTGGGCATGGAGAGGGGGGAGGGGAGGGGTGGGTGGAGTTGAGAGGGTATCACTGACATAAACACACTGCCGTGTGTGAAATAGCTAGCCAGTGGGAAGCTGCTGTATAGCACAGGGAGCTCAGCTCTGTGAGGACCTGGAGGGGTAGGATGGGGTGGGGTGGAAGGGAGGCTCAGCAGGGAGGGGAGATAAGTATGCGTATAGCTGATTCATGTTGTTGTACAGCAGAAACTAACACAATATTGTAAAGCATTTATACGCCAATTAAAAAAGTAGAAGTGAATTATGAGCTAAAGACTAAGCTAAGACCAGAAGTAACAAAGAAGAAATAGTGCGTGCCGCTCCTCCAGAGGGGCGCCTCCTCCTTGGAAGCACTCACTCAACACTTGCTAATCTAACACCCGTGGGTGCTGAGCACTAAACGCCCAGTCTTCCACTCTGCAATGGCAATAATGCCATAGTCAAAGCACCCGTGAGGCCTACCCCTTCCCTCTGAGTGAGAAAAACAATTTGCATTGCAAACATCTTGGCTGGGGGGGAGGGCACTTTACAGCAGGTGTTCCCAAGCCTAAGCATTTTATAATCCAATTGAAGTCTACTCCCATCTCTGGCTAAGTGAAAGCCAGCCTTTGACATGAGCTGTGTCAGGAAGACCATCTCTTTGCGACCCCATGGACTTTAGCCCACCAGGCTCCTCCATCCATGGAATTTTCTAGGCAAGAGTACTGGAGTGGGTTGCCATTTCCTTTTCCAGGGGATCTTCCCAACCTGGGGATTGAACCCAGGTCTCCCACCTTGCAGGCAGATGCTTTACCATCTGAGCCACAAGGGAATCCCTGGTCCTGTCAGAGGTCAGTCATTTAAAATATAATCTTAGGACTTCCCTGGTGGTCCAGTGGTTAAGAATCAGCCTGCCAATGCAGGGGACGTTGGTTCAGTCCCTGTTAGGGAAACAGATCCCACATGCCATAGGACGCCTAAGCCCACATACTGAAACTACTAAACTTATGAGTCCTGGAGCCCAGGCACCATAACCAAAGATATCTCTTGGCGCAAGGAAAATCCTGTGTGCTGCTGCAACTAAGACCCAACACAGCCAAATAAATATCAATAAAGTAAAATACAGCATAATCTTAGAACTTCAGAGTTCCCTAATTCAGTGGATGAGACACCACCAGGCTCATTCTTTGCCCAAGGTCCCCTTTGCAGTCACCGGAGGCCCCTGTTGCCAGCTGTTCCCAGAACGTCTAAGAACTGTGGGCTACACAGCCAATACGTGTCCCCAAAGAATATTTGAGAAACACAGCTTGAAAGGCCAAGGATGCCCCAGCATGGTAGCTAATCAGATCTTCCTAGTGTTTTACACACCAAATAAAACAGAAAAAGCAAATAAACACTCCCAGTCTGACCCATAGGAGAACAGATGAGGCAGTTATGAAAGATGGGGTGTGACTCTTTCAGTACAGCTGAGGGAAAAACTCCCTTTCAGAGAGAATCACTACTTACTTGGTTTCCCGGGGGGGGGGGGAGGCGGGGAGTAAGGGGACACATCAATTAATGATTAGTAATTGCAGGCATAAGCAGTAGAAATGGGACCCATACCTCCTAGCTAAACTATCTCTGCCTAGTTACTTGTAGATACTCATCTGTCTCCATCAAATTGTACACTTTTAACTGGTGCCTAAATAAACAAGTGAAAAAAGTTAATTTCCTGGCAGGAAATTCCTGTGTAATTAGTCAGCAGTTTCAGCCTCTGCCCTGTCACTAACCAGCACCATCACCTTTATCAGGGCCACCTCTCTCCATCCCTGAAACCATCACCTTAAGCCAGGCCACTATGTCCCTCTCCTGGACCACACAGCTTCCTACTGATCTCTGTCTTTAGTTCTTCTCCTCCCTCAAGTCTCTGCCACTCTGGAGTTCTCCAATATAGAGACCTTCCTAAATCCCAAATCTGGTCCACTCTCCCCTGTTTAAAATCTGCAACATCTCTTCATTTACTCTAGGATAAAATTCAAACAACCTTGCAGAACTTACAAAGCCATGCTCTGGCCCCTGCTTACCATTCCAGACTGCTATCCACCCTTTCCCATCAGGAGTCTATGGGTTGCAAAGACTCAGACAAGACTGAGTGACTGAGCACACACGTGGCTAATTACAGAAAAAGAATACAGTCCAACAATAACCCGAGCTTGTGAACCTTCCTGTCAAACTAACGCAGCAGAAAATTCCCTCTAGACCTGTGATTTTACATCCACATTGTAAATTTTATGACTGAATTAATTTATTCATTACATTCCATTTACTAGAAAATCCATTTCTTCTTTACCTTGGGAGAGCATGAAGAGAGGGATTATTCCTTAGACTTTGGTGCATATTAAACTGTAGATTGGGGCTTCCTTGGTGGCTCAGTGGTAAAGAATCCACCTGCCAATGCGGAGACATGGATTTGATCCCTGATCCAGGAAGATCTCACAGGCCAAGGAACAACTAAGCTCATGCATGCTTAGTTGCTCAGTTGTGTCTGACTCTTTATGATCCCATGGACTGCAGCCCACCAGACTCCTCTGTCCAGGGGATTCTCCAGGCAAGAATGCTAGAGTGGCTTGCCATGCCTTCCTCCCAGGGATCTTCACAACCCAGAAATTGAACCCAGGTCTCCCACATTGCAGATGGATTCTTTACCATCTGAGCCACCAGGGAAGCCCAAGAATACTAGAGTGGGTAGCCCCTCCCTTCTCCAGGGGATCTTCTCAACCCAGGAATCAAACCAGGATCTCCTGAATTGTAGGCGGATTCTTTACCAGCTAAGCTACCAAGGAAGCCCAACTAAGTTCATGTGCCACAACTACTAAGCCTGTGCTCTAGAGCCCAGGAGCCACACCTATTGAGCCAATGAACCCTAGAGCCCCTGCTCAGCAACAAAGACCCAGCACAACCATAAATAAATAAAAATTATCAACAGCAGACTGAACTAGCCACTCTTTGAGGGCAAGAAGTGAATCTTGTTCAGCCTCATATCTCCATGCTGATAAAGAACACTTGGTACAAGGTCGCTGCTTATTAAGGATGAGCTGAATGAATGAATAAAGGAGGAGGACTCACAATAAAGTACAAGACCTAGGCTGAGTGTTTTACCTAGAACACTTCACTTCTCACAACCATCGGCAATACAGGCTATATAGCTACTTCTGGTTGAAACCACTCACTAGCATTCAAACGTTGTTTCTTTCTCTTTTTTTTTTGGTCATGTGACCAGGGAGCGAACTCAGACCTTTGGCCGGAAAAGTGCAGAGCCCTAATACTGAACCTCCAGGGCATTCCCTCAACACCTTGCTTCTCATTACTGGTACCATGGAGTCAGCACTGATCTTTCAGAGAAAGGAAAATTGTGGCTTGATTTAACTGGCTAGAGAGAAGACGTTCACTGCCACACAGAACTTATCTTCCAATCATTACAGAAATATGTAAATAAACTTTGAAAGGTAAGATAAGCTGGTGAAGGCAGTCTAGCTGAGATAAATGTCGAACAACAGGAGCAGAATGAGGGCCAGGTACGCAGATGCCTTCAAGATCATAACTGCTGCTGCTGCTGCTAAGTCGCTTCAGTCGTGTCCGACTCTGTGTGACCCCATAGACGGCAGCCCACCAGGCTCCTCTGTCCATGGGATTTTCCGGGCAAGCATACTGGAGTGGATTGCCATTGCCTTCTCTGCAAGACCATAACTGAATATTTGCAATTCATGGATGAAAGGAATCCTAGTGTGGGAGATCAAACAAGATGTTGGGAGACAAAGAACCTCTGTTGTAAAAAAGGAGGCCCTGCATTTTAGCTCCCTGTCAAAGAGATGTATGTATATCAGCCTAGGTTCCATTAGGAGGCAAAAACCAACATAAACAGGAAATGTTTAACATAAAGAATTATGGGAACTTCCTGGTGGCTCGGTGGTTAAGTCTCCGCACTGCCAACACAGAGGGTGCAAGTTCAATCCCTGGTCAGGGAACTAAGATCCCACATGCTATGCATCATGGCCAAAACATTAAAAAAAAAAAATTATGAAGCTATGACAAGAGTGTAACGATAAGTTGTAAAAAAACATCTAGAGTGCACTTCAAGGCTGAAGGAGAATACCCAAGGAAAGACAAAGGTGGAGGGGAGCTCCCCGCCAAAGATTGGGCTTCTGATCTTGTTGAAGAAGCTATGACTACAGTCCACTGGGTGGTGAAGTTCACCAGGCTGATCAGGCCAGAGTTGGTCCACAACTGCTGGGCAGGCAGGAAACAACTCCTCAGGGTGTCGGCCCACTGAGGCTGGTGGATAGGTGGGCAGAGGAGGTTGGGGCACCACTGTAGGCCTGGAGTGGGCAGAACCACATAGAGAGGGCTGCAGGAAGGCAGTCACTAGGCCAGAAGTTCTCTAAGAGAGAGCATGTTCTGAGCATACTGCGGGGCCCAGCATCACTGTGCTCACAGACCCATACTATTAACCATCCATGCAACAAGAGACAGAAAAGAGGGAATTCCATGGAGAACCAGTGGTTAGGACTCTGTGCTCTCACTACAAAGAGCCCAGGTCAGGGACCTAAGATCCTTCATGCTGCAACTAAGAATCTGAATGCAAAACTAAAAAGGTCCCACGTGTCAAAAGAAGATCCTTCAGACTGGACACGGCCAAATAAGTAAAATAGATAAAAAAATATTTTAAAATAAAAAATAAAATTTTAATTAAAATAAAAAGAAGAGCAGATGGCAAGTTGCACTTAGAAATTAACTGCTCAGGACCCAGAAACAGAAGTCATTATCATCATTAATATTTACTGGTGTCTATTCTTGGGCTTCCTTGGTGGTTCAGATGGTGAAGAATCTGCCTGCAATTCAGGAGACCCAAGTTTGATCCCTGGATAGGGAAATGGCACCCCACTCTCGTATTCTTGCCTGGAGAATCCCATGGACAGAGGAGCCTGGCAGGCTACAGTCTATGGGGTCATCATTATCATTAATATTTATTGGTGTCTATTTTTGGTTAGTTGTTGTTGCTGTTTAGTCGCTAAGTTGTGTCCGACTCTTTGCAACCCCATGAACAGTAGCCTGCCAGCCTCCTCTGTCCATGCGATTTCCCAGGCAAGAATACTGGAGTGAGTTGCCATTTCCTTTTTCAGGGGATCTTCCCAACCCAGGGATCAAACCCACATCTCCCTGCATTGGCAGGTGAATTCTTAGCCACCGTACTACCAGGGAAGTCCAGCCACCCCCATTTTATAAGAAAGGCACAGCAGTGCAGAGAGCTTAAACACCCAGCGTGACATAACCCGCAAGTAGCACAGCCGTGTCACTGAAGCACAGAGGACTCCTGGTTTCTGTCCCCACCCTAGGTCTGCACAGGACTCTGTTCACCTTCTCTCACAGGCGGCACTGTGCAGCCCAGGCAGTCGCGGTTGTGTTCTGCTCCATCTGGCTAGGGGTTTAAGGCAACTTACCTGAATTCTCCACTTGCTTTTTCCTAATTTGAAAAACAAGAGGTGAAAGAAGGGACTATCATCAGAAATTGGCAGTTCCACAGTGCAGAAGTGAGACGAAGGCCCTCTCTATATTTACTTCTCAGCCATCGGGGTGGGCTCAGACAGGCTCCTGTGCCATCTGTTTCCAGAGTTTCCCAGCCTCCATAATCCCACTGCATCCCCTGCAGCTAGTGACTTGGTTTAGTGCTCTGCTTTGGCATCTGATAAAAGTTAAGTTAGAAAACCTTAATGTGGCATCATTGTATTTATTTTGGCTTCTGACTTACAAAGGAGAGCCTCATTTTATTTTTCCAAAGTCAGGTGATGAAGAGGAAAATGAGCCAGGCCACTCCAAGTTGAACTGACAGAGAGCTGGAGGTGGAGATGAATGAGTAGTATTAGCACCCACTTAGGCAGCTCTTCCAAAGGAAAGTGGGAGGGTCACGCACCATTTAACATGGTGACAATCCCCAGGTCAGGTTCAACACCAGCCAAACCCATCCTGACTCACAAGGCGTGGCAAAAGAAGATACTGCCTACAGGACAAACTGAGTTGAAAATAACAATATGAATTCAGAATTTTTCCCTCTTTAAAAAATATACAAGGAAAGGCAAACTGATAGGAACAGAAGGCAAATGACCATAAGGAAATCTATGGGGGTTGTAAGTGTTCTAAAACTGAATTATGGTATGGCTACACAAATTACCAGGTTAGAAAGGAGAAGGATGAGGTAGGGCAGGAGGTGGAGGGAGGGGAAGGGGTGTCTGGAAAAGAGCCAAATCAGCCTAAGCTCCTAAATCTGCTAATCAACAAAAGTTAAATGTCCCAAACCATTAGGAAGTGGATCATATAACTAACCCACTTCTAACTAGGGCTTCCCTGGTGGCTCAGATGGTAAAGAATCTGCCTGTAATGCAAGAGACTCAGGTTCAATTCTTGGGTTGAGAATATCCCCTGGAGAAGGAAATGGCAGCCCAGTCCAGTATTCTTGCCTGGAGAATTCCGAGGACAGAGGAGCCTGGTGGGCTACAGTCTATGGAGTTGCAAAGAGTTGGGCATGACTGAGTGACTAACACTTTCATTTTCATATAACTAACAATAAGCCATTTGGGAGAGATTTGCCTCTATAGTTTTTCATCTCTCTTTGATATAGCCAATTACCACTGCATCCACTGTATTATAGTAACTTGCATACTTATCTTTTTACTCTCACCAGGCTGTAATCCTCTTAAGTGTAAGCACTGGGAGTAACTGGGTTTTATTAGTAGTAGTATTTATTTGGCTGTGCTGGATCTTAATTGCGAAGGATCATTAATCTTTAGTTGCAGCATTGGAACTCTGAGTGGCAGCATGTGGGATTTATAACAATTCCCTGACCAGGGATTGAACCCAGACCCCCTGCATTGGAAGTGCAGAGTCCAAGCTACTGGACTACTAGGGAAGTCTTAGGATTAATTATTTATGTACTCCACAGTGCCTAGGTAACTGAGGATATTCATTCAATAAGTTATATTAATATTTACATGTCGCTTGTTTTTATTTGCTTATAGGTAAATGTATTCACATTGTTCAAAAGTCAAAAGTTACTTAAGGGCATATATAATGAAAAGTGTCCTTTTCTCATCACCCCCAGATCTACTGGCAACAAATTTTCTCAGTGTTTGACTATGAAAATCTTTATTTCTTCATTTTTAAAAATAATTATATTTATTTATTTATTTTTGACTGTGCTGGGATACTCTCTAGGTGCTAGCTGTAATAGGAAAGCTTCTCACTGAAGTGGCTTCTCTTGTTGTGGAGCAGGGGCTCCAGGGTGCACAGGCTCTGTAGTTGCATCACGTGGGCTCAATAGTTGTGATTTCCTGGCTCTAGAGCAGAGGCTCAATAGTTTTGGTGCACAAGTGGGATCTTTTCAGACCAGGGATCAAACCTATATCCCCTACATTGGCAGGCAGATTCTTAACCACTGGACCACAGGGAAGCCCCTATAATCAGACTTTTAAAATGTGAAGACAAAGTTGAAAGCATCAAGAGAGACATGAATCATCACATACAGTAAAACTGTCAGTATTATTGATCCTCAGTAAAATAAGATGATCAGTATAGCTCTCACCAGAAACTCTGGAGGCCAGAACACAGTGGACTGATAGACATATTCAAAATGCTAAAACAGCAACAATAAACCTGTCAACTATGAACCCTATATGTGGCAACTGTCCTTCAAAAGTGAGGGAGAAACTAAGACATTCCTAGATAAACAATAGCTAAGCGACTTGGTGACCAGTAGACCTTCCCTGCAAGAAATGTTTAAGAGATTTCCGTAAAGTGAAATGGAAGAACACTAGATAGTGGCTAGAAGCCACATGGAGAAATAAGGACATCAATGAAAGCAAATACATGGAAAATTATAAAAGCTGGCGCTATTACAACAATGTTTTGTGATTGTACTTTTTATTTCCTACATGAGTTGAGACTAATACATTTAAAGAAAAAAATTATTTGTGTAAAAGCTATTAGTACTGTAACTTTGGTTTATTATTTATTATTATTGTAACTTTGTAACTTCAGATCTTGCTTTCTACATAATTTAAGAAACAAATGCATTTTAAAGAATTGTTAGCTCATGTTTTGGGGCACATAACATAAAAAGGTGTAATTTTGCAACATAGACAACAGAAAGGACTGGGGGCAGAACTTTAAAGAAGCAGAATTTTTTATGTTATTGAAATTAAGCTGGTATAAATTCAAATTAGAGTGTTATAACTTCAGAATTTTAAATATAATCTCCATGGTAACCAAAAAGACAACAGCTAAAAGGAAATGAGAAGGGAAAGTAAACACTTCACTACAAAAACTCAACTAAACACAAAAGAAGACAGCAATTGGGTAGTAAGGGACCAAAAAAACCCCCCTAAAACATGTTGAAAACAAATAGCAAAATTACAGAAGCCCCTCCCTATGAGTAATTACATTAAATGTAAATGGATTAAACCCTCCAAGGACAGAGATCAGCAGAATGGATAAAAACACATGATCCAACTATGCACTGTCTGCAAGAGTCACACTTGAGTTCCAAAGACACAGAGATGGAAAATAAAAGGATAGAAAAGACATTCCATCCAAAGAGTAACCAAAAGAGAACAGAGATGCTATACTAATATCTGACAAGATAGATTTAAATTAAATAAGTTTACAAAGAAAAGCACTATATATTGTAAAACGTTCGGTACAGCAAGATGATGTAACAATTATAAACATTCACACGCCAGATGATAGACCATCAAAATATGTAAAGCAAAAGCTGGCAGAATTGAAGAGAGAAATAGTTCTAAAAATATTAGCAACTTCAATACCCCACTCACAACAATGGATAGAACAACCAGACAAAAGTAAGGAAATAGAAGACTTAAAATAAACCAATTAAGTGAGGGAGACACTAAGACATTCCTAGATAAACAATAGCTAAGGGACTTGGTGGCCAGTAGACCTTCCCTGCAAGAAATGTTTAAGAGACGTAATATTCAAAGCACCCTACCCAACAGCATACACATTATTCTCAAGTGCAAGCAAGACATTGTGCAAGCCAGTCCACAGATTCAGTCTCAGGATGCTGTCTGACCGTAACCAGATAAAGAGAGAAACTGGTAACAAAAGGAAAGATAGAAATTGATGAAATTGTGGAGAAACCAAACGACACATTCTTAAACAATGGATCAAGGAAGAAATCACAAGGAAAATTAGAAAGTAGTTGCAGGCGAGTTGTAAAGATGAAAACACAACTTTCCAAAACTTATGGGAAGTGCAAAAGTGGTACTTTGGGGGGAAACTGTAGTTACAAACATATTAAAAAAACAAAAAGGAAGGAAAGAGACAGAAAGAAAGGAAGACTAAAAAAGATCAAAGTACAGAACAAAGATAAGAAAATAGTTAGGGATGTCCTTGGTGGTCCATTGGTTAAGAATCTGCCTTCCAGTGCAGGGGACTGGGGCTCGATCCCTGGGATCTAAGATCCCACATACTGGGGAGCAACCAGGCCCATGTGCCGCAACTACTGAAGCCCAAGTAGAGAGTCTGTGTGCCGCAACAAAGGATCCTTCATGCTGCAGCTAAGACCCAGATGCAGCCAAATGAGTAAATATTTTTTTAAAAAAGAAACAAAAAACCAGAAAACAATAGGTTTTGGTGAGGATGTAAAAACTGGAATGCTCGTGCACCGTTTGTGTAAACATAAAATGGTACAGCTGCTATGGAAGATAGTTTAATGCTTCTTCAGAAAATTAAAAATTATCTGTGATCCAGAAATTTCACTTCTGGGTGTATATACCTGAAAGAATTGCAAGCAGGGTCTCAAAGAGATATTTGTATACCCATGTTCATAGCAGCCTTATTCACAGGAACTAAAACATGGAAGCAATCCAAGTGCGCACTTAACAGATGAGTGGATAAGCTAAAGGTGGTCTATACATACAATGAAATATTACCTTGTCCTTAAAAGGAAGGAAATTCTGCAATATGCTATAACATGGATCAACCTCGAGGACATTATGCTAAGTGAAATAAGCCAGACACCAAAAGACAAATACTGTAGAGTCTACTTAAATGAGGTACTTAGTCAAGATCATAATGGCAAATAGTATAACGGTGGTTGCCACGGGATTGAGGGGAGGGGAGATTGGGGAGTTGTTTAATGGGTAGAGGTTCAATTTTGCAAGATGAAAGAGCTGTGGGGACAGATGGTGGTAGTTGTACAAGAAAGTGAATGTGTATAATATCACCTAACTGTACACTTTAAGTCGGAATGTTTACAGCAACTTTATTCATAATTCCCCAAACTTGGAAGCAACCTAGATGTCCCATAGGTGAGTGCATTAACTATGATACATCCAGGCAATGGAATGCTATTCAGTCCTAAGAAACGAGCTCTCATGCCATGAAAGCTAATCTCAACAGCTAGAGAGGTGGACCATAAAGAAGGCTGAGCGTCGAAGAACTGCTGCTTTCCAGTTGTGGTGCTAGAGAAGACTCTTGCAAGTCACTTAGACCGCAAGGAGATCAAACCAGTCCATCCTAAAGGAAATCAACCTTGAATATCCACTGGAAGGACTGATGCTGAAGCTGAAGCTCCAAAACTTTGGCCACCTGATGCAAAGAGCTGACTCTTTGGAAAAGACCTTAATGCTGGAAAAGATGGAAGGCAGGAGGAGAAGGGGATGGCAGAGGACGAGATGGTTGGATGGCATCACTGGCTCAAGCGACATGAATTTTAGCAAGCTCCGGGAGATGGTGAAGGACAGGGACGCCTGGCGTGCGGCAGTCCGTGCAGTCGCAAAGAGTCAGACACAACTTAGCGACTAAATAGCAACAAATATATATATACTGCGTGACCCCAACCATATGACATCCTGAAAAGGAAGAAACTATGGAGACAGTAAATATAGCAGAGGTTGCCAGGCTTTTAGGGCACAGGGAGGGACAAACGGGTGGAGCGAGGATTTATAGGGCAGTGAAAATAAGACTATAGCAATAGACAGATACAAGTCATTATACATTTGTCCAAACCCATAGAAGGTATAATACCAAGAGTGACTCCTAAGGTAAACTATGGACTCCAAGAAATTATGATGAGTCAATGTGGGTTCCTTGATTGTAAAGCATGTCCCCCTCCGGTGGGGGATGTTGATCATGGAGGAGGCTATACACACATGGGGACAGCAGCATATCTCTATACCTTTCTCTCTATTTTGCTGTGAACGTAAAACTGCTCTTAAAATATTTTTTTTGTATTATTATACAAAATAATACAAAACTGCTCTTAATAAGAATTTTATTTGGCTGTACTGGATCTTTGTTGTGAGATCTTCAATCTTTGGTTTCGTTATATGGAATCTAGTTCCCTGACCAGCGATTGAACCCCAGCCCCCTGCACTGGGAACTCAGACCACCAGGAAAGTCCCTAAAATAAATTTTTTAAACCATAAGGATTTATCAGTTTTGTTTGAAAATTAATTTCAGAATGAAACATAATTTTTCTAAAAAGGGCTGTTGTCAGAATAAGTCTCAAACTTTCCCAATCTGCACCCCTATTTGACATTTTTAAATACTTTCATCCTTGTATACAAGTTGTCATTAAAATAATGCTCTATGGGTGTTAAAAAATATACAAAAATAGAAATCCAAAAAGGATGAACTTTTAAAAATAAATAGAAGTGAAAATTCTAGTATCTGCTGTCCACCGCTCCCCGAGGTCAGAGGGAAAAGAAATGAGCCCTGGCCGCAGGCCACTGGCCAGTGGGTGACTCAGGGAGTCTGCAGAGTTGGGGAGAAGGGGCAGGAAATGACTGAACTGCTGCTCAGTACCATAAACTCGACAGCTGACGTCAGACTATCAGTCTCAGGAGACACACACTCTCCTTCCTCTCCCCTCCCTCTGGAACCCTACCCAGATGACCAGCACAGAGGTGGCTCTGTTCTCTTTCCCACATAAACTACTGGCCTGAACTTTGTCCTGGCCGGGCTTTTGGCCTCCTTCCAGACCGCCCTTGGTGATCACACATCAACTGAAGTTCACCCAGGCAAACGTGCTAAAGAGGTGAGCTGTGAAATAAGACTTATCTCTACTCCTCCCAAGGTAATGCCTGGAACCTGGCTGGGGAAAACACTGGCATTTGTTAGGAAAATTACACTGGCCAGGGCCATCTAACATACATGTTTGTCCCCCAATGTCTTCTACCACGCTTCTGAAAAAAGGAGACTTCGGTCGAAAGCTGTTTTCCTGAAAATGAAGAGGTTTTTTTCCCCTTGCGCAGGTATTAGAACTTTTTTTGAAACAGTGTCTCCTTTTAAATTGCTATAACCTTATCACCAGCCCAGGTTTGATGCTTGATACAGGGTGCTCAGGGCTGGTGCACCAGAATGACCCAGAGAGAGGGAATCGGGAGGGAGGTGGGAGGGGGGTTCTGGAAGGGGAACACATCTATACCCATGGCAGATTCATGTCAATGTATGGCAAAACCAACATGATAATGTAAATAAAATAAAATAAAAATTAAATTAAAAGTAAATAAATAAATTGCTATAACCTTGTGAGTACATTATAAAACAAACACAAACTTACCCATTATAAAACATATACAAACCTACAAAGGTACACATACTGCCTTTAATCATCCTCAAAGGAAAAAATGAACAATCTGGTTGGTCACTAAGGTGCTCTCTACCCTAAACTTCTGATTTGGGGTGAAGTTTCACATGAATATTAGAGCTTCCCTGGTGGCTCAGATGGTAAAGAATTTGCTTGCAATGCGGGAAACCTGGGTTTGATCCCTGGGTCAAGAAAATAGGAATGGCAACCCACTCCAATATTCTTACCTGGAGAATCCCATGGACAGAGGAGCCTGGCAGGTTACTGTTCATGGAGTCACAGAGTCAGACAGGACTAAGCAACTAACACTTTCACATGAATACTATGGCAAAGTCCAAACGTCAAATTTATTCATTTTCTAGAGACTTGGTGAAATATAAAACTGTAGAGGAGAGGAGAATCTTGGTCACTCCCTACTTCACCCTCAGCCCTTTGAATTCCACTCAAATCAATGAAATGGCCTCAGAAGCCACAGATTAACTAGAATGTAATCAAATCTCTACTTCATTTTGTCAGTATAAGCTCACCATGCTAATCTCCTGAAAACCCTTGGATGAATTTAAGAAATCACGGGGACTTCTCTGGTGGTCAAGTGGTTATGATTTTGTGGGGATGCAAGTTTGAAGCCTGTTTGGGGAGCTAAGAACCAAAAAACCAAAACATAAAACAGAAGGAATACTGTAACAAATTCAATAAAGACTTTCAAATAGTCCACATTTTTTTTAAATCTTTTCTAAAAAATCACTGAAGATGCAGAATAAGGAGTGAATAAGGAGTAACCACGCTGTGGTTTTAAAATACTACGAAGAAGCTTTTCTGTTTCCTCAAGAAGTGACTCATTACGTCCAGTTATTGAAATAACAGATGCCAAGCAGCTAGCACATGCCTAGCACACAGCAGGCTCTCCAAATCCTTATGTAAAGAACCACAAACAAGCCAATACAAATACACAAATAGAAGTATGTTGAATAAGAAACCTTCTCATGGTCTCCATGCTCTCAACACACCCAGAAAACACAATAAGGATGTTGGTTTGAAGTTGGCACTGGAGGGAACAGCTCGAGTTGGAGAGTTTCAGAGAGGTTGGGTATTGGCACGAGTCCCCTGTGGACTCCCCTGAAAGGAATGTGTGGGAAGAGCCAGCACAGAACTCAGTTACAGTGGAGTGAGCTGCATACATCCCACCACCTCACCTGCACGCTGCTACCACTCTTTTGGAACCAAAAAGACAATTCCCCATCACTTGGAGCTGAAAGACATGTCTTCAGGACAGAATGGATGAGCAAGTGACTCACTCGCTAACCAGCAACAGGCTTATTGGACAGAGGGGTGAAGGCTTAACAAAACTTGATGGTGGTGGTTTAGTCGCTAAGTTGTGTCCGACTCTTGCAATCCAGTGGGCCGTAGCCGGCCAGGCTCCTCTGTGCATGGGATTCTCCAGCAAGAATACTTGAGTGGGCTGCCATTTCCTTCTCCAGGGGATCTTCCCGACCCAGGAATCGAACCAAGTTCTCCTGCATTGCAGGCAGATGACTTACCAACTAACTGAGCTATGAGGAGCTAGATGGATATGCAATAAAAGGGGGCTTCCCATATGGTGCAGTGGCAAACAACCCACCTGCCAATGCTGGAGAGGCAAGAGATGTGGGTTCGATCCCTGGGTCAGGAAGATCCCCTGGAGGAGAAGGAAATGGCAACCCAGTCAAGTATTCTTGCCTGAAAAATTCCAGGGACAGAGGAGCCTGGCGGGCTACAGTCCATGGGGGTCACAAAGGCTTGGACACAACTGAATGACACACCATAGAAGAGGGATTCATGGCTTAGCAGGTTTGCATCCAGAAACACAAACTGGGGGAGGTGATGATGTGGGGGGTGGTGTGTGGAGACATGAACGGTACTCTGAGGTTACAGACCGATGTGGGGCTGCAGGGGGTATAAACAGAGGGCAAGGGACTTTATCAAAATGCCAGGAGGGAAGGGCAGGCTTTTGAAAAGAACAAAGCTGCGTGTGGGCTGAAAAGGAGGGAATGCCGGCTGGGACTGTAAGCAAAAGATAATAGAGGAATGCAACTTTTTCTTCTTACAATATCTGAATTTCAGTTTATTTTTATCTCCCAGTCCCCATCTTCTGGGTCAACCTAGTAGATCTTCAAGAAGGCTGGCACTTTCAAATACCTGAAGGTGGTTCTCATAGACACCCTGACCCCCAGACCTTCATCACCGTGGGCCAAATATTAGACAAAGAGCCCTTTAAATAGGCCACGGTGAAAACTTCCCATTCTGGGGTATTTTTCTTCCTTCTGCCATCTACTGGTGGAAATGAAAATATCATAGCCGCCCACCTGGAAGTTTGGATCTGCAAATGGGTTTGAAAACACTTTTGTGTCATATACTTCTTTGTTGGGTGGAATACATCTTTTTCGAAGGAGAAAAATATATTATAAACAATGATTCAGTCTTCAATCAGTAAGCACTTGCTGAATGAATAATATGAAATTATACATGTACACATAATACACAAAGCGTATTTAGGATAAAGAGTAGAAACTTGGCATCAAATTTGGTCCCTTAAGAGCTGTATGACAAGCTGTATGGGCAAGCTATTAACGCTTATCCACTCTTCATCTGTAATAATACCAACAATAATGACAATCACAATGCCTAACACTTACTAATCATTACAAGGAAGAGCCACGGTATAAGTTCATTTAAACCTCACAAGATAGCTTTATTACTATCCGTGTTTCTTCAGATAAGAAGAAACAAGAAAAGGTTGAATACTTTGCCCAAGATCTCACAACTAGATAGTCCGGCTTCTTTGCTTATAACGGGGCCAATAATACCCACCTTTCAGGATTGTTCAAGGAGCTAGAGGCAAGTGTGAAGTTGCTGATACACAGTCCGTTACAGAAAATGACTTCACAGCCTGCCAGGCTCTGCAGGATGTGCAGAGTCACACCCACCAGAAGGCTGTGGTCCCTGCCCGCTAGGCGAGCACAATCACAATACAACATCAAGGCTGAGTTCAGCCCAGACACAGTACTGTCTTCCTGCTACCTGCCACAGTGGCGGCGAGAGAGCAGACACTGGAAAGGAGGGAGGGGACAGAGGTAAAAACCCAATAAAACCCGGTTCAAGACTCTGTGAGGCAGGACTTCCCTGGTGGTCCAGTGGTTAAGAATCCACCTTCCAGTGCAGGCGGACGTGGGTTCAATCCCTGGCCAGGAAACTAAGATCCCACACGCCTTGGGACAACTAAGCAGGTGGTCTGATACAGACCTCCAATCAGAGAGACTGCATGCCACCACTAGAGAAGGCTGGGCACCCCAACGAAGGCCCAGCACAGCCAAAATAAATTTTTAATAATTTTTTTTTAATTTTTGAAAAAGACTCTGTGAGGCAGATGGGAGAGATGCTTTTATTTCTGGGTTAACAAGTGAGAGAAATCGAGGGTCAGCAACTCCACAAGGTCACAGAGCTATGAACAGTCTCTCGACTGAAGACTGTGCTCCCACATCCGCTGTGCTCCACATGCCTCCAGCTTCTTCCAATCCCTAGATGGCACCCATCGGTTAATGAAGGATGGCATTTTGGGAAGGTACTGGGTGGACCGTGAACAGATAAAAACTTCAAGAATATGAACAGGTATCAGGCCCACCTCCTAGAGATTCTGGTCTCTATATGAGCCCACTTTCTCCCCCCCATCTCTCTACCATTTGACACAAGTCAGCTCTTCACTCTAAGTGAGACTGGTCAGTATGATTTCTCAGAGTTCAAGTTTCTGCGGTTATTTTTAGCTGGCGTTTTTAGTGCATACCTGGGACAGGTGAGGCATGAAAAGGAATGTAGGTGTGGGTAACCCTTGAGTCTCTAGTGCCAGGGTCTGGTCTCTTGTCATTCCGGCTAAAGAGGGGTGACTCACACCCTGATTTATTATCGGCCCCAAGGCTAGATTTCACCTTAAGAACTATGTGGATTAAAACTTGTCTACTCTCTGATTCTGCATTCAAGTCTTTGGAGCATACTTGCTTGATGTTATTTTGTTACCTGTTTTTGATAACATGGATGCCTCCGTTTTCTGTAACCAACACCACAGTCTTTGGTTCTTTCTGGTCTCATTCCTCAGGGCTTTGAAGGACCTGGGGTAGATAGCCTCGGATTTGGATTTTGGGGCTAGATCTGCAGGTAGGAACTTACCTGGAAAATACTCTGGCTATAAACCAGATGTTCCTATGGAGTCAGCCAAGTTCTAGGATCTCCATTTTTCTTGGCTGCACTACGTCTTCGTTGCAGCATGTGGGCCTGGTTACCCCATGGCAGGTGGTTATTTTATTTCCCTGATTAGGGATCAAACCTGTGTCCCCTGCATTGGAAGGTAGATTTTCAGTCACTGGACCACCAGGGAAGTCCTTCATCACATTTTTGAAGGACTGAGAATATAATAATCATAATCAGATCTCTCCCAGCAACTTCTAGAATCCTCTCAGACTGCCCCTAAATTTCAGACAGCCTGGAATTCTGGGCCTGCTTTAAGCCTAGAACCGCCTACTCGGCTGAAACCCCAGCCCTGGGATCCTATGTTGTTGTTCAGTTTCTAAGTTGTGTCTGACTCTGTGATACCATGGACTGCTGCACACCAGGCTTCCCTGTCCTTCACTATCTCCTGGAGTTTGTTCAAACTCATGTCCATTGAATCAGTGATGCCACCCAGCGATTTCATCCTCTGTTGCCCCCTTCTTCTCCTGCCCTTAATCTTTCCCAGCGTCAGGATCTTTTCCAATGAGTCGGCTCTTTGCATCAGGTAGCCAAAGTATTGGAGCTTCAGCCTCAGCATCAGTACTTCCAGTGAATATTCAGAGTTGATCTCCTTGCTGTCCAAGGGACTTTCAAGACTCTGATCCAGCACCCCAATTTGAAAGCATCAATTCTTCGGCGCTCAGCCTTCTTTATGGCCCAAGTCTCACATCCATACATGACTGCTGGGGAAAGCAAAGCTTTGTTTGGAGATCCTAAGACCCCTCCCTTCATAAGGTAAAGATACTTTCCACATCTCACTTTGGCTCAGCACAGAGGAAGTAAAACCAGGCTGGTTAGTATCATGAAATCATGATACAATGAATACTGTATAAAGTGGTTCTATGATTCAGATGAGAAATAAGGGAGAATTTTCTCTGGGGCAGCATCATTGACTACTGCAAGATAATTCCTCTAAGTCATATAAGTTAGGTGTGGGAATTGATTCCAACTGGGAGGCGGGGGAAGATGGTTGATTATTTTAAAGCCCTCAGTGTCCTAAATCAGGAAAGCAGAACTAAGGAATTACACCAAGATGGGACTACAAGAAAGGCTAGAGACTTCCTTCCCTACTTCTAAACCTAGACCCTTTGGGACCTTGACTTCAGACAATTTACATTTAAGATGTTGTTGTAAATTTCTGTACTTCTAGCCATCCTACCATTTCTGAAGACCTGTGTGCATGCATATTCAGTAGTGTCTGACTCTGCAACTCCATGGACTGTAGCCCACCAGGCTCCTCTGTCCATGAGTTTTCCCAGGCAAGAATACTAGAGTGGGTAGCCATTCCCTCCTCCAGGGCATCTTTCTGACCCTGGGATCAAACCCTCCTCTCCCGCATTGTCAGGCAGATTTTTACCACTGAGCCACTGGGGAAAGCTACTTCCTGTCTTCTCTCCATTTTCTTTGTAATTAACTCTATCTACCAATTGTATTCCACAATACAATCTTAACACCCCCCCTGAAAAAAATGTAGCAGTCCAGAAAGACAGTCTGTATTGGGTTGAAGTGTCTCCCCAAAATCCATGTCTATCTACATAGAATCCCAGAATGTGACCTTATTTAAAACTAGGGTCTTTGTAAATATAATGAGTCAAGAGGAGGTCATACTGGAGTAGGGTATGACCTAAATTCCCAATGCTGAGACAGATTGAGGGCAAGAGAAGGGGGTGACAGAGGATGAGATGGTTGGATGGTATCACTGACTCAATGGATAGTTTGAGCACGCTCTGGGAGATCGTGAGGAGCAAGGAAGCCTAGCGTGCTGCAGTTCATGGGGTCATGAAGAGTCGGACACAACTTAGTAACTAAAAACAACTAAATTCAATTACTGCACCTTTACAAGAAGGCCATGTAAAAGCACAGACACACAGAAGGGAAGGTTATGTGAAGACGAGGGCAGAGACTGGAGCTGTTTTCACGAGCCAAGAACCACCGGAAGCTAGAAGAGACAAGGACAGACCCTTCTCAAGAGGTTTCAGATGCAACATGGCTCTGGTGACATCTTGATCCTGAACTTCTAGATTACAGAACTGTGATCCAACAAACTGCTGTTCTTTAAGCCCCCTCTGTTGTACTTTCTTACACGTACATTGTACTCTGTGACCCCATGGACTGTAGCCCACCAGGCTCCTCTGTCCATGGAATTCTCCAGGGAAGAACCCTGGAGTGGGTTGCCATTACCTTCTCCAGGGAATCTTTCCAACCCAGGGAGCAAACATGGGTCTCCTGCATCGGAGGTGGATTCTTTATTGTCTAAGCCACTGTTACAGGAGCCCCAGGAGACTCAAGACTTCACAATCTTGCCCTGATGGACAGGGAGCATGAAGAGAAGCTTGATTAGTGATATAAACCCATAGCTTTGTCCTCATTTACACCTGGATCACGTTCATTTCTGTGCCTGCTGCCCTTCACAAGGACATCTCTGCTTGTTCTGAGGCTCTAGTTTATGGTCTGGACCCACCAATATGCCTGAAGACACATCATCTACCCTTCTTCTATCTTCCTAACCTAGCAAAGCATACTCTCAAGTACTTCAGAGAAAGCAACTAAGCTTTAGGTTTCTACCCTTTTTAGTCTTTGCAGAAATATGCATGTACCTGAGGGGCCCACAGACCTAGGTTTGGGATCCTATTTAAAAAGTTCAGATTTCTTCAGAATAGTTCATCTCCTCTTACCCACCACCCACAAAGTGAAGTCGTTCAATAGTGTCCAACTCTTTGTGGCCCCACAGACTGTAGCCTGTCAGGCTTCTCCATCCATGGGATGACCCAGGGATCAAACCTGGGTCTTCAGCGCTGCAGGCAGATTCTTTACCATCTGAGCTACCAGGGAATCCCACCACCCACAACCTGATTCAAATTCAGCCTGCTTCTCAAGTCTTCCACTGAATTGAAATCATCCATTGGCTTTTATCCAGTGGCTCAGAGGGAGACAGAGCTACCATTATCTAAGCTGCTCTGGATAGTCCCAAGAGGAAATACACTAATGGAGAATTAGACCCCAGTGGTAGGCACCCCACCCACCATATTTACAAAGATCTTCCTGCAATCAATGGTCCACTCGATTCCCACAGAGAATTTTACTGACATCTACTTTTCACTTCTTACTAAACACTTCAACTTTAAGAAACACAACATGCACTTTCCATTCAGATGTACGTGGAGGACTTCCCTGGTGGCACAGTGGGTTAGGAATCTGCCTGCCAATGCAGGGGACACAGGTTTGATCCCTGGTCCGGGAAGATTCCACATGCCTTGGAGCAACTAAGCCCATGTGCCACAACTACCGAGCCCGTGGGGTGATACTACTGAAGCTGGGGCACCTAGAGCCAGTGCGCCACAACAGGCCAAGCCACCGCAACGAGAAAGCTGTGCACCGCAATGAGTCCATGCAAGCCGCAACGACAGAAAGTCCACGCACAGCAAAGCCTTCTTCTGAGAAGTCTTTAACACGACTTCAAGGAGTCTGAACTTTTTTTATACTAATATTTAAATTTATTACTTTCCATTCAGAGTCATGAAACACAAACTGAGAGTGCTTAAGTACCACTGTTTTTTAGACATAAACATCCCTTTCCTTTACAATTACAGCTTGAGGGCTTCATTAGCCCAGTCCTTGACTTGCAGCTGAAAAAAGCACAGGTCTGTGTGAAGGGTGTGAAGGGACAGGAAGGCCTACACTCCTCGTGGCAGGAACGAGCACCCACAGTGGAGGGCCGGTCCGAGTCTCCCCATCAGCACTGTGGCCACATGCCACAGCAACAATGCGTGAACACACGAAGGGGGCCCAGTACTGTACGAGCCGGGCAGGCTGGACACAATGCTGACAGCTTTGGCCTGAGGAAGAGGTCCCATTCTCTCCTTCAATCCTCTTCACAGAACAGAAGGCAGAAATCAAGTCTTTATAAAAGAGATTAACGGCCTTTCCGTTTCTTCATTTTTCCTCCAGCCACCTTGTTCCTGACACCGATTGCACCTTCCGTGTCATCATTGTCCCCAGCATCTTCCCGTGAGCGCTTCTTCTTCTCTCCATGCTCCCTTAACTCCTGCAACAAACAGAAAGGACAGGGTTGATCGTGAACTACTGTCACTGATGGTAACACATCCTGGTCTCCATTCCATCAAATCAAACCCTGTACTTCCCTGGCAGACCAGTAGCTAAGACTCCTTGCTTCCAATGCAGGAGGCTCAGCTGGATCCCTGATCAGGGTACTATTAACAGACCCCACATGCTACAACTAAGAAACCTGGCATAGCTGGTAAGCTAGATAAATAAATAAAATCTTGATAAATTAGAGAATTCATTTATTAAACACAAACAAACAAACCCTAAGTAACTCCCTACCACTTCACATTAGCAAAAAAATAAAACCAAAATCCCAATATACAAAACTGTTAATCTAACTAGTCATCAAAGATAGAAAAATGAAAACAGGAAGCTACTATTTTCATATGGCAGACTAGCAAAGATTTAAGAAAATGGTAATACCTAGAACTGGTCAGGGCAGGGGGGAGGCACAGTGTCCCATATACAATGTCATGTACATCGTGTAAGCTGCTATAGCTTTCCTGGGGAGCAACTGGGCATTCTGTATGAATCTGAACTGTGTATTCTCCGCTCAACAATTGATTCTACTTCTAGGAATTCATTCTAAGGAAACAAGTGTGCAAAGCTGTACACAGTAGGATGCTCAACACAGTTATTAACTAAAATATATAAAACTGGGAAAAGCATGAACATGTATCAGTGGAAAGCATGTTATATATTCATAACAGAATCATTAAGGGATGGCATGAGAATTTTAAGATACTAGCATCTAAGATACCAGTCTCTAAAACCTACAAGTGGTGCTGTTTTTAAAAAGCTGAATTCATCCTCTTCAGACTACTAATTGTCTAGAACACATAATCTGATTTCCCTTGCCAATTGAGAAGGCAGTTAAGGAACTTTTGGTGACTAAGAAATTAGTCCTGCCGCCATGTTTACGCCAGTTTGGTAACTGAACCAAATGAGTGCTAATATGCAGCCTAGATGAAGTTTTTCGAATAGAGTTGAAAATGTGAAAGGAAAAAAAAAGTGATCACGTGAATCTCGATTAGTTGAAACAGAAAAAACAAGACACATTTAGATAAAGTCATATACAAATTGGATAAAGTCTCATTATGGCTAAAGAAAGAAAAACAGCCAAATGTAATCAACGGTTATCCGTTGGGGGTGGCCATTGAACTAAGTCTCTTCACCCCTCAGAGCAGCACGCCTGGGATGAGAGGCGAGCGGTCCCCTCTAGATCCCTCTGTCTCCACTGCTCCCGCTACAGATGCTCTCACGAACTACAATGTCCGTCTCAGCTTATCTGGTGCTCATAAACCCTGTCTCCAAGGTAACTACTCTCCCTCACCTACAGGTGAGGGACTGACTCTGAGAGGTCAGACACCTTGTCGAGACTCACAGATCACGTCTGCATCTTCTCATCTCAAGTTCAAAGGTTCTCCTGCCTCGAGTGAAACACGAATGGTAGCTGGGAATGAATGTGGTCACTGTGATCAGACAGTCCAAACCCTGATTTGACCATTTAGTTACAGGGTTGAAAGCAAACTGCCTGCATCTCTATGCTGTAGTATGCTCATCTTACACTTGGAATAAAATAATACCATTTATTGAGGATTAACACGATAAAGCGTCTTATATGCAGTTAAGTTGCCCAGAGGCTGGTGAGAAAAGGCATTGTAGGCGTTTCCCTGGTGGCTCCATGGTAAAGAATCTGCCTGCCAGTGCAGGAGACATGGTTTCGATCCTGGTCCGGGAAGAGCCCACATGTCTCAGAGCAACTAATCCCCCGCGCCACCACTACTGAACCTGTGCTCTGGAGTCGGTGCATCACAACTGCTGAGGCTCGTGCACCACAGAGCCCAAGCTCTGCAACAAGAGAAGCCGCCGCAATGAGGAGCCCTCGCACCACAACCAGAGAGCAGCCTCGGCTCGCTGCAACTAGAGAAAGCTTGTGCAACGATGAAAGCCCAGCACAGCCAAAAACAAACAAATTAACTTGAGTCGCATACCATTCGGGCAAATCTCTGGGCCTCAGTTACACGTTCTGTCAGCATCATGACTTCATCGTCCTGGGTTGGAAAGACAGGCAGTTTCTTCCCAATCAAGTGCTCTATGCGCTGGAAGAGCTCCACGTCGTACCTGAGGAAGGAAAGTTGACACGGCTCCGGCTGGCTGACAAAGCACACGTCTGTCTGTCCAGCCCAAAACGATGACACAACAGCAGCCACAGTTTTCAGTAACATCAAACCTATCACTCCTTTTCAGAATATTGATTAAATGCAATCTGCTGTGCACAGCCCAGCAGAAAACCACCCACCACATCCCCGACTCCCAGAAAAGCCTAGGACATGTGGCAGTTTGTTCCTTTAAAAACAAAGTCAGAAGAACAGTTATTGTAATATGGTGAGCTGAGGGAATGGTCACTGTTCTCTGACTCCAGACGTTAAAACAAATAACAGGGTTTTGCTGTATGTACTTCTATACACCAAGTACTCCGCTACACACATGCAGTAGAGTATATGCTCTTTACCTATACGTCTTCAGTCTTCATTAAAACCCTGCTAGGTTAGTAGTGGTGTTGGAGAAGACTCTTGAGAGTCCCTTGGACTGCAAGGAGATCCAACCAGTCCATCCTAAAGGTCAGTCCTGGGTGTTCATTGGAAGGACTGATGTTGAAACTGAAACTCCAATACTTTGGCCACCTGATGGGAAGAGCTGACTCATTGGAAAAGACCCTGATGCTGGGAAAGATTAAGGGCAGGAGGAGAAGGGGAAGACAGAGGATGAGATGGTTGGATGGCATCACCGACTCGATGGACATGAGTTTGAGTAAACTCCAGGAGCTGGTGATGGACAGGGAGGCCTCAAAGAGGTTCATGGGGTCGCAAAGAGTTGGACACGACTGAGTGACTGAACTGAAGTGAACTATTTCCATTTTACAAATGATGAAGGTGGGATGAGGAAGGCTTAGTG
The DNA here is from genome assembly GCA_007570785.1 of Antilocapra americana. Taxonomy (NCBI): domain Eukaryota; kingdom Metazoa; phylum Chordata; class Mammalia; order Artiodactyla; family Antilocapridae; genus Antilocapra; species Antilocapra americana. The sequence continues at coordinate 2,789,439 of ML663562.1, read as the reverse complement.
CCTGTTACAGTAAAAGGTGAAGTCAGGTCACTTACTGTGTGACAAAGGTAATAGCCTTTCCAGAGCGCCCAGCTCGAGCCGTCCGACCTACTCGATGGATGTAATCCTGAAACACAACGGGCAAGTAACTATGAGTCAGCCGGAATATGAATTAAAACTATGTATGTAAAGTCTTCCTGCCAACCTTTGAAAGAAAACAGATCTGTACTAGAACGTGGAGAAACAGACTGGCAATCTAATGAGATACATCTGCTTCACTTTTTTAATTCTCCTTGCAGCACAAAACTCACCCTCCTTTTCCTTTCTCTTATAGAAAAGATGAATCCACAAAGCACATCTCCATGGACACAGTCACAGATAAGAGGAAAACAGCCTGGGTCTAGAGGTAGACCTGGGTCACAGCCCTGCCTCCCCCCATCCCAACCAATGACACAACTGTCTGCCAGTCCCAGAACCTCCCTGAACCACGGTTGCTGTCTATAAGACGGGGGCACAAACACACTGCCAAACTCAGAGTTACTGTGAAAATCCATGTGAGAGCACCTTGTCTACAGCAGTTTAATACAAAGTCGAGTTGTTCTCAACTGGGGGCAGTTTTGTCCTCCCCAGGGAGCATCTATGAACTGTCTGGAAACATACCTGGTGGTCACAAAGTCACCTGCGGGTAGGGGCCAGGAATGCCAAGCATCCTACAATGCAGAGGGGAGCCACACAACAGAACTCCCAGCCTGAGATGCTAATGCAGTACACTCTGGGGGCTTCCCTGATGGCTCAGACAATAAAGAAATACTCTTTGGATACGATGGAATATTATTCAGCCATTTATATGAAGGATACCTTCCTGTTTGTGACAACACTGGCTAGACTTAAAGGTGTTCGACTCAGTAAAATAAGTTAGACAGGGACAAATACAGAGATCTCACTCATATGTGAAATCTAACAACAACAAAAAACTGAGCTCACAGATACCAAAAGCATGTTTGGTGGTTGCCAGAGGGATGGGTGGGTGTATGTGGAATGGGTGAAGGAGGTCAAAAGGTACAAGTTTCAGTTATAAAATAAGTAAGTCATGGGGATGTAATGTACAACATGCGGACAAGGGTTAAAAACACGGTGCCACACGTTTGAAAGCTGCTAAGGGAAAATATCTTAGAAGTTCTCATCAAAAGAAAATAAAAAAGTGCAACTATGAATGGTAAGTAACTAGACTTACTGTGACCATTTTGCAATATATACAAATATTGAATCGTCACATTTTATACCTGAAACTAATATAATGCTACATGTCAGTTACACCTCAATTCAAAAAAAAAGAAAAGAAAAGAAAGGAGGGAGAGAGAGAATTAGAGAGGAAGAAAGGGAAGGAGAAAGGAAGAAAAGAAAAATATTTTGGGCGAGAAATATTTTGGGTCAGCAGCAAGACTCACCTTGGAATGGGTAGGAATGTCAAAGTTAACGACTACATCCACATGGGGTATGTCCAAACCTCGACTTGCAACATCAGTTGCTAGAAGAATGGAACGAGCCTTAGCCTTAAATTTGTTAAGGGATCCCAGACGCTTGCTCTGAAATAATGAAAAGAAAATGGAAAGAATTTTCATCTTGAAAATCTAAGGAATCTTGGAAATCCAAGACACACAAACTAGACACATTAAATAGATACAAGAACCAAGAAAGAAATTTTTTAAAGGTTTCCCCTTCAGTTTAAGGGCTTCACAGGTCAAAAGGAAACATGGAAGCAATTTGAGAAAAAAAAAGGTCTCAGACTAAAACTGGAAAATACTAACATAGAACATTGTTAAACATGACAGAAAGGTAACTGGGAAACAATTTACCACAGGGCTGAACAAACTGGGCTTCCACGGTGGTGCCAGTAGTAAGGACCCTGCCTGACAATGCAGGAGATATGAGACCTCCTCCAGGACCCCCTGGAGAAGGGCATGGCAACCCATTCCAGTATTCTTGCCTGGAGAATGCCATGAACAGAGGAGCCTGGAAGGCTACAGTCCATCGGGTAACACAGAGTCTGACATGACTGAAGCGACTTAGCATGCACGCAGGCTGAATAAATCAATTCTACAGCTTCCATACCAGACAACTACCTGTGGAATATTCTAACTGGAGCCTCCTGCTATCCTGAAAGGAGGAAGCAGCACTGACAGCAACACTTTAAGGCCACTAATACCAGGACAACTACGGGAAGATGCATTAGTGTCACATGCTGCTACTGCAGAAACCTCCTGCTGTGAGGTTTGTCTTTCTCATGCCACCACTAACGATGCTGAAGAAGAGTTACCTGACTCATCTGTCCATGGAGGGGAATGGCGGTGAATCCAAGATTTCGGAGTAGCAGAGCTGTCCTCTGAGTGTTGTTACAGGTGCTGCAGAATATCATAAAGGAGTTCCCGGCCAATTCGTTCAGAATATAAACCAGGTAGGTATCCTAAGTCACAAAGCCAAAACAATATATGTAACTGAACCTGGAAGAAAGTCAGAGTCTTGGGCATATAAACAACGCAAAAGACTAAGCCTCTAGCTGCTTCTCAATTATCCAGACCCTCAGCTGGCTGCCCTGCACCCCTTAATCAGCTTTATCATTATCATCTTTGAGAACCATGAGTAACACACACAGCCTGACACCAAGCACAAGACGATCTGGGCTCAGCAAGCACGCAAAGCCCTTACATCAAAGGACAAGACTAGGGTCCGCTGCCCACAAAAAAGCCACATAATAAGCAGACCAAAGAAAAACTACTTCAAGGATGGGGTTAGAAAGGGATTATATCATGACTTCATTACTCTGGTTTAATACATTGTGAATTCCCGGAATGCTTGGCGTTATCAGTGATAAATGTAAATACGGCGGGAGCTCTAAAACAAACAGCACTTAGCTAATCAAGAGCTGACACTTTCAGACAGTGTGGTGAAGGAGGAGAGGGAGAGGCAAGAATGATCAGAGTAAACACTCTACCTTGAACTTGGAAGGAATAAAAAGATAATACTGCTGCAACTTCTCAACCGTCTGGTACTTGGAGGAGACGGCACATTTCACGGGGTTCTTCAGAGCCGCTCGCTGAAGTTTTTGCACCTGGAGAAAGGACACCTAAATTAATACGTTGATTCCTAAGTGCTCTGTTTTTATTCTTGTTACTGGGACTGTTTCTACTTATCAATTCTTATAAAGAAGAAAAGGGAAGTCCTAGAAAAGTTCACCTTCTTGGTCATCGTAGCAGAGAAGAGAAATGTTTTCCGATCCCGGGGAATCACTTTGAGGATCTTGTCAACCTAAGGCAGAAAGCAAAGGATACCGACATGACATTTACACTGGACACCTGCAAATGTATTATGTGAGGGAGATGAGGGGTGACAACCTAAATACATCACAGCGGGGGTTGGGGAACTCAAACCTTCAATTCAGTTCAGCTAAAACTTACTGAATATATACTATCAGGTAGCACACCCGACACTATCAAAAATAATGCCAATCAGAGAAGAACACTTTAAATCAGTACAGTATAGCTAATCTGAGAAAAGGAAAGAATAAGCATTAATCAACTAATTAAGTTATGAAGAACTGCTTGTCAAAGAAAAGAAAGAAGACGTCAAAATCAAATGAAATGGAAAAGAAAATCTGTTTTTGATATTTCTTATCTCTAAAATCAAAGTCAGACTATATATATCATATATATGCTTTTTGCCCAACTATTTGTTTTTCAATTGAAGTAGAGTTGATTTACACCGTTTCAAGTGTACAGCAAAGTGATTCACATATATATACTCTTTTTCAGATTCTTTTCCAGTGTGTGTGTGTGTGTGTGTGTGTGTGTGTGTGTGTGTTGTGTGTCTGGCTCTTTGCAACCTCATAGACTTTAGCCTGCCAGGCTCCTCTGTCCATGGAATTCTCCAGGCAAAAATATTGGAGTAGGTTCCCATTCCCATCTGCAGGAGATCTTCCCAACCCAGGAATCACACTCATGTTTCCTGCATTGCAGGCAGAGTCTTTATCGTCTGAACCACCAAGGAAGCCCTCTTTTCCAGCACAGGTTATTACAAAATACTGAATACAGTTTCATGTGCTATATATAGTAGGTCCTGTTGTCTATTTTATATATAATCGTCTGTATATGTTAATCCTAAATTCCTAATCTATATCCCCATCAAAAGTCAGGCTATATTCTAAAGAGGATGCTGAGACCATTTACAATAGCCAAGAAACGAAAGCAAGCTAAATGTCCATCGACAGATGAGGGATAAAGTGGTGGTACATTATACAATGTAATAGCACTAAGCCATTAAAAATGAAACAATGCCATCTGCAATAACATGGATAGACCTGAGATTATTATACTAAGTCAGACAAAGACAAACATCCTATAATATCACTTACATGTGGAATCTAAAAAACATTACAAATTAATTTATTTATGAAACAGATTCACAGACACAGAAAACAAACTTAAGGTTACCAAGAGGAAGCAGGGGAGATAAATTAATAGTTTCGGATTGGCAGATGCAAACTACTGTGTATAAAGTAAATAAACAACAAGATCCTACTATATAGGACAGGGAACTATTTTCAATATCTTGTAAGAAACTATAATGGAATAGAATGGGGAAAAGAACACACACACATATACACACATAGATATATGTATAACTATATCACTTTGCTATATACCAGAAACACTGTAAATCAATAATGCTATTTCAAAATTAACTAGATTAAATTTAAAAGCAACAAGGATACCAGCACAGGGACACAGTCATTATTCTGTAATAATTTTAAATGGAGTATATGGAGCATATGAAGCATATGGAGCACTTCACAAGCTGGAATCAAGACTGCCGGGAGAAATATCAATAACCTCAGATATGCAGGCGACACCACCCTTATGGCAGTAAGTGAAAAGTGAAAGAGGACTTAAAAAGCCTCTTGCTGAAAGTGAAAGAGGAGAGTGAAAAAGTTGGCTTAAGGCTCAACATTTAGAAAACTAAGATCATGGCATCTGGTCCCATCACTTTGTGGCAAATAGATGGGGAAACAGTGGAAACAGTGTCAGACTTTATTTTTGGGGGCTCCAAAATCACTGCAGATGGTGACTGCAACCATGAAATTAAGAGACGTTTACTTCTTGGAAGCAAAGTTACAGCCAACCTAGATAGCATATTGAAAAGCAGAGACATTACTTTACCAACAAATGTCCGTCTAGTTAAGGCTATGGTTTTTTCAGTAGTCATGTATAGATGTAAGAGTTGGACTAGAAAGGAAGCTGAGCACCAAAGAATTGATGCTTTTGAACTGTGGTGTTGAAGAAGGCTCTTTAGAGTCCCTTGGACTGCAAGGAGATCCAACCAGTCCATCCTAAAGGAGATCAGTCCTGAGTGTTCATTGGAAGGACTGATGTTGAAGCTGAGACTCCAATACTTTGGCCACCTCATTCGAACAGCTGACTCACTGGAAAAGACCCTGATGCTGGGAAGGATTGGGGGCAGGAGGAGAAGGGGATGACGGAGGATTAGATGGCTGGATGGCATCACTGACTCGATGGGACATGGGTCTGGGAAGACTCCGGGAGTTGGTGATGGACAGGGAGGCCTGGCCTGCTGCAATTCATGGGGTCACAAGGAGTCGGACACAACTGAGCAACTGAACTGAACTAATATGGAGCATAATCTATAGAAATACTGAAGCACTATGTTGCACTCCTAAAAGCAATATAATATTGTAAATCAACCATCTTTCAATTAAAAAAAAAACAGCAAATATGTTAAATTAACTGACAATGGTAATTGCTCCAAAAGGCAAGTGAGCTGTGAATCAGACTTTGAAACAGGGCACCTGAGAAGTTCTAAGAGGAGGAAAGACGTTAAGAGCTCACCTCTGTCTCAAAATCCATATTCAAGATTCGGTCTGCTTCATCCATAACCAAATACTTAAGGGCTCTTAAGTTGAAACCTTTCGTATTTTCCAAGTGGTCAATCAGTCGGCCAGGAGTTGCTAACAAGAAAGGTTGAGAACATGTTTAAGAAAAAGGACAGAAAGGGAGTGACCTACCTCTCCTAACCAGAATTTCAGAAATTAGAAAAAAAAATTAAAAAATTAAACAGGGTTACAGACACCCTTTGAACACTTTCCACACAAATAAATTAAACATAGCATCAGTAGATTTTTCTCAAATTCATCCTCACCAGCACCTTTTACTGGTGTCAGTTACTTACCTATCACTATATGTGGTTTTTTGGCCAGGGCCAGAGATTGGGACATTGAATCAATTCCACCTACAATCACAGCTACAGAAATAAAAAGAATATTAAAAAGAGACCCTGAATTTTGTTTCCATAATGCACTAAACATCTTTTAAAGCCAATGTCAGATTTCTACTTTCATTTCTCTTCCCTTACAATGACAACTTTCCCCGAAGCTAAAATACCCAATCAGCTCTTTAGGTCAATGAACTTATATTAACAACACTTCCTTTCATTCCCTTTCACATTCATTCTCCACCTGTGAAGAAACTGTTAAGATTCTTTTCCTCCCAACACTTACCACATTGCACCCCAATAGAAGACCCCAGGGCTTCAAACTGCTCTGAGATCTGAAAGGCCAGCTCCCGAGTTGGGGTGAGAACTAAGGCAAACAGACGCTGGGGTGTCTCCAACAATGCATTGAGAATGGGCAGAGCGAAGGCTCCAGTTTTCCCAGAGCCGGTTTCTGCCAGCCCAATGATATCACGACCTAGAAGACAAAGAATATATATAATAGCAAAGAAATGCTCTCTGCACCATTTCCATATTGGTGGAAATATGACCAAATGCTGGGCACAACACAGATCATGAATAAATATTTGATGAATTGAGGGGAGGAGGAGGTTGATCAGACAGAAGACACAGTCTCTGTTCCGAATAAGCTCAAAATCCAGAGGTAAAAAAACATAATACATACTAATATGATAGGTCCCTGTAGGACAGGGTGAAAAAATGAAGGAGCAACTTACTGCTTGGAGGAGTCAGGAAAGGCTAACAGAGCTGACAAGCAAATTAAATCTGGAGGTCGGCAAAGAAAGGACAGTCTCGGGTGAGGAAAGAGGCTTTAAAGAACACAGAATGAGTAAGGAGAGGGAGAAGTACAACATGGCAAGAACACAGAAGTCAAGGGGGAAAAAGGAGAAGAATGAGGAAACCCACAGCCATGCTAAGGAGTTTTGATGTCTTCCTTTAAGACAGAGGAACTGAAGGATTTTAGGCAGAGAGTATCATGGCCTTTAAGTATCAAAACTCTTTAAGACTTCCCTGGTGACTGAGATGGTAAAGAAGCTGCCTGCAATCCGGGAGACCTAGGTTCTATCCCTGGGTCGGGAAGATCCCCTGGAGAAGGAAATGGCAACTCACTCCAGTATTCTTGCCTGGAAAAATTCCATAGACAGAGGAGCCTGGCGGGCTACAGTCCGAGGTTCACAAACAGTAGAACAGGACTGAGCGACTAACACATGACATGACATGACTCTTTAAGAAGATAAACCCCAGGCCTGATGGCATAAAGAGAAGCCAAGGAGCTTAACAGTAATCGCTGTTTATACTGCTCCTCCTGAGGGAAGAATGCCAGAAGTAATTCCTTAAGAATGGTCTATTATTGCCAATCAAGCCATAACTGAGAAGATCTGGCAATTAATTCCCAAGCCAAAACCACTGTCTCTAGGTTCGCTGTAGCCCCTAAGGCAGCAATCTTTGGCCAGGGCCAGAGACTGGGACACTGAATCAATGTCCCAGCACCCAGGGGAAAGGTTTCCTTCAAGTAATGACCACCACACTTGATTGCTGAGGATTCCTCACCTAGAAATTATCCCTGAAGCAACTTGAACATGACTCTCTTCCTTACACTCTAAAGTGACTTCAAGGGCCAAAATGGGGAAAGCACAGGAAAATGAGACCTCAGAGAGGATACGAGAGGAGCTAGCCTGAACGGAGGCCAGGTGAAGTAAGAGTCAGAAAGTAACAAAACAAAAATGAACAGTCACTGTAAATCAACTATATTTCAATAAAATAAAAATAAAAGACAGAAAGTAACAAAAGGAAATCTGATTGGCACAGAGGTTTCTACCTTGGGAAACTCAAAGGCCATAAACTGAGATACAGGCTACAAAGAAATTAATTCTGGTGAGAAAAACAAAGACTCCGGTTTGGATACAGGGAACTTGAGATTCCTGCAAAAACTTGGAAAGAAGTATCTAAAAACCACATGGACAAACTTGTTTGGAGTTCATCCAAAAAAATATAGGCTCGAAATACAGATGTGGGAGGCAAGAGCATCGGACCAGTGGTGCTCCCTCAGGGGCAGATACATCAGAGTAAATCATGAAATTTTATATCTTTATATGCCTAGGTCTCACACCTGGAAATTCCAATTCAGGAGGTCTAGGCTGGAGCCCAGAAATCACTAGATTTTTAAAAGATCCACAGGTGATTCTAATGAGCACTGGCTGAAACTCACTGATGCAGACAGCATTAAAGCTTCAGGACTGAATGAGAAATCTTAGTAGAGTTTTATAGCGAGAGTAAAAAAGGATGGAGAGAGAAGAATTAACACTGCAAGGCAAAGGCAAAGAACCAGAAGAAACTGAGAAAGAAATGCTGGAAAGACAAAAGACAACAAACCACCTTGCAGAAAGTAAGCTCATTAGCACTGCAGAATTATTTCTTAAAAAGCCAAAAAGCCACAAACCTTTTATCTTTACTGACCATACTTTATTTCACTTGAAGTAGGGAAAGCAATGGCTCTCAAATGTGGTAAGTATTTAACTGAGTATGTGCAACTTTACACTGAACCTGAAACAGGCCACATACTTAATTTCAACCTACCTTGTAAGGCCAAAGGAATAGCTTCAATCTGGATCTTTGTGGGCTTTGTCCATCCCAACTGGTCACAAGCTTCACACAACACATCTGTCACACCCTTAGAATTCAGAAAAACACAGCTTAGCAAAGGACAACACACACTCGCCTCCCACACAACTAAAGGACTGTCAGGGAAGCCTTGCTGGTGACACGTGCATCTCCTACATTTTGATTCAAAAGGTATTTATTACAGATGGTGACTGCAGCCATGAAATTAACAGGCGCTTACTCCTTGGAAGAAAAGTTATGACTAATCTAGACAGCATATTAAAAAGCAGAGACATTACTTTGCCAACAAAGGTCCATCTAGTCAAGGCTATGGCTTTTCCAGTAGTCATGTATGGATGTGAAAGTTGGGACTATAAAGAAAACTGAGAACCGAAGAATTGATGCTTTTAAACTGTGGTGTTGGAGAAGACTCTTGAGAGTCCCCTGGACTGCAAGGAGACCCAACCAATCCATCCTAAAGGAAATCAATCCTGAATACTCACTGGAAGAACTGATACTGAAGCTGAAACTCCAACACTCTGGCCACCTGATGCAAAGAACGGATTCATTGGAAAAGACCCTGATGCTGGGAAAGATTGAAGGCAGGAGGAGAAGGGGACGACAGAGGATGAGATGGTTGGACGGCATCACTGACTCAATGGAGAGGAGTTTGAGTAGACACCAGGAGTTGGTGATGGACAGGGAAGCCTGGCATGCTGCAGTCCATAGGGTCGCAAAAGAGCCAGACACGACCGAGCGACTGAACTGAACTGACTCAGTCTCCTCCTTAACTTTGAGTACTGGGACAGTAACTCAAGGCTGTCATCACTCTCCACTCACCAGGGACCAAGCCAAGTTCTTTACGTGGGTTACTTCGTTTAATCTTCACAGTTCTATGAGATACTTATCATAATCCTCAATTTACAGAGGTGGAAGGTCAGGCACCGAGATACCTTGCATCTAGTCACTGACTGGGTCAGAATTCAAACCTGGCTCATCGGAATCCTAAACCCAAATCAGACAGGTCGCAGTGGACAATATCCTGCACAAACACAGCGTTGCCACACCAAGTGGAGCTGAAATGGGCAAATGGGGCTCCCGGGCCCGGCCTCCCCCCAACACCACCCAAACTCGGAGTTGAGGGCGGGCCCTCGTCCCGAACCTGAACCTCGGGTAGGGTACCCCGGGGGAAACCTGAGCTAGGCCCCGGCTGCTTCCGCACACCACAGGCCTAGATGGAAGGCAACCGGGCTCTGCCGGCGCCTGGTGCCGGAAAAACAAAGGGAAGCTGGCATCATCCACTCTCACCAGGTCTTTAAATGTTTTCGTTTCTTCCTCCTCCACCGCCGTCTGCGGCGCCTCCACGCTTTCCGGGGAATCGTGCTCCCCGGACGCCGCCATGTCGTCCGCGGACTCCGGAAGTGGGTCGGCGGGCGGAGGATTCTGGGAAACGTAGTTTTAGCGCTCTCCGGCGGCGGCGTGTGGTGGGCGCCCCGCTGCGGGTTTGCCCAGGATTTGCACCCGCCGGCCAGGCAGGAGGGGCTTCGCGGACAAGCACAAATATTTTTTTTTTTTAAAGGGGAGGGGGAGGATGGATATAAACGTTAGGACTTGTGGAACTGAGCCAAAAGCAGAAGGACTTGATGCCCAGGGTCTGCAGTCAGCCCTCCTTTTATTTTTCAGTCGCTAGGTCGTGTCTGACTCTCCGCGACCCCGTGGACTGCATCCTGCCAGGGTACTCTGTCCATGGGATTTTCCAGACAAGAATACTGGAGTGGGTTGCGATTCCCTTCTCCAGGGGCTCTTCTGGACCCAGGGGTTGAGCCCACGTCTCCCGCGTTGCAGGCAGATGGGCTTCCCTGATGGCTCGGTTGGTAAAGAATCCGACTGCAATCCAGGAGACTCCGGTTGGATTCCTGGGTGGGGAAGATCTGCTGGAGAAGGGATAGGCTACCCACTCGATTATTCTTGGGCTTCCCTTGGGGCTCAGCTGGTAAAGAATTCGCCGGCAACGCTGGAGACCTGGGTTCAGAAGATTCCCTGGAGAAGCGAAAGGCTACCCACTCCAGTATTCTGGCCTGGAGAATTCCATTGACTTTACAGTCCATAGAATCACAGAGTCGGACAGGCTTTCTTTTGGCTCTGTGTTAAAATAAATCCTGTATCTGGTGTTTACCCTAACAACACTCTTCCCATTATAGTTCTTTTTTTACATATCAGAAAGAAGGCCGCAGGGCCACCGAAATGCCAGACTCAATTACTGGGTTACTGATGCCAGCCTATGACTGTCATTGAAACAATGCAAGAAGAAGAAATCAAGATCCCAATCCCTTTGTTCCCCATGGCTGACTCCTGACTGCGAGCCTTCCTCTTACAGAAGCCCTAGACTCCTCATGGAGGATGGCACAGATTTTGAGACATGAACCCACTATGTTCCCCTCTCTGCTGGCTGAGAATTAAAGCCACCTTTCTATTTCTTCCAAATTCTGTCTTTGTATTTCTTATTCGGCTTCAGTGGACAGAGAAGGCCTAGATTTTGGCCAGCAACACTCCTCCTGTTGTGAAAAACCAAAATTCACCCGAGTATGAGACAGGCTAGGACCTGGGACCTGGGACCCTTTGCTGCAGTGCTGACACCTCCATTTGTTGAAGAAGAGACTTTCAGAAATATCATTTTCCATGATCACAAGCAACTTTTCCCAGCACAGAATTCCTCTGCCATACAGATTTTTCTGTAAAAGCAAAGAGAGAAGGATTTACTTTGCTTCCCTGAGGCTCATGCTCTGATTTCATGTAGGAGAGTGGAATGGAATTAAAAGTTCTGGGTGAAGGTGGAAGACTGCATTGGAAAGTTCAAGACAGCAGAGCAAAGAGGCCTGGAAAGGGGATCCAGATGGAAATGATTGACCCTGTGTATAATACAGGGTCTAAAGTTATCCAAGTTTTGTTAAAATGTGTTACAGGAACCAAAAAAAAAAAAATCACACAAGATTTCTGGGGCTCTATCGTTCAGTTGCTAAGTTGCGTCAGACTCTTTTCGACATCATCAACTGCAACACACTAGGCTTCCCTGTCCTTCAGTATATTCCAGAGTTTGCTCAAGCTCATGTTCATTGAGTCAGTGATGCTGTCTAACCATCTCATCGTCTTCTGCCTCCTTCTTCTCTTAGTTTCAATCTTTCCCAGCGTCAGGGTCTTTTCTGGGGCTCCTCTAAAGAGAAACAGATTCAAACCAACAAGCTGCTATTATCATAGCAAATTGTGCCCACTTTACCCAAGGGAAAAGCTCTTCTATGTGTTTTTTAATTTTTTGTTTTTAACTTTTTATTTTGTGTTGGAGTATAGCCCATTAACAATGTTGTGATAGTTTCAGGTGGACAACTAAGGGATTCAGCCATACATATGCATGTATACTTCTGTGTGTTCTTGGATAATTCAGACATGGGCTCTTTTTCAAACTTCTGGTGCCAGCACCCACCTTGATGACAGAGTTCATGTCAGATCAACAGGGTGAGCACAGGCAGGTCTAATCAAGAGGACTGTGGGCTTTGGAGTCCAAGTCTGGAGTAGTTTGGATATTCACATTCTGGTCCTGGAAATAATAGAGGTCCGTTCTAGTAACTGAACCACGTCATATCCTGTACTTTCAGAACAATGAGAAACGTTAAAGAGGAAATCCAAATAAACACTCAAAATAAGGGGCAAAGCAGCCCTGAAACAATACACTGGCTCCAGGAGGAGAGGTCGAAGTGACTGACCCCACCTCCCTTCCCCCGGAGAGCTTTTATTTCTTTCAATTTTTTTTTGTTGAAGTACAGATGGCTTACCATCTTGGGTTAGTTTCAGGTATACAACAAAATGATTCAGTTTTATATGCATATATATATATATATATATATATACACATTCTTTTTTAGATTCTTTTCCATTGTAGGTAATTATAAGATATTGACTCTAGTTCCCTATGCCATACAATAGATCCTTGTTGTTTATCCTGTTTTCTATATAGCAGTGTATATATGGTTTGTTTTTAATTGAAGGGAAACTGCTTTACAATGTATATTGGTTTCTGCCATAAAACAACTTCAGTCATCATTACACACACACACACACACACACACACACACATATATACATATATCCCCTCTCTCTTGAACCTCTATCTCCTTCCCACTTGCTTCCCACCCCTCTAAGTCATCACAGAGCACCAGACTGAGTTCCGTTTTACACAGCAGCTTCCCTCTAGCTATATGGTTTACACATGATAGTATATATACGTCAATGCTATTTATTCAATCCATCCCACCCTCTCCTTCCCCTGTATCTATTAATCCCACGGTCCTAATTTATCCCTCTCCCTCCAAAAGGTTTTCCAGGCCTTCATGCACCCCTTCCTCTGCACATACAAAAATATATGTATTAAAAACTATAGTTTATGACTGATGCATTAACATAAACATGTTAATATTATATATTAAAATATTTTCTTTGACTTAAAAGTTATCTGTTTCATTTGATATTTTAAAAGAAAGGAAACTTTTATGTGGGCCTCTGAAAGTATAGTGGGCTCCCAGGCGCAGTGGCTGTTGTAGCTGGGGGATAACTTGTAGCTAGTGGATAAGGGAAGGGCGTGAGGACCACAGGGAAGCCTTCAACAGGCCAGTGACATGGGCCGCTGCAGGGTGAGAGCTTGTGAGGATAGAGGTGGCTCCTGGACCAAAGTAACACAAGCTTTTGATTCAAATAAGAATCTGTTCTTAATTAGTTTCTGCTCAAGCTCTTCCCAGGAGCTACATACCCTATAGTCTATTTTGGAGAAAGCTCCTCTAAAGCAATGCTCTATACTCATCAGGAAGCTAGCAATGCAAAACTTAATCTATCAAAAAGTTATCTTTAACTTATGAATTCTTCATTTTTTTTAAAAAAAATTTTTGGCTGCCCCAGGCATCTTGCAGAATCTTAGTTCCCAGGCCAGGGACCAAATCTGTGCCCCTTGGAGTGAAAGCATAGAGTTCTATCCACTGGGCCATCAGGGAAGTCCCCATAACTTATGGATTCTGTAATTCTGTTATGGATATGTATGTCCAAGAGAAGAAAGGACACTAATGATGTCAGAGAAGATTTCAGTCTCCATGGAATCAATAAAAAGATGACATATAAAAATACTTTGTTATCTAACCAATTTGTGTCTAGAGGAAAAAAAAGATAACTAGTCCTGGTTATTTCTTTCTTTCCTCCTTCTTTTTGACTACAGTTTGAAAAGTTTTTTAAAACATAGAAAATCTGTATGTTTCTTTCTTTATGTTTAACAAACATTCTCAAACACTATGGCAGACCGTGGACTACACACTAAGAACTGGAAGTAAGCATGAAATTTATACTCCAGGGAGGTTGGACAGCCTATGTTTTAAATAACAAAAGTAAGTAAATAAATAAATCTTCACAATCAAGCACGAAAAACAGAAACAAAAGGAGGAATCAAAAGTGAGATGCATGGTTAAAAGGAGAAAAGCAAGATGCTGCAGCAATAAATGATGGGATGAACTGTGAATCAGGGACATTTTCCTCCTAGAAGGGACTTTTAGACTGAAATTTGGAAGATGAGCACCATTGACTGGCTGTGTAGGGTGCAGAGAGTAGTTTGCAGGCAGAAAGAATCTTCCAGGCTAAGCTTTGCAGTGGAGAAAAATCAAATGAAGCTTATAGAGATTATAATATGGTGGTTTATGATGATGCTGGAGGTATACGTGGGGACCTGAATCTTTAGGGCCTTATTTCCCTGGTGGCTCAGATGGTAAAGAATCTGCCTGCAATGCAGGAGACTTGGGTTCCATCCCTGGGTTGGGAAGATCCCCTGGAGGAGGGCATGGCTACCCACTCCAGTATTCTTGTTACTGAGTCAAAGCTCTATCTGCTCACCACATGATGGGCCAATGAATCTGAGAGACCAGAGTTTGACGCAAGGAAGCGACTTTAATCAGGGAACCAGCTGAATAAGAAGATGGCAGGCTAGTGCCTCAAAATTACCATCTCGTTGGGGTCTGGATGTCAGGTTCTTTTATAGGTCAGAGATGGGGCGAGATGAGGAAGCAAAGTAAAAAGGCCATTAATCTTGCAAACATCTCCTAGAATGACAAGCCTCAGGCAAGGGATCTGCTGATTTCTTCCTTGCTGTCTACTGGTGGATAGTGTTCTGAACAAAGGCACTTTAGTTTACTAGAGAGGCAGGATTCTCTGAGGCAGGCTGTTCTGTATGATTATATTAACACAAGCAATGAAGAGCAAGTCAAAGAAGCAGTTCTAATATGCAGTCAGGATTGGCTTCTTCTCTGCAACATTCTTGCCTAGAGAATCCCGTGGACAGAGGAGACTGGTGGGCTACAGTCCACGGGCTTGCAAAGTGTCAGACACAACTGAGCGACTAACACTTTCACTTTCATATTCCAATGAACGTTAAGACATGAGCATCTGGCTTTCTCCTCCACACTTGTTTCTCTCTGCATCTCTTCCTCTCACCTCTTCCTTTCCTCCAGCCTCCGCATCGGCAAGCGCTGTACACTTGGCTGCCTAAATTTGTCTGGAGTCCCTCTACTTCTCCTGTCTTTCCATCACTACCACCACAGTCGAAAATGAAGTTTATCATTGTCTGATTTCTTAGTAGATCTAAACATTAGGAGAGCAGTGACTACATTGATGGTCCCTGCCCTTCCCAGCGCCTTCCACAGAACAGGCATTCAGTAAATTGTTGTTCAATGAATAAATGAGAATGGTTTTCAGATAAGTCTCCTGTGAGCATGCTTGGCATGAGTAATCCCTTGAGTTTATTTATTTGCTAATTAGATGAATCACAGGGAATTCCTGAGTCACAAAAAAAAAAAAAAAAACGGAGAAACTGATCTTGGAGTGTGGTCATTTAACACGGCAGGCTGCAGCCACTCCTATGGTAAGCTCCACCCCATCCTCAGTGGCCAGGAGCAGCTCAACGTGGCAGTAAAGCCAATTTCTCTACCTAACTTGTCATTTTGCCCCTGAAACATTAGTCAGAAACCCTTGGTCCACTACCATCCTTAAGTCTTAAGGATAAAAGATTTTCACGTCCAGCACCTGAAAAAACCTGATGTCTGAGGTTTTAGAGAATTACAATAACGATGTCATAGATAAACGGAGATGTAAAAATCTGGGGAAAAGAGGGTTTAATTTGAAGTCAACAACAAGCAGGAAATTCACATATTATAATTCCTACAAACCACAAAGGCTAGAGTTTCAAGATCACTTCTTACTATGGAGCGGGTGATAAAGGAAAGGCAACTTTGACTCATTTCCTGATTTCCTGGTTGTTTGGTATTCCTTTCATATCAGTGTTCTTTTAAATGCATAACCAACTTCTTAGAAAACAAATTGCTAGAAATGGAGGTGTTTAAGAGATTCTTTTGGAAAAGAAAATGGCAACCCACTCCAGTATTCTTGCCTGGAGAATCCCAGGGACAGAGAAGCATGATAGGCTGCCGTCTATGGAGTCGCACAGAGTCAGACACAACTAAAGCGACTTCACAGCAGCAGCAGCAGCAGCAACAAGAGATTCCTTGGGACATCTCTGGTGGTGGTCCAGTGGTTAAGAATCACCTACCAATGCAGGAGACACAGGTTCAATCCTTGGTTGGGGAAGATCCCACATGCTGCAGGGCACCTACCTGCATGTACAGCAATGACTGAACATGTGCTCTAGCGCCTTCAAGCTGCAACTACAGAGCCCACGTGCGGCAAGGAAGAGCCCATGAACTGCAACAAAGACCCAGTGCAGCCAAAAGTAAGTAAAAGTCAATCCAGATACCATTGCCTCGATGAAATAATAAGTAGAGTACATGGCAGCTTCCAGCCATACTTTCCAATGGAAGCCTTTGAATTTTAGTAAAAGGGCTTGATATCTAAAAGTTCAAAATAATAGATAAAATAAATCATTAACTACTACCCTGGACAATTTCTCATGCTTGGTGATAGCCTGACATCTTTTGAACAGTTTTCCTGCGATGAGCAAAGTTCTCCCCGTTCAAGCCCTTCTCCTTAAGGAGAAACCAGAAATTCACTCTCCCACCCACCCTTGCACCTAAGTGTCTGTACCAAGCAGACATACCTCTCCAGAGCAATACAAAGAAGTGGATCCTGGCATGGGTGTAGGTGTCCACCTTGAGGGGGCAGCCAGGGTAATGGGTCTGGTGTCCAGAGTGTGTGAGGGACATGCACGCCAAGGCATCCTCGCTTAGCGACAGCAGCAGTGTAGTTTCTGCTAGCGTGCTGATCTCCAGGTTTGGGCATTGTTCCTGGCTGCATGGCCCCCAAACTTGACCTTCACTTTCTTGGAGATTCTTCCTCACTGTGCTTTAGTAAATTAACTAGCAATACATAAAGGCTAAACACAAATTAATAAATTTCCTTTCTGCTTGACTAGTTGAAAGAGCTTCTACTCTTCGAATGTAAGAAGGCTGACTAGCCAATCTGCTGAGGGAAAGGAACTGTGCTTCCCTAATGATACATCATTAAAACACCTGCCCCATACCACCCCTCTGTAAGCGGCCTTTCCTGTTGCCTGGCAAGCCCAGGGCATTTGCTCAGCCCACTCTCTCCCTCTCTCTCCTGAACATCCTCTCAACCATCCAATGCTCCTCTTTCCACTGTCACTTCCATGATTTCACTTCCTATTTCATGGGAAAATGAAGGAAACTTCAAGTTTTCTAATACGAGTAACCACGCCCATCTGATAACATGCCCTATCCTTCCTCTCATTGAGAGGATGTATTTTTTGGGGGGAGGGGGTTGGTTAGTTGGTTGGTTGATTGGGGCTTTTTGTAATCAAAGGGCCCTAAAAGTGGAAGAAAGTCAGAAAGTCAGAGTGGCACAGTAGGGAAGGATTCAGTTTAGAGGGTGAAAGAGGGTCACAAACCAAAGAATGCAGCAGCCTCTAGAAGGTAGAAAAGACAAGAAAAACAATCCTCTCTGAAATCCTCCGGATAAAATCATAGCCCTGTCAGCTACTTTATGTTAGCCCAGTGAGACCCACATTGGACCTCTGCCTGTAAGAAAATTAGTTTGTGTTATTTTAAGCTGCTAAGCTTGCAACAACTTGTTACAGCAGCAGTCACAAACAAATACACACCATCTCACAAACCAGACATTTATTTTCTTTGTGTCTGTGCTCTCGATCATCATTAGAACACAAAGTCAAGACATTTGACGGTGTTTGTTCCCTACTTTATGTTCAGTTAGAGAAGGAAATGGCAACCTACTCGAGTATTCTTATCTGGAAAATTCCATGGACAGAGGAGCCTGGTGGGCTATATAGTCCATGGAGTTTTAAAGAGTTGGACACAGCTTATCAACTGAGCACGCAGGCATGCTAGGCTCAGTGCCTAGAAATAAACTTAGCAAATAGCTGGCAAATATTTCCTCGATAACTATTTTGTTGAATGAAGGAATACCCACGTGTCTGTAGTGTGTATGCAAGGGGATGAGGAAGGACAGATGAAGCAGCCACTGTGATATGGAAAGTTCATAGGCTTGTGTGTAAAGGATATCATAAACTAAATTGAGCTTCTGGAGCAGGTTATCACCCTGGGCCAAGATTGGTCATCTCTGGTGCGGACAGAAGAACAGCTTTCCAAGTATAAGGTAGTCGTGTAGTGACAAGGTTCAGTCTGACAGTGGAAAGGAAAAACCTCTCTTGGCAGCTCTTGAATGTCCCCTGGTCCTGTTCTGAGATGTAAATTTGGATCAGCAACTTAACAAAGGTTACAGAACTGATCATACTGGAGAGGAGGGACAGGGTACCCCGAGTCACTCTAAAGTCTTCTCCTTTTCTGATAACATGCCTTTAAAAGGAGGCCTCCCAGGAGAGAAAGGCTATCGGAGGTCAGGAAGTTCCTTGTCAGCACCATGGATTTATGATTCAGCTGAAGAATAGTGCTGACCTAAGGCTGGGCGTGCATTCTTTTTTTTTATGCCAACCACACAGGTTTAAGAGCCTATGAAAGTAAAATGTCAATTTCAACTATCTTTCCTTCTGTTTCTCACCAGCGAAGGTCCTGCAAACTGGTTGGTTGGTGTGTGTTGATCTGATTCTTCCCTCCTGGTCACTCAAAGCCAGAAAACCTGTAGTTTCACGAAGGACATTCCCCTGGTCACTGCCCCATCCTGCTTATTGTTGCTGCTCACCCTCTGCCTTCTACCTTCCTCCCCCTCCCAAGCCTCTGCCCAGCCCCTGCCACTGCCACCCTCAGACTTCTAGATCTGGCCCTTTTTGTAAAGTCCATAAATTACTTCATTATTTTTTCCATGAAAACCACAGGATTAAGTTCATCTTAGCCCTTCACAACATCACCTTTCATTACCCACTGTTAAAATGAAACAAACGTCACAAGAACTCATCTCTGGGGCGTGTATTCAGAGTCTACTAAGAGCTAAGTAGTCAACAATGTCAAAACTACAGAAAAGTTAGAAAGAGTAAAAGTCCTATTATTTGACCATCTGCATGTTTTTCTTTTTTCTTTATTGTCTGTTAAAAAGAAGGCAAATCTTTTTATAAAATAAAATAAATCTGAAACAAATGAAAGACAAAGTCATTTTCTTATACTATTGCACTTTTTACAATACCACCTCAAACATTCAATATACTCTAAAATTCTTCTTAGGGGAAGAAAGTCTTAAATATAAATTAAATTGTAGTTTAAAAAGTTAGGAGGGCTTCCCTGGTGGCTCAGTGGTAAAGAATCTACCTGCCAATGCAGGTGATGTGGGTTTGATCCCTGATTGCAGAAGATCCCACATGCCTTGGAGTAACAGAGTCCGTGTTCCACAACTCTGAGCCTGTGATCTAGAGAACAGGAACCACAACTACGGAGCCCACACGCTGCAGCTACTGAAGCCCATGCACCCAAGAGCCCAAGCTCCACAACAAGAGAAGCTATCACAATGAGAAGCTGACACATTGCCGAGAAGAGTAGCCTCTGCTCAATGCAACTAAAGAAAGCCCACGCAGCAACAGTGACTCAGCACTGGTAAAAATAAATAAAGTAAAATTTAAAAGGTTAGTAAAATTTTCTATATGGCCACATCAATCTTAAGATATCTGCTTCAGATTTTCCAAGACTTCAAGCCCAGTTCTGCTCCGGTACTCTTTCTTTTTTGGCCATGCCATGTAGCTTGCAAGATCTTGGTTCCCTGACTAGGGGTCAAACCTGGGCCATGGCAGCAGAAGCATGGAGTCCTAACCACTGGGCCATCAGGGAATTCCCTCCAGTGATAACTAGATGATGGTAGAATGTGAATTGCCTGAGGTACTCAAACAGCAAAGAAAGGTCCTTTGAGTAACAGAAAAACCAACAGAAATGCCTTCCTTGAAAGGTCTTGAAAATTAATAATAAATGGTTGTTCGGGGGAAAAAAAGAGTGAAAATCCAAACAATAGTGTTCTCCATGCAAAATCTCAAGGAACTGTGTTAAAAACAAATCATTCGAAGACAAAGCATTATTATTTTGAGTAATGTTATTACTATTAGAATCTTATTCCTACACACACTTGTCTACTCACCCACAAGTGTCTAGCGCTTTTAGTCCATAGCCATCAAACAGAACTTGAATACACACCCCTATCAGGAAGAAAACTGACAAGCAGGTTCAGTGATAGTTTTAATGGAATGACCACAAGAAGTTTCATTTTCAGAGGTTTTTATGCAAGATCTGGAAAGTTCTATTGAACCAGTAATTCCTTTATTCATGTCTGTGTGGTCTCTGCCCATACCTTCTGTCTCAGCAAAGCAGTAGTTAGCAAAATGCTCTTATTAGGTGTTGCATTCACAAGAATCTTGTCATGTTTTGGACAATTGGGGCAGGGTTACAAAATACTTATGCACAAATTTTTACAATCAGAGCTGAAGTTTCATCATTTTCAAATTGTGCCCATGCTGGTTTTAGCAAATACTAGCCATTTGAAAAACTACATTCTAATTTCTTTTTAAATATATTTTATCATTTATTTGGGGTTTTGCTGGTGGCCCAGACAGTGAAGAATCTGCCTGCAATGCCGGAGACACAGGTTTGATCCCTGGGTAGGGAAGATCCCCTGGAGAATAAAATGGCAACCAACTTCAGTATTCTTGCCTGGAGAATCCCATGATTGTTTGTCTATTTACTTATTATTTGCCAAGCCATGAGGCTTGTGGAATGTTAGTTTCCTGACCAGGAATTGAACCTAGGCCCTCTGCAGTGAGAGCTCCGAGTCCTAACCACTGTACTGCTGGGGAATCCCCCTAATTTCTTATTGATTAACCTACTGACATCATCAGGGTATCAGTTCAATCCCTCAGTCTTGTCCAAGCTTTGCAGCCCCATCAACTGCAGCACGCCAGGCCTCCCCATCCATCACCAATTCCCAGAGCTCACTCAAACTCATATCCATCGAGTCGGTGATGCCATCCAACCATCTCATCCTCTGTCATCCCCTTCTCCTCCCCTCAATCTTTCCCAGCATCAGGGTCTTTTCAAATGAGTCAGTTCTTCACATCAGGTGGCCGAAATATTGGAATTTCAGCATCAGCATCAGTCCTCCCAATGAATATTCAGGACTGGTCTCCTTTAGGATGGACTGGTTGGATCTCCTTGCAGTCCAAGGGACTCTCAAGAGTCTTCTCCAACACCACAGTTCAAAAGCAAGAATTTTTCAGCACTCAGCTTCCTTTATAGTCCAACTCTCACATCCATACATGACTACTGGATAAACCAGAGTATACCCCACACATATTGTCAGGGCCATAAAATTTAGAATCCTGTCTCTATTGCTCACAAATGACAGTGGGCAATACAAGGTGAACATTCAATAAATGTTTTCTAAATGAATGAACCTGTCAAACTTGTAACTAATGTTGTCATTCTTGTGAGTTTTTATTTTATATTAGGAATACACTTACTCTCAGAAGAACTCAGAATATAACCCTGGAGTCAGGCTCAGGATTCAAATCCTGGGGCAGCCTTTGCTGCTGTACAACCTCCTAGTTCTTTCTTTTCTTTATCTAATAATATGGGTTAATTAGAGTGCCTACTTCAAAAGATTTTTGTAAATGTGATAATCCACATCAAATTGTGCTTAAGACACTACTTAGTAAACCTTCCACAAATTTTAACTATGATTATTATTTTCAAAAATCCGTATTTATTTTATAACTTTGTTATCTAGGAAAGTATTGTTTTTTAATGAAAGTTTGACAGTGCAGGTTTTTTATTTTTATTTTATTGGAGTACAGTTGATTTACAATGTGGTATTCATTTCCAGTGTACAGCAGAGTGCTTCAGTTATACAGGTACATATATTCATTCTTTTCTAGATTCTTTTCTCATATAGGTTATCCCAGAATACTGAGTAGTTTCCTGTGCTATACAGTAGGTCCTTGTTGGTTATCTATCTTTTATATACTGTAGTGTATATTCATCCCAAGCTCCTGATTTATCCGTTCCCTACCACCAGTGCCCCGGCCCCCCACCACGTTTCCCCTTTGGTAACAGTAAGTTTGTTTTCAGGATCTGTAAGTTTGTTTCTGTTTTGTAAATAAGTTCAGGGCAGTTTTATAATAACGTCTTGTGTGCATGCATGCTCAGTCACTTCAGTTGTGTCTGACTCTCTGCGATCCCATGGACTGTAGCCCGCCAGACTCCTCTGTCCATGGAATTCTCCAGGCAAGAATACTGGAGTTGGTTGCCATGCCCTCCCCCAGGGGATCTTCCCAACCCACGAATGAACTCCCATCTCATGTCTCCTACATTGGCAGATGGGTTCTTTACCACTTGCGCCACCTGGGAAGCCAAGTAACAAGGTCAGTTTTACTGAATGTCAACCAGGGAGACTAGGAAAAGAAATCTGGGGCCTAAAAGAAATATTTTAGATATCACTACCCATCTCCAATTTCATTTACACCGAATGTTTCTCCCAATTACAGCTGTTTTGTTTAATTTAGCAACTGGACACACACAAATGCTGGCACAAGTCCTGTTATGGGTGCCCTGTGTACTTGGGAGGCAGAAAACTTGGCCATGACTCACTGCTAAAGTTCTGGGGAAAATCAGATTGCAAACCTGCCTGCATTCCCACCCTGTGGGGTTAAGTTGGAAACGTTAATATAAATGGGAGTAAACATCACTCTCTGCAGGTAAGCTTCATATGCACAAGCTTTACCTGTGCAGGCAGGACCATGTCGGCAGGCCTGATCTCCACCACCTGGTGCTAATGCCAGTCAGAGTCTGAGGATGCTGAACGTCCCTAATATTCATTCCTGGGCCCTGAGGGCTTCATCAGCACATTTCCCCCTCTCCTACCAACTTGTTATTTGCTCAGGATTATTTCCAGATCTAGGGCTCACTCTTTGTCCTAGTCCGGACCACAGCAGGGTTTACTTTCCCACTTAGGAGTTTGCCAGGAGCAAAAAGTAACGACATCCCAACCCCCTGTCAACTCAACCAGGAAAGATTTATTGCAGTTAACTAAGAGGATACTTGTTATGACAGGAATACCATATGCTTCAGCAAAGATAGAATCCAAGTTTACCGCTGGCCTTTGCAAACAGCCAGGATCCAACCTGCCAGCACAGCCTTTTTGTTTTCTTTTTTCGGTTTGCACAGTTATTAGCAGTGCAACATCCGGACCCAGGGATGTTTCCAAGGTGGAGCTTCAGGCTGGCACTCAGATAATGAGATTACCTCCAGCAGAAGTTCTCAACAGACTGCAGCAACCACTACAGGCTCTTTGTTTGGACTGTTGGCCTCTCCATCCCATGTCCATCCTCCTTTTTGTTAATTACAAACAGAAGCCTAGGTATTTGGGGAACAGTTAGTTCTTAGCTAAAAGTACGTTCCCCAGCCTGCTTTTGCACAATTAAGGTTAGTGATGTGCCAGGTGAAGACCACTGGAGACTACTGGGTAAGTTTTGCCATCCTAATGTAGAGGCTGTCTCGTCCTCCCTCTCTACCCCTCTCTAGTGTTTGGGTTTTCTGAAGCCTGATGTGGCTGTGAGAGCTGGACCGTAAAGAAAGCAAAGTGTCAAAGAATTAATGCCTTCTAACTTCGGTGCTAGAGAAAACACCTGAACCCCTTGGATAGAAAGGAGATCAAACCAGTCAATATTAACAGAAATCAATCCTGAATATTCACTGGAAGGACTGATGTTGAAGCTCCAGTAGTTTGGTCATTCACTCTAGATGTGAACAGATGATCCACTGGAAAAATCCCTGATGCTGGGAAAGATTGAGGACAGAAGGGGAAAGAGGGTGTCAGAGGATGAGATGGCTGGATGGCATCACCGATGCAATGGACATGAACTTGGGCAAATTTTGGGAGGTAGTGAGGGACAGGGAGGCCTGGCGTGCTGCAGTCCATGGGGTCGAGAAGAGTCGGACATGATTGCTAGACTGAACAACAAGCATTCTTTTCAATTACTTCTCAGGTTGTAGTTATGTTCAAAGGTTTGAAGCTGCTGGAAGGCTTAGTTTTAGATAAGAGAATTCCTGTACATAAGCTTATTAATCTTTAAAATTTTATACAGTTTGATGCTGAATATTCTAAGTAAAAATGATTAAACCTTTACCTTTTCTCAAAGTTACTAATTTATACACAGGCAAACATGAGATTAGGTAACTAATTAGAGGAAGATCGAGAAGTTTGAGTAAATCAACTCTACTTCAATAAAATTAAAAGATTAAGAATCATAAAAAAATTTTTTTAAAAAAAGAGAAATGGGCAATTTATTTCAATAAAGGAAGAGGGCTGATTTTGCTACAGTGGGGGGGAGAAATGAGGAGGTTAAAAACTGCTGAATTTAAATATATCCCCATTTCTCTCTGCACTATATCTTTATCTCAGTGTCTCCATTCCTTCTGCTTTCATTTCATACCATCAACTGAAGCATCAACTGAGAAATACATCAAGCTGACAAATTGCTTGACATATCTGATCTAGGGTGGCTTCTACATCACTCTTCTCTTTTTTCCGCCCAGTAAATACTTTGGACACTGACATTTGCCACATTGAAAATGACAGGCACCTGAGGACAAATGCATCAAAGTGATTAGGATCAGAATGTCTATTATGGATTATTTTTTTAATAGAGTAGAATGTAGTTTTATTGAATCCTTAAGATGCAGAACCAAAGGAAACTCCTTTCTTGTGAAAGAAAACAATCCAAACGATTGTAAACCCCGGAAACCAACAGAAGCACTTAAACCTTCAATATGAACGTGTTTATTTTTCCAACTCAGATATTGTTCTGAAGTACACTTGTAATCTAAATACCCCTTTCTCTCCTTCCCTTTACAACATACCATTTCAGCCTGTTTGTTTATAGAACGATGGCCTTAAGGAAAAAGCCTTAGTCACATTCCCACAAAAGAAATAAATAAAATACTTGTCTCTAGAATCCATTTAACTAAACTTGACTTAAATCCTGGTAGAGGCTCCCATCTCTATAACAGACACAAAAGAGGATTAATGATCTTTCACTATCAAAACAAACTCCTGTTAATATAGCTAAACAGTTCATTAAATTATTCAAATACATTTACTATGCTCCTAAAATGTGCAAAGTACTGTTCCAAAGTAGACACCCTTCCTTAGATGTACAGTGGGCCACTAAAATAATAATTTCAGGAGCTTAAGACACTGGTACAGTCAAAATACTCTAATGATATGAAATAGTCTCTGTTGAAGCTGCTTCCAAAAGTGCCTGGTTTATTTCTAAGGAACAGCTCAGGCATTTGGAAGAATAATTCAAACTTAAGCTTTAATACAAGATGGGGTTAGGCTGTGATTGTACCTTCATAACATAATATAACCATTCGAAGTACATTCTGGTGATCTAAAATGCTAGCATCTGTGCAAGGTAATCTAAGAAACTTGACACCTTTTTTTTTTTTTTAAAAAGGTACCAACTTCAAAATAAATCAGGATACAGATTGTGATTTTAGGAAAAATAAAAATATAGAAATGCCAACCCCTCTCCCAAGCACTGAAATTACACTTCCTCAGACACATTGGGAAGCATGGGGGTCAACTGGGTAAATTTAAATCACATTAGATAATTATATAATTCGACCTAGCTTGAGTATGTGTGTGATCCCAAAGACTTTTCAACATATTTTTCAGCAATACAGTGGTAGCAATAGAAATTGAAGAAATTGGAAGTATTTTCTTAGAGACAGCTTACAGATTTCTTACAGGTCCCAAAGTGAAAATATAACACATCACCATCATAACACAAGCTACTTCGACGCTCCTAAGACCCAACTTTGCAGGACATCAGGCTTCCCAGTGTTTCCTTCATATGCCTCTACTTGGGTTTTCTTTCCCCTGAACTAAAAAGGGAGGGCCTTTCAGGTCAAGTGTTATCTGCTGGCAAGGTACCTTCAGGATAGATACGCTCACATCATTTCTATATTGACAAGTCAAGCCTCCATTTATGAGGCTTAAATTCAGCTCCTGGTCTCTTTATTCAGAACTTCCCTCATTTACTTATAAAAAGAACAACAACCAAAAAAAAAAAAAAAATCCAAGAGAAAAAAAGAACTACCCTCATTTACTTAAAAGGATCATTCAAAACACTAAGGAAAAAATTTCCCTCTGAAGGAGACTTATTCAAGGAACACAATACTATTTACAGCTCATGGCCCACCTTAGAAAGGCAAACTCAACTTAATCTCCTGAAAAGAATCTCAGTAGCCTCCCATTTGGAAACTTGCTATTCCTATTATTTTCTAATGTTGTGGTTAAATAAAATCAAATGTTAATAATAAACATTAATTAAATAATAAACTTAAAATAAATAATAATTTAAAAAAGCATGGTCTGGAGGTTTTTAGAGAAGGTAATAAAGGTCAATTTCCATTAAATTCACATTCCTTTCTGTACCAATTTCTACAATGAGCAGGCAACACTGCCCTCTAACGGGCTGATTCTGTTACATCCCTTAGTTCACCTGGTGGGAAATTGTTCCAGGAAGCATTGACACAAGGGCCCCCACGCACATTCTTTCTTTTACTTCTGGGACACTGTCCTTCACCGTCTGTGAATGACACTAAAAGCGGAGCAGCCTCTAGAGAGGCTATAGACTTAGAGAACGCTCACCAGGGGATTACAAACTAACACCCACCCATTGCAGTGGTGTTCAAACTTTAGCAGACATCAAATTACCCCCAAGGGGCTGGTTTAAACGCAGCTTGCTGAGCCCCACCTGTGTTGCTGACTCCTTAAGTCTAGAGCTGTGTCCAAGAATTGGCCTTTCTAACAAGTTCCCAGGTGATGCTATAAGCCCAAAGACCACTCTTTACCACCCAGACACTGTGCTTGGCTTTATCTTACTCTATACTTCCCAATAAGGTGAGGTTTTAGCATCCATTTTACAGACTAGGAAGCCAAGTCTCACACACACACACAAAAAAAACCCGGGACTAATTCAAAAGCCTTTGCTCCCCTCTCTACAGTATGAAGCCAGTATATGAAGCAGTTAACCATTTCCTCTTCCTTCAGTTTCTTCCACAAGGGGGCGGGACTTAAGTGACAGTTTAGCGGATTTCCGCTCTCAGAGCACCTTGGGGTCTGGCTATGAAGTCACCTAGGTAGGTCCACTCCATTCCCAGGTTGGATCTGTGAGCAGGGCACGCTGAGAAAGGAGGGGGCGCATATGAGCGGGAGGTGCCTCCCTTGGGTCCCAAACCCTCCTACACAGTTCAGAGAGGGTCTGATTAGCTCTGGATTCTGGAGTTCTTGGTACTCAGAAACTCTGCCAGAGAGGTTTTAAAGCTAGAGTCTCTTCTCACAGGTGTTCTAAGGACCTCAAAGCCTAGTGGGGCTCGGAGAGGACCCAGAGGGTGGGGGTGTCTGCACCCCTCTCCAGCCTCGGCTCAAATCACCCACCAAGGCAGGGAAAGGCACGTTGCAACCACTTTAAATCAGGAGTGCCCAAGGGTGTGAAGACTGAACGGTTATGATAAAAGATAAAATATTTTTGGGGTCATATATCCCACCAGGATCAGGCAGGTAAAAGTCCCTAGCACTCAGCCCCTGGCAAGATGTCACAGTGATGGGAACAGAAGAGTTGGGAGGACACACCCCCACCCCCCATCCTCGAATAATTCTTCTCATCCTTTGCATTCAGCTCCTAGCCCGACTTGATGTGTTCCTGAGGGAGATACAAATATGGGAGCATCCCATGGGGATGGCTTTCTGGCTTCAGTCATCAGACGGGAAAAGATGTTCTCAGAAAAACTGCCCAGTGGGCCGGTAAGCGGAGATCTTGAGGTCGTGGCCGCGGCTGCTCTTCGTGTAGAGCTGGACTCTGAACTCCAGCTGCTCGCTGAGCTCGTCCAGAGCCCGGGTGCAGGACTCCAGGCTCTCAGCCAGTTTCTGAATCTTGGCCTTTAGCACGGCCTGGCTAACCCTGGTGGCCCCCTCGGCCTGCCTGGGGACGAGGAAGCCGCGGGAGCCAAAGAAGACAATGAAGTATACCGAGTTGTACAGCGCGATGGAGGCGTTCCTCCCGCACTGCAGCAGCTGGCGGTCTCCGCCGCCCTGCCCGCGGCAGAAGAAGTCGAGGCAGCTCAGCATCTCGCGCATCTGGTCCTGGCAGGTGGCAGCGATCTCCTGCACGCGCCGCAGCTCCCGGGAGTTGCAGAAGATCAGGGAGAGGTCGGACGAAATGGTGACGGCCCCGCCGGCGGTGGCCACCCCCAGCCCCACGGCCGACGCCAGCAGCGAGACCCCCAGGGTGACAGGGCTGAGCGAGAGTCCCACGATGGCGGCCACGGCGCCCGCCGCGCTCAGCGAGCTGCCGGCCACGTTGGCCGCCAGGGAGCGCCGGCGTAGGCGCTCTAGGCGCCGGGCCACCTCGCGCAGACGCAGTAGCTGGCCGTGCAACCGGCCGCGGCGGTCCAGCAGCAGCCCCTGGAAGCGTCGCAGAGCATCCGCGCCCTGCAGCTCCCGGGCCGCCGGCCTCTCCATGTCCTGCGGGGACGAGACACGCGGTTAGCCCGAAATCGAGCACAACAGCTACGGCCACCCAAGGGGAAACGGGTCGTTTTCCAGTGAGTCATGTGTCAGGTTCTCAAAGACCCGTTCTGTCATCTGGGACAAGTCCTCCACTTCCCAGGACCTTAAATCCGAGTAAGCCAATAGGAATAATGCTCTCGTTCACTTTTCCCCCAGGGAATGCGAAGGACTGATTTTTTTTTTAATCTGCTAAATAAGGGAGTGGTGCTTAATATTTGGAGAAGGAAATGGCAACCCACTCCAGTATTCTTGCCTAGAGAAACCTGTGGACAGAGGAGCCTGGTGGGCTGCTTGTCCATAGGGTCACACAGAATTGGACACGACTGAAGTGACTTAGCAGCTGCAGCTATTAATATATTAGAAGTCTACTGCGATACTGAAGGGCTTCCCAGGTGGCTAAGTGGTAAAGAATCAGCCTGCCAATGCAGGAGATGCAAGTTCGATCCCTGGGGAGGGAAGATCTCCTGGAGAAGGAAATGGCTACCTACTCCAGTATTCTTGCCTGGAGAATTCCATGGATGGAGGAGCCTGGCAGGCTACAATCCATAGGGTCAGAAAGAGCCGCACAGGATTGAACAGGCACGGAATACCGAGCCCTCATCTCAGAAAGATGACATGTGGCAAGCAGTAGGTTGTACCCCTTTTCAAAGCCCTTTCCTTACAAGAAGACTAAGATCTTAAGAGTTCTGCAATATAGTTTTTCCCCTCCCTGATGAGTGAAAAAGACAAATCACCAAATACTCAAAAAGCATCTATCAAATGTAACAAACTAATTTTTCTAAGTTAGACGCTCACCTGAAGCAACACTTCTGCTTGTTATTTTTCTCAGCTCTTTTCGAATAAGAGCTAAGCCTTATCTTAGCCTAAGATTTCTTAGGCTTGTGCTATTTCTCTAACTAGAGCTCATCAGGTCTTCAGAAATCTCACTCTTTGATATATGCTTAATTAAAACTAAATTACACTAGCACTAGTATGTCCCTTTATGATGAAAGCTCCCTTTAAAAAATGAGTAACAATTGAACAGAATTTTAAAAGGGACCACAATTTTTGTTGAACAGCTCACTGAGGGCTACCTGTACTGAGCTGAATGGAAGCCAACCGAAGATGACTAACAGAGAAAACTGTACATCCTGAGTAAAAGTACATCCTTTCTAGTTGCCAAAGATTTCTCCCCTCCTAGCCATTGTACTCCTCATTATTAGGAACTTCTCAAAAGTGGCAAAGAAGCCATAGAAATCCAACATTTCACTACTGTGAGATATCAGG
The DNA here is from genome assembly GCA_007570785.1 of Antilocapra americana. Classification (NCBI taxonomy): domain Eukaryota; kingdom Metazoa; phylum Chordata; class Mammalia; order Artiodactyla; family Antilocapridae; genus Antilocapra; species Antilocapra americana. Next base: position 2,759,223 of record ML663562.1, on the reverse strand, counting down.
GCAGAAATCATTATTCTCATGTGGAAGATGAGGAAATTGAAACATAGGCAAGTTCTACCTGCAGCTGATACTTCACAGAGCCCAGTGTAGAATCTTAGTCTCTTGACTCCTAGATCTTAATTTTATTAGCATTGCCTCCATAATTGCACTCACCACTGACAAATTGCCAGATAAAGACACCTCTGATCAAAACGAGGCCAAGTTACTAAAAATATATAACTGACCAAAGTTACAACCCCAGTATTACCGGTCCAGTGGCTATGTTTTCAGATAGCATCCCTCTGGTCTCCCCACTTACCATTCACTTCTGGCTATCTCCAGGAAAGAAGAATCTGGGGCTGTTTCTGGATGAGCAAGCTTTATAGTTCCAGAGAGCCAATGACGGCCCTGGGAAAGCCTTGTCTTATTCTGAGAATTTGCCATTTCCTGTCCTGGCCCCTGCTGCCTCCATCCAGAAGGATATGACATGGTGGAAAATGACCCGCCAGCCTCGCAGCACATCCCGTATTTAGGAAATGAACATTGTGTGTTCGCTTTCCCCCAAACGCAGGAAAAGAACCACAGGCTCTTCCCCAACTTGAAACAAGTGCTGTCATTGTCCCCGGGGGGTAGGGTGGGGGGAGCATACTCTGCCTTCCCTTTCCTGAAAATAGTTAATGACGTTATCTGAGAGGCCATCAAAGGCACCCCAGGCTGACCAATTATAGTGTTTCTTGGGAGGCCACCAGTACACAACCACTTTTTTAAAAGAAAAAGAGGAGATTCTTATGTCTGATGGAGCCACTCACAGTCCACTCCCGTATTTTTTTAAAAAAGCATCATGAATCTGAGCATTTGAAACACGTGATTCAGTAGGCGCGCAGTCTTCAGAATGTAAAGCCACGCCCACAGGAAGCGCTGCGTGCAGTTTTGAGCATCTCCAGCTGCGGAGAAGCTCTTGGAGGTCTCAGAAAGGGCACACCTCGGGCCAAATGCGTCAGAAAAATCAGTGGGGTCAGGCTGCACGAGGAGCTAATTATACACTTTCAACAGCAGCGGGGATTCTGTTTCCTGGGTTTTCATGGGAAGCAACCACTGTAGCCCAGGCAATAGTTACATGAGTGCGTTCTACCCCCAAGGAGTGAAGCACCTGCTGAAGGGCAATATTAGCCAGGAAGACTCTTACCACAGGTTCCCAGATACGAATTAGTGTCTCAGCTCTCTGGTTCATCTGGAAAGCCTTAGCAACCATATCTTTCTTGAACACAAGTCCCCCACCTTTATAAGTAGACATTGTATTGAGGAACACAACCCAGTTTTTTGCTACTCACAATCATGGTCCTTTTGAACTTGCTTTTTCTGAATTTGACCCATGTCCAAAAATTCTGGCTACAGCTCCTCAAAGGATAAACATAACCCTCAGTCAGATACCTTCAGTGCCTGCCTGTGCTTTTGAGGCAAAAGGTGGGGAAATGTCTTCCACTGAACCCACAGACATAGTCATTCCTAATGGAACGTAAAGCAGAGTGAATTGGGCAGGCGGTCAGGTTGTGGGGGAGGAGGCAGCCCGGGGAGTCAGGCGGTGGTAGAGTAGGCAGGGAGTGAGACAATGTACCCTGATTCTTCAATTCTCATTTGCTCCTCCAACTTCCCTGGACAGTTTCTTGTGTTTGGGGTTTTGTTGTTGTTTCATCACTGAGTGGTATCTGTACGTCCGTGGGATTCTCAGGCAAGAATACTGGAGTGGGTTGCCATTTCCTTTCCCAAGGGATCTTCCTGACCCAGGGATCGAACCCGTGTCTCCTGCATTGGCAGGCAAATTCCTTACCACTGAGCCACCAGGAAAGCCCGTGTTTGGGGTTTAGAGGAACACAAATAAATCTTTATTTCATGAATGGGTGAATGTTGCTGCGATACAGAGAGGATCATCATCTTCAGAGCATCAGTAATCATAGTACAGAAGTAGGATGAAGAGGAGAAGGTCCAGGAGAATGGGCAGTACTGACCTCAGCCAATATCCAAGAATTTGTTTTTCTCTGTGTTATAAATCCATTTTCTTCAGGTTTGTTTTCTTTTAATGGAACAAAAAGAATTCATTCATTTGACAGTTTGGGTTTGTTTTAGTTTTACCACCTATAAAAATCTGGTACTTCCCATCATTTCTAAAAATGGACACATGAACATAATACTTTTGACTCAGTGTTTATTTACTTTCATATATTTAAACATAATAAGAAATTTGAGGAATAATTGAAGGTATTTTGATCAAAAGTATTATTGAGGCAATTCCCCAAGACTGCACCCTCAAACTTCTTTTCTAAACTGTTTTCCGGGCACTTGCAACCCATCACCACGGACACATTACATTGAAAATGGTGACTGACCTTCAGGTTAAATGTGCAACCAGGGCTGTGAACCACTGCTGTAGAAGCTGTGAATTCTCTGACCACTGGTTACATGGCAGCAGAAACAGTATGGCTAGTAGACAGCAGTTTGTGAGTCAGGTGTTTATGCAGTTATTAACAACTCATTAGTCTGGGGCCCCTAGCTAAAATGATCACATTTTAAAAATAAAGTGATAACTATGTTCTGGGCCTCCCAGAGGCCTCTAGAAAGGTCTGGGCTGCCCCCATTTTTTTTAAGGGTCTCACTGAATTTTCTTTTAAAAGAAGAAATTTTATAAATGAGAAGGTCCTGCTGTATAGCACAGAAAATTATATTCGGTATAGTATGAGAAACCAAAATGAAACAATATTTTTTAAAAGAATGTATATATAGGGCTGTTCCAAAAAGTTCATTCGGGTTTTTCCATAATATCTTACGGAAAAACTCAAATGAACTTTTTGGCCAACCCAGTGTATGTATAACTGAATCACTTTGCTTTACAGCAGAAATTTTTTTAATTAGTTTTTATTGGAGTCAAGTTGATTTATAATGTTGTGTTTGTTTCCGCTGCACAGGAAAGTAAATCAGTTATGCATATACATGTATCCACTCTTTTTTAGATTCTTTCCATATAGGGCATTACAGAGTATTGAGTGGAGTTTCCTGTGCTTTAGACTAGGTCCTTATTAGTTATCTATTTTATATATAGTAGTATGTATATGTTAGTCCCAGTCTCCCAATTTACCCCCCCTTCTTTCCCCTCTTGGTAACCATAAGTTTGTCTTCTACATCTGTGACTCTATTTCTGTTTTTGTAAATAAGTTAATTTGTATCCTTTTTTAGACTCCACATACAAACAGTATCTATGATATTTTTCTATCTTACTTCACTCAGTATGACAGTCCATCCATGTGGCTACATCGGAAATGAACATAACACTGTAAATCATCTATACTTCGATCAAAATAAAATAAATAAAAAGAAGAAAATTTAAAATGAGATATAAAAATGTGTGGCTTATTTCTTTTAATTGCCATATGACAGATCTTACAATGTCACTGTTTCTCTATTCACAAGATAATCACTGATTTATAAAATAGTGCATTACATTGGCAGTGTAACACAAGTTTAGGGAGCTCACACTTGGTGCTCTATGACAACCTAGAGGGGTGGGATGGGGTGGGAAGTTTAAGAGGGAGGGGACGTGTATATACCTATGGTTGATTCATGTTGATGCATGGCAGAAACAAACACAATATTGTAAGCAATTATCCTCCAATTAAAAAAAAGTTTTTAAAAAATTGTTAATATTTATTTATTTGGCTGTGCTGAGTCTTAGTTGCAATGCAAGGGATCTTCAGTCTTCACTGTGGCATGTGGGATGCCAGGGATCTAATAATGTTTCCTGCCTTTCTTGGTGTATCTCATGACTGTGCATAGAACCCTTTTTGGAGACAATATCAAAAGTATAAAATTGAGACAATTTGTGAATGTGAGATTTAGGCCAAAGGTTTTTCAGACTTTCCTTTGTACCAGGTCCTAATGTGTACAGTCATCCAAATAAACAAAAGTAAGTTAAAACAATACCACCACTGCCTGGGGATCTTTGCCCATTTTTTTTTTTTGATAAATTTCATGAACACATAATTAGACTCAAATTACTTGCTGAATTTAAAGTATTTTGTCCTCTCAAAGAAGTGTCATTATTTTCATAATCATTTGATGAGAGTTTAGCATTAAATTACAACCTGGTAGGAAATTTAGAGCCTTTATTTTGAGAAGACTTTCAACATATCTATGTTGGGAACTTCCCTAGTGGTCCAGTGGTTAAGGATCCGCCTTGCAATGCAGGGGACACAGGTTCAATCCCTGGTCTAGGAGCTAAGATTCCACGTGCCTCAGAACAACTAAGCCATGCCACAACTAGACAGTCTGTGTGAGCAATGAAAGATCCTGTTTGACGTAATGAAGATCCTAAGTGCAGCAATTAAGACCTACACAGCCAAAAAAAATGTTTAATGTTTTTTTTAATTTAAAAAAAAGATAACTATGTTGCTTGAGATCTAAACTATTAATGCCAGAAACTTATGGAACTGCACAGGAAAGAAAGTGTTGAACTCCAGCCATTTTTAATTTCTCTAGATTAGCCCCTGATCATTAATATACACACACATCCTTAACCATTCGTGTTTAAACACTGGCCTGTGCTCTTTTCTCCACTTAACGTTCCTGCAGATACTTCTCCATGTTAACATAGTCCTCACCTCTGTCATTTTTAATAGCTCTGTTATAATCCCATTGTTTGCTTAGTCATTTCCCTATTAGACACTTGGATTGCCTCCAGTTTTTTTCACTATTTTAACTAGAGTTACCGGGAACATCTGTGTACATTTTACCCCTTGGGATCATTTCTTTGGGGAGTATTCACAAACAGGAAAATACCGAGTGAAAGAGAATGCACATTTTCATGGTTTTTGTTGCATGTTGTTGTATTGCTTTCCAAAAGAACCAATTTATTGATAGAATGCAATGAGCTTTGTAAGAATCCCTGCTGCAGGCTATGAGACTACTCAAAAACTACTTAATTTGTTTGGTTTATTTCAGCTCCACAAACATGTATCAAATACCTGTGTGTGTCAGACACCATGCTAGATTCTGAGAATAAAAAGCTGAGTAAAATACCATGTCTGCCATCCAGAATGAAGACAATCCACTGGAGAGAAAAATACAGAACAGATAATTTCAACTCTATGTGGAAAGTGCCAGAGGTGTGTGCACCAAGGAAATGTAGAGTCCTACAAAGCACTAGGTATGGCTTTCTAGAAGCACTGCTATTGAGCTGAAACTTGAGAGTTGAACAGAAGTGATTATTTGGACAAAAATTAGGAGCGAGAGGAGGGCAAGCTAGGGGAAAAGAATGGACAAAAGTGTGGTACAGTGTTTAGGATGTTTTAGGAAATTTCCCATTGCTGAGCATAAAGTGGGAAGCTGCAGGTGTCCAAGGATGAGGCTGAAGGGATACATAGGAGGCAAGTCACCTGAAATTTATTTATTTGGGAGAATCAAACCATTTTATTGAGGGGTTTCAGAGGAGAGTTGAAAGGCTGGGAAGACGATGAGATCCGACATCTGTCTCCTGGCCAGCATCTCCCCAGCTTCACAGCCGCTGAAAGTGGAATTTGTTACAGTGCATGGTGGGAGTTGGGGCTTCCCTGGTGACTCAGACGGTAAAGAATCTGCCTGCAATGCAAGAGACCCAGGATTCGATCCCTGGGTTGGAAAGATCCCCTGGAGAAGGGAATGGCAACCTACTCCAGTATTCTTGCCTCGAGAATTCCATGGACAGAGGAGCCTGACAACCTATGTCGTTCATGGGGTTGCAAGGAGTTGAACACGACTGAGAGACTAACACTTTCACGATGAGAGTTAACCTAATTTTTGTCCAGATTAATCCCTTTGAAAATAGTAATATGCTTTTCTATAGACGAGTTATTGCTCTTTGTCTTCTTCTTTTCTTGATCTGTTACCGTTGTTTACATCTACTTCTAGAAGCTCTATTCTATTTTACTCATCAGCTTACCTTTATAAACTCAAGATAATATAATTTTGAAAATTATTGCTTCATAGTAGCATTTTTATTTTTAAAGGGAGAATCCATCATAATCACGTTTTCCTGGAAATTTTTACTTGCTTGTTCTTCTGGACAAAGCTGACAGTGGGAGCTCTTCAACTGCTGTAGCCTCACTTATATGATCAACTGAAGCCAATTTAAGTTTGTTCCACTTCCTCCTTCACAGGTGTGCTCACTTGCACAGAACACCTGGGATCATGTGGGTGAAACATACATTACATCATGCATATAGAAGCATTGGCCCCAGAGGCTCTATTATAGTATAACTTCTTTACCACATGCCTTTTCCTCTGTGCCACAAAGACTACAGCTGAGTCTACATCCCTTTGGTAACCATAAAGTTTCTCTTATCTCCCAGGACACGAGCAAACTATTACCTTAGTCTCTTCCTTTCCCAGGCTTAGTCATTTTCTCCCAAGTTCTCAGGCAAACATAACAATCATTGCAACCTGGATCCTAACACCTGCTTGTTCTATCTGGAGAGAGGCATAAGAAATCTTCAGGGCTCCCTCAAATCTCAGATATTTGAATAGTTTCATTTTTAGCATATGTCTTACAGGTGAGCGAATGTTAGATATTGGTCTCCTTTTTTTAACTTTGTTTAAGGCCTATTTTTAATAAGAAGAATTCAGTCATTTCACATCAGACATTACAGTGAAGCAAGCATATATGTTCCTATACTCTGAGAGTTGATTGTTTTTGTTCTAGTTATTTGCTTTTTAAAAAATAAATGGTTACTATAGAGGGTTTTTAACTTTATTTGCCTTTGAATTAGATGAGAAAAAAACTTTTTGTAGTCTACTTTTCCCCCTAAAAATTTAACACTTTAAAAATTATTTCTGGGACTTCTCTGTTGGTCCAGTGGCTAAGATTCCATGCTCCCAATGCAGGAGGCCCAGGTTCGATCCCTGGTCAGGAAACTAGATCCCATATGCTTCAGCAAAAGATCCTACGTGCTCCAAATAAGACTTGGCTCAGCCAAATAAATAAATTAAATATTATTATAATATTAAAAAAGCATTTCTGCCTTTACTTTCTTTTTTAAGTTAAAATTTTATTTTGAGAAAAATATACATTCACATGTAAGGAAGAACACAGAGAAATTCACTGTATCATTCACAGTTATCCTTAACGGTAAAATCTTGCAAAATTAAAATAGAATATCACCAGAATCTATGTCAGTACAAGCCACACATTTTTTTTTTGAAATTTGAACAAAATCTGTATTTTAGTCAATAGTATCACATGTTAATTTCCTGAGTTTGTTTTTACAACATAGTATTTCTTTATATTCTCTGAATTAGAAGTTTCAAGCCTCATTCAGGTTTTTCTGTGCTAAAAAAAAGTTAAACCACCTTTGAAAAACAGGGAAAACAGATTCTATAATGTAGACCTTTGTGTACACAGTGATAACGTGAGGTTTGAATCCTGAGTCTGTATTTCCTGTGTGGTGTTAGGCAAATCACTGAACCTCTCTGAGACTTTACAAAGTTCTCTTGATTAAATTAGAAAATGAACATTGAGTCCTTTTGAGACCTAGGAATTTGGGTACAAACATGAGTTATTGGTGTACCTTTTTCCAAACCAGTGACTATTTGTGATTTCTGATGACTTTTAAATAGTTCAACTGCTTACACTTTATTATTTGTACTTTATTATTCTGATAGTATATTATTTATCAGCTGATATTTTTTTATCAGCATATTACCATAGACTTTCTGTGGCTCTCTCAGAATTATTTGTATTTTTTCAGCTATGGGACCATCCAAAAGTGATTTTTAACTTATCAACTTATAATGTTCTTGCCCTTTTTGCAACTATCTTAGGTAGCTTGAGTATTCTCGTCTGGGAAATCCTATGGACAGAGGAGCCTAGTGGGTCCATGGGGACCCCAGTCCATGGGGTCACACAGAGTCTGACACATCTGACATGACATAGCACACACACTCGCAGAGCAGAGAAAGTTTGTTTGCTGAGAAAAAATAAATAAATAAAGAGACAAGACCTGAAAGGCAAATAGGAAGTCTAAATTTTTATTTCTTGCCATCCTTCTGTTCCATGAGTCATCCTCTATCCTTATTTTTTAACTCTCCTTTTATTATTCAAATGATCTTGATTTGCTTTCTGATCTTTGCAACAGAGAAGTCATCTAACCAACACTACAGCATATAAATTTGACTCTTTAACATTAAAAAAATAATAACAGATTTAGGGAGGTGTTTATGAAGTACCAGCCAGTAAAGATTCTGCCTGCAATGCAGGAGACCTGGGTTCCATCCCTGGTTTGGGAAGACTCCCTGGAGAAGAAAATGGCAACTCACTCCAGTATTCTTGTCCGGAGAATCCCATGGACAGAAGAGCCTGGCAGGCTACAGTACATGGGGTTGAAAAATGTCGGACAGGACTGAGTGACTAACCTTTTCACTTTAAGTGAATTAACTGTTAAATAGCCATTTAGAGGTTCCCCTACCTTTGCCTTCATCTTTGGCATAACAGCACTTTCTTTTCATGGAACACGTTCTTTATTTTCCTAATCACAAAAGAAATATTTCTTGTAATAAATTCACATATTATAAGAACGTAGAAAGTTAGGTTTTCTCTCTGCATTTGTTTTCACTCTTCAGAAGTAGCATCGAGGTTTACAGTTTCCTATGCATTCTTTATAATGTTTACAATTATATAAATATGTGGTTATGATTTTCTTTTACAAAATAACTTAGTGTTTCTAGATTGCTGGGCAACATTTTTTTCCACTGAAAAAATATGACATAAATATCATGCCAATCACTCCCTATCTCCATATATTAGTTTTTGCCATTTCTCTCTGCCTGCTCTGGGCCCCAGGAGGTTGCCCCACTCACGCTCCATCACAGCTGACTGTGTCCAACCCAAGGGAGGTACCAGCAAGAGATGAGAGCCTAATGGGAAAGAAGTAAGTCAGAGTATTCCTTCCCTGCTTTCCCTCACTTCAGCTCTGTCTTACAGTACAGGCAGCCCCTCCATATCCACAGGTTCCTCAGCCCTGTGAATACAGAGGACCAGCTGTAAGTGACAAGAGCATCTGCAGATTTTGGTAACCTTAGTGGGTCCTGAAACCAGTCCTCCATGGATACGGAGGGACAACTGTCACAGATTCCCTCATGGGCTATAGTTTCACTGAGTGGCCCTGCTTCTATGTTCCAAATTTCACCACACTCCTATTATTATTTTTTATTTTAGTTTTTAATCAAAATATAGTTGATTTAGGGCTTCCCTGGTGGCTCAGGCAGTAAAGACTCTGCCTACAGTGCAGGAAACCCGAATTCAATCCCTGGGTCAGGAAGAGCCCCTGGAGGAGGGAATGGCTACCCACTCCAGGTTTCTTGCCTGGAGAATCCCATGGACAGAGGAGCCTGGCGGGCTACAGTCCATGGGGTCACCAAGCGTTGGACATAACTGAGCAACTAACACTTTCACTTTAGTTGTTTACAATGTTGTGCCTATCTCTGTTGTACAGCAAAGTGACTCAGTCATACATATTAGGCATTCTTTTTTCTTTTTTTTTTTGGCTGTAACCTGTGACAGGGGGCTGGGGGTCTTAGTTCCCCAACCAGGGATGGAACCCACACCCCCTGCACTGGCAGCTCAGAGTCTTAACCACTGGACCACCAGAGAAGTCCTCATTTTTTATATTCTCCATTATCTTTTATCACAGGATTTTGACTATAGTTCCCTGTGCTATACAGTAGGACCTTTTGTTTTATCCATCCTGTATAAATAGTTTGTGCGTGCTCAGTTGCTCAGTCATGTCCAACTCTTTGCAACCCTGTCTCTGTACAGAGATAGGCACAACATTGTAAACAACTACGAAAGTGTTCGTTGCTCAGTCATGTCCAATGCTTGGTGACCCCATGGAGAGTAGCCCGCCAGGCTCCTCTGTCCATGGGATTCTCCAGGCAAGAATACTGGAGTGGGTTGCCATTTCCTCCTCCAGGGGATCTTCCTGACCCAAGGATCGAAACCTAATCTCCCGAGTGCCCTCTCCTGCATTGACAGGCGGATCTTTACCACTGAGCCACCTAGGGAGCCCAATATATAATAGTTTACATCTTCTAATCCCAAACTCCTAGTCCTTTCCTCCCCTACTCCCTCCCCCTTGGCAACCACAAGTCTGTTCTCTATGTCTGTTTCTGGAAGAATTTTCTCTCCCTTGTGCCTTAAGCCCTAGAATGTAGTAACTTTCCACTGTTGCTAGTCTGTAGGTTCATCCTCCTCCCTTCTTTGTTTGTTTAACACTGCCCAACCTTTGTAAGTAAACTCTTCCTTAAAAGCTCTTCACTGAACCATCTAGGGTGAGTCCTGTTTCCTTCTGGGACCCTCTCTTATACAAATGTTTTGCTAAGGTGATACATGTAGCCGTCACTCATCCTAGGGACAAGTCATGATTTATTTAACCCTTCCTTTATTGATGGACATTTATCATATTTTCTTTTTTTAATAGTTATTTACTTTTGGCTGTGCTGGGTCTTCGTTGCTGCACACAGGCTTTCTCTAGTTGCAGTGAGCAGGGGCTACTCTTCATTGTGATACATGGGCTTCTTGCTGCGGCGGCTTCTCTTGTTGCCGGGCACGGGCTCCAGGCACACGGGCTCCAGTAGTTCAGCACGCAGGCTCATTAGTCATGGCATTCGGGCTTGGTTGCCCGAGGCATGTGGAATTTTCCTGGACCAGAGATTGGACCTGTATCCCCCGAATTGGCAGGTGGATTCTTATCCACTGTGCTACCTGGGAAGTCCCTGTCATATTTTCAATTGCACTGTTTATTACAAACAATGGTGCAGTGACCATCCTTGTGTGTGGGTGTGTGTATATGTGTGTGGGTGTGTGTATATGTGTGTGGGTGTGTGTATATGTGTGTGGGTATGTGTATATGTGTGTATACCCTTGGTGAGTATGTTTGTAAGAGAGATTCCTAAAATTGGAATTACTGCAACAAAAGACACACTTACTTTAAACTTGATAAATATTTTCTCTCCCTCCTGGGCAGAGAGTCAACAATTTCCTCTCCCTAGAGCATACTTACATTTAATGAGCAACAAACAAGCGATAGCTATAATGAATGAAAAAGTAAGGCTCTGGTAAAACATGCATGTTTAGACCATTAGTCCAAAAAAAATCGTGGATATTTTTAAACCTAAAAATAAAGTAAGTCTTTGTAAAGGAGTTTCTGAATCCTACAGCTATTCAGACAATGTAATCCTTCAATCAGCTTTATTTCAAGGAAAGAGAACAATTTCTGACTGTTTGAACTAATCTGACCAGAAAAAGTTCCAGTAGTCCCTAAGTGTATTAGATTAAGCACATGATTAAGAATAAAATCCAAAGAACATTCTGATGGTAAGTTTCAGAGTACATTCACATAATGTGCTACTTCCATTTGGAGCCCAGATAACAAGGTGTTTGCTGCTACATTCTAGGTTTAAGTTTACAAGATTTAATATCTCAAAAGCAGACATAGATTCAAGAAGTCAAGACAGTCATTGAGCACTGTACGTAAGAAGTTAAAAATAATCTAAATTTCCACCAATCTGGAAACGGTTAAATGTCAGTACATCCATACTATAGAATTTTATGCTGCAGTTTTGAGATAAACTTCCTCAGGAGGGGAATTTGGGAGAGAATGTATACAGGTATATTTGTATGTATGGCTGAGCCCCTCTTCTGTTCACCTGAAACGACCACAACATTATTAATCAGCTACACCCCAATACAAAATAGAAATTTCAAAAATACAAACATAAAACACACTTTCTTGATTATGAGCAAACTGAGCACCTTTCATATATTTAAGGTGACTTTTGTTTTGGTTTCCCCCCCCCACCCCATATACACCTGTATGGATTATCTGCTCATTATTTCCTTTGCGTATGGCTCAGATGGTAAAGAATCCACCTGCAACTCAAGACACCTGGGTTTGATCCCTGGGTCAGAAAGATCCCCTGAGAAGGGAACTGCTATCCACTCCAGTCTTCTTGCCTGGAGAATTCCATGGACAGAGGAGCCTGGTGGGCTATATTCCATGGGGTGGCAAAGAGTCAGACATGACTGAGCAACTGAGCACACACACATGCATGACTGAGCAACTGAGCACACACACATGCATAATCCCTTAAGTAACAGCAATTTCCTAAATTAAAAATAAGCCACAATCAAAATTAATTTTGAAAAGAGATTTTTTAAAAGAGGTCTCTAGTTCAGTAGATGGTTTGACTGAAAGCTGACTCAGCCTGAAAGAGAAGCCACTCTCTCAGGATAAATGGACAGCGGAGTGACATAGGACATGGGGGAATAAAAGGAAGCAAACATTTGGTGATGGGTCTTTCTCATTGCTCCTGAAGGATGTGGTAGGCCAGGGGCAAATCCTTTAGTGAGAAGGATTCTGGAAGGCCCACACAGGCTTTCTGGAGAAGCAAAAGGAAGAAGTCCCCTTGAATCCATTGACAACTAAGGTCCATGAATTAATGAATGAGGGATGTGATGGTTAGTTTTATGGGTCAACCTAGCTAGGTTCTGGTGCCCAGTTGTTTGGTCAAACCAGTCTAAATATTGATTTGAAACTCTGTTTTAGATGTGATTTATATTTAAATTGATAGATTTTAAGTAAAGCAGATTACTCTCCATAATGTGAGTTATAGAACTGTGATTCTTACAATAGTGGCTTTGTAAACAAAGTTGGTTTAAATTTTTAAAAAAATTCAAAAAGGTTGTTGGTTTACTGCCCACTCCCAGAACTGTGCCGTGCAGGTAATAGAAACTCAATAAAAATCTGTTGAATGAATCTGTTAACATAGTGAATTAGTCACATTCTCATTAAGACTCTTCTTGAATCTATTCAGTCATGATGATTATTCATTCAGAATACATCTAAATTAAATCTACTTCTTGAGTGATTGATTTTTCTGAGTTCCATATGTGATTGGGTCTGTTTCTTTTCTTATGCTGCCCTTGTCCTCACTGGTATCAGAGTTAAGTCGGGCTGATGAAATGAATCACGTAGCTTTCCATTTCATTCTGTGCTCTGGAAAGGCTTAGAGAGCATCGGAATTATCTGTTCCTAGACTACTTGGGAGAAGTCATTGTAAAACATTTAGGCTGTGTGCCTTTTTGGTGGGTATTTCTTAGACAACCATTCCATGTCTTCTGTGGTTATTGGCCTGGTCAGGCTTTCTACTTCTTGCAGATTTGGTTTTTAAAATCTAGGTAGTCTTCAATAATTGTTTATTTTATTAAATGTATTGCTATACAGAACACAGACACGACTTCGCATGCACGCACATTCACAGCCTCCTCTGCTATCAACATCTACCAGATATGGTGGTGTTACAACGGTGCACCTACATTGACATGCTGTGTAGTCAGAGTTCTGTCCAACTGTTTTGTGATACAATGGATTGTAGCCTGCCAGGCTCCTCTGGCCATGGAATTTTGCAGGTAAGAATACTGGACTGCATTGCCATTTCCTACTCCGGGGAATCTTCCCGACCCAGGGACTGATCCTGATGCAAGGGTCCCTTACATCTCCAACACTGGTTTCTGTTGACATTCAGTTTACTCATAATCTAATCAGATTATCTTGTAGTAATCTTTTATTAAGAGAATCCAAGTTAACTACTTATTTTCCTATTGATGAATATTTCTAATATGTTTCTGATGCTTTACTTTTACTATGCTGCTCTGAATCTGCCTGCAATGGAGGAGACCTGGGTTTGATCCCTGGGTTGGGAAGATCCCCTGGAGGAGGCTGTGGCAACCCGCTCCAGTATTCTTGCCTGGAGAATCCCATGGACAGAGGAGCCTGGTGGGCTACAATCCATGGGGTCGCAAAGAGTCGGACACGACTGAGTGACTAAGCACGGCACACCACAGGCGGCTGGGAACATTCTTGTCCAAGTCCTGTTGACTTACTATGCTAAGAGTGTCTTCAGAGTACATGCCTCTGAATGGAATCCTAGGCCCTCGATTATGTGCATTAAGGACCATTCTCTTTCTTTAATTGATTTTTTAAGAACCCTTCTAGACATTACCAAATTGCTCTCTAAAGTAGACACGCCAGGACTTCCCTGGTGGTTCAGGGGCTAAGATGCCATGCTCCCAATGCAGGCGGCCAGGGTTTGATCCCTGGTCAGGAAACTAGATCCCACATGATGTAGCTAAAGAGGCTACATGTCACAACTAAGACCTGGCACAGCCAAATAAATATTTTTTTAAAAGTAGACATAATACCAATTTATATTCCTTCTGGGGGTACATAATAGGTCCAACTATAATTCCATACTCTCACCAGGAATTGGTTTCTTCACATTTATATTTATGTTTGCCAAACTGGCTGAAAAATTGAATCACTTGTTTTTATTTTCCTTTTTATGATTCCTAATAAGGTTCATCATCCTATGATTTGTTATTTGATTTTTCTTTTCTGTGGATTTTTTTTTATTTTTTACCTCTTTTCCCCCAATAGTTATTTGTATTTTATTGATTTGTAGGAGTTCTTTATAAAATCTGGATGCTAATCCTTATGTTACAAATGTCTCCTTCCACATTTTGACTTGTTACAATCAATTTTTATGATGTCTTTTAATAAACAACCTTTTTTTCATTTTAATGTAGTTGAAATGATCAATTCTTCCTTTGTAGTTTGGGTTTTGGTGCTTTCTTTCACCTTAAAAGGCATAACCATAAAAATCTTGTTTTTTTCTTCTAAAAATTGCTTTTCACTTTGGGTTCTTATCTGGAATTCATTTTGAGTATATGATCTGAGTTAGAGGTCTAATTATGTATAATGAGCTGTCCCAGCATCGCTGATATGAGTTCATCTTTTCCCGATAGATCCTGCCTATCAGTTTTATGTAAGTCATTGTTTTCATAGATAGATTCTGTCTGACCAAGATATCACCACACTCTGATCCAGCTACTGAGGAATGTAGCTTAGCATGAAAGCCAGATGAGTTTACTAATACTGAACCATAGAATTATATAAACTCAACCAGCCAGGTCCAGCCGCACCATGGGGACAGGTTTTACCACGTGGATGGCACCCTATCCTGCAAGAAATAAAACTGTGCTTTCTTGAGCTGACTGGCTCCCAAAGGGGAAGGAGAATGAAGCCAATAATGCCCTATTCCAGAATTTACCAATCAGATTAACTCATCCTCTCCAAAAACACAGAAGATGTACTAAACTTCTTCCCATCTAAGATGTATTCATGCCCTAATGTCACCGTAACAAATTACCACAAACACAGTTGCTGGAAACACAAATGTATCCTCTTATAGCTCTGGAGGTCAGAAGTCCAAAATCCATTTCACAGAGCTAAAGTCAAAGTTTTGGTGGGCTGGTCCTTGTGGAGGCCCTCAGGGGAGAATCTGTTTTCTTGCCTTTTTCAGCTTCTATGACCACCTCTTTTTCTTGACTCATGGCTTCTTCCTCCATCTCCAAAGCTCTTTACTCCCATCTGTGCTTCTGTCATCACATCACCTTCTGCTCTGACTCTGAGCCCTCCTGTGTCCATCTTATAAGGATCCCTTTGATTACCTTGGGACAACCAGGTAATCCAGAATAACCCCTACCTCAGGATCCTTAACTTAAGCACATCTAAAATGTCCTTTTTGGCTGTATAAGGTAACATATTCACAGGGTGGGGGGTCAGGATGGAGACATGTTTTGTTGTTAAGTCGCTAAGTTGCATCTGACTCTTGCGATCCCATGGACTGCAGTCCACCAGGCTCCTCTGCCCTTGGGATTTCCCAGGCAAGAAGACTGAAGTGGGGAGCCATTTCCTACTCCCGTGGACATGTTCGGGAACCATTATTCAGTCTGTTACAGAAGTTTCATTTCCCTCTTATGCCAACTAACTTTGTTTGCTCCCAGGGACACTGGCAGGAAAGAGATTTTGCTTATAAAAAGTTCCAAAAGAGTTCCCTGTTAATTAAATTAATTGTTTAATGCCATTCAGTATCCAAGGCTAAGTTTTCATTCATTTTTCTGTTACTTTTTATTATGCCTATCCATGCAGTCCATGTAGCATATCAGAGGATTATCAATGAGATTAAATAACAAAATTATACTAGTCTAATAATAATATGCAAAAGGAAACTTGGAAATAATCATCAGGAAAATGCAATCAAAACCACAATGAAATATCACCTCACACCTGTTAGAACAGCTTTTACCAAAAAGACAAGAAGTAACAAGCATCGGTGAGGATATAGAAGAATTTGAACCCTTATGCACTGCTGGTAGGAATGTAAACTGGTACAGCCACTATGGGAAACAGTATGGAAGTTCCTCAAAAAATTAAAAATAAAGCTACCATATGATCCAGTCATTTCATCCGGGTATTTATCTGAAAGAAACAAAACACTAACCTGAAAAGATAAATGCACTTCATGTTTACTGCAATAGTATTGACAATGGCCAAGACATGGGAGCAACCTAAGGGTCCACCAATGGATGAATGAATTTTTACAACAGGAGATAAATAGACTATTATGCTAAGTGAAATAAGTCAGACAAATACCATATGATCTTACTCCCACGTAGAATTGTTTTTAATGAATTTATAGACAGAAGAGACTGGTGGTTGTCAAAGGTAGGAGTTGGGTGAAATGGGTGAAGACAGTCAAAGATACAATCTTCCAAAGATAAGTCTTAAGGGTGTGTATACGACACAGTGACTACAGTTAATAATTGTTGTTGCTGTTTAGTTGATAGGTCGTGTCCAATTCTTTTGCAACCCCGTGGACTATAGCCTGCCAGGCTTCTCTGTCTGTGGAATTTCCCAGGCAAGAATAGTGGAGTAGGTTGCCTTCTCCAGGGGATCTTCTCGACCCAGGGATCAAACCCATGTCTCCTGCATTGTCAGGCGGATTCTTTACCACTGAGTCGCCAGGGAAACCCACAGTTAACACGGTATTGCCTATTTAAAAGTTGCTAAGAGAATAGATCTTAAATGTCTTCATCATAAGAAAAAAAATTTTTGCAACTACATGTGGCAATGGATGTTAGCTAGACTTATTGTGGTGTTCATTTCACAATGTATACAGTATCACATCATTAGGTTGAACACCTGGAACTAATATGTCATGTTAATTACACCTCAATAAAATAAGAACATCAAAAAAGAACTTCAATACAATAACATAATGCCAATAGTATTGAGGGGAAAAATTTTTAACATAAACTTCTTCCCTTTACTAAATTTCTAGGAAGAGATTAACATCCAAAAAGTGAAATCAAAATCATGAAATATTAAAGTTCAAAGAAAGTAAAGCTCAATATAAAATTATTTTGCTTTTATGGGTTAAAATTCAAAGAAATTAAAGTCCAAAATTCATCCCATTCATCTTGCTGTTCTGCTCTCAGCTGGAGAGGATTTCAGTGCCTGAGTGGAGTCAGAGATCATCTAGCAATTTAACAATTCATTGACCAGAGACGTATTAACACCTGAATGTTTCAGTATTCACATATATAACAAATATCAGCGACAGGTGTTTGTTTCTGCAAAAATCCCCCAGTCAATAATGTGTTAAGCTGCAGCTCTTTAAAATGGGGATAGTTCTTACAGGGCCTCCCAATTAGAAAATAATAACAATACCAGCGGAGTCTGTGATGTACCTTTTTTCCCTAAAGATAGACTTAGTAGAACATACAGAAGGACACAGGTGGCGCTAGTGGTAGAGGATCCACCTGCCAGCTGCCAATGCAGGAGATGTAAGAGACACAGTTTCCGTCCCTGGATAGGGAAGATTCCCTGGAGGAGGGCATGGCAACCCACTCCAGTATTCTTGCCTGGAGAATCCCATGGACAGAGGAGCCTGGCGGGCTACTGTCTAGAAGGTCACAAAGAATCAGACACGACTGAAGCAACTTGGCATGCACGCACAAAAGGACTATAGCACTAGATGCACACCCACCCTATTCAGAAAACAAGCTGATGTCTTGCAGGTATCTCAAACAAAAGACACACCCAGAACCAGAACTCCGGATTGTCAGACTGTTGGAGAGATTGCAGCTTCACTGAGCTGTTGGCTGACTGATACCAAGAGTCAAATTGTTGTTGTCTGTGCCCTCAAATCTATGCAGGAGAAATCTCCTAGCTATGGGTTCATTTCTGCCATAGGCATCTTGCATGTACGTATGTGGAAGCTCTACCTCTGGACACTGTCTCCTCTGTCCGGCCAGGTATTCGAGGGGATGTTGACTTCTTGCAAAGTTGAGAAACATGCAGAAGCAACACCTCAGTCATCAGCCTTTATTGAAGCATCTGTTCTTTCCCACTCAGATATTCAAAATCTTTTCATTTTTACAGCCTTTTTCAAGTTGAGGAGCCGGCACTGCAGGGCTGTTGGGAAGGTAAATCCTGTCTAGTAACCGAGCTCCCACAATAACCAGAGAACAGTTCTCCTCCTGCACTGCAAGGGCTCTTTCCACAGCCTCTTTTCGTGGAATTCCTTAGCAGCTTCCCCAAAGGCTCAGCAGGTAAAGAATCCACCTGCAATACAGGGGACACAGGAGACACAGGTTTGATCCCTGGGTCGGGAAGATCCCCTAGAGGAGGGCATCGCTCCCCACTCCAGTATCCTTGCCTGGAGAATCCCATGGACAGAGGAGTCTGGCAGACTACAGACCATAGGGTCGCAAAGAGTCAGACATGACGGAGTGACTACGCAGGTAAACCATTACCTGGGGAGGATTTCTCTATCATATCTAAGTAACTAGTTTCTAGTAGCCTTGAGGAAAAAAATAGAGGGAGTAATTCTTGAGCCACAGGAATTCAAACTAGGTCCATCCACCCTGCCCTCTTTTGCCCTTGAAGATGGTTCAAAACAACATAAAAGCAGAATTTAAAGCAGAGCTGTTTGTTTATCTCACGTACCTAGGCCTAGCACTAGCACACTGAAAACTAATCTCTCGCTAATGCTCTGTAGTCCAGAGAGAATCCAGCTGCCCCACAGTTTAAAAAATGGCAAATATTTTCCCACTCCTTTAATATCTAAAAGGACAGTGTATGAAGGGACTGTTTCTTTCTCGTTATAATTGAATCCTTGCCCCAGCTGTAACTGCTTATTAAGGCCTCTTCAGCTCGCTGGCCCTGGCTAAGTTCCTCTCCTGGTTCCTGTGCCCCTGCCAAGGCCACTTACAACCTCTGAGTGGCTTTTCCAAGGTCTTTTTCCCCAGCCACAGCTCTTAAAAGCCAACTGCACCATCCTTAAAAGATAAATAAATAAATAAACCTACCTGGTCCAATATATTCCTACACAAACTGCCAAGATCAAAATGTCCTTAGAGAACAGACTAGTGGTTGTCAAGGGTGAGGGGGTTGGGGGAAGGATGGAGTAGAAGGTTAGGGTTAGCAGATGTAAGCTTTTATATATATATAGAATCAAATGGAAAAACAACAAAGTCCTACTGTATAGCACAGGAAACTATATTCAATATCCTGTGATAAACCATAACGGAAAAGAATATAAATAAAGAATGTATAGGGACTTCCCTGGCAGCCTAGTGGTAAGACTTTGCCTTCCAATGAAGAAAGTTTGGGTTCTATCCCTCGTAGAGGAGTGAAAATCCCACATGCCTCACAGCAAAAAAAGGAAAACATAAAACAGAAGCAATATTGCAACAAATTCAATAAAGACCTTAAAAAAATGGTCCATCTAAAAAATCTTATGTACATACATATATGTATACATATTTGTTGTTCAGTTGCTAAGTCAGGTCTGACTCTTTGGGACCCCATGGACTGCAGGACTCCAGGCTTCCCTGTCCTTCACTGTCTCCTGGAGTTTGCTCAAACTTATGTCCATTGAGTCAGTGATGCCATCCAACCATCTCATCCTCTGTCACCTCCTTCTCCCATCTTTAATCTTTCCCAGCATCAAGGTCTTTTCCAATGAGTCAACTCTTCACATCAGGTGACCAAGGTGTGTGTGCATAACTGAATCATTTTGCTGTACAGAGGTAATGAAACACAACATTGTAAATCAATGTTCAAGCAAAACAAACAAAAACAATCACAGTGTGCTACACATACTCAAGAATGAGACCCCAGGACCAACACTAATCGTTAGCCATTCCAGAAGCCTTGATCACTCCATGTGCTTTCATTTGCTTCTCCCTGGCTGTTCTTATTTCTCACATGTCAGCTTTCTACCCAGTGCTTCAAACATGGGAACACTGAAGGGGTATCCAGTATAAAGCACCCTGCCTCCTTTTCTGAGTTCAAAGCAAATTAAAAAATGAGATAACAGAATGGAAGAAGAAAACCAAATGACCACTTAATTCCTGATAAAGTTGGGTTGCAGGATTCAGTTTACTATGAGAGAAGAGCTTCTCTGATGCCAAGTCCTAGAGTAGGATCCAGCCACTCTGATTAAAGTAAACTTGTCTTGATGGGGATGGGAGGGTCAGCGGCTCCCAGAGCAGACCTCATGCTGATTGGTGGCAAAGAGGGAAGGGAACAGGAATGAGCTGAGCAAGCTCACTTTACTCCCTACAAATCTTCCAATTAAACCATGCCCTCCTTCAGTTCAGGGTAGAGTTAAGAAAGGGCCCCCCCAAACACCAGGTGTTACACTAATGTGATTCCCTTCACCAGCAAGGCTGTGTTTAAATTTTCTTTTAAATAGTAAAATATAAGTATGTATGACTTGGGTGAAAAAAAAAAAACAAAACAAGATGGTAGAAGCTGCTACCTGGTGGGCTGGGGATGCTACAGTTAAAATCTGAAAGTCTAAAGTTTAGATTTCTCTGGTAGCATAAGGAAATGATTTCCTACTCTTTCAAAGAGTTTTCTGTGTCTTTATGAAAACACTTGCACTTAAAAACACAATTCACAATTTGTAGCAACATTTAAATACAAGTTTTGCAACCCAGTGTTCATTGCCGCACTATTCACAACAGCCAGGACATGGGAGAAACCTAAATGTCCATCAGCAGAGGAATGGATAAAGAAGATGTGGTACATATATACAATGGAATATTACTCAGCCATAAAAAGGGATGAAATTGGGTCATTTGTAGAGACATGGGTGGACCTAGAGACTCATACAAAGTGAAAAAAGAAAGAAAAACACATATAGTATACTAATGCATATATGTGGAATCTAGAAAAATGGTGTTCAGTTCAGTTCAGTCCCTCAGTCACGTCCAACTCTTTGCCACCCCATGGACCACAGCACGCCAGGCTTCTCTGTTCATCATCAACTCCCAGAGCCTATTCAAATTCATGTCCATTGAGTCAGTGATGCCATCCAACCATTTCATCTTCTGTGGTCCCCTTCTCCTGCCACCTTCAATCTCTCTCAGCATCAGGGTCTTTTCAAATGAGTCAGTTCTTCGCATCAGGTGGCCAAAGTATTGGAGTTTCAGCTTCAGCATTAGTCTTTCCAATGAATATTCAGGACTTATTTCCTTTAGGATGGACTGTTTGGGTCTCCTTGCTGTCCAAGGGAGATAGCAAGAGACTCTCAAAAGAGTCTTCTCCAACACCACAGTTCAAAAGCATCAATTTTTCGGTACTCAGTTTTCTTTATAGTCCAACTTGTACATCCATACATGAAAAATATAGATGGTCTTATTTGAAAAGCAGAAACAGAGACAAAGACATTGAGAACAAACATATGGACACTAAGGGACAAAGGGGATGGGAGGATGAATTGGGAGATTGGGATTGACATATATACACTGCTATGTACAAAATTGGCAACTAAAAGAACTTATTGTATGGCACAGGGAGCTCTACTCGGGTCTCTGTGGTGATCTAAATGGGAAGGAAATTCAAAGAAGAGGGGCTATATGTATACCTATAGCTGATTCATTTTGCTATACAGCAGAAAAACAACAACAACATTGTAAAACAACTACAATCCAAAACAAATTAATTTTAAGAAAGATTTAAATACAAGTTGTTCTCGGTTACAGACACAAATGTTTTTAGCCTTTTCAGCTTCCCTCCATTACCCTTCCTGTCCTTTCTTTTTGCACGCACCACGAAGCGATGCGGGCACACTGCAAAGCCTGCTTTGACAAAAGTAACTAGAGTCACTCCCCACTTCCAGATTTGAATGAAGTGGCCACACCACACGGTGTGAAGTTAACTTCCCAAATTGTCACAGAGTGGTCAGATTCTGCCACCTGGGAGATCAGAGGACTTAGGTCTTCCTAGGGTGAACTTTGGCCAAGGGGAAGGGAAGTGGGAGGAAGTGGGCTAACTGACACCCTCTCCTTGCTCTTTTTCTTGGATTCCCCTGAGGAGGACCTTCTTCCTACAACCTTTCTGAAGAATTCCTGAGTCCTGAGCAAACACCCCGAATGAAAGACCTGCTATTCAAAGACTGCTCTGCATCCTCCCATCCCTTTCCCCTCGCTCTGACCACCTGAAACCACTTGGGCTGTTTAGGGTCATCTTGCTCTTGCCTTTGCCTGGAGGACCAGCCTCAGGGCTTCCTGCAACCAGTCTGCCACAGATTCAGTACTTACTGAGTTTCTTAGGAAAACAAAGAGAAGACTGTTGTCGCTGTTGTTGTTTAACCATTAAGTCATGTCCAGTTCTTTGCAATCCCATGGACTGTAGCCTGCCAGACTCCACTGTCCATGAGATTTCCCAGGCAAGAATACTGGAGTGGGTTGCCATTTCCTTCTCCAGGGAATCTTCCCAACTCAGGGACTGAACTCGCATCTCCTGCATCGCAGGGGAATTCTTTACCACCGAGCCACCTGGGAAGCCCTAAAGAGATTACATTACATATTACAGAGAAACCCTTACTTTGAAATATTCCTTGAGTTTCTTTCCTCAAAAGCTCCACAGCTTAGAGTTCACCCATCTCTACTTCCTCTTCTCTTCAAGATACTATTTTCTTCCTCATTCTCTGGTGGGTAAAACAATTCAGTCTCCTCTCAGCATTTTGATTCTCCTCACTGCCAATCAACCTGCTTATTTCAACAAAGGCCCTCTAGTGAGCAGAGTGCACAAAACACTCATTCTTCCTTGTAGACAAGAAGGGAGGTATTGCCAGGACACCCTGTTAATACATTTTCCCCATGTCACACAGGCATAAAGCAAAATTCCAAGCCAGCAAGGAGCGGAGGGAAGATAAAGCTATGTCAGGGTGAAGCCAGCATGGGTCTAGGTATGGACCAGTTTGCAGTGGTGTCTGGTGAAGGGAAAACTTCAGATCATGAGCATCACTCCTGATGCAGAGCAGACGTGACCTAAAACTGGGTTCAAGTGAGGCCACACCACCTGTGAACAGGAGGTGGGAAAGGATTTTCAGTAATATTACTGGCAACGGGCACGGTTTAACTTAATACTCCGTAAATCTTACATTCAATAAACATCACGGGACTTCCCTAGTGACCTAGTCATTGAGAATCTGCCTGCCAATGCAGGGGACACAGTTTCGATTCCTGGTCTGGGAGGATTCCACACACTGAGGGGCAACTAAGCCCATGAGCCCCAACTACTGAAGCCTGTGCACCCTAGAGCCTGTGCTCTGCAACAAGAGAAGTCACCACAATGAGAAGCACACCCATAGCAATTAGAGAGTAGCCCCAATTTGTGGCTACTAGAAAATGCCTGCTCCCAGAAATGAAGACCCAGCGCAGCCTTAAATAAATAAACTTAAAAAATAAACATCCCGTTAAGTTTGCAGCTATAGAACCGATCCCAGTGGCAATGATTCTGAAAGTGGACAAATAGATACCCTGCCCACAGTTGAAGGTTGAGGGACCAGGAAACCAAGTAGTTCCCTACTCAGTATTTTCTCGTTATGCTTAAGAACAATACATTTTCTATTGCCCCTGTAACAAATTACCACAAACTTGGTGGCTGGAAACAACACAAATTTAGTCTCTTGCAGTGCTGTGGGCTAGGAGTCTGACACCCATCTCACTGGGCTGACATCAAGGTGTTGATGGGGGAAATTTTCATTTTTAAAAATAAAATAGAGTATTATTTATTTAACTTGGCTGAACCGGGTCTTTGTTGCAAAACACAGGATCTTTAGTTGCAGCAAGTGAATTCTTAGTTGAGGCATGTGGGATCTAATTCCAAGAGCAGGGACACACCTGGGCTCCCTGTATTGGGAGCATTGGAGTCTCATCCACTGGACCACCAGGGAAGTCCCAAGAATTCTTTTTCCTTGCCTTTTCCAGCTTCCAGAGACTGCTGCATTCCTTGGCTCATGACTCTTCCTCCATCCTCACAGCCAACAAGAGCAAATTGAATCCCCTCATCACTTTACTCTGACCTCGTCTGTCTTCCTCTTCCACTTTTGGGGACCCTTGTGATTACAATGGGTCCACCTGGATCATCCAAAATAATCTTCCTACTTGAAGGTCAGCAAATTAGCAAACCTAATTCCATCTGCAACCTGAACACCCCTTTACCATGTGACAAAACATAAGCACAGAATCTGGGGGTTAGCATGCATGTATCTTTGAGGAGTCGTCACTCTACCTACCACGTGGTAAGAAGTACTGTGGAGGAAAACAGAGCAAGGATGCAAAAGAGGGAGGGGCCACTCTTTCACTGTCATGTCAACCTCTGACATGAAAAAGTGAAAAGCTTCTCTGTTTTTCCTTTAAGGATTCATTTGATCAGACAAGAGCCCACCTGGGTAACCCAAGCTCTTCTCCCCATCTCAAGCTCCTTAACATTCATCATGAAACATGAAGACCCTTTTATCACTTAAGGTAACATATTTATAGGTTCCAATGATTAGAATATAGAAATTTTTTTGTGCATGCTAAATAACACTTCAGTCATGTCCAACTCATTGTGACCCTATGGACTATAGTCCGACAGGCTCCTCTATCCATGGGATTCTTCAGTCATGAATACTGGAGTGGTTGCCATGCCCTCCTCCAGAGGGTATTCCCAACCCAGGGAGTGAACCCAAGTCTCTTATATCTCCTGCAGGCAGGCTTCTTTACCACTAGCACCACCTGCAAAACCCATGGAACAATCATTATTCTCCATGCCACATCTTACCTGTGATGGAATTTTCTAGGCTTGTCAATGATTCTAAAATTTCCAACTTGTGCTCCAAAAGGTCAAAAGCCCTTGGAGAGAATTCAGTGGGTAGATACAACTATTTCAATATAGTTAAAAAACAGAATTTAAAATTTCTTAATATTAGCTCCCTGCTTATTTAACTTATATGGAGAGTACATCATGAGATATGCTGGGCTGGAGGAAGCACAAGCTGGAATCAAGATTGCCAGGAGAAACATCAATAACCTCAGATATGCAAATGATACCACCTTTATGGCAGAAAGTGAAGAAGAACCAAAGAGCCTCTTGATGAAAGTAAAAGAGGAGAGTGAAAAAGTTGGCTTAAAGCTCAACATTCAGAAAACTAAGATCATGGCATGTGGTCCCATCACTTCATGGCAAACAGATGGGGAAACAGTGGCAACAGTGGCTGACTTTATTTTTGGGGGGCTCCAAAATCACTGCAGATGGTGACTGCAGCCATGAAATTAAAAGACGCCTACTCATTGGAAGAAAAGTTATGATCAACCTAGACAGCATATTAAAAAGCAGAGACATTACTTTGTCAACAAAGGTCCGTTTAGTCAAGACTATGGTTTTTCCAGTGGTCATGGGTGTGGTATGGATGTGAGAGTTGGACTACAAAGAAAGCTGAGCGTCAAAGAATTGATGCTTTTGAACCGTGGTGTTGGAGAAGACTCTTGAGAGTCCCTTGGACTGCAAGGAGATCCAACTAGTCCATCCTAATGGAGATCAGTCCTGGGTGTTCATTGGAAGGACTGATGTTAAAGCTGAAACTCCAATACTTCGGCCACCTGATGTGAAGAGCTGACTCATTGGAAAAGACCTTGATGCTGGGAAAGATTGAGGGCAAGAGGAGAACGGGACAACAGAGGATGAGATGGTTAGATGGCATCACCAAATCAATGGACATGAGTTTGGGTGAACTCTGGGAATTGGTGATGGACAGGGAGGCCTGGCATGCTGCAGTCCATGGGGTCGCAAAGAGTTGGACACAACTGAGCAACTGAACTGAACTAAAGATGGGGTAAGATAGATGCCCTCTCCTTGCTCTTTTTCCTGGTCTCCCCTGAGGAGTAGTTTCTTCCTGCATCCTTTCTGAAGAATTCCTGAGTCCTGAGCAAACCACCCTGAGTGAAAGACCTGCTATTCAAAGACTGCTTTGCATCCTCCCATCCCTTTCCCCTTGCTCTGACCACCTGAAACCACTTGGGCTGTTTAGGGTCATCTTGCTCTTGCCTTTGCCTGGAGGACCAGCCTCAGGGCTTCCTGCAACCAGTCTGCCACAGATCCAGTGCTTACTGAGTGTTTCTTAGGAAAACAAAGAGAAGACTCTTGTTGCTGTTGTTTAGTCACTAAGTCATGTCCAGTTCTTTGCAATCCCATGGACTGCAACCCACCAGACTCCTCTGTCCATGGGATTTCTCAGGCAAGAATACTGGAGTGGATTGCCATTTCCTTCTCCAGGGAATCTTCCCAACTCAGGAATGGAAACTGTGTCTCCTTCATTAGCAGGCAGATTCTTTACCACTGAGTCACCAGAGAAGCCCTTAATAATGTTAATCATTATATTATTACACGATGTTATAATAATATAATGTTATTAAATTATCATATACAATGTATAATAATATGTTGTACACTATATATTTAAATCAGAGTGAAAGTGTTAGTCACTCAGTTGTGTCCAACTCTTTATGACCCCATGGACTGTAGTCCGCCAGACTCCTCTGTTTACGGGATTTCCCAGACAAGAATGCTGGAGTGGGTTGCCATTTCCTCCTCTGGGGAATTTTCCTGACCCAGGGATCAAACCTACGTCTCCTGCATTGGCAGGCAGATTCTTTACCAATGAGCCACCTGGGAAGTTCAGAGGCAGGCCCACAGTAAAAGCCCTTCCTATCTCAAGTCAATCAATCAAGCAGCCAACCAATCTCCTTGTCTGGGCCTACTCTGGTTCTCCTGCCTTCATCCTTTAAGAAGGGGCTTCCAAATCTTAAAATGTCCAATGGTAGGCATAGCCTGCCCCCCAAAGTGTCTACTAATCATAGCTAAGCAGTATCCCTGGTTTTTCTTCTTCCCAAAGCCACTTTCTAAAGTGATACCATTCTTTCCATCTTGCCAGAGGAAAGACAGGTACAGAGAAACAGAGGTATTCCTGTAGACATTCCAAGCTTTGTTTCTGAGTCCAGTGAAACAATTATCAAGGATTCAGGAATATCATTTTTCCGTAGGCGGCAAGATATTGCTGGTCAGAAATATTTAATCACAAGACCGTCTTCCAATCTGGCAGAAAGTGAAAGAGAATGATTGGGGATCGTGTGTCACCCTGAGCCAGTTGGCCTTGTTCATATTGAGATTATTTACAAGAACAACAAAAAAAGCCTCTAAAGACAGCCTGAGAGTCAGCAGGACCTAAATTTGAGCTTTTTTCCACTGTTTAATGTGACCTCGAGCCATAGCTCCCAGAATCCGCTTTCTCATCAATAAAGCTACTTCTCAGAATTTCATCAGGATTAAAAGAAATCATGTAGACAAGTGCCTTAACACACACTGTTTCATAAATGTTGGCCACTGTTATTATTTATTTAACTGTAGAGAGAAAACATCTGCTCATCAGACTACTGGGGGCTTTTTCCTGCATGCAGGCTGTAGCAAAATGCAACCCAGGCATTTCAGGGAGGTATAAATCAAAACCTAACATTTCGACTCGTTTTTAATATTTCTTTCCACTCTAAACTGGGAATAATCCTATGTGACTATTAAAGTCGAGTTGGTAGAAAAAAGCATGGAAGTTCACAACAAAGGGTCAAGGCTACAGCCTAATATCTATTCAGGTGCTTGCATTTCACGTGTATTTTTTCCAAAACAGGGAAAGAGTGGTAAGACATAATTCACGAGCAAGAATCTTCAGGTAGTACTGGGCACACCAGCCCTTCCACATGCGGGCAGAGAAAGGCTGAAGGCCACTGCCTGAAGGGACCTTGGCATTTGCAGTCGCGTTGTGACTTCTAATTCCCTGTCACGTCAGATTTAGAGGAGCTTTGGAAACGCCAACCCATTTTTAAGGAAACAGAGATTGTGATGTTGTTAGCACATCTGGTTCAGAGGAAAGCTGTGTTATTATATAGCTATATTATCATGTTTATAACCCATGTAAACAATAGTTAAACGTCCTCTAATCTAAGAGGTGTGAAATTATCTACCCAACCTCAAGGCGAAAAGTTTACATGACGAGGCAGCTGCTACTTTGTGATTACATGAAGCTCAGAGTAAGTTAACAAAATAGAAATTTCCCCCTTTAGAAATTTTTGGCACATAAAATTGTCTTTTCTCAGCAAAGTACTCCAAGATATATTTTTAAAATATTGTTTACAGTTGCTATCCAGTAGTGGATACATTTTGAATCTTGGTAACATGTAACAAAAGTTCCCTTCCTTGAAAATGTCTGCAGGAGTTCTGAAAAGGTGGTCTAACTTCACTTTACTGTTAATACTGATACTGTTTTCCCATTCCAGTTTACACTTGTTTCTTTTTAAGACATGGAATAGTACCCATCTTCTCAACCGCCCAAGCTTTCAGGCTACTGGACAAGAGCAGAATGCAAATGACTCAATAACTACCTATTTAAAAAACAACTGTATAACTGGATTTGAGCAGAGGTGTTTTGGGAAAAAAGCAAAATCAATGATCTTGTGTGTAAGATCGATGTGTATTCTCTTCATTCAGAGGCTCTCCCCACAATCTGTCCCCACCTGCCAAGCCAACTTTCTCTCTTTGTATGCCCAGGAACCCCTGCCTCCCCAAATCCATCGCTCTTATAGCTACCAATCAGAATCAATTCCTTCCTCAAAAATCCTCAAGGACTTCTATATCAGTTAAGCTTTGCATTTGGCAGCTAGCAACAGAGCCCAGAAAGAAGAGTGGCTTAAACAAGATAAAAGTTTCTTTTCTTTTAAAGGAATTCTGGAGATAAGCGCAGCAGAGCTGATGTGGCATCGCCTAGAGTTCCTGTATCTTTCTGCTCCACAATGCACCTTCTGTCCTCAGGAACAAAGGCTGCCTCCTCAAGTTGCATCCATCTTATCCACCTTCTAGGCAGCCAGAAGGCGACAGATAGGCATATGTCAAACTTCTTTTCAAACACCTTCGGGGCCTAACACAGTCCAGCATACTTCATGAGCCCTCTTTAAATAACTGTCCGATCCACAAATGAATTAATTTGGCAGCAGTACAGAAGTAGGGCGATTTATCCGTTACAAAACTCCAGTAGATTGTAACAGTATACCCAGGGCACCATATTAGAAACTATAAGGTATAATTGTAACTCTTTAAAACACTTTAAAATCTCTCTATAATTGGTTTACCACAGTACCTAAAATCCCCAGGTGGAGAATTATTCTGGGTTTTTCTTTATTTTTGTAATTGAGGTATAGTTCATTTACAGTGTTATGTTAGTTTCAGGTCAACAGCAAAGTGATTCAGATATACATGTAAATGTTTTGTTGTTGTTTAGTCACCAAGTCGTGTCTCCTTCTCAACCCCATGGACTGTAGCCCAGCAGGCTCCTGTGCGTGTGTATGTCAAAGTGAAAGTGTTAGTCGCTCAGTCATGTCAGACTCTTTGGGACCCCATGGACCGTAGCCCACCAGGCTCCTGTGTCCATGGGATTCTCCAGCCAAGAATACTGAAGTAGGCTGCCATTTCTTTCTGCAGGGGATCGTCCTGGCCAGGTCTCCTGCATTGTAGGCAGAATCTTTACTATCTGAGCCACCAAGGAAGCTCAATATATGTAGAAGGAGAGAGAGAGATTTATACTGTTAAGAGACTATAATTCCAGTAAAAGCTACTATATTATGCTGAGGGAGCTGGGAGAGTTCAAAGAAGTATAAGTCAGCTTCTAACATCGGCTTCTCAGGTGGTGCTAGGGGTAGAGAACCGGCCTGTCAACACAAGTGACTCAAGAGATGGAAGTTTGATTCCTGGGTCGGGAAGATCCCCTGGAGAAGGGCATAGCAATCCACTCCAGTACTCATGCCTGGAGAATCCCATTGACAGAGGAGCCTAGAGGGCTACAGTCCATAGGGTTGTAAAGAATCAGACATGACTGAATCGACTTAGCACACATGCACAACTTTTAACATTCAGAAACTTACAGCATCCACGCACACACACAAAAGTACTCAACACTATCCAGCAGTCTAGAAAAGCCAAGATCAAGAGGCATTTCAGAAAAGGATAAGAGGCTACAAACATCTTTTGGTAAATTTGTGACTCATGTGATTGGTTAGTGCCCTAAAAAGGCCCGAGCAGTTGAGGAAAAGGAGGAAGCCTGTCCCAGAGCTGGTCAGAGAAGTTGCCTGGTGACTGTGCTGAAGGGCTCAGGTTCCCTGAGTGCAGCAGGAAAGACTGGGAGCCTAAGAAAACCGGGTGACAGAGAGGAGCAGAAATACAAGTAAAAACCGTCTTTTGCACATTGCAGACCAAGAATAGCACAGGTGTTATACAGGAAGGGTTGAATCCAGGAGCTCTGGGTTTCAGCCCTGCCTCAGCCCCCAGCTGACTGGGTAAACTTGGGCCACTGACAACCTCTCTGGACCTCGGTTTCCTCAGAGGAAAAGTATGGGCTAGACGAGTTGAATATTAATGAGCATTAAAATGATCATTATTTGATACTAACATTAGCCTATTATATGATAATAATATAACTTGATACTGACACTCATGCTTCATCAATCCGGAAGAGGTTATTGAAAGTACGAGAATGGGGACTTTCCTGGTGATCCAGGGGCTAAGACTGCGCACCCAAGGCAGGAGGCCTGGGAAAAAAGATTCTGCATGCTACAACTAAAGATCCCACATGCTGCAATGAAAATCGAAGATTCTGTGTGCCACAGCTAAGACCTGGTGCAGCCAAATAAATATTTTTTTAAAAAAAGAAAGTACAAGAATGAATAAAGGAGTGAGAGCAGGTTAGACCTGGGAAAACAGGAGATAGGGGCCACTGTGCAGAAAAAATGTGGCAGACCAGAGGCACCTCTTCTGCTCTGCTCCAAAGACTGAAGATGCTCTAGAGGTGAGCTTAGAACGTGCTCTAGTGAGCACAGGAAGGCGTTTTCTCATGTGCAAGGCTTGTAGCATTACAGAATAATGTAGAATAATAATATAATAATGTAGAATAATAGCATTGTAGAATAATGCTTGTAGCCTTATTTCAGAGTAAAAATATAATCCTAAAATAGCAAACACACACAGCAATTATTTTTATGTGGGCCTGTTCTAAGTCTTTGGCATTTTTTTTTTCATAGAAAGGTGTTAAAATCATCAATAGAGAGGAAAAGCAAGAAACAGAATTAAGGTACATCACCAGCTTGGCTCAGGGCCTGGCACTCAGCAGGTACAAATCATGGTTTTCACTGTTGACAAACAAAAGGTCTTATGGAGACAGTCTCCTTTCTCCTACCATATCACTCTGCTCTACATTCTGCAGCGTCCTTGGTTTCCATTCACACACAACTCACGTTCCCACGGTTGCACATTTCCATCGGAAGACGCTAATGGGATTCACAGTTCTTCTCAGGTATATAACCCCAACCCCGGGCCCCAGGCCTCTAGAGCCAGGGGAGGATGAGCTAGAGATAAGAGTTTTGTTCCCTCCTTCTCACTTTCCAACAGCAGTTCTCTCTTTTGAGTGAAGATGTGTTTTATTTTACTGGCAGAGAGGAGGAAGAGAGGTGAAAGGCAGAAGAGAGGAAGGAAACAGAGAAGACAAGATGTGGGAGGTATTTCAGGTCTGGGTTTTGGCACAGCTGACACTTAGGGCTATTATTTTTGAGAAATATGAAAGCCTAACACCAAAGATCGAAGCAGAAATGACTGTGATTGGGGCTGTTACTTGATTAGTTCCAAAAGAACCCAAGTTGGAGCTGAGATAATGAATAAACTGTGAGGAATTCACTTGCTAACACCTGTGAAAGCTTAATGGCCACAGACCAGTGCTAGGTTCATTATGCCAATTTAACCAGCAGAGGTCTCTGTTTTACTGATCTTCAATTGAAGGTTGGGGGTGGAGCGAGAAACAATCCCGGGAGTTGTCCATTTTTATTGTCCCTCTTTTGAAGTCTCTTTTCAAAATCAAATATGTAAAGAAGGAATCACTTGGCCAAAGTATTTGTGAACACTGGATCTGGATGCTCAGTCAAGATGAGCAACAAGATAAATAAATAAAATGCTGGAGTATGGAATCACTGAAGAAATGATTCCATATTCATCCCTAGCTGTTCACTAGCTTAGAGGCTTCACACCAACTGTACCGACAGAGGGTAAAACATGGATTGGCCCATAAAACAACACATACAATTCATCATGACAATGAAGCGAATGCAAGGTGAACTGCTAGACGGGGGAGTGGAAGGGGGTCAGTTAGTGGGTCAGCCAACACCAGGCCGTAGCACTTGCTTGGGCCCTCCTTCAAAACCGGAAATAAATCAGTGACAGTGCGTGCTCTGATGGTACTAGGACTTCACATCTCTTTTACTTCCTGAGATCAAAGCTTTAAAACATTGTTGACCCTGTGTGTGTTGAGCAGCGGCTTCCCCAGTGGTTCAGCGATAAAGAATCTGCCTGCAGTACAGAAGACCTGGGTTTGATCCCTGGGTCTGGAAGATCCCCTGAAAGAGGGCATGGCAACATACTCCAGTATTCCTGCCTGGAAAATTCCATGGACAGACGAATCTGGTGCGCTACAGGCTCTTTGCAGGGTCGCGAAGAGTCAGACATGACTGAAGTGACTAAACAGGCATGCAGGCATGCTGAACACCCTCTCAAATAAATACAAAAGTATGAGCCTGCACTTTTTCCCCCACAACTATTGGAATGATCCCAGAATGAGACTACATGTTTTGACTAAAATGAGACAAAAGGAGGAAGTGAGAGAGTTTCACTGAAGCTTAATTGAAGTCTCTCTCCCGTTATCCAATGGTTCTCCATCACTCTTGATGTAAAGGCCAAAATTAAAAGGCCATCAAAACCATGTAGACTTGCCCATCACTCCAGTCCAAGCCCTTAGCCATACTGTCCCACTGGCTACATACCTGCCACAAACACCTTCTTTCACATCATCAAAGGCCGTTCAGGATTTGGGGCCTTGAGCAGGGCTCTGCCTGGACCACTCTTCTTTCAACAGGCTCCCACCACCAGGTGAGACCCTGTGTTCCAAACAGCATCCTACAGGGCAGCCACTACAACACAGGGGGCTGCAGAAGCAACACCCAGAGGCATGGATTTTTAAAGGCTTGTTTCTTTTTGGCAAATACAAGGCGGCCTGGGAAAGTGTGTGGACTTCTGCTTCCAGCCTGATCCCTCAACTGGACACCTCTGTATGGAGCTCAGACTGTGGGAGCACAGAGCAGAAGCTCTGAAGTCCCTTCATAGCACTTATTGTTCAGCACACTCACAGGTAACTGTCGTTGTGATTCCTTGTCCTAGCTTCCTCTAGCTTCATGAGTGTGAGGCTCCTATCTGTCATGGTGAAGCCACAAAGCTTGGCCCTTAGAAGAGGCTCCATGATATTCAGGCAGCAGTGAAGCAGTGTTTGGAATCACCAAGCGACCATTACATTATACCTTCACACGCCTTTTTCTGCTAAAATAATAAGTGTTCAGTGTTCAGGGGACTTCCCTGGTGGTCTGGTGGTTAAGAATCTGACTTCCAACGCAGAAAGAAGCAGGTTCGATCTCGGAAAGCGGAACTAAGATCCTGCATGCTGCACTACAACGAGGACCAGACACGGCCAAATAAATTATCTAATTAAAAAAAATTCTATTCTCTTTTGCTATATTTAAAATGGATAACCAACAAGGACCTACTGTAGAGCACATGGAACTCTGCTCAATGTTATGTGGCAGCCTGGATGGGAGGGGAGTTTGGAAGAGAATGAATACGTATATATGTGTGGCTGAGATTCTCCTAAAACTATCACAACATTGTTTGTTAATCAGCTATACCCCAATACAAAATAAAAAGGCTAAATAAATAAATGTTCAGTGTTCAGCCTACACTCTTGAACTACCATTTTCCTTTGACTCTGGTGAATATGCGGTTTGTGGC
Source organism: Antilocapra americana (assembly GCA_007570785.1). Classification (NCBI taxonomy): domain Eukaryota; kingdom Metazoa; phylum Chordata; class Mammalia; order Artiodactyla; family Antilocapridae; genus Antilocapra; species Antilocapra americana. The sequence goes on along the minus strand of ML663562.1, from coordinate 2,725,066 downwards.
CAAAAAATCAGGAATCTAGCTTCCTGGAAAATAACCTGATCCACAGGGATGGAAAGCGTGATGTGGACTAGGAAACAGGAATCTCTGAATTGTAAGCCAGAAGGAACCTATAAATCATCATGTTTAACTTCTCCACTTCACAGGAAATCATGAATTCAAATGTCCTCATCTGTCGAATGAAGACTGAACTCAGTGATCTCCCATCCCGGGTGTTGTGAGATTTCCAAGTTCTGCCCCAGGTCAGTCCCAAGGAGAGTGACAGCTCAAGACTGGTCTACTCCCTTGAAATTTAAAACAATCTCCCCAGCACTAGGTGCTAAGTAACTAAACTACGGCAGGGAGTTGATCTGTTGAATTTCAGACAGAATCCTTAACTGTGCCAAAGTTCAAGGAATGTGAGGTTTGGGATTGTATTACCAATGGGATCCCATGTGGCAAAAAGATGGAATAGGCTCAATTTTCCATGGCTTGTTAAGTTACCCCTGAGTTAATAGGAATGATATTTATACCTCACTGATGTGCCCTGGAAGCAAAACCATATACCCAAACTCACACACTTCTCATAACTCATTCATGGATTTAACAATATCTGAAACTAAATAGAAAAATGGAGAGGACATGAATTCTAGAAATGCCTTGTTCCCTGCTAATGTCTGAAAAGAGACTGTATGAGACAAAGAGAAACTTTTTTTTACAAACTTACTCAGAGTTCAAGAATTACAAGGTAGTTATTTTTCAAATTTGAAATCTCTTCATGTTTTTTCTCTTGTTAAAATCCATTCTAAAAAATACAACCAATAATGAAGTGTTTACAGCGAAACGCTTCATAATCTCATTGTCAAAAATTGAAGGGGTAATCTTTCAGGCCAGGTCTATTCATGTGTGTGTGTCTGTGTGTTAGTCACTCAGTCGTGTCCGACTCTTTGCAGCTTCATTGTCCATGGGGATTCTCTAGGCAAGAATACTTGAGTGGGTTGCCATTCCCTTCTCCAGGGGATCTTCCCAACCTAGGGATCAAACCCTGGCCTCCTGCATTACAGGCAGGTTCTTTACTGTCTGAGCTACTAGGAATTTAAAAAACATTTTTACAAAAATGGGATCATACTATAAATATTGTTCTGTGCCAGGTTTAATATTATAAACTTTCCTGTTCATACATACAAAGCTACCTGGGGTGTTTTAGTAGCTGTAATCTCTGTCTTTTTTGTATATTCTATAGTTGGTTCAATCAAATTATTAATCTTGTAATCCTATAGCAAAGGGGAGGTTGTTTGGTTGTTTACTTTTTTCATTTCCTTTTACAGTTTAATATATAACTTTAAAACAATCATTCTGGAAATATATATTTAGTCACACGCAGCATGTGTGCTGAGTTGCTTCAGTCATGCCCCACTTTTTGTGACCCCACGGACTGTAGCTCACCAGGCTCCTCTGTCCATGGGATTCTCCAAGCAAGAACACTGGAATGGGTTGCCATGCCCTCCTCCACGGAAATCTTCCTGACCCAGGGATCGAACCCAAGTCTCTTGTGTCTCCTACATTGGCAGAGGGTTCCTTACCACTGTACCACCTGGGAAGCCCATATTTAGTCACACATATGATTATTCCTATAAAGTAAATGTGTAGAACTACTAAATCAAAGACTAAACCTAGAGTCGACAACATAAAATGCAATATGTATGTGTGTATATGTGTGTATAGGAGGGATTTAACCCTTTACTCACATGATTAGCTAAAACCTACTATTTATTCCATAATATTGTCTACTGATGGCGCTAGTGGTAAAGAACCCACCTGCCAGTGCAGGAGACATAAGAGATCTAGGTTCGATCCCTGGGTTGGGAAGGTCCCCTGGAGAAGGGCACAGCAACCCACTCCAGTATTCTTGCCTGGAGAATCCATGGACAAAGGAGCCTGGTGGGCTACGGTTCATAGGGTCACACAGAGTTGGACACGACTGAAGTGACTTAGCGCAGCACAGTACATTCTCTTCTGATTTGACATTTAATATTTATTGTGTAATAAATTCTGCTTGAACCTTTTTACAACAATGGAGAAAATAAAGGGTAAGCCAGAATAAGGCAACAATTTTGAAGAAACTCAGATTATCCAATGATATACAGCCATTAAAAGCAGGAATGAGGAATGCCCTGGTGGTTTGATGATTAGGATTCTGTGCTCTCAATGCCCAGGGCTGCAGGTTCAGTCCCTGTTTGGGGAACTAAGATCCTGCAAGCTACATGCTGGTGTGGCCAGAAAAAAAAAAAAAAAAAAAAGGCAGGAATGAATGAAATGTGTTGACAAAGGTCGTTGCACTTGTTTTAAGAGGCTGATTCTGGGGACTTCTATGGGCAAAGTAAGGTGATGCCAAAAGCCAAAAATCAGATGGTTTGGATGAGAGGGATTTCTCACTCAACTTGAAAGGTGGTCATGGCTTCCACAAATGCAAATTCCTTGCTTCTTGATCTTCAGTGAAGCTGGGGGAAAAAAATCACTCAGCTTTGGACAAAAGGGAGGGAAGCAAATGTCAAAATCTCAAGAAAGAATAATGGCCAACTTTGCATCTGAGAGATGCTAACCGTAACTCTATTTGCCCAAACTTACCTATTCTGTATATGACATATCCTAACAGTCTCAAATTACAACTGAGCATGTCTTTTAAGAGTCTTTTATATTTCCTTTTCTGAAAATTATGATCACATACTATGCTTACTTTTCTACTTTGTTTGCTGTTTCTTGCTGATCTGTAGAAATTATTTATCAGGGAAATGAGGTCTTTGATATATAGGCTGCCAACATTTTTTCCAGTTTGCCATTGTCTTTTGTATGGGTGTGAGTGTTATTGACTTAGTACCACAAACAAATCTATATCAGGTCCTGTCCAAGATAACCTGGTGGATTAGACAGCAAAGAATCTGCCTGCAGTGAGGGAGACCCAGGTTCAACCCCTGGGTCAGGAAGATCCCCTGGAGGAGGGAATGGCTATCCACTCCAGTATTCTTACATGGAGAATTCCATGGAGAGAGGAGCCTGGCAGGCTACAGTCCATGGGGTCGCAAAGAGTTGGACACAACTTAAGTGACTAACACACTTTTCAAACTAAACAAATGCCTTTTTGTTTTGTTTTGGCCTGGCCTCAATGAATAGTTTGAAGGATCTCACTTATCTCATCAGAGACTAAACACAGGCTATGTCGGTGAAAGTTAATTCTAACCACTAGGCTACCAGGAAACTCCCACATTAAACTCTACCATTTCAACCAGTTTTTGCAATATATTTATTTTGTTCATTTGATTACCACCCTCATCTAAAATCATTTGTTCTTCTTAAGGGTAACAACAGCAGTCATTAAAAATGAGAAAATAAATTGACAAGGTTAGTATAGTGATGGTTGTGGTTATTTGAGAATCCAAAATAAGAACTAGGTGTCTTGGGGAATTCCCTAGTGGTCCAGTGGTAGGACTCCAAACTTCCACTGCAGGGGGCATGCGTTCGATCCCTGGTCAGGGAACTAAGATCCTGCATGCCACATGGTGCAGACAAAAGAAAAAAAACCTGGCTGTCCTTATTAATTGTATATATTAACATAATAATTATTTATTATATATCAGGTACTGTGCTAAATACTGCATACACAATATGCCACCAAACGGTATTAATAATCCTTTGAGAGAACTATAAGCATCCTCATTATATAGCTCAAGAAATAGAAACTATAAAAGGTGAAAGTGTTGGTCACTCAGTCGTGATCAACTCTGTGACCCCATGGACTGTAGCCTGCCAGGCTCCTCTGTCCATGGAATTCTCCAGGCAAGAAGACTGGAATGGAAAAAACAAAAAAAAGAAGACTGGAATGGGTTGCCATTCCTTTCTCCAGGTGATCTTCCTAACCCAGGGATTAAACCCAGATCTCCTTCATTGCAGGCAGATTCTTTACCACCTGACCCACCAGGGAAGGTGAAGTTACTTCCAAAATGGTCTTGCAAGGAGTAAGCTGGGTAACTCTACCCTGATAGTCTCATTTCAGAGCCTCAATTCTTTCAGGTGGGACATGGATGAACTTAAAAATTCTTCCAGGGGTTTTCCTGGTGGCTCAGCAGTAAAGAATCTGCCTGCCAATGCAGGAGACATAGATTCCACCCCTGGTCTGGTAAGATCCCACATGCCTGGGAACAGATAAGCCCATGCACAACTACTGAGCCTGTGCTCTAGAGCCTGGGAACCATAACTACTGAAATCCAAACGGTCTACAGCCTGTGCTCCGAAACAGAGAAACCACTGCAATGAGAAGCCTCTGGAATGAGAAGCCTGTGCACAACTAGAGAGTAGTCCCCCTATCACCACAACTAGAGAAAATCCCACGCAGCTACAAAGACCCAGCACAGCCAAATAAAACTAAAATAATAATAATAATAATAATAATTAATTAATTAAAAAATAAAATTCTTCCAGGATGGTGGTCTCTCCTTATCCAGATTTTCAATGTTCTCAGTTTCAGTTAATCTCAATTAACTGGGGTCCAGATATATTCAATGAGAAATGCTGGAAGTAATTCACAGATTTAAATTGCAGGACCTTCTTCTGAGTAGCATGATGAAATCTCTCGATGGTCTGACTCCATCCCACCCAGGGCAAAAATCATCCCATTGTCTAGCATAGCTACTCCTTAGTTCAGGAAAAAACAGTATATATAGGGTTCAGTACTGTCCTCAGATTCAGACATCCACTAGCATAAGGGGGGACCACTGGAGTTGCATATTTATTTACTATTATAGTTAATTATTGGAGTAGGAAATGGCAACCCACTCCAGTATTCTTGCCTGGAAGAGCCCATGGACAGAGGAGGCTAGCAGGCTACAATCCATGGGGTTGCAAAGAGTCAGACAGGACTGAGCACACAGTTAATTACAATGTAACATAAGACTTCCCATCTTAACCACTTTTAAGCATACAGTTCAGTGGCAGTAAGTCCATTCACACTGTTGTGCAGCCACCGCCACGTCACTGTCTTTTGACTTTCTATGGTGAGCTTCCCACGCAGAACACTTTTATGTCACTGGATTTATGAATAAGAAGGCAAAGCCAGAATAATGTAATGATTTTGGGGAAACTCAGGTTATGGATTTTATACGTTGGGTCATACTTAGAAAGACCTTCCTCATTCCGAGATGATATTTTAAAAATTCTCTGAGATCTCTTCTGGTATGTCTATGGCCTCATTTTTTTAAAAAAAAATTTCACTTTTTAATCCTCCAGGAATTTATCTGGTATGAAACAGGAGATAAAGATCCCACTTTATTTATATTTTAACGCAATGGGAATTATATTTGCAACTAGACGAAATTCATTTTAAATCCATTGGGTGGGGGAGAAAAGGCAAGGAAAAGAAGCCAGGAAAATTCTGAAAAAAAGAAGTGTAAAGGTACTGGTTGGGGTGTGGAGGATTAGTGTTATGAGTAACTGTAACTATTCTAAATTTACGGTAATTACAGTAAAATGGTTCTCAGTGTTTAAACTGATTGAACAATGGAATGAAATAGAATGAGAACTTAGAATTTAGTGCAAAGGTATAAATGTGTTGTCATCTTTATCATGTTGAGTATTCCTACCCCAAAATATGGCACATCTTTTCATTTGTTCAAATCTTCAGATAGAGACACAATCTTAGAATGAGAACTTTCATCTCCCCACCACCCTCCTCTCTGCTGCTAAGGGCTAGTGAAAAGTTACTCGTGGAGACTTCATTTGGGGGCTAATGTTTTTTTTCAGAGTCATTTCTAACATATTGAGTTTCCCAGGTTCTCTACATAATGTGGAAAGCTGTAATCAAGTCTGATTTCACCAGAGAGTACATGCTCAGTCGCGTCTGACTCTTCGGCCCCCATTGACTATAGCCCGCCAGGTTCCTCTGTCCATGGGATTTTCCAGGCCAGAATGCTGGAGTGGGTTGCCATTTCTTCCTCCAGGGGACCTTCCCTCCCAGGGATCAAACCTGAGGCTCCTGAATCTCCTGCACTGGCAGGTGGATTCTTTTAGCACTGAGCCACAGAACTGTACCATATTTCCATAGTCTGGGCTCAAAATCAATATTACGTATTAGAGATTAAACAGTAGGTGTCAGGTGCTGGCAGATTTCTTTAAGGGTCCCTGAAGGCACTCTGGGCCTTGATTTAACTTGGGAAAGAATGACAGCTAGATGTTATCACCTACTCCTCAGTATTATCAGCCATGGATCTCAAAGATGAGCCTTCAAGTTACCAGGAGTGTTGGTCTAGAACAGCAATGTCCAAATGAAAACATGATGAGTCACATCTATAAACTAAAACTGTCAAGTATCCACACACAAAAAAGGTAAAAAGAAAGAGATGAAATTAAATTTAATATTTTAACCCAATAACCAAAAATATGATTATTTCAACATGTAATAAATATAAAAATTATTAATGAGACATTTAACACTTTTTCATACTAATTCTTGGAAGCCCTGAGTGTATTTCACATTTGTAGTACACCTCAACTTGGACTAGCCACATTCACATGCTCAACAGCCATATACGGCTTTTGGCTACCACAATGGATAACATAACACTAGAAGACTTCCCTGGTGGTCCAGCGGTTCAGATTTTTCCCTTTTAATGCAGGGGGTGCAGGTTCGATCTCTGGACTGGGGAGCTAAGACCCACATGCCTTTTGGCCATAAAACAAAAGCAATATTGTGACAAATCCCCCCCCCAAAAAAAACTTTAAAAATGGTCTATATTTTAAAAAAGAAGAAACAAAATGGTAATAAACAAGAAAAATTGCTTAATTTAGTAGAAATCTAGAAACTCTAAGACTGGAGATACACTATCTCAAAGGTCTGGAATAGACTTACAAAATCACTAGTCCTAATATTCGCTTGCTACTTGAATCTTTCCCACGATGTCCCTATTAAGGGGCCATGGAGACTAGTGCTTGACTAGTACTTCCAGGAACGAGATCACTGCTTCCTGAGGCTAACCTGTCTATTGGAGTGGGGTAGGGGGAGGCATTTTAACATCAAAAATTCCTTGCTAAGGGCACAAGGAGATTGGTTGATGGTAGTCTTAGGAGCTTAGGTGGTTTGGGCTAACCTTAAGAGGTTAGTAAGTTACGAAGTATTTGGGAAGTTTAGTAGTAAAAAAAAAAAAAAACACACTCTAGGTTGGACAGAATAGGAACCGTTATATTGAAGGCTGGGACTGGATATCTGGTTAAAATCATTAGGTACACTGCCACAAAAATAACAGAGGGAAAACATCTGTATATATGTTAACTTCACTAATCTGACAATTCAGTAATTTGGAGAATAACCTGAATTATCATAAACTTTCAAAAACTTCACAGTAAAACACAACTGTGATATAAATTAATGAAGGATATCATTTGTATTAGACCTGTACTACAAATAACTGTATCCTACATGGTAAAGAAAGAATTCATTTCAGACTCAAAAATCAAAAGCCCTTTCAGTCTCAATCTCTATCTCGATTTTAACATTTTCCTTATTCAAAAACACCCTAGAAAGCAGAGACAGCAAATTTTACCTACAAGTTCAGTAAAAATGACACTGCCTGAATCTTGAGGGATTCCGCCTGGATGATCTTTGAAATAATACATTTTTGCTATAGATGTATTTCTTCGGTTTCTTACCACTGCCCACCCCATCCCCCGCACCCAGCCTCCTTGGAAATGAGAAGGTCTTCTTTTCCCGGCCACCTTCACCTCCCCACCCCCCGCCCTTCCGGATGCTACCTTTCCAAGGCAGGGGAAAGGTGCGTCTTCTCTAGGGCTCCTGCCAGCGCCTCCCAGTCCCACTGGCCAGCAGCTGGGGAGACGACGCGCCCTGGACATCCATTCACGTTTTTATACTACACTGTGCCCCAGTCCGAGCGTCTCCAGACTGCTTTACCGCGGCCCCACGCCCCCCGACCCGCGCGCACACTGTCAACCGCTCTTAGGAGGAAAATTCGGGACTAGAAACTCGGCCCACCAACCCACCTCCCTCCCGCCTACACAAAACCGGCTACAAAACCCCACCTCCGGCCGCCGAAGGAGCTTTCATCACACGATCTGGGGCGCAGTATTTCCCCCCCACCCCCGAGAAAACAAGCGTCCCAAGGAAAAAAAAAAAATTCAAACTGCCCTCGCGAGCCAATGGGAAAGAAGCGAGGAGAGGGCGGAGCCGGCGGGGCGGGGCGGGCGCCGGGGCTGGTACCGCAGGGGATGCGTAAAAACACGGCGGGCGCACGGTTTGGGTTTTTTTTTTTTTTCCTCCAAAACTAGCTAAAAGCCGGAGACTCCGCCCGAAGCTGCAGCTCCTCGGATCCACCTTAAATCTTCACTGGACTCGGCGCCGGGGTCAGTGGGCGCAGCCAATGCCAATCAAGTTTACAACCACCAGCACAGGAGGGGGGAGAAAAAGGGGGGGGGGGAAATCTGCAAGTTCTCGGGTCCGCACACACACTCGCGGGGAGGCACGCACACAGGTCCACAAGCACACAAAAGGCAGGAGGGGGTGGGGGCCGGGTGCCAAAGAGGGAAGGGGGACGTGTCCGCAGCTCTCCCGCTCGACGCGTGGCGCCCGTGGCCCCGTGCGCTCGGGGAAGGCGCGCGGGAAGCGCGGCCCGGCCCGAGCGCCATGATGGTGGCCGCGGTTCGGAGCCCATTTTTTTCTGGCGGGGGAGCCGCAATGATGCAATCCCCCGGCCCCGCGGTCCCCCGGCTGCGCGCCCTTCTCCCGGCCTTTTCTTCGCCTTCCTTTTGAGGCGCGTCGATGTTTCGCGCCCAGCCCGCCTCTACTCCTTTTTGTACTTTTACTGATTCCTCTTGTGTGTGTTCCCACGCGGGACAGGCCCAGTACACGGGGAGCCACCTCCCCCCACCCCTCCACGGGGCCTCGAATGGACGTGGGAAGGCTACACTTTCGGTTCTGCGGGGTCCCTGCGGGCGCTGACCCCACCCTGCCCCACCCCCACGCAAACCGAGACACAGGCGGTGCCACCGCCCCCACGCCGACACCCGGGGGAAGGGTCAAGCGTGACCGTGGACCCTCTTTCCCTCCCCCACTGCGCAGGATTTTTACTTTAATTTTGGCCGGGAGGGAGGGGAGCGAGCGTAGGGTGTGGCCCAGGTGGTGGAAGACTTGGCAAACTTAAAAAAACACTCAGAGTCTGGAAAACAGATAGCAGATCCCAGATGAGCTTTTAAAACACTTTTTTTACCCCCCATCAGAAAAAGCTTCGGAAGAACAAGTGTCTACGCTAACAAGGGTGAAGATGAAATGGCGAACGCAAATGTTCCTCGGCATCCGGGAAAGGTCCCGGCGCGCGGCCGGTGGGCGCACCGTGGCCTGAGACAGGCCGCGCGCCCGGCTCCCCTCCTGTAGATTTCCACGGTCCCCTTCGTCTCCAATCACTCCCCTGGACCCGCAGTTTCCTAGTTCTTCCCTGCCCTGCCCTGATCCCCCTCACTGGGCAGCGGGGATGCGACCGGGGAACTTGGCAGAGCGGGTGTAAGCGAGGAAGCGACCCCCGCGAGCGGCAGCGGCGCTCGGCCCCTCTAGCGCGCGGCTGCGGCCCTCTTGGGCCGCCGGCGAGCCGAGAAGCCTTTCGAAATGCGCGGGGCTGCGGATCATTGGAGCCTGGGGGTGGGGGTGGGAGCGGACTGCTACCCTGGAGGGTCCACGAATTCGGAAAGGTTCTCCCCTCCGCTCACATCTCCCCAGCACCCTGGCGTTGGCGGGGTATTGATGGGTAGGGTCTGATTGTGGAGAGGAATGGGGGTTTTCGCTCTCTGAGCCCAGAGGGGAGATGATGAGGGAGGCAAGTTTCGGAGAAACCGCCCAGCCCAGTTGCGCGGGCAGAGGCGCAGCCGCCCTTCACGGCCTGCGGGTGCCCGGGGCGCGGGGACTGCGCGCAGCGATCCGGGAGGTGCGGGAGCCGCCGGTAGCAGACGAGGAGCTAGACTTGATAGTCTTTTCGTGCCGAGGCTCCGGCCAGCCCGACCCCGCAACTGCCGCGGCTGGCGATCGTAGGGCTGCGGCTCAGGGCGGAGACACTACGGTGCGGTGGCCCGAGTAGCGGGGTGGGGGGTGCCTGGCGCCGGCGGCCGCATCCCCTCGGAGCGACGCCTGCGGCAGACCAGGCAGCCGGGGTCGGAGAGAGGACGCTCAGAATCTCCTTGATTAGAGACTTGACCCAGAACGGGCGAAGGACCGACACGACGACTTTAGGGGCTGCGTTCCTGTGAACGTGCCTGGCGCGGCGAGCATCCACTTCTTTCTGGCCCTGTACTCCTAAAACGCAGTCTCCAAAAATTCGCATTAACGATGCCTGTTGGGGAAATAAACGGGGGTGAGGGGTAGAAGCAGCTTTTAGAAGAGTATTTTTGCCACCCATCTGTTAGAAACACGTTTTAAACTACTCTTTTTGGCTCAGAGACTTTATTTCATTATTTCCTGACTCTCCACTCCTTCCTCCCCATTTTGAATTGTTTTTCTTGCTTTCTCAGTCTCTTCCTGAAAAACACCCTGCCTTCGTGTTCTGAATAGAATCACAAAAACACCTTTAGTCTTTAATTAAAATAATACCCCAACTTGGAAGATGTGGCCCAGACACCAAAGGACCTATTTTTCCTTTCCCGGCAGTCGAAGACAATCTTTTTTTTTTTTTTTGAATAAGCAATTTCGGGTCAAAATAAGCTGAAATTATCTTGTTTAGAGCCCCCTTTGAGGTGCAATAAATTAAATACAACTATTCGAGAGAAACTATTTAATCCAAATTCAGATTTTTGCGATTTAACCATTTGCAGATTCCTAGAAAAAATAATTTACTTTTACACCTTAGCCACATTTTCTAAGAGAATTTTAAATTAGAGGGATCATCTTAGTAAATTTGACTTTAAGATGTTTTTTTTTATTTAAATAAAAAATAACTTTGCTATGTGGATATGGGACCCCCAAACCCTCAGATTTGGTATTCAGATTAACCAGTTTTAGGTTGTGTAGAGTGTAACCAGGAAATCTAGAAACTGAGCAGTTGGTGTGATAGCCAGTTCAATTTGAAGGATACCCGTTTTTATCTAAATTAGTGTGGAATGCACACCCCCTTCTAAAGGACCTATATATCTGAATATTTTGGAAGAGAGGTATAACTTAAGAGGGTCTGAACAACTGCTCCAGATCCTTACAAGATTCTGTGTGTGTCAATACAGAATTTAGAGAAGTCACCATGTTAGTTTCATTTTCAGTCCTGCAAGTGTGTGATCAGTCTACACTTATGTAAGAATTTTGGGTTCTGACACATTCATATACTAGACAATATTAATATTACCATCTTATTAATATGAAAATGTGTCTTTTTCACTTTCCACTTCTAAAGTTTCGTCCACCCATACAGAACTAAGTAGAAAAGCATGACTACTACATTCGGTCCTACATAAACATCATCTGAGTGGTAGGCCTGAATTATCTAGGTATTTGCCACTTCATATTACATTTGTGGAAATGACTAGAATGCTAAGTCGAACACCTTAAGCTTAGTAAGGTATATTTATATACAGTTCAACTCAACGAATAGCTCTGGCAGTTTTCTTTATTGATTACTTAATGTGTAACAATAATTGGCATCTTTTTCACACATTACAAAAAATTACACTTGGCTCAGTATGCAACCTTTTAAGCATAGCCATATTATTTAACAGAAGGAGGAGAAAAACCTACTCTACCCGATACAGCATTTACAAATGCACAAAACACGCCACTTTGGCTTGTATATTGTCTAGATTAAAAAAAGAAATCTCTTTTTAACATAAATAAGTTAGTATAATTTTCAGTGTCTTTACAGAGTTATGTACACAGGTACACTTCAAATGGTTTTGTTTCATACACATACACAGGCAACGTAAAAATACTGTTTAAAGATGTAGTATCCATTTCGCCTACCCACGGGTGCTTTTCTCTATAGGCACTTTCCTTTAAAAATACCACTATCCTTTGGACACATTAAGAAACAGAATGAGAATCTGTAAATTAAAAATTATTTCATTGTTTTTTATGTCAAGTTACTTACAGATCTTTAAAAATATCCAAGGATTTAGAATTACTTTGACTGTGTCTACACACCCTGAAGTGAAAAGAAAATTAAGAAATGTTCTCAAAAATCTGATAAAAATTAAATGGTCAATTCTGAGCATTCAGAACACTCCCCACATACATGCCAGAGTTTTGCCTAGAGGTACCTGGAGTGATTACCAGCCTGCTGAATACTGGTAAATTCCAATTGTAAGGGAGACTAGTGGGGAGCACTGAGTTTTTTTTGTTTAAAAAAAAAAAAAAAGCCATTTGCTACTACATAACGGAATCATCCGAGCTCCCAAATGAGAAAAAACTTCATGTAAAAATAAATAGCAATTATCTGCAGCCAGTGTTCAAATTTGGATGATTTTTTTTTAATGAAATATCAGTTGTCATTGAAAGGGACATTACATCTTTAAAGAAAATAATTCAAACCCTTCCCCCAAACTGCTTCTCTTCATGCAAGTCAAATGTTTTATCCTTGCTCTAAATCGAAGCAAGCTCTTAATACCCACCCATGCCAATTCCTCAGTCCCACCCGGCCCTCCCTTCCCCAAAGTTTATGTGCTACATAAAAAGTAAAAACTATATACACAGGTAGTACAATGAAGCAAATAAGGAAAAACCTAATTGCACAATGCTACATCCAATGCTTTTAGAGGCAGATGATTTAAGAGTGCCTAAAACTTTAGTGTTATTAAGTCTGTTGCTGTTCAGTGCTTGTAAAGGATGTCCATTCTTGGAGTCAGCGATATGTATCCCAAATTTTTAATTTATATCTTCCTTGCTTCATTAAGCAGTGATGTATCTGATAAACAAGGAAACATACTCTTAGTTCTGCAAAAGAAACAAGGAGAAAGAATTAGAAGAAAAAGCACTAGAATAACACTGCCAATGTATTATGGGAATTATTTTGTTACTGTCTTAACTGGGAAATACCTGAGCAATGGGAAAGAACGAACATACTAAAAGCTGGTGACTAGAGTCATCTCCATCCAACCTTTCTCTCACTGGCTTTTCACGCTCCCCTGTGCTATAGGCTTTTGTCTAGAACAGTAGTATTCAAAAGTGGGTAATTCTGCTGCCTGCCCCTCGCCACCCACCGCACCCCACCACCCCTGGGGACATTTGGCAATGTCTGGAGACATTTTTGGTTGTCACACTGGTTATGACTGGAGGGGTTTCTATTGGCATGTGCTTTAAGAGATCAGGGATGCTGCCAGAACATTCTACAATGCACGGGACAGCCTCCCTCAACAAAGAATTATTCGGCCCCAAATGTCAGCAGTGCAGAAGTTGAGAAACCCTGGTCTAGAGAATTGGGGTCAAAGATACTGAGAAAGAACAGACATGGGAAAATTCAGAAACAATGCATTAACACTTAAGAGTAGCAGAATTTTCTCAGTTTGAAAAATAACTGGCAATGATACTTATAAAAGCTCTCCAAAGAAAATTCTATTCACTTTTTTTTTTCTCAAAATCTTCTAGTCTTAGTCATATGTAGAAATATACATGCGAATGCTTATGAGTAGGTCCTTACTACGATTTCCTGTATTCTCTGAACTGGCAATATTTACTAACAAGGGCTTCTCAGTATATGAGAATGGAGCCAGATCAAAATTCAGCAGGTCTGATTTGCTCATCTGACGACCTATGCCACAAGTCACAAACCAAGAACCGCAGGTGTTAAGGTTACTTTAGAAATCATTTTCATCCAATTTACCTACTTCATATATATAAGCTGTGACGCAGGTTTCATAGCACTGTTTTATATAAGCTCTGAAAAATATCACGTGTATGTGGTCAAGTCCTATATATGACACTGATTTAAAAACACAACAAACTTGAACCTCACCTTCATCCTTTTTAAAATTTTTATAAATGAGAATTTTAAAAGTTAGTGTAAACATTTCTTAGGATTAGTGAGAGTGTTTGGGGGGGGTGGAAGGACATAGTTATTGTAAGAAGTTTACAAACTATGAATATGTGTAGTCTGATCCTTATGAAGGCCAATCCATGTAAAGCTGGGGGCTGATTATTCAAATTAGCTTTTCATGTTGATCATATTTTAGTAGATGGCAAAAATCTCCACTTCTAATGCTTGGGGGTACACCTACCCCTGCCAGCCCTGATAACTACTCTCCATTTCCTCTACAAGTACCCAGCTTCTCCTGTTATAGCATGATTAGCATACACATGCTGACGTGTTCCTGGATTGCTTACTCTGGCAGAGTCACTCTAACTTCTGCTTTGCAACTTCAGTGTTATCAGAAATTCCGCAGGAACCTTAGTATTTTTGAGCCTTCCATTTCAGTTTTATTTTTTAAACACACAGGTTCCTTCTCCATCCCCCAAACTTATCAGAAGCCAGAGAGAGTGAGAGCGTATGAAAGCGATAAAGACAAAAGAAAGTCACATATTTCTCGTCACATTTCTAACTATTTGATTATCCAGATATGAACCACTTTTTCAGTGACGAAAAGTACCTCACTTTTCCCTCAAAGTTTGAATTAAATCATTTATTTGCCATTTTTTCTCATGTAGAGCTCAAAATCTGTTACTGAGTCAACGTGGTCCTCTGGGAGATGAATTCTTATCAAGTGGGATAGAGGCAGACCCCCGCTCTTCGTCAGATGGGAAAAAGAACCTATTGTTCTGGACATGTTTTGATGGCACCTTCAGGGAACTGACCTTCCTACTCACCGAGCCTTGGTTACAAGTACTTGCCTGGTACACTTGCTCTGATCAGTCGGTGCTTCAAAGGAAAATAATCTCAGGAGGTGAAAACTGGGAAGAACTACAAGAACTACAGTACCTCCCCACTGATTCCCAGTCTGCCCCATTCCTACTTTTTTGTCCTCCGAAAACATAAAACAGAAGCCCACAAGTTTTCATCTGCCAGCCACCACTGAGATCGGGTTATCTTGGGGCTTCAAAGCCCACGAGTTCCTGCAACCCAATTGGGGTGTCACTTATTCGCTCCAAGGCATCAACCCACCGAGAGCAGTTTACGTCTGACGCCTTCTGAGGCCGGGCTTCTTGGGCGTCTGCTCCACTGAACCGGCGTTGGGGGAACCGTCTGAAACATTTTCTTCTGTTCTGTTGGCTCTTTTGTTTTGAGGAGAGGAATCTAAGGGCAAGAGGGAATTTTAAAAAGAACACACAGAAACAATCTTTATTAGAAAAAAAACAATGGCCGACAGAAGTGAGCCCGAGAGTCAAGGGACAAAAAACCCACCACCTCCACCCACAATCCTGGGTCCGTCATTCCCAGTGGCCTTTAAGGGCACAAAATGAGGTTGTTTTCACATAACAGAAAGGGTATTTTCTACGCTCCAAAGCTCTCTCTCCAAAGCGAAGAAGAAGGCAGCTGATAAACATCCCAACGTTGTCACATACCTACCGCTGTCTAGCTGGGAGCAGCCGCGATGTTTTCAGTTAGAGAAATGATCAGATAACACAATCTCAAGCTTCTGACTTAAAAGTCATAAACAGACAAGCAGGCAACTAAATAAATAGCTTGTAGAACCTCAGACTAGGAAAGGTGCGCTCCCCCCGCCTCCGCCCCAAAAGCTAAGTCAGAACGCGCTGAAAAGAAAGCTGCGGTTAAAGACCCTCAAGCAGGGAAAGGAACGCGGCAGACGGACAGAGACAGACATTTTACGCATCGGAAAGGGTTATTACCGTCTGCGGCGGGTCGCTTCCTTATCCCAGGGCACTGCTCCGCTAACCCGGTCTGGCTGTCCGGGGCATCAGTCTTCTGATCGACCAAATGCGTGTCCTCTGGGTTTGCCTGAGACCCGAGTAAAGGCACCGCCGGGCGGGCCCCGCTGGCATCCTGGCCTTCCTGAGCCGGCACCTTGCAGGCGCCTTTGGGTGGCCGCGGGGGTCTGTAGTAGAACTCGGGCAGGTTGCCCTTTTCCACCTCCTGCCACTCGTACTTGCCCTCCAGGGGCTTGTGATTCTGAAAATCAAAATTCCACTTGCGCTGGCTGGCCTCTTCCATGTCTCTGCAGTGCTTCTCCAAGTCCCGGGTTAACTCTTCATGATTGACCGGGCCAAAGAGGTTTCTGCAAGCCGAGGGCTTGGGGTACTCCGCCTGTCTGGCGTCCATCCGCTCCAGGCTCGGGCTCCCGTTAGACACTCGCACGTTTGACATCTTCCTCCCCGGGGGTGGGGTAGGGGTGGGGGGTCTCGGCGACTGAGGCTCTCGCGCGCGCTCTCTCTCTCTCGCCAAACAAAACCGAACAAAACAAAACGCCCCGACCCAGCCCGAGCCCCTCTTTATAAGCCCTGCGCCGGCCCCTGGAGCCAAGAGAAACAAACGCGAGCCGAGTCAGCGCCCGAGCGTCTAGGCGCGCGCTGGGCTGGGGGAGGGGGCGAGGGGCAGCCCCCCGGGGCCAGGCAGCCCCGATCCCGGCCGATCAAGCGGGAGGGCGGGGAGCGGAGGGGAGGGGAGCCGAGCGCCGCCGAGACAGGAGGGGGCAGAGCCGCTCCGAGTCCGGGCAGCCGCGAGCCCGCGGGTCCCGCCGCCCGAGCGCCCTCTCCAAACCTTGCGGGCGTAGTGGAGTCGCGGAGCGGCGAGAGAGTGAGCCCAGAGGAAAGCGGGGAGGAGGGGAAAAAACACCCCTGAAAAGACGAGCCCCCTTTTTGGAGTTGCCCAATATGGCGGTGGAAGGGAGGCTGACGAAGGAGAAGATGATTGACACCGCGAGTCTATTTAAACAGAGGAGGAGATCATTGGTCGCGGCGCCGGGAGCCGCCCCGCCGAGGCTGGCGAGCGCGGCCTTAAGGTGGCCCCGCCGCGCCTCCCCGCCTCCTGGGCGCGCCGCCGCCGCCGCCGAGCGCGCGGCCGGGACCCGGGGCTGGTCGCGTGACTGCGGGAGGCGCACGGCTTGCCAGCAGACCTGCTCCGGCTGGTCTCGGAGAAATTACAAATAAGACAAACAAGCTCGCCAAACGGCCGGGGAGCCGGGGAGGGGCCTGGGCAGAGGGGCCGGCCGGCGGGTGTTCTGATCCCGGGCGCTGCGCGAGGCCGCGCGCCGATGCTCCGGAGCCCCGACCTCCCCGGCTCCTCGCCCAGGAAAGCGGGAGAGAGCTCCAAGGTGCTCGGCCGCTGGTGGTGTTACCCCTGGCTGGCGATCTTGTTTGCCCCCACTCGCCGAGCGGGGGGTGGGGGGACGCAGGGTAGGAGCTCGGCCCCCTAGCTGGGCTCTCCCCCCGGGGCCCCCAATCGCTCACACGGCGGGGGAGGCCGGGAGCCCCTCGGCCTGGGTGCCTTAAGTTGAGAGTGAGCAGTGGTTAGTTCACCCTTAACCTACAAGTCTTTTTCTAGGGGAGGCTAGGGGCTTAGGGGAGAAGCCTAGGAGGATGTCTTTCTATAAATTACCTTGGAATAGATGCAATCTTTATCATGTATTCTGAACCCAAGGTCTCCCTCAACAAAAAATAAGAAAGGATTCCAAGATCAAAAATCAACTGGTCTCCCAAGTCCCTAATAAACTTTGTAGCTGTCTCAGATACATTTAGTTAAAAAATAGATAAATAAAAAGAAAGCAAGGTTACACTCCTGGCCCAGGTTCTTGCCTCCCAAGTACAGTTCACTGACGCGGGCTGCGTGTGGGAACTCGTCTCCTCTTTGTATTTTTCAATTCTTTGCCGGGTTGTAGCAGTTTCCTCTACCTGAGTCCAGCCGCCAAGCACAACAGCTTCTTCCTTCCTCCACCCTTCTCTCCCACCAGACTCAACTTCTCAGAACCCACCCAGCACACCATTCAGATGCAAGTGAGTGACGCTTTTAAAGGGTGGCGGGTCTTCCAAGAGTGAAAGGAATCGGAAAGTCCGGATTGCGAAGTGATTTCTAAAGCAACCACGATCGTGTCCTCACGTCTGAGATTGTTCGGTTGGTCAGAAAGTTCGTTCGGATTTTTCCAAGAGATCCTACGGAAAAACCCAAACGAACTTTTTGGTCAACCCAGTATCTTGGCATTTCTCTGCTCCCTTTTGCAACTTGAAATTTACCTAGCAGTGTGCTCCTGAGCAAGGTGATGGAAGTTGAAACAGGATGGACAGGCTGTTATATCTGAAACAAAGGGTCTGTAACTGCCCTCGGTATCCTCCTTTTGTTCTGGATCAAAGTTACACATTTTACTGGAAAGTAATCTCCGGTTCTAACAGTGCCCAACAGCAATTGTGCACAACGTGTGTACCATCTATGCTACAGATGAGTTTGACATTTAACTTGTTTTCTTAACCCACATAGTATTTGCCCACTTTGTGTGCCTGCCTTGCTTCAGACACTCCAGAATGTGGAGTTAGGAGGAACCTTGAAAACCCTGTGGTTCAACCTTCTCTTTTAATCACTGAGGAAACTGAGACTCAAGAGAGGTTTCTCTGGCTATCCACCCAGAGTGATTGTCCTGTCTATAGTCTGCAGGTCCTCCCCTCCTATAAATGATTCAAAATGGCTCCTTCTCATGCTCTGGACTGCTTGCAGCTGTTTCCTTATGTGGCCTGTGGTCCCTGATATTTAAAGATGACTGTCACTGGCCTTTGATATGACCTTGCATTTAATATACTAAAATGCAGATTCCAAAAAGGCAGGGTGAGACCCAGAGAGCAGGGAGAGGCATTGCTTTCAAAGGCCAGACTTCCTACCTGATGGAGAGAAAATATTTCACCTGGCATCTAAGTAAAAGGTGTCATCTTTCTTTTACGTCTAATGCCCCCACTTAATTTACTGACTTGGAGATGGAGAAGAGGGACAGAAAAATTAGGGTAGGCCTCAATACTTTATACCCTACACCTGAAATTATAGATTACTGTTGTTGAAATCTTTACACAGTTGTTGGACTACCCAAAAATTCTGTGTTCTATATGAGCATAAATTCAGATGTATAAGTACACAAACTACCGTCTATGTAAATGGGAGACATTCTAGAGTATTACACCTTGCCACAGATGTTTGATTTTATTCGTGGAATTAGTATCTTCCAGAAAAGTAATAAATGGATACTTTCATCCCCTACGCACCCTGAATATTTCTTCAACTAATATGTAGGACCACCATTTTGTCGCTTTGTTAATCTTGAAAACCAAACGAGTCACAGTGACGCCACCTTAAGACGTCTGGCTGCCAGCAGAAAGGCTGTGCTTACTCCGACCTTGCTATGATCTAAAGTGTTTTGTTTACAGTCAAGGCACCAGAGAACTGCGGGGCAAATAGTGAGAGGGCAGGCGTCTGCTGTAGTAGCGACGAAGCGTGAAAAAAATACGACGGAGTCCCCGAGGGAAGAGAACTGGGAGCTGAGAGCGCCATCCTCCTGTGGAAAGTAGGGGGCGGCTTTAAAAGACTGAGCCCGGGAGAAGAATTTCCAATAAACAGCCTAAAGGCGGAGCCTAGGGAGAAGACGGAAAGTTACACTAGCGCTCCTCTGAAAAAGGGGGCTCGGCTGCCCCCAAGACCCAGAATCTCGTCCTGGGTGATGTTTTTGTTGTCAGTTTCATTGTTGGTAGTTTTCTCCTTGGAGCTGAGAAGTGGCTCATAAGCCACCCAAGATTTGCGTGTGTCCTTTAACAGCTTAGGAGAGAGATGAAGACCAAAATTACTTAAAAGAAAACACCTGTGTGGTAGCCGAGTGTCCCGGCGGGGCGGCTGAGCAAGCTCGCCTCCCAGGTGCGGTTCCTCGCAGGGGGAAGTCAAGCAGTCCCCAAAACTTCTGCGAAGGCGCACGCTTCCTGGCCCCATTGCCCCTCCCACCTCGAGCACAAGATTCTAATCCTTCCTCGAGGATGTTTACGGTGTGGCGACGCTCGCTCAATTTCACTATGCGCCTAAACCGACAAATTTTTAGAGTTTGGAAATTTCACAGTCTGTTTCTGACGCTTTTTATTCAATTTAATACTTATTGAGCATCTTCTATTAATTTGCTTATTCTTTCTTTCTACAAATATTTATTGAGTGCCTTGATATCCGAGACTCTGTGAATACGGAGGTAAACCAAGCAGATTTACACGAGGATGGCCGCTTACACTCTAGTAGGGGGAGAAGAGACAGAAAATACACAATAATACATGAGTGAAAGATACATACCTCGGAAGGAAGTGATACATGCTATAGTGATACAAGCAGAGGAGGGGGAAAGAGTGTTGTGAGGTCCCAGTGTGGTTAGTGTGGTCCAGGAAGGCTTCACTGAGAAAGTGCCCTTGGAGAGATGCTCTGATGACTCCAGAGAGAGGAGCCATGTAGTGTCTCCATAAAGGGAACAGCAGAGGACTTCCCTGGTGGTCCAGTGGTTAAGACTTCTCCTTCCAATGCAGGGGGTGGGAGTTCCATCCGTGGTGGGAGAGCTAAGATCCCACCTGCCTCCTGATCAAAAAAAAGAAAGAAAGAAAGAAAGAAACCCACTAAAACATAGAAGCAATATTGTAACAAATTCAAAAGACTTTTTAAAAATTTTTTTTAAAAAAGGAGGATGGAGAGGAACAGCAAACACCAAAGTTCTGACGTGTGATTTTGTTTTCAAGGAACAAAGGGGAGAAAGGAGGGAGTAACAGCAGCAACATCTGCTCAAACAAAGCGAGGTAGGCCTATGCAGGGTTTAATCCATGACTGAATGACAGGGGAGGCCACTGAAGCAGCAGGAGGTTGTAAGCACTGGAATGAAGTCCTCTAATCACAGGTAAGTTATTCCCCAAGGTGGTATTCTCAGCACTGTGGAGAATGAAAGGATGAGGAAGTCACAATTCTTGCCTTTTAGGGAGTATACATCCTAGAGGGCTTCCCTGGTGGCTCAGACCGTAAAGAATTTGCCTACAATGTAGGGGACCAGGTTCGATCTCTGGGTCAGGAAGATCCCTTGAAGAAGGGAATGGTTACCCACTCCAGTATTCTTCCTTGGAGAATCCCAAGGACAGAGAAGCCTGGTGGGCTACAGTCCATGGGGCCGCAAAGAGTCAGACACGACTAGGCAACTAACACTTTCATCTTAGATGAGGAGACCACCCTCTGCACAGAAACTCCATAGACAGAAAGCAAAATATGGAAGAACTCTGTTCAAAGATGGAGTACAAAGGAGAGAGAAAAAGGAAGCTGTCAAGGAAGTGATGTGAGTCAGATCTTGAAGAATGAGAAAAAGGTAATCAAAAGTATAAAGATGTATTGGCAGGGGTGGTAATTGGGAGTTGGGATCAGACAATGGCAGGCATGGGGGTGACATGCTAATAAGAAAGTCTGTTTTATTCAGTAAGCAAAGGAGCTTTTGTTGAAGAGAATAACATGATCACTGTCCAAACATGTCTCCTGACCAAGAGCGAGCCTATGCCCTGAGAAACAGTGTCTAGGGACAGAGCCAAATGAACGTTGGGTAGACAGTCCCATTATGGTCTTAACTGAAAGGGAACTGAGTTTTGTACAAAGCACAGATGTAAGGCAAAAGAGTAGAAGCATGAGCCACGAGACCAGAGAAAGAGGGCTTGGAACAGGGAATAGGAGGCTGTCTGGTGTGAGCTACTGAGCTACAAAGGCATAGCTGCAGACGCTTTATATGCAGTGATCGCTGCCTTGACCAGGAGTGGAGGTAACAGTTAAGGCACCCAAGCTGCAAGGATGTGGAGTCTAGAAATGGAGACGCAGATGTAGAGAACAAACTAGCAAGGGGGTTGGGGGTGGGATGAATTGGGAGATTGGGATTGTATATAAACTGTTGATACCATGTGTAAAGCAGATAACTAATGAGAACCTACCTGTAGCTCAGGGAGCCCTACTCAGTGCTCTGTGGTGACCTAAATAGAAAGGAAATCCAAAAAAGAGGGGACATATATATACGTGTAGCTGATTGAGTTTGTGGTACAGTTGAAGGCAACATTGTAAAGCAACCACACACCAATAAAAATTTTTAAGTTATTTACTTATTTGGCTGCACACGGTCTCAGTTTTGACACTAGGGAATCTTTAGTTGCAACCCTCAGGATCTAGTTCTCTGACAAGAGATTGAACCTGGGCCCTCTGCATTGGGAGCGTGGAAGTACCTCCATTAAAAATTAATTAAAAAAATATGGGACTATGTGCTCATATGATAATAGTTAATTTTTAAAAACAGGCATTTTAATCCCCACCCCACACAAAAATGAGTAACAGAGATAATATTGGAGACATGAATCTGACATGTAATGTAAAGGTATGGTGTGGTTGGCAGGACTCTCTGCCATTACAAATATGCCAAAGGTAATCATATGACCAGGTCAGATCCTGCATAGTTTTCAAAAGTATGGGAAAAGTATATGTGGAATGTTCTCCATATTTTTCATCACAGTTGAGCTGTGCAACACTCTTTTCTTCACTGCCCCATGAAACCTTCTCAGAGAGTTTGCTCCCTTAAGCCTTTTCTGCTAAGGGATTATATGACATTGCTCTCATTTGCTTCCTGAAGATGACTGGAGAGGGGAGAGTTGGTAGCTATCTGATTTGAACTTGGCTGACCAAATCCTCTCTCCTGGAAATTCAAAACCAGGTCTCAAAAACTTCAGTTAGTAAACTATAAGTTAGAGATGCATAAGGTAATACAGATTCGAAATTGAAAGAGCAGTTTTAAGAAAGCTATCTTTGGCTAATATGTGACGGAGATGGAGACAAAGATTGCCTGCAGTGAGAAGAAAGAAAGGGACATTTAAAGAGAGGCAGAGAAGAGAGACCATAGGTTTTCACATTTATTTACTTGGCTGTACGGGGTCTTCAAGGCGGCATGAGGGCTCTTTAGTTGTGGCATGTGGGATCTAGCTCCCTGACCAAGGGTTGAACCCTGAGGCTCCTTGCATTAGAGTCTTAGCCACTGGATCACCAGGGAAGTCCTGAGACCCCGAGTTTTAGAGAGACAAATAACACTGAGCACCCTAAAACTCCCCAGTTTCTGGATCCTGCAACTCGGGAGGTCCAACTACCTGGATTTCAGTTCAGTGGGACAGCCCGTGTTTGTAAAACAATTCCATTTTGCTCCAAGCTAGTTTGTTACTGGTTTCTATTAGTAGAACCCAAGATATCCCTGATTAATATTTTACATATTTGAAAACAGCTTCTTTGATTTCATCACATTTGACACTCATAAGACCACTGTGGTAAGACAAACGCCATTATGCTCTCTTGCAGATGAGGCCCTGAGATTAAGAAGACTGAGTGTTCCAAAGCCACAAAAAGGCACAAGCAAGGCGCTAGGACCAGTGTGCCTGCCCTTCCGAAGCTGAGTCCAGAGTCCACTGTGATGACCCTTGTAGATGATGCAATGACTTAGTGAGTTTGTAAATTTCATCATTTAAGTTTCATTGGCTAGGTTTACCTACTATTCATAAATAGAAGGTTCTGGAGAAAAGGAAATTTGAATTTCTGAAAAGAAAAATAGCATCTTTGAAAGAAACTGGACTCAAAAAAGTTTTAAAACTGAGCTAGGTCAGACTTTAGAGAAAAAAAATTCATGAGGCATTTTTAATTAGAGAAAAAATTTTCATTTTTAAGTAAAATGTAAGAAAATGCAGTATTGCTGGTTTCATAAGAAGGGGAAATAGCAAACTCTGTTTTCACGACCTTAATTTCCATAATTGAAACATAAATGGACAACTTCTGTGAGTAGAATATGGAATTTGGAACAAAAAACATATTCACCACCAACTCACCATTTTCAACTACATTCACTGAGAAGATATGAAAGAGAAAACCTCCCTCAATGACCATCTCAGTCTTCAGTTTACACAAACTTACAGCTAAAATAATACTGGAAAGTGCTCATTTTCTGTTCCTGACCACTGTCTGAATAACTATTCACATGAATATTTGTTCATTCCTTCATTCATTAAATTTTTAATGAGCTCTTACCAAATGCCAGACCCTCTGGGGACATAGCAGAAAACAAAGACAGCCAAAGTCCTGCTTAATGGAATGGAGTTAATACTCAAGTGTGGAAGGCAGACAACACACAAATAAGTAAGCATAGGGTTACTTATGGTAACTTATGGTTACTTACATGCCATTAAACGTGCTCAACTAGTGTCACTGAGGGTGCAGAGAGTAATGAAGACAGGTGCTATATTAGGAAGGACTCTTTGATTAAATGACATTTTAACAGATACCTCAATGAAATGAGGGCATGGACTACATAATTTTCTGTGTTCCAGGCAGAGGAAATAGCAAATCCAAGAGCCGAGAGGAATGTGCCTGGGATGCTCAAGAACAATAAAGGGACTTGCAAGTTAGAGTGTGTAGGGGCTGGGAGGTAGGAGATGAGAGCAGAGAGAAACTAGAGGCCTGGATCATGTATACTTTATAAGATATGATGAAGACTTTCAATATTATTCCAATTGAGGTAAGCCTTCTTTGAGTGGGGAGTTTTGATTTGACTTTAGCTAATTTTGATCACTTTGCTGTGTGGGAAGTTCTTCAAAGAAGCTGGAGAGAAGTGGGGAGACCATTGCAGTAAATCCAAAAAGAGGTCATGCTGATTCAGACCAGGGTGGTAGCAGTGTATGTGGGAAAAAGGGTAGAGTTATGATACATGGGTTTTTAAAATTTTTATCTTATTTTTTAGTTGGAGGATAATTATTCTACAATATTGTAAAATATTGTTTCTGCCATATACCAATGTGAATCTGCCATAGGTATACATATATCCCCACCCCACTTCCCACTGAGCCACCTACCCTCCTCCCTTCCCATCTCACCCCTCTAGTTTGTGACAGAGCACTGGCTTTGGGTTTCCTTTGTTATGCAGCAAATGCCTACTGGCTATCTATTTAACATATGGTGATGCATATGTTTCAATGCTACTCTCTCAAATCACCCCACCCTCTCCTTCCATCACTGTGTCCAAAAGTCTGTCCTTTATGTCTTCATCTCCTTTGCTGCCCTGCAAATAGGATGGTCAGTACCATCTTTCTAGATTCTATATATATGCATTAATATATGATATTTGTGTTTCTCTGACTTACTTCACTTCTATAATAGGTTCTAGGTTCATCTACCTCTTTGGAACTGATTCGAATGTGTTCCTTTTTATAGCTGAGTCATATTCCATTGTATGTATCACAACTTCTTTATCCATTCATCTGTCAATGGACAGATATGTTTTTAAAGATACAGCCAGCAAACTTTGCCAAATGATTGAAAATGGAGAGTGTATGGGAAAGAAGAGTCCGTAATGACCCCAAGGCTTTTTGGCCTAAGCAACTGAAGAAGGTTTGGCCATGTACTGAAATGGGGTTGACTGAGGGAGAAACAAATTTTGCTTTGAGTGTGCTAAGTATGAGATAGACATGGACATCCAAGTGGGGACACTGAGTAAGCAGTTGTATATACGAGTCTGGAAGTCAGGCGAGAGAGGGCTGTGTTGGAGACACAAATTTGGAAATTTTTAGCATTTAGATGATGTTAAAGCCTTGGGACTAGGTAAGGTCAGGAAGGGAGCGAGTTTAGACAGAGAAGAGGCCTGAGCATTACAACTTTTCAAAATTAAAATGATGGGAAATCTCTAAACAGAGGAAAATATAAAGGAGCCACTGATGGAGTGGAGGAGAGCCAAGAGAGAGGTGACTCAGAAGCCAAGTAAAACAAAGTTATTCAAGGACGAGAGAGATCGAATGGTTCAGATGTTGCTGGTAAGTCAAGTAAGAGGAGGACTGAAAACTGACCATTGGGTTTGGTCATGAAGGTCATTGGTGATCTTGATAAGAACAGTTCTGGCCGAGTGGAGGATATGAAAGCCTGGCAGCAGTGGACTGAAAGGTAAGTCTCTGCATGCTGTATACCCACATGAACAAAATATGCACACATATACCTCATCTAAATAGAGGGTGGCTGGGTGCCAATATCAGGAGGCCAGTGTGGCAGCAGGCCTGGGGTGGGGCCTGGGCACTGGCAGATGGGGATCTAAGCGTGTGAAGAAGGTGCCACCCACTGACCACCTTTGCTTGTTTGGTTTCACATTCTATCATTCCTTCAGTGTGTTTTCTTAACTTTCCAGAGAATTGCCATGTTGATAAATTACCTTAAACCTCTTGGAAAGGAATCGCTTTTGGAGGCTGTGCTAAGAGAATTAGCACTGAATGAGGCTTGGCTTGTGAATCTCATATTTCACCCGGCTAATGTTCTGCTTAGAAAATCATTGCTTTATTGTAAATTCTTAGCATAATACAGGGACACGGTGTTTCTGTTCTCGACAAAAAGCCTTTTCTGACATTGTCATAATGGTATTTTTCTCCGAACCTCAATAATCTGCTTAAGATCTTCCTGTATCAGTGAGCCAATTACATCTAGTACTTAATGCAATTTGCAATTTGTTGCCTTTTTCCTTAACTTGGGATTTGATTTTCTGACCTAAATGTTTTAGAGTGGTTTTCCATCTGGCTTCCTTCACCAAAGAAACAGAAACATCCAGAATAGTTAGGCCCTCTGTCACCACATGAGGACAGAAGAGGGTAAGCAATAAGAATTCCCCCGCAGAGCATTCTAAAGCAGGAATGTAACTGACCTGCCGAGCTGTTTAAACAGCACAGGAGGGCAGCACAAGGCCAGAACTCTCGGCCCCAACCTGGCCAATATTCCAGACCATCACCATACTTACAGCCTACATTTCTAGACGCATACAGAACAGTTTTAAACCCCACCAAATTTAACTGAACTGTAAATCTGCACAGACTCTACCTGTTGAACGTTTTCAGATCACTTTCATACATTACTCACGTAGTAATTTGAATTTAACGTTAATGTAGAGTGTTTTAATAATTGTCTGTGCGGTCAAAGTATTATAACCCTTAACAAGTGAGTAAGTAGAAATGAAGGAAAAAGGTAGGGACTTCCCTGGTGGTCCAGTGGCTAAAACTCTGCACTCCCAATGCGGGGGGCCCGGGGTTTAATCCCTAGTCTGGGAACTAGACCCCACATACCACAACTGAGTTCGGGTGTTGCAACTGAAGATCTGGTGTGCAGCAACAAAGATCAAAGATCCCACATGCAGCATTTAAGACCCAGCCCAGCCAAATAAGTAAATAAATAACATATTTTTTAAAAGATAGAAGGTAATTTGTCTCTGGTCACATGCAATTGGTGCAAAGATAATCCAGGCCTGAGCCTTTTCCACTCAACTGCTCTTCAGAAAGATACACCCCCATCCCTCTAAACACATAGAGACCTAGACACTGCCTCCATGACATATTCACCTTGACTTCAGATATAAATATATGGCTTTCTTTTTCCTCAGGATTGCTTTGGTAATTCTGGGTCTTTTATGGTTTCATGTAAATTTTAAAATTATTTGTTCTAGTTCTGTGAAAAATGTCTTGGATAACTTGATAGGGAATCACATTAAATATGCAGATTGCTTTGGATAGTATGGCCATTCTTAACAATATTAATTCTTTCAATCCAAGAGCATGAGACATTGGAGCAGACTTTTAATTTCGATGAAACTGCTTTCAATTGGAATCAAATGTCCTCAATGACCTATACGGAGAAGGCGATGGCACCCCACTCCAGTACTCTTGCCTGGGAAATCCCATGGACGAAGGAGCCTGGTAGGCTACAGTCCATGGGGTCATGAAGAGTACATGACCGAGGGACTTCACTTTCACTTTTCACTTTCATGCACTGGAAAAGGAAATGGCAACCCACTCCAGTGTTCTTGCCTGGAAAATCCCAGCGACGGGGGAGCCTGGTAGGCTGCCGTCTCTGGGGTCGCACAGAGTCGAACACAACTGAAGTGACTTAGCAGCAGCAGCAGCAACGACCTATATGTCCACGGAGAAATCACATGTCCCAGGGTTAAAGGTTCTAAAGCAGCACTGTCTGGAAGAAATATGAGAAACGTGCAATTTTAAACTTTCAAGTAGCTATATTTTCAAAAAATAAAGTAAAAAGAAACAGGTGATATATTTCAACATATAATCAACATAAAACTATTAATGAGATATTCAACATTATTTTTTCCTACTAAGTCTTTGAAATTTGGTGGGTAACTTACACTTAACATCACATCTCAATTTGGATTGGTACATTTAAACGCTCAAGAGTGGAACTTCCCTGGTGGTCTGTAGTTAAGACTTCACTTTCCAATACAGCAGGTCCAGGTTTGATCCCTCTTTGGAGAGGTAAGATCCCACATGCCTTGAAGCCAAAAAACCAGAACATAAACAACAGAAGCAATATTATAACAAATTCAATAAAGGCTTAAAAAACGGTCCACATAAAAAAATCTTAAAATATGCTCAAGAGCCTCACACAGACAAAACAGACAACATAGCTCTAAAAGATTACTGTGATGTTGAGAACACCAGAGGAGATTTACTTGTGCTGGTATTTTTCATTAGCCTAGTAACTTTTATGGTCCTCAGGTAACAAAACTGCATAGGTTTTGAGTGGTCTGTTCCTAAGCTTATATTTTCTATAAGTCCTGTTATTTATAGTGTGCTATTAAAAAAAAATACTTGTTTTTCTTCTGTATATACATACTTTTCCTACCCTTCCTTCCAGCTAGAGGTAGTCATATGACATAGTTCTGAGCAATGAGATGTAAGGGGAAGTTTGTTAAGTCATATGGGAAAGATTTTTCACCCTGATAAGAAGGGAGGACACAAAGAGAAAGCATTTTTCTCTTTTTTTTCCTCCCTCTATCCCTTCCTTTCTCCGTGAACATTTCATATGAGAATATGATGTTTGGTGTTATGGCAGCCATCCTGAGACTGTGACAGAAGACTACTAAGTTGAGGATGGCAGAACAGAAAATAGATGTAAATGCAATAAAGAAGCCAGCCGGACAAAGATGAGGATGGTAGAGAGCCTAGGGTGGAGTTCTCTAGCTGTCTCAAGAGTATTGTAGCGGAGATGTCCTTAATGGGTACTGCTAAATATTCACAACCAAAGTTCACCCTTTTTTCTCCCATATGCCTCCACTCCCTTGCTAATGAGTCCCTTCCATCTGACTGCAATATTCTTTCTTCAGGTGTGACAAGTGTACTAGAATTACTCCCAACACTTGAAAGAGTGCAGGGCTAGAAGCAGCATACTTTTAAAATCTTTAAAATTATCTGCCATGAAAAAAGTTCTATCAGTCAGTTAATAAGTAAGATTGAAAGTGAAAGTTGCTCATTCATGTCCGACTCTTTGTGGCCCCATGGATTATACAGTTCATGGAATTCTCCAGGCCAGAATACTGGAGTGGGTTGCCGTTCCCTTCTCCAGGGGATCTTCCCAACCCAGGAATCGAACCCAGGTCTCCTGCATTGCAGGCAGATTCCTTACCAGCTGAGCCAGCCACAGGGAAGCAATAAGTAAGATTATATTGTATTGACTCAACAAATTTGGGGTAATTGGGAATGCATAGAAGATTCTTTGTTCAGCAGTTCCTTATGTTGGGTTCAAAATTCAAGAACCCACGTTTACATAAATATGTGACTACAAAAGGCAGCAGCTTTTTCACTGCTTTACAATGTCAGGGTAATTACAGGAGAGCATGCTCAGAATGCTGCTAAATAATATGGATAGCTATTTTTTTCATGGATAACGTTTTTAGCTACTGATTGTGGAAATTCTGGAAGTCTTATTTCCTGAGTTGCATGACAGACTGAATGGGTAACCAATTCACTGGTGAGTTTCATTTACTCATTAAAAGATTTTTTTTTCAGTGAACAAAGATAAAGTTTTATTTGACCAGTTACTGGTCTTATACTAACGTTTTCATCACATGTAAATGAACCAGTAGTCTCAAAGGATTGGTAGCTCTATATCAACTCTTCATCCAATTTCCATTCTCTATTTCCATTAGCACCATCTCATCACGTGCAATAAAAGCATTCAGTTTCTTTTACAGTTGTTGACTGCCTTGACAAAGTAAGCAGTGTTTATGAGTCAGTCTTAATCACCTTAATAAGTGAACAAAGAATCAATTCAGCTTATCTACATTTCTTTTCCTTCACGAAAAAAACATCAATTCAATCCTGCTTAGAATACTGGCTATCACCTTACCTCAACCAAATGAGTGCAACCCTAGACAATGGAACAGGACTTTAAGTTCCTTTTGACTTTGGTATCAACTGTTGCCTTAAAAGTAAGTATCCAAATTGCTACATTTACTACATTTTACTATCATATCAAACATAATGAGAAAAATTAGAGGTTAATTTTTTAACGTTAAGGCTAAGAACCATGCTGCAAGTGCCCAGGGCCTTCAAAATTTGGCCCCATTTGCACACATGTACATTCTTATTCCCTACTTAATTTCATGTGACCCAAAAACCTCATCTTTCTTTTGTAGCAAGTTTCTTCTATTACAAATTAAAGTCTTCAAATTCATTATTTGAAATCTAACAGTCCAATAAAACGTCCAAATTGTAAACATCAATGCTATTTATCCAACTCAGAGATACAGATCTAGGTTTAGCTGACTCTATCAGCAACTGAAGGCCGTTTAGAGCACATTAAAATGCACCATTAGAAACTATTCCATTAAAAATACCTAAAAAAAAAATTAACTTGCCTTGTTTTCAAACGGATCTAGTCATATCTATAATATAACCAAAGTTTCACCAGATCTTCTCATCTTGTAAGTATCATAGCCTTCTAAGCCATTTGAAACTGATTTTGAAGGGAATTTAAAGCCATTTTAAAAAAATTTGGTTATTGGTTGGTGCTTTTTCCGGCTATTGCTTCTAGAGTCACTGCTGTTTTTAGTTTCAAAATTTGCGTGGCTGCCTTCTTGACTCTGCTGCAAGAGACATTCTTAACCACGGAGTATTGCTCGAATTTAAGTAAGATGGGCTTAAGCATTAGCGTTATTTGCATCTTTTCCATTACAGAGTCCATAATTTTAACAAGTACCTAAATTCCACCTCTGCTTTGGGGCTTGGAGTTGCTGCTTACCACTTCTTAGCTATGGCTAAGACTGGCGCTATCACCTTCATTACCTTCAGCACGACAGAGCTGACAAGACAACGGTTTCTGAGTGTTCAAGAGCTTTCACTACGGCTCGTATTTCCCCTGGTTTCAGGCTTACGGTTAACCTGTCCCGGTATCAACCTCCCACCCGCGTCCCCGGCTGACAACGACGCCCCAGGACGTGTCCTCACACGCCGGGCTCGAGAGGCGGGACCCAGCGGCCGTCCGCGGTAGTAAACAAAGCCCAGCGCAGGCGCGGTAGCGACAGGCGGATAACCAGGTTTTGCTAACAGCCAATGGGGTTTTTCGTACAGTAAAAAGTGGAAAAACAACAAGAATCTCCACACCGCTCTAAGGTGATTCAGTGGTTGGCTTCTTCTGTTTTTACATACTTCTGACTTTAGTTTCTGAGGAACTTGTGGGGCCTTCGAGGCCTCGCAAGAAGCCCTTCCTAGAAGGAAAAACAGCCGCTGGCGTGTGGCCTACTCCTAGCCTCGTTTGTTCTCGCCGTGCAGTCTCGGTATTTTTAATTTGATGACAGCATTAAAACACCGTACCTGGTGGAGGGGAGAGGGGAAAAAAAAAAAAAAAGCCTCACAACACCGTAAAAAAACTCTACTCGCCGGTCCGGTTCAAACATCGCGAGATCTGCCTGCGCGAACAGCAACCCCCTCCCCCCACAACCGTGTGAGTGTGGTTGCGCATGCGCCTGACTCTTTTTTTTTTTTTTTAAGCGCTAAACCATTTCGAAACTTTTTGCTGGGTAACCGTCACGCTAGTTTGACCCTCGAGAAAGGTTGGAAGGTAATTCACGTGGACGCGATGGATTCAAGCACACACTACGTTTCTCGAGATCTTGCGGTCACTACTCCACTCGCTCGTACGGTCGTCCCTCCTTTCCGTGACTGTGTGTCTGCCGTGAATTCTCTGAGGAGAATTCAGCGAATCGAGTAGTGAAGGAGTGGGCATGGGAGAGCCGTTCAGGCTTTAAAACCAGAGTGATGGGCTTTATGTGTTTGGAAAGATAACCCTGGGAGCGACAGAAGGAATAAATCTTTAAGGACCGTGAAAAAAAATTTTTTTTTTTTTCCCCTGGAGACCAAGCGGGATTATGAAGTAAGGTAATGCAGAGGGAAGGAGAAGATGGGAACATAGAAGCGGTGAAGGAAGGCAGTAACTACACAGCCCAGTGGAGAGGGGAAACTAGGAAAACAGGGCTCTTGATAGTAGTGTCCCCCAACACTACTTTTTTGTTTTTCCCCACCAGGGACCAGTTTTATGGGAGACAGTTATTCCATGGTGGGTGGGGGACAGGGGATGGTTTCAGAGTGAGTCAAGCTCATTACATTTATTGTGAACTTTATTTCTATCATGATGGCGTCAGCTCCACCTGAGATCATCAGGCGTTAGAGCCTTAAGGTTGGGAACTCCTGCAGTAGAGAACATTTCCCATCAGATAAGCGTGCAGATGTTCGTGTTTGTAAACAGAAAGACAGAAATACTCCCGCATTTAGTTCCTCTTGAGTAAGGTGGAAATCGGGGAGTCCTTAACTGAGTGGGACAAGGAGGATTCTAAAAGCCAGAGTCCTGAGCAAGAGCAGGTTGGGATGAGGAAGTAGAAGAGTCAGAATTCTGGAAGCATCTGGGGAGAACTGACTAATCTGACCTCTTTCTCTCTCAGGATACGTGGGACACCTGCAGGAGCATTCACTTTCTTCCTGGTGTCCGAAAGGTACTTCTCACACCTGAAGTGTCCTCGCCCTGTGGGTCCCTTCAACCATACCTCAGGCAGATGCAGTGTGGATTTCATGGAGTGGAATGGTGGAACTGAGCTATCAAGACACCAGCTTGTTACAAAAGTACATACTTTCTGCTTTTAGCCTCCCAGAGTCACTTGGTATGAGAATCCATATTGATATTAGCAGCAGTGTCTAGTCAACTTTTGATTTTGAGTATATTTTAATTTTTTATGTACTGTCTGGAGCGCAAGGCAGAGGAACGATGCAATATGTGATTTTAGTCGCCCAGCAAAGGAATTGCTTGTAGGTAAGCAACATAGCTTCATCTGTAAGAAAAACTCAGTATAGAAAGCCACAGGATTTAAGTTAGCAGTGAGGGAGAAGGATCCAGGTATCAATCAATAGAATAGAAATGCTTCATTAAGAAAGGTCCAGTCCTAGTAGTCCCCTATCAAGAAGTTCTTCCTAGAGCAGTTCACTTCATTTTGGCAGCCTACAGTATAGCCTAAGAAATGGCAACCCACTCCAGTATTCTTGCCTGGAGAATTCCATGGACAAAGGAGCCTGGCAGGCCTACTGTCCATGGGGTGACAAAAAGTTAGACATGACTGAGCAGTTAACACTAGTGTAACCTAGTAACTGGGCCACATGTGTGTAATTCATGAAAATGTTCCAGAAAAAAAAAAAAAAAAACCACACATGCAATAGAATAGGGTTTCTGCATTGTTGCCTTCATATTTTGGTTTTAGGGGGTGGGATCATCCAACTCTAAGAGGTGTAATCTCTCAGTAAGGTGTCACAGAAAGGGTATAAAATTGAGAATCAGACCTGGAGTCTGATGCTAAGGTCTCTGTGTGACCTCTCTGAGCCTCGGTTTTCCTATGTGTCAAATAAGAACATTAGTGTCTTCTTCATAGGATGGCTGTAAAGATGAAACAAAATACTGTTGACAACTGCATGAGTTACTAGCATAACTTATAGTGTATGTTGAATATGAGTTTCTGCCTTGAGCTTCTCACCATTCATGCCTGCCATCTCCTCACAAAAATGTGCATGCTCAGTGTAGCATCTGTATTCAGAGAACTTTAGGCTAGATTCTTTACCTTGCCTGCACATTAGAATCATCTGAGGAGCTTTAGAAAGTCTTAGTGCCCAGGCTTCATCTTTGACAATTCAATCAGAATCTCTGGAAGTGGAACCCAGATATCAGTATTTTTTTAAAGCCCCTCATTTTGCTGCAAAGGTTGAGAACCACTGCTCTGATACACAAGTGGTGCTGTAGGTACTTTCGAATGAGAATAGTAAGAATCAAGGCTGTTTTTGTAGCTTTTCAGTGAGTAGAGAATCATTTGGACAGGGAGGGATAGCATGTGTGGGTCAGGAATTTGAATTTATAGGAGAAAGGTACCTACTTTCTTGTAGGTTTCTTGGGATATAAGTAACTCAGAAGTTGAAACTACCATACTACTTCTGTTATTGATGCCAGGATATTGTAGTTATTGGCAGGCTCAGCAGTGGAGAGTTCATGGAATTAAAAAAAAAGTACACACTAAGATGTCAGTCATTTCCTTTGTCAATCACTTCCTCCCTTTCCTTGTCCTTCCTCTTTATAAAATTTGCCAAATCTATTAGAGAGTGTTGACAAGAACTCTGCTCGATCCCAGTGCCTCCAGCTGATTTGATCCATTTTATATCTGACTTTGTTGTTGTTTAGTTGCTCAGTCATGTCTGACTCTTTGCAACCCCATGAGCTACAGCAAGCCAGGCTTCCCTGTACTTCATTGTCTCCTGGAGTTTGCTCAAACTCATGTCCATTAAGTCAGTGAATGCCATCCAACCATCTCATCCTCTATCTGCTTCTCCTTCCCTCAATCTTTCCCAGCATCAGGGTCTTTTTCCAATGAGTCGGCTCTTTGCATCGGTTGGCCAAAGTACCGGAGCTTCAGCATCGGTTCTTCCAATGGATATTCAGGGTTGATTTCCTTTAGGATTGACTAGTTTGATCTCCTTGCTGTCCTTGAGCTGAGTCAAACTGACTGCCTCCTAAGAATTTGGATCAGAATGTTGAGAGACTGGGTCATATGTTTGTATGACTGACAAATAAAAGTTGTGTATCTTTAAGGTATACAATGTTATGTGATATATGTACATTGTGAATAATACCCCATCTCACATTGTTACCATTTTTGTATGTGTGGTGAGAACATTTGAAATCTCTCTGAGTAAATTTCAAGTATACACTGTTATTAACTATAGTCAGCATGCTATATGTATATAAGGTCTTGAAAACTTGTTTATCTTATAATTGAAACTTTGTACCCTTTGACCAGTATCTCTCCCTGTAGCAAAATTCCCCACCCCTGGTAACCACCATTCTACTCATTGTTACTATGAATTTAACTTTTTTAGATTACATATATGAATGAGATCATGCAGTATCTGTCTTCCTGTGTCTGGCTTATTTCACTTAATGTAAGGTTCATCCATGTTGTCACAAATGGCAGGATTTTCTTTTTTAAGGTTGACTGATACTCCAGTGTTTGCATGTGTGAGGGGTATTTGTATATCACATTTTCTTTACTCATTCATCTGTCAATAGATACATTGTTTCCATATCTTGGCTATTGTGAATGATGCTTCAGTGAACA
Organism: Antilocapra americana; assembly: GCA_007570785.1. Classification (NCBI taxonomy): domain Eukaryota; kingdom Metazoa; phylum Chordata; class Mammalia; order Artiodactyla; family Antilocapridae; genus Antilocapra; species Antilocapra americana. The sequence continues at coordinate 2,689,678 of ML663562.1, read as the reverse complement.
TGGGAATGCAGACATCTCTTCTAGACAGTGATTTTATTTCCTTTAGTTAGGTATATACCCAGAAGTGGACTTCCCAAGTGTCTAGTGGTAAAGAATCTGCCTGCCAACGCAGGAGACATGGGTTTGATCCTTGGGTTGGGAAGATCCCCTGGAGGAGGGCATGGCAGCCCACTCCATTATTCTTGCCTGGAAAATTCCATGGACAAAGGAGCCTGGTGGGGGTCCAGTTCATGGATCTGCAAAGAGTCAGACACGACTGAGCGACTAGACTACAACAGTATACCCAGAAGTAGGCTTGCTGTATCATATTGTAGTTCTGTTTTAATTCTGACTGGTTCATTTAGATAGAAGCATTGAATTTGTAAGGTCATGTAACTTGGTAGAGAGCTGAGGCCACTATTTGTGCATCAGTAATCAGAGCAAGCTGATTGCAAAAGAGAAGCAGGTGGATGCTGCCAATTAAGAGAAAGAAAATGGGCGAGAATAGGTCTTGTAGCCTCAAGAGAGAAAGAGATGGAATCGGTGGCTATCTCAGCTCTGACAGCTTTCTGTCCCTTACTTCAGTCCCATCTTTGGTCTCATTGCCATTTCCTATTCTTGAGTTCCCTGCAGTTCTTCAGAGTCTTTATAATAAATCCACCTCCACCCCAGTGGCTTTCTTTTTTCCCCTTAGATAGCTCTCTAATGTGGCTAGTTGTATTCTCCCTTTTCTCCTGCCCTTGGATTAATAAAACCACAATTTTCCACAACAGGAACACACACATATGTAGCAGGGACACTTATTTAACTCACTACTGCTCAAATATGCCAAGAAAAAACTTCCTAGAGTTTTTCTAGGAGTTTCCTAGAGTTTTCCTGAGTTTCCTAGAGTTTTCATGTGGGTATGTTATCTATTATTGCATAACAAAATTCCCCTAAACTTAGGAACTTAATAATAAGTATTATCTTATCATTTTTGTGGGTGAGAAATTTTGAAGCAGCTTAACCAGGTAGTTCTGGCCTGGAATCTCACAAAGTTGTAGTCAAGATGTTGTCTGTGACTTCCCTAGTGGTACAGTGGATAAGAATCCACCTGCCAATGCAGGGAACATGAGCTCAATACCTGGTCCAGGAAGATTCCACAACGTAGAGTGCATGCGTGCTTAGTCACTTCAGTCATGTCCGACTCTCTGCAACCCCATGGACCATGGCCAGCCAGGCTCCTCTTCCGTGGGATTCTCCAGGCAAGAATACTGGAGTGGGTTGCCATTTCCTTCTCCAGTGATAAGTATGAAGTGAGTGAAGTGAAGTCACTCAGTCGTGTCTGACTCTTTGTGACCCCATGGACTGCAGCCTACCAGGCTCCTCCATCCATTGGATTCTGCAGGCAAGAGTACTGGAGTGGGTTGCCATTTCCTTCTCCACCACAATGTAGAGTAAGTAAGCCCATATGCCGCAACTGCTGAAGCCTGCACACCGTAGAGCCTGTGCTCTGCATGAGAGAAACCACCGCAATGAGAAGCCTTTGCACTACAGCTGGAAATTAGCCCTCCCTTGCTGCAACTAGGGAAAGTCCGTGTGCAGCAGTGAAGACCCAGCCGAACAACAACAACAAAAGATGTTGTCTGGACTGCAGTCGCTTGACTAGGGTTGAAGGATCTGATACGGGGTGGCTTACTGCCCTGTTGCTAATTGGTGCTGGTTGGTGAGAGGCCTCTGTTTTCCATGTGTGGACCTCTTTACAGTACAGCATTAGTGTCCTTATGACATGGTGGCTGGCTTCCTCAAGAATGTGTAATCCAAGAGGGAGAGAGCCAGGCAGAAACTGTCCTTGCAATGATCTAGCCACAGAAATTACAGAGAATCACTTCTACCACATCATTTTAACTGGAAACAGGTTGTAAGGATGGCCCATGTTCAAGAGAAATATTATTAGGTGTCACCATTCGAAGGGAGGCATATCAAGGAATTTGTGGACATATTTTAAAGCCACTCCAACTGTTCGATTACAGAAAAACCAACTAAGTGTCCAGATCAGTCTCAAATATAGTTCAATTTCATTTTTTAAGTGGTTCCTTTAAGTAGCATAAGTCTCCTTTGGATAAAAATGTGTCCTGTTTCATAATGTTTCCCAAGGAGGTCCTGACATCTTCTCTGATGATGGGGAGGGGTAACAGATACATTCTTGTGGACTCGTGAGTAAGGTGGTATTCCCTGGCTTCATTCTGGACCTAGCATGTGCCTTGGCAGGGTTCTTACATGATGCCCCTTGCTGGCCTGATCACTGGGGAACCTGCTGGCCTGTGATGGTGAACCCTGGATCTCATGAATTCATGGCCCATTTTTGGCTTCAGGCAAATCTCCAAGGGAGGATCAGCCTCTCCCCCTTAGGGACTCTGCTTCCCCTTGGCTCTTGCTATGGAGTCACCTCACCTGACCATAGCAGGTCCCATGGCTGTTAGTTCAGCATCCGTGTTTCAAAGGAACAGGAAATGCTTGGGATGGTCAGCTGCTCTGTATGCCTGTGTACGCTGTAGAAAACTTGTCATTGGCCCAAACAGCCATGCGAAATTGAGAATGAGGTGTGAGGGGCCTTGGCAGCTGTCTCCAGAGGGGAGCAAATGCAGAGATCTCTTGCCCTGGGTGCTCCTCTCAACCTGGAGGTAACTTACTGTGGTACGCAGAGTCAGGATACCTATAGATATTCACCCTAATACTCAGACCCTGTGAATATGTTAACTTCCAGGGTAAAAGGAACTTTGTAGATGTAACTAAGACCTTGAGAGGGGAGATTATCCTGAATTATTCTGTGGTTCCAATCTAGTGACTTCCCAATCTGAGGTCAGAATCACAGGCAGTGACTCTGGAGTGGTTAAAGTTACTCACCATTACTCTGACTGTGGAGTAATGGTTAAAGAGATACAAGGTGGTTGGTTTTGGAGATGGAGTAAGGGGGTTACGAGCCAAGGGATGTAGGCAGCATGGAAACAGATTCACTCTCTGTAGCCTCCAGAAGAGAACACAGCCCTGCTGTCACCATGATCTGAGCCCTAAGATCCATGTTGTTGGATTTCTGACCTACAATACTGTAAGACAAAAGATTCGTGTTGTTTGAAGACATTGTTTCCAGTAATTTGAAAGAGTCACCAAGAGAAAATGAATACTCTCATATCCTTCTTTGGTCTAGAAGGAGTCAGGTCCACTGACTGGCTGCTTTATTCTCCTTTATCTCTTTCTCTCTGAACCTGAGATCTAGAGGGAAAGACTCTTACTCTCTGTGTGGCATGTCCTTGTCCACCACAGAGCAGAATTTATTACTTTCCATTTTCATTCAAACAACAGAGTTGAAAGTACAGTACAGTAAACACCCACACACTCTTCACCTAGATTCGCCAGTTGTTACTTTCCCTTTCTAATTATATGTATGTATGTATTTTTTCTTGTTTAACCATATGTGGGTAACTTGAATTCATCTTGACCTTTCATCCTTAATTCTTTTTTTTTTTTTTACAGTCAACTGGTCATCCTTAATTCTTTAACGTCTCCTAAGAATAAGAAAATCCACCATTAACTACAATTCCTTTCTCACACCTAATAGAAATAATGATTTCATGACACCATCTAATACAAATCACAAGACAAATTTCCCCAATTGTCCCCAAAATATTTTAGAGCTATTTTATACTAACTCTCCCTCCTCAGTCAGCATCTCATCAAGTTACATGCTTGCAATTGGTTTCTTTAGTCTCTTTAATCTGTCACAGCTCACCCTTCTTATTTTGAAACAATGACTTTCTGATAAGTCCAGACTAGTTCTCTTGCAGAATATTGTATATTCTCAATTTTTTTTCTTATGATGTCTTTGATTTGTTTCTCCAACCAGTGCTTTCCCCACCCTCCTCCCCTTCCCAAGAGGCACACTGAATAGAGGTTTGATTACATTCAGATAAATGTTTTTGGAAAGAATACTTAATTAGTAATGTTGGGTAGGTTACATTGCTTTATGTTAGGCACTAATTTCAGGTTGTCCCATTGTTGTAAATGTGCTCAGTGACTCTTTGTGACCCTATGGACTGTGGCCCACCATTGTTAGTGATGCTAAATTTGGTCACTTGGTTAAGATGGTGATCCACTCTCCCAGTCTCACCATTGAAAGTTTGTAAATAATCTACAAAAAAACCTGTTCCCAACAACTTTTCATCTCATAGTTTGAATATCTGTTGTGATCCTTGCCTGAATCATTTATTACACTGGGGCCTGCAAAAATGGTGTTCTAACTATTATATTCTACATTTATTAGCTGACATTCTTTTGTAAATAGAGCTTTCTTTAAGAGAACTGTTTTAATGAATCTCTCAGTGGACAATAGGATAGTGGTTTGCTTTCAGCTTTGTTTAAAGCAGTTGGAAAGCTTTTGTTTTTTAAAAGGATGTGTTAACTCAGTTATCAAGTTCACTAGTATCTCAATAGCATCCTCAATGTTTCCAGTTGTTTCTTTGCTTGGCTCTCAGGAGCTTTTTAAAATCCAGGCAATTCACCATGGTAGCATTTGAGGTAGAGGTGGGTGAGAGGTTCACCAGTCTGTGGTAAAAGGGAAGAAAACCTTCTAGATGGGAATCAAGAACCAGCGTGATATTTTGATTACACCAGGTCACAGGAAGATCAGTTTGTGGAAGTTAAGGATCTAAAAATTAATTCCCATAGAACTGGCTACAGACTCTGGGACCCTTTGGAAATTTTTTGCCTGCCCCAGTCTGAAGGCCTGCTCTATGGTTACAGACCATCTGAGCAAAGTCTTCCATATTTGGTTGATGACAAATAAAAGAATTTTGAGAATGGCTTTCAAAACAGTAGCTTGGATTTCAAGCCTATTGTCTTGCTGTACACTCCTGTTTTAAATTTTGGAAGCTGAATATTTATTCCTTCTTTTTTTTCCCGTCACTTTGATAACTCTGAAGAGTACCACATTTCCCTCTCCCCAAGGCCAGTTGATTCCCCAGGCAGGCAGAGGAGACAAAAAAACATATAAATTATTTTCAAAATATGACTCCAGTTACACAAATATTTTGGGATTGTATGGGTTTGGATGGAAGACAACTGTCTATTTTCTTCAAAAAGGCTGGGAATAAGTCTGATGATTATAAATATAATATTTTAATAGAATTAGTATATTACATAGCATTTTATAGCTATTATTAATATTTCAGATTATGATTCCTTATGAAATCATTTTTATTACTTTATCATTAAGCTATGATGTACATGTACAGTCATTCTAAAAAGAATAATTTGGTCTTTTTTTGCTCTCAAATGATTTAAAGCAGTCTCTGATTTCTTCTGTCAAAAGCCTATAGTACTGAATCACATCAGTCACATTAAATTGATAAGTTACTTTAATTGAATCCGTTATTTATGATATAGAATAGTACAGTATAGTGTACCTGCTCTGGAGTCAGACTAAATATTTGCAAGTCCTAGCTCCTATACTAACTAATTGTGTAGTTGTGGGCATATTACTTCTCCTCCCTATGTTTCCTTGTCTGTAAAGCAGAAATGTTAATAACAGTACCTGTCTTATGGTTGGATGTGCTCAGTTGCTCAGTCTCATGTCCAACTCTTTGCCACCCCATGGATTGTAGCCCCCAGGCTCCTCTGTCCATGGGGATTCTCCAGGCAAGAATACTGGAGTGGATTGCCATGCCCTTCTCCAGGGGATCTTCCTGACCCAGGGATCCAACCCATGTCTCCTGCACTGCAGGTGGAATCTTTACCATTTGAGCCACCATAATTTGCTGAGAAACATAATATATTACCCCACTCCCAATATATTTTTAACCAGTGTGATAAATATTTTATTAAAAATACAATAATTTCTTTTACCATGTCAGGCTAAACCTTGAAGGATTCTATTAAATAAATGAGAAAAGTACAGTTAAGTTTTTCTCTGGTTGGATAGGAGGATTCAATGAGATCATGGCTCATGATAAATAATTAGCTGGTTCTGTTGTTGTTGTTGTTACTCTTTTTATTATTATTCACTAAGAGAAGAGAGATGATATTAAGTCACCATCTGACTGACTCTCTTAAGAATTTCTTCAAACACATGTCCAGCTTTCCTGATAAATTAATTTTCTGAAAGGGGCCAGTGTTAGAATTAACAGAGTTGAATTTCTCTGAGCCTTACATAGAAAAACTAGAATTAACTTGATTTTTATCCTAGGATAAAAGAAGTAAACATGTCTTAAGCTATGGACATTAGGCCAGGAAAGAGCTTCCGTTTCATGAAATTACAGTGGGGCTCCTCTATGCTACCTCTTTTCTTAACAGAATTTGCATTACTGTACATTGAAAGTCAGTATTTCTACCTGCCCCCCCACCAAAGAAATACAGTATTCAGTATTGCCATGCTTAGAATTCTGAGTTAGAAACAGGTTATATGTATACCTAAAGAGACAAATGTATAGATTCAGTTCCTACCTTGGGATAGTCCAAATCTTATGGAAAGGATTTAACTTATTATTCAAATTTATTTTTGTTTAAAATAATCCAGCAGGTCACATTGAACAATATTTATCTTTTCTCCTGTAAACTTGTAAAGCGTGCACGATTGTTCCTAGTTCAGGTGTAGATCTAATGTATCTCCCACTTAAGACTGTTGGATCTAGATGAATGGCCTCATAAAAGTCAGAAGCCGAAGCCTGAGTAGTATGTTCCCTGTGTTCTTCCACCCCTCCACCCCCCACCCCCACCCCGCATTCTGATGGCACGCCATAGTCGTTCTGTGAAGCTGGCATTTTCATTCTGTTGCACCTAAATAGATTTTTAAGGAAAGAAGCAGTGAAGGATGGAGGGAGTTACCGTCACAGTGTCCATACTAATTCCCAGAATCCTTTCAAGATTTAGGGTCAGCAACAATTCAGTAAAGAAAGGGCCCATTAGGTAAATTTGGCTCTGAAAATGCTAATTGAAAGTCCTCCTCTGCAATTCAGTTCTGTTGCCTCTTCCTTTCTTTAGTCAGCAGGGTCCCATGGTGACTGGTTCAGAACGCAGTCATCCCCTTCAGCAGTTACCTAGCACCATGGCAACTGGGACGTCAGCGAAGCAGGAAAGACCCTGCACGAAACAGCTGCTACCAGACTCGCTCTCTGCCTCTTAACTCAGCCCTGCCTGAGGCCTAGGGATGGGCCTAAAGACATCTGAACATACACACTGAAGGAACCGACATATTTCTGTGGTTGTGCCAGTGAGCGTAGATATATGGGCATACGGTAGACTGTATAATGAGAATTTCCTCTCTACCCCCAAAACACGGAGCATGTTTAAAGGGTGGATGGGTGTGGGAAGGTAGACATTTGATGATATGTAAAAATTATATTTGTGTTTATAAAAGGAAGTTGACAGTAGGGGAAGTTGGAGTCCTATTTATATATGGCCACAAAACCTTAGGGAAATATTTTAAAAATAGTTTTATTTACCCGAGAGTGAAATAGACAAATGCGCTCTTAGGGGGTATAATGCTGTCCGTGGTGCTGAACACTTGATTTTTGTCATTGTGCCAAGGGGGCTCCGGAGGGAGCTTAGGGAACACCTTTCCAACTTACGGTACAGATGACAAGAAAGAAAGCAAGGGCCTGGGGAGAAAGCATCCTTTCCTTCCCTTCAAAGCAATTCTGCATGTCCAGGATAAAATGTTCAGATGAGAAATAAAAAAGAAAGTGGAGAAGGCTAGAGGTTTGAATCTTCCCCTTTTCATATGGAGATTTTTGGTCAGAGCCAATCAGGTTGGAGATTTCTGCCTCTGTGCTCCTGAAAGGAAAAGTGAGGGGGAAGGGAGAGAGAAGCCGGCCACATTTTCCTCGTGAGCCACATGATCCATTTCCCATGTGACACATTCCAGAGCCCAGGAAAGGAGAAGGGAGGGGCACCAAGAGAGTGGGGCTGGGGGCGGGAAGATGGTTTAACAGTCAACCCTGCACAGCGTCATCTTGTCTTCCTACCAGGAAGCAGGCTGTGAGCCAAGGGGAAGGCAGAGGACAGATATGACTGTGTTCCCAAGCTTCTATGGTGGTTTATGGCATCCTCCAAACTCCTCTGCAAGGGCTGATCCTGACCAAGAAGACCCAAGGAGACCGTCTCTGAAATCAAGTCCAGATGAAGGTATGTGCTAGAGACCCCGCGGTTTCGTGGCAGAAATTTGGCTCAGAGGACATGATACCTCCTGTTTTCCAGGCCATTCGGAGATTTTGTCTTGGCTTACATGCTGGTTAGGGGCTTTTGATTTGTCGCGGGTCCAGAAAAGATGCCTAGGTAGTTCTGTAAAATGCATAATTCACCACAGTAACTGCCTGTTGAAGAAAAATGAAATGGACATTGTATACAGTGATAATGAATAAAGCAAAGCACTCATTGCTGAAACAGATTTTTTTTTTTTCCTTTGAATCCTGGAAAGAGGGGAAAAAATAATATTACTGACACCAGCCAGATTTCATATGTCACTACAATCAAATCCTGTTTCATCGTTTTTCAGCTGCTTATTCTGTGTCCATGTTCCCAAAGGTTATTGGCTGTGGCTGAGGGAGCCTGAGTGGGCTAGCGTGCTGTTTCTTTGTGCTGTGTGATCATCTTCCTTCTAATGTCCCTGATACCAGGAGTGCTTGTGATTGTTTTCAGCTTTCTGTTAGGGATGGTAAGCTGTCCACCAAATCTCATCTCTTTCAGAATAGCTACCAAGAAGGCTCCCAGGAAGTTCTCAAAGGAATCTTCCAATGTTACAGGCTAAAAGAACCTGCCATGCACTCAAATCTTGATCCCTTTGGTTATTTCTACCCAGCACAAAGAGAGGAACTAGCAAATTTACATTTTATTTTGTCTTTATTTAACAAATGCTTATAAAGTTCTTGCTATGTGTAAGGCATCATTCTAAGCACACTCAGTTATTTAACCTGTATAATTAATATATGTGGGAGTTATTATTAATACCCACATTTTGGAGATGAAGAAACTAAGGCACAGAGAAGTTAAGGAACTTTCCCAAGGTCACACAGTTATCAAATAGGAGAAACAGGGTTTGGACTTAAAAAACTTGACATCAGAGTCGATGCTCTTAACCACTGAACTATGTTGCTTCCCTGCTTCCATTATTTCAAATGATGTCAACAGTTGATTTGGCTACAAATTTTGTTCAGCTGACACTACTAGAGCATTGAATCAGCTTGCTTGGCTAAAACAGATCTCTAGTGAAGTCTATATTTAATTTTGAATTATCCCACTAGTCACATTCTGTACCCCCAAATAACTCAGTAAGTAATTGCCTGTTCTTCTCTTCCCTTGTGCTGTATAGATATCTGGTAGTAAAACACTGTGTTGCTATGGTGACCAAATGATGTCCAAAAGAAAAAAAGAAATCTAAAATTATATCATGGTTGATTTTTTTAAAAATCAAACCCAGAGACATTCTTCCTTCCTCAGGACCTAGTAACAAGACCAGCCTAACCATATTATCTTTAACAATACTTACCTGGTTTTCAAAATAAAATAAAATTAATTAAAAACTTCTAAAACTATAATGACAAACTATGTTTTATCAAACTGACTAGACTTATTGCTTTAAAATAACATTATCATACTTTGAAACAGGGAATAGACCTCTCTTTTACAAATTATCTTAGGTTTTATGGGAAAAAGAGGGATTTTTTTAACTTCTGGAAATATCTGAAATATGAGGTTTACTTCCTCTTGGTCTGTGTCATTTCACTTCTGGCCCCTGACAAGAAAAGATGACATCTCATTCTTATATGCTGTGGGCAAACTTAGAGAAGTTAATGGGTGGGTTAAAGATACAGAGAGAAAGAAAAGGGAGTAGGAATTCAAAATTTGTGAAATTCCTCATGGTATAAGGTGTTTCCTTTCAGGCTTTCACTGAAAAACGCTTTGAGAGGAGGGTGTCTCCCTGACATCTTGAACTTTATTGAACTTTAGTTCTTAGATTAACACTTTGATCCTTGCTGAAATCTACATTTCCCTGGAACAAGTACATTTAACACTATTGTAGTCATCTGAAGTCAGCTTCTGGACAGAAGGGACCCACTTCTTCCATCTCTGGATTTCCAGCACTTAGCACCTGGCCTGTTTATGATATCATCTAAATATGCACTTGTGAATGAAGAATGGGAAGACTAAAGACTCTGACAACATTCTGGGGGCCCATATCTATTTTGTTTTGCATGCTTTTATGGGGAAAGATATTGAGGAGGTTAAAGTGTAGTAGGAGAGAACTTGGCCACAGTCAAAGTTATGTCTGAAATTTATATATGCTAGTCAGACCAACCCTGGAGCAGACTAGAGTTCAAGAAAGATCCACAATTTTTTTCCCTAGGTTTTACCAATCTCCCTGACATTTTATTTACATTTAGAATGAAGTTCTCCTGATACTTATATTTACATCTACATGGAGGCACCCTGAACAGTCTCATTTTCCTCTGATGTTTTTTTGGCCTGGCATCATCTCCCAACGTTGAGATAGTTCACCTTGGGCCAAGAGAGAATGTCACGAGAAGGTCAGTTCCTGCCCTAGGCCGTCCTGTCCTAACCAGCCATCCCTCCCATTCCCTGGGACATTGCACCAAGATCCCATCCCACTGGCCTATAGGACTCCTCCCTGGAGAACCATGGGATCTTCAGAGTCAGAGTGGATTGAGCCAGACTGCCTTTTCCATACCGTGGTGATTAGGACCTGAGTACAAGAGATTGTCTTGGGGCATCTTTAAAGGTTGCTTGGGATTTGAATTTAAGTTATCAGGTTAATAACTAGGCTTAAAATAGTCACCCCTCCTGGTAGCATATACAAATATAACCTGTTCTATTCCTTTGCCCGGCTTCCCTGGTAGCTCAGTGGCAAAGAATCTGCCTGCCAATGCAGAAGCCGGAAGTTCGATGCCTGGGTTGGGGAGATCCCCTGGAGAAGGAAATGCAACCCATGCCAGTATTCTTGCCTGGAAAATCCCATGGACAGAGGAGCCTGGCAGGCTACAGTCCATGGGGTTGCAAAAGAGTCAGACTTGACTTAGGACTAAACAACAATTCTTTTTCCATCTGATTAAGGAACATTAAGAACATTAAGAGTGGGGTTTGTGGATAAGGTGTGTGTCCTTTAATCCTGTCTATTCATCCTCCCCGCCTTCAGTGTGGCCTGGAGTGAATGAGTTGTGGAAAAGAAACAGCCCTACTGGAAACACTGTACAACTGGGCCAGTGCTGCTTGACCACTGCACACTTGTTGGCCTCCTCAGATGAGCAGGGCTGTGCACACAAGAGGCTTGGATCTAGAAGCCTCTCTGGGTTTCCACTCATCCCTGTCAAATCTAAAAGGGGACAGTCCTCTCAACCAGCTGAACAGGAGCAGACAGAGAGAAAGTGGAGAGGCTCCCTTGGAGGAGAGACCTTGCTAAGAACACTTTCAGCTTGGAGGCTGGGGATGAAAGAAGAACTATGAAGAGGAACAGTGACAGTGCGTGAAGCTTGTGAAAGTGATACCTCGGTCCTGCCTTTCACTCACAGTAACTTCTGGCTGCTAGTCCGCCCTGCCCACCAGATTATCAGATTCTTTTGTAGGATGCATATGTGGGAAGGTAGCAGGAATAGAGACAAGGATCAGAGTATGGGTGCGATTTCTCCTCTGAGTCCAGACAAACAGTGGGTTGAGATGAGAGGACAGTTTAAAAACCAGAAGGGCAGTCACCATCATGAATATATTTCCCTGTTTGTAGCGACATTTTTCCTGGGCCAGACTTGGAAAGCGCTCATCTCTTGGAGCCTATCATTCAGCATATTTCCAAGGCACTAAACGACTGTCATGTTTAATCTAGATGGAAGCTCTCTGATATGCGCTACTAGACCCGATTTCTGATCAGGAAACTGAAGCTCAGGGTAACTAATCTGCCCAAAGCCACACACAACAGATAAAGCCAGCATCTGAATCCAGGTCTTTCTGATTCCACTATGACCCAAAGGAAAATTCTTTCTTCTATATCCTTTAAAAAATATTTTTGGATATTAGAGTAATAAGAAATACAATTCTAGAAATTTTGGAAAATATAAAGACATATAAAAGAATAATGAAAATGAAAATCAGATGTAGTCTGCCACCTAGAAACAACTTATTTTAAAATTTTGGTGTTTTTCTTCTCAGTTTTTTTCAATGCATATAGTGATAACAAAAGTAAACATTTGCTAAGCTCTGGCTTTGTTCTGGACATTGTTCTTAGCTCCTTTCTGTGTCATTTTTTTCTTACAACAAATCAATAATGTGGAGACTGTTATTATTCTAATTTTACTGGTAAAGTCAATAAGCACATAGATGTTAAGTAACTTATACAAGTAACAGGTGATTTGAAACCCAGGCAAGTTGGCTTGAGAGCAAGGTTTCTCAGCTTCAGCACTGTTGGCATCTTGGATCAGACAGTTCTGTGTTGGGAATGGAGCACTTGTCCTCTTTACTGTAGTATGTTTAGCAGCATCCCTGGCCTCTACCTTCAAGATATCAACACTTTCCTCCCTGAGTTGTGAAAATCAAGAGTGTCCCAGTGTTGCCAAATGTCCCCTGGGAGGCAAAATGACCTCTGGACCACTAGTCTAAGAGCCTGTGCTTTGCACCATGCATGGTGGTTGAGATAACATAGCCTCTTCATATTTTAAATGTGTTTAGAGTATTTTCTTCCACGCGTCAAGAAAGAAATACACCTTTGAATTTGGATACAGGCTATGACACCTGCCTGGGATGTCAGTGGCTTTAAAGAGCATAGATAGGAAATTAGTTACTTTCAGAAAAATGCTCATTAGTGGACTTTTGTCACAGGTTTATCTTATCCCACCATTGCCCAGTGTGGAGAATGTGTTTTTCTCTTACTACTTTTTCCCTGGTTCCATACACCTTTAGCCTTCAGGAATTGGGATTTCAAGTGTACATTTAAGGTATAGCAGGGCAGTGCTTATCAACCAAAGTGTCAAAATATGTCCCAAACCAAGGGTGTCTGTTGCAAATAATTTCTAGCTAAATAAAATACCAAAGTTTGCTGGTTATTAATTTTTTTAAAGCTTATTATAATAAATTTAAGGATGTCGACATAATTATTTTCTTTTCTACATGACTACATGACTTCTTGGGTTGAAGACTGTGGTCTGAGTACCAAGTGTTGCACATAATTCTGGATATGTCTAAGGAGTATATCACATGTATGGACTCAATGTCACACCTGCCTCCGAAAAGGAAGTTGAAAATTGCTGCTGTTGGTGATTTTGGTCAGTCATTGTTTATATTCAGAGAGGATTAAAATAAGCACTGAGAAGTGATAGCAGTAGCATTTTAACTCATAAAATGTCTAAAAATATATGGCACTAACATATGTTATTAACCATGTGAAACTTATGCAAATACATGTTCAACCATATTTTTAATCACATCTGACCACATGTGCAGTTGCATAGTTTGTTCATGAAAAATACATGTGCTGCACATTCAAATCTAGCTTCTCCATGAGCTTGAAGGTAGCTTTCTTGGAAAACCATGATTGAGGACAGTGGTGCAGATCAAAATTTACCCAGAGTATTGATGTGAACTTGATGTGAGACAGCATGTAAATGCTTCTGAAAAAGAGAAGTTTTTGGTAACTCGCTATTCAGTACTTATACTCAGCTCTTAATGAATCCTTCACCTTCTTTTCAAAAGGCCATAGATCACATCCACTGTTCGGTTCTTTGCTTTGAGTGTAATGAATCTGATCTTTGCCTCCTACATCTCTCCTATTTCAGTCTCACAACTGAAGGTGTTGATACTGAAATCAGAGATTTGAAATGAAATTGAACATTTCCCTCCCAAACTTGAATTCAGTGAGCACACAGCAGCTGTTCAAAAAATGTTTGTTGTAATAAACTGAGTTTACTGAAGCGCAAATTCCTTGGCCAAATTATTTTCTTCAAAACTTGAAAGATCCCATTCTAGGAAGAGAGGCATGAAAAATTGGTAGAGGACAGTCAGAGTTTCTAGCAAGTATTTCTCCTCCCCAAGAAGTCTGGTGTTACCTGGGATGGGAAGCAGACACAGGTGGCAGGTTTTCTTAGACCAGACCACTTCTTGTGAGGAATCTTCAGTAGGAGATTGTTGGCACATCCAGGGTAACTACTGAGGAGGGCTTGGCCGGCCCCTCAGTATAATTCATCTCTTCTTTGGAGACCGAGACTAGTGGCCTGGGACTGGACCCTAGCATCCCTCAACAGCTTCCCTCTCCTCCCATCAAAGTGCACTTTCAGGAGGAGCTCTCCACCATCTGAGAGGGGTGGCTTATAAGTTAAATGAATGTGTGTTGCTCATTATGATGTCTGCCTGTCAGTTTTAGTTCATGCAGTGAACATGACCTTAGAAATCATCTGGACCAACTTGTTATTGTTGCAAACATGGAAACAGAGATTCGGGGAGATTAATTTACTTGAGGTCCTTCAGTTCAGATCAGTTCAGTCGCTCCATCATGTCTGACTCTTTGCAACCCCATGAACCACAGCACGCTATGTCTCCCTGTCCATCACCAACTCCCGGAGTCCACCGAAACCCATGTCCATCGAGTCGGTGATGCCATCCAGCCATCTCATCCTCTGTCATTCCCTTCTCCTCCTGCCCCCTATCCTACCCAGCATCAGGGTCTTTTCCGATGAGTCAACTCTTCGCATGAGGTGGCCAAAGTATTGGAGTTTCAGCTTCAACATCAGTCCTTCCAATGAACACCCAGGACTGATCTCCTTTAGGATGGACTTGTTGGATCTCCTTGTAGTCCAAGGGACTCTCAAGAGTCTTCTTCAACATCACAGTTCAAAAGCATCAATTCTTCGGTGCTCAGGCTTTTTCCCTGTCCAACTCTTACATCCATATGTGACTACTGGAAAAACCATAGCCTTGACTAGACGGACCTTTGTTGGCAAAGTAATGTCTCTGCTTTTCAATATGCTATCCAGGTTGGCCGTAACTTTCCTTCCAAGGTGTAAGCGTCTTTTGATTTCATGGCTGCAATCACCATCTGCTGTTATTTTAGAGCCCAAAAAAATAAAGTCTGATGCTTTTTCCACTGTTTCCCCATCTATTTGCCATGAAGTGATGGGACCAGATGCCTTCATCTTAGTTTTCTTAATGTTGAGCCTTAAGCCAACTTTTTCACTCTCCTCTTTCACTTTCAGCAAGAAGCTCTTTAGTTCCTCTTCACATTCTGCCATAAGGGTGGTGTTGTCTGTATATCTGAGGTTATTGATATTTCTCCTGGCAGTCTTGATTCCAACTTGTGCTTCTTCCAGCCCAGCGTTTTTCATGATGTACTCTGCATATAAGTTAAATAAGCAGGGTGACAATATACAGCTTTGACGTACTTCTTTTCCTATTTGGAACCAGTCTTTTGTTCCATGTCCAGTTCTAAACTGTTGCTTCCTGATCTGCATACAGGTTCCTCAAGAGACAGGTCAGATGGTCTGGTATTCCCATCTCTTTCAGAATTTTCCACAGTTTATTGTGATCCACACAGTCAAAGGCTTTCACATAGTCAATAAAGCAGAAGTAGATGTTTTTCTGGAAGTCTCTTGCTTTTTCGATAATCCAGCAGATGTTGACAATTTGATCTCTGGTTCCTCTGTCTTTTCTAAAACCAGCTTGAACATCTGAAAGTTCACAGTTCGTGTATTGCTGAAGACTG
The DNA here is from genome assembly GCA_007570785.1 of Antilocapra americana. Classification (NCBI taxonomy): domain Eukaryota; kingdom Metazoa; phylum Chordata; class Mammalia; order Artiodactyla; family Antilocapridae; genus Antilocapra; species Antilocapra americana. The sequence goes on along the minus strand of ML663562.1, from coordinate 2,673,975 downwards.
GCTTGGAGAATTTTGAGCATTACTTTACTAGCGTGTGTAATGAGTGCCATTGTGCGATAGTTTGAGCATTCATTGGCATTGCCTTTCTTTGGGATAGGAATGTAAACTGACCTTTTCCAGTCCTGGGGCCATTGCTGAGTTTTCCAAATTTGCTGGCATATTGAGTGCTGGCAGCACTTTCACAGTATCATCTTTTAGGATTTGAAATAGCTCAACTGGAATTCCATCACCTCCACTAGCTTGTTTGTAGTGAGGCTTTCTAAGGCCCACTTGACTTCACCTTTCAGGATGTCTGGCTCTAGCTGAGTGTGAGTGATCACATCAACATGATTATCTGAGTTGTGAAGATCTTTTTTGTATAGTTCCTATGTGTGTTCTTGCCACCTCTTTTAATATCTTGTGCTTCTCTTAGGTCCTTACCATTTCTGTCCTTTATCAAGCCATCTTTGCATGAAATGTTCCCTTGGTATCTCTAATTTTCTGGAAGAGATCTCTAGTCTTTCCCATACTGTTGTTTTCCTCTATTTCTTTGCATTGATCGCTAAGGAAGTCTTTCTTATCTCTCCTTGCTATTCTTTGGAATTCTGCATTCAGATGGGAATATCTTTTCTCCTTTGCTTTTTGCTTCTCTTCTTTTCACAGCTATTTGTAAGGCCTCCTCAGACAGCCATTTTGCTTTTTTGCATTTCTTTTTCTTGGGGATGGTCTTAATACCTGTCTCCTGTACAATGTCACAAACCTCTGTCCATAGTTCATCAGGCACTCTATCAGATCTAGCCCCTTAAACCTACTTCTCACTTCCACTGTATAATTACAAGGGATTTGATTTAGGTCATACCTGAATGGTCTAGTGGTTTTCCCTAGTTTCTTCAATTTCAGTCTGAATTTGGCAATAAGAAATTCATGATCCAAGCCACAGTCAACTCCCAGTCTTGTTTTTGCTGACTGCATCGAGCTTCTCCTTTGGCTGCAAAGAATATAATCAATCTGATTTTGGTATTGACCATCTGGTGATGTCCATGTGTAGAGTCTTCTCTTGTGTTGTTGGAAGAAAGTGTTTGCTATGACCAGTGCGTTCTCTTGGCAAAACTCTATTAGCCTTTGCCCTGCTTCATTCTGTACTCCAAGGCCAAATTTGCCTGTGACTCCAGGTGTTTCCTGACTTCCAACTTTTGCATTCCAGTCCCCTATAATTAAAAGGACATCTTTTTGGGGTGTTAGTTTTAAAAAGATCTTGTAGTTCTTCATAGAACCGTTCAACCCCAGCTTCTTGAGCATTAGTGGTTGGGGCATAGGCTTGGATTACTGTGATATTGAATGGTTTGCCTTGGAAACAAACAGAGATCATTCCGTCATTTTTGAGATTGCATCCAAGTACTGAATTTTGAACTCTTTTGTTGACCATCATGGCTACTCCATTTCTTCTAAGGGATTCCTGCCCACAGTAGTAGATATAATTGTCATCTGAGTTAAATTCACCCATTCCAGTCCATCTTAGTTCACTGATTCTTAGAATGTCGATGTTCACTCTTGCCATCTCTTGTTTGACCACTTCCAATTTGCCTTGATTCATGGACCTAACATTACAGGTTCCTATGCAATATTGCTCTTTACAACATCGGACCTTGGTTCTATCACCAATCACATCCACAACTGGGCATCGATTTTGCTTTGGCTCCATCCCTTTATTCTTTCTGGAATTATTTCTCCACTGATCTCCAGTAGCCTAATGGGCACCTACTGACCTGGGGAGTTCATCTTTTAGTTTCTTATCTTTTTGCCTTTTCATACTATTCATGGAGTTCTCAAGGCAAGAATACTGAAGTGGCTTGCCGTTCCCTTCTCCAGTGGACCACTGATATAAAAATTAGACCTGGGTCTCTTGATTTGCTGTTCAGTGCTTATAATCAGAATTATAACTTGGGTTTCTCAGCCTACAGTCTAACATTAAAGGTGAAGTAGAAAGTACTACATTCCTTAAGCTTTTGCGGGTTTCTAATATCCTGGGTACTGGTAGGGTAGTGGAAGGTGATAGAATGGCTGGTATGAGTTTCAGTGTTCACACTCAGTTTTATAACAAATTTATATTGAATGTTGCTGTTGTCACAAGTGAACACAAACCTAAACAACACAATCGTAGCCACTGATTACATCATAGTTCTGCAGATCAGAAGTCTGTGGGCTCCGTCCGTTTCTCCACGTAGTCTCCCAAGGCTTCAGGGTGTTGACAGGACAGCACTCTTTGGAGAGGTCCAGGGCTGATTCCCCTTCCAAGCTCCTATCGGTGGTTGGTGGAATCCTGAGCCTCATCCTGGTAGGACCAAGGGTGCATTTCCTCGATGGCTGTCAGCTGGGGGCTACCCGAGGCTCCCTAGGCCTCCCCCTGGTTCTTGGATGTGGGTCCCTCCACCTCAGAGCCAGTGCAGCATATCAGTTCCTTCTCACTCTTGGAATCTGTCTCTGGCTTCTGTTCTAGCTCCCTGCCATCAGCTGAAAGAGCTCTGTCTCTGAGAGGGCTCATTAGTTTGGGCCCCCCTGGCTAATTCAAGATCATCTTCCCATTTTAAGTTGCATAACCATAATTGTATATGTAGAGTCCCTTTTGCTATTTAGTGTGACATTCACAGTGATCGAGGTATGGATGTCTTGGTCGGGGGGTGGCATTCTGCCTACTATACATGTTGTCTGAGTGGGTGCTAAGTTGCGTCAGTTGTTTTCAACTCTGTGTGACCCTGTGGACTGGACATGTTATTTCCTTTAAATAATGGTAAGGCTCTATCCTACCGGGACAATGGGTAGGTTGGTGACAAACATTACTAGGATTCTCATTCTCTTTCTAGGACTCGAGGCTCTTATACACTACAAAAGATAGGGTGGCCCCTCAAGGCTTGGATCCCCTCTGATTATAGCAGAGATGTAATTATGGCCAGAACTGTCGTGTGTGCCCGAAGGCTGGTGAAGCTGCTGCATCAGTGTACCCCCCAACCCCACCCCCGACCTGGAGCTGTGGCCTCTTCTCCAGCTGGGGAACTCCATTCCTTGGACCCCCCTCCCTACCTGCAAACCTCCATCACCACCTGTCCCTTACCTGGAACACGGTGAGGAAGTGAGGCAAGGGTCCCAGGCCTGCCTTTTCTTTTTAATTGCTTTATTTACATGCCATAAAATTCACTTGTTTTAAGGGTACAATTCAGTGATTTTTGTTAACATTTACTGAGTTGTACAACCATCACATAATCCAATTTCACAACCTTTTTGTCATCCTCAAAAGATCCCTTGTGCTCATCCAGGACTCCCCTTTGCAGGACTCCAGGGGGCACAGCCACACTCTTGGTTCAGAGGTCCTAGTTTCCCCCTCCTCCCCTGTACAGAAATACAGAAATTCCACCCCCACCCCCCTGCCAACCAGAGAACCCAGCATCCAGAAAACAAAAGCCAGGGGAACAGTCTTGTCTCAGGCAGTGAGGCAGCTCTCCTCTAAGGCAAGGCAGTGCTTAGGCCAGGGTTCATTCTCGGCAGAGGGCAGCAAAACAGTCCCAGCAAGGAGCACAGTGCACACGCATTGGCATCTCAATGACTTGCCTTCTCTGTATACCAGGCGGTGGGGTCTTCAGGTTGCACTTACCAGTGGGCAGCCACTGACCCCGTAGAGCAGTGACCTTCAGAGGGGTGTCAGACCTTTCTCCTCCCGGATTCCTTAGCTCTCTTTGCTCGAAGAGCACCTGATGGGCACATAATGGGAAGTGGAGAGGGAGAACGGGGAGCCCCTCTATGGTACCAGAGTGAAAGGAAGGGCCCAGAAGTACTCTGCCCCTCCAGGCCCTGCTTACTCCTTTCTGTCTTCCCTGCCCCCATGTGATGGGGCAAAGAATTCTGAGTCACCTTAGCAACAACAGCCTGTCACAAGAGCAGTCCTAAGGCCAGGCCCCAAGGAGCCTGAAACATTGTTCGGGATCTGGAAGGAAGCTGGGGATCCAGTGGTGACCGGATTTTCTTGGCCTGTGTTCTGTCTGCAGCAGGAGTCCTGGTGAGTCTCCTGTAGAGGACCCTGGCCCCTGTCCCTGCTTCTCCTGCCTCCATGGCTTCCCCAGTCTCCAAGCCCAAGAATGGGGCCTCCTGCCAAACTCTTCCAATAGCTTTTTTCTTTCATACAACTTCTAACAACTTGCTGTCTTTTGGGGGGGTTGTGCTGGGTTTTCATTGCTGTCTTTCTCTAGTATTGGAGAGTGGGGGCTGCTCTCTGGTTGGGGTTCATGGGCTTCTCGTTGCAATGGTTTCTCTTGTTGGGGAGCATGGGGAGTGAGGGCTTCAATAGATTTAGTGCGTGGGCTCAGTAGTTATGGTGCACGAGCTTAGCTGCCTCGCAGCATATGGGATCTTCCCATGCATGCGTGGTAAGTCGCTTCAGCCGTGTTCGAGTCTTTGCAATCCTGTGGACTATAATCTGCCAGGCTCCTCTGTCCATGGGCTCCTTCAGGCAAGAATACTGGAGTGGGTTGCTGTGCCCCCCTCCAGGGGATCTTCCCAACCCAGGGATCGAACCTGAATCTCTATGTCTCCTGCACTGGCAGATGGATTTTTAACCACTGGACACCAGGGAAGCCCACAACTTACTGTCTTTATTTGTGCTTATTTCTTACTCTTCTCTCTACCCCTCCACAACTAATTAGACTATGACCTTCATGAGGGTAGGGACACAGTTTTGTTTGCCATTGTATATCCGGTTCTTAGCACAGTTGTGTTCTGGCGCATTGTATGATCTTACAATATGTTTATGGAATGATGAATGAATTAATAAAAATGGGCAAAGAATCTGAAGAGACATTTCTCTAAACTTACATGTCCAGGTGCCACCTGGATAGCTCTGCTTGAATATCCAATAGGAATTTAATTCACCCAAAATAGAATTGCTGATTTCCAGTTCCCCAGACTTTTTCTTTCTGCGTCTCAGATCCTCAAACTTAGGAATCATCTCCATCCCCTACTCTGTCACACATCAGCAAATCTTGGTGGCTCTTTCTCCAATGTTTTCAATATCCATCTACTTTTTTCCACTTACACTGCTACTGCCCTGGTCATCATGTACCTAGGTAACTGTAAGAGCCTCTTAACTGTTCTCTCCTCTTCTACTCTCAGCCACCCACACAGCAACTAAAGTTGTATTTTTAAAACACAAATCAGGTAATACTCATATTCGTCCATTGCTTAAAGCCTGCAATGGATTTCACTGCAATAAGAATAACACCTGTGCCCTACAGTGCTATATGTGACCTGATCCCTACCTACATTTCTGATTATATCAGGTACCATTTTCTTTCTTGAGCTATGTGAAGTGCATAGCTCAGTTGGTAAATCATCTGTCTGCAATGCAGGAGACCTGGGTTCGATTCCTGGGTCGGGGAGATCCCCTGGAGAAGAAAATGGCAACCAACTCTAGTATTTTTGTCTGGAGAATCCCATGGACAGAGAAGCCTGGCAGGCTACAGTCCATGGGATTGCAAGAGTCGGACATGACTTAGCGACTGAACCACCACCACCACCATTTTGTTCCACATTCATATACTCCAGCCACGAAACAAGCTTGTTCCTGCCCCAGGACCTTTGGACTCTTTGTTCCTTCTGCCTAGAATGCATTTCCACATGGCTGGCTTCCTGTAAATGGGGTTTTAGCTCTAGTATCATTTCAGAGAATCCTTCTCTGATGACTATCTGAAATAAGACCCGGCATTTAGAGGCAAATAACAGAAAACTAGAGTCCCTTGGACTGCAAGGAGATCCAACCAGTCCATCCTAAAGGAGATCAGTCCTGGGTGTTCACTGGAAGGACTGATGTTGAAGCTGAAACTCCAATATTTGGCCACCTGATGCGAAGAGCTGACTCATTTGAAAAGACCCTGATGCTGGGAAAGATTGAAGGCAGGAAGAGAAGGGGATGACAGAGGATGAGATGGTTAGATGGCATCACCAAATCAATGGACATGAGTTTGGGTAAACTCTTGGAGTTGGAGATGGACAGGGAGGCCTGGTGTGCTGCAGTTCATGGGGTCGCAAAGAGTTGGACATGACTGAGCGACTGAACTGAACTAAACTAAACAGAAAACTCAAAAGGGCTTAAGACAACAAGGGCTACTTAATAAGTAGTCTGGAGGCAGGTGTCCTGGCAGCTCCATAATGTCAGAGCATTGGGTGGTATCTTTGAGAGTCTTAGGACTTCCCCTTACTTCATAAGATACCACCAATTGCACTGATATAATTATGTGACAGTTTACAAAGGCTCATAAGAAAGAACACTCCCGACATGCCCTTTTCCTTTTATTAAGAAAGATTTTTTCACGAACCTCCTAGCACCCTACAAGGAGGCTTGTCTCAGTGGCAGAGAAGATGATGTTGATATGACCACCCCTAGCTGCAAGGGTTGGTGGGAGGTGGTTATCTTTCCTTGTCAGCCTCTGGAGACAGGAAGGCAGAGGAGGTGTTGGGAATGTCCACTGGGTAACCAGCCAACCACCTACTTGCCATCCCTTTCCTGCCCATTCTGGACCTTCATTTTTCTTTATTTTTCTCCATGGCACTAACCATTTATTAATTGTGTACTTTTTCTTATTTAGCTATGTAATATTGTTTCTCCCGCTAGAGGAGAGGTCTAGTTTATTTCTGTATCTCCAGCAATTAACCCAATCCTGGCTTCTCCTAGAGGATAAAAAATATTGGATAAACATGTGATTGAGGACTGCTATGTATATACTGTCATAACAAAGTGGTCATTTTGTAGGGTGGAGTTTATTGCTAATTGTTTTTTTTGGCATTTTATCTGACCACAGACTTTGTGAGAACAGTAGAGAGATAGGAAGTGTTATTCAAGCTTCCACATAGATCGCTACTAAGTGGCAGTTGGGGTGGGAAATACTGGATCGAGTCCTTTATACATTTCCCCAAAGGGGAGCTGGTATGACTTAACATTTCCTCTTGCAGCTAGGTCTACAGAGAGTTTGGGGAGGATTGCCGCTTGTGATCAACATAAACCCCCATGTGGGTGAAGCCTGGGCTCCTTTCTGTTGGACTTCTTTGGGTCAAATATCTCTCCAGTGCCAGCCATACCCACACAAAACTGTCAAGTCAGTGAAGTTTATCTTCTACAGCTTCAACCTTTCACCCTCCACCCATCCCTTCCCACAATATAATACCCCATCTTCATTCTCTCTAAATCCTGACTGTTCCTTGTGATGTTTGCTTTTGGCATCTCTTCTGTTTTCGTTTTCACTAAGATCATAGCTCTCCAAGATAGCAGGGGTCTCAGATATCACCACTGTTCTACAGATAATATGTTTTAAATTTTACTCTTCCGTTTACATTTTAAATGGAACTTTGGTGCTCACTTCAGCAGCATGTATACTAAAATGGGACTTTGACCCTAAAAGAATGATGCTCTAATGGTGAGAGAAGCAGAGGGGATAGAAGCCCTCCTGACTTCTGGAAATCACACCAAGGATGCTGACTCTCTTTATTTCTAATATTTTCAAATTTATGTGAAAAATGAAAAAAGGTAAAAGTGATAAAAGAAGAATGGTGGTGGTGGTGGTTTAGTTGCTAAGCTGTTTCCTACTCTTGCAGCCCCATGGACTATAGCCCACCAGGCTCCTCTGTCCGTGGGATTTTCCAGGCAAGAATACTGGAGTGGGTTGCCATTTCTTTCTCCAAAAAAAGAATAGAAGAATCTATTCCAAGAGAAGAATCTAGTTCCTTAAATCTAGATATCTAGAATTTCTCATCAGCAAAGTCATTATTTTGGGATATTTTGTGATGTTGTGTGTGTGCTTAGTCGCTCAGTCATGTCCAATTCTTTGCAACCCCATGGACTGTAGCCCACCAGGCTCCTCTGTCCCTAGGATTCTCCAGGCAAGAATACTGGAGTGGGTTAACATGCCCTCCTCCAGGGGATCTTGCCAACCAGGAATCAAATCCAGGTCTCCCACATTTGTGATGTTAGAAGAGGCTTTTTTGAAAACCCTTCCCTGTTCAAAAAAACTCATGTTCTCCTTGAAAGCAGATCCAGTATTCAAACAAAGAGAAAAATGTGCCACATCTGATTTCAGGAAACTGCTTGATCTCAGATGGGAAACAGATTGAAAGGCACAGACCTGGAAATATTATGGGAAAATACTTATATATATTATATAACCAGAGAAAAGAGAGAAGGGCATTAGGGAAAATTTCAAGCTTATAAGTCACAATGCCAGGAGTCTCAGATGGTGGAGAAGAAATTTGATTTCCACTGGAATTGTGAGGTTCTTTTGCAATTATTCAGAATTATCTAAAGGAAATAATTTAAGCAGGATAGAGTCTGTATGCTTTTGAGAAAGACATAGTCAATCCAGTTATATTAGCAATACATATTTTGGTTCAGGGTATAGGAAAATGTTTCATCTGGCAAAAAGAAAGTGAAGTTACTCAGTCATGTTCAACTCTTTGTGACCCTGTGGATTGTAGCCTACCAGGCTCCTCTGTCCATGGGATTCTCCAGTCAAGAACACTGGAGTGGGTTGCCATTTCCTTCTCCAGGGGATCTTCCTGATCCAGGGATCGAACCCAGGTCTCCTGTTGCAGGCAGATGCTTTACCCTGTGAGCCACTAGGGAAGCCCTCATCTGGCAAATACATCACCAAAAAAAAAAAAAAAAAAAAAACCCTACTTGAAGAAACTTGGAGAAAGTTTACGTTTATGTATTTGGACCTCAGTGACTTCCCCCTTAAAAGCGGTGTCATCAATGATGAAGTATTCAGGCCCTTGACAAAAGCCATCCATCCTTAACAATGCTAAATTATGTGACCAGTGTTAGCAATATGACTCTAGGGTGTGATGTGTGCTGTGGTTACTAAAATTTGCCTGTCATATGGCTTAGAAGACTTTTAGGGGCTAACAGCAGTGCTAATATTTACAGCACTTGCTGTATCAGACACCAAGCTAGGTGTGTTTTAGAACTATAGTAGGACAACACTTACTGAGGGTCTCGTACCAGACTGATTGGCTTGTAATAACTCGTTTAACTCCTGAGCATATATGATCTCATTTAATCCTCATAATAAATGAAATAGGGACTAATTATCCTCATTTTCTGGGCTTCCCAGGTGGCGCAGTGGTAAAGAATCCACTGGCCAATGCAGGAAATGCAAGAGATACAGGTTCAATCCCTGGGTTGGGAAGATACCCTAGAATAGGAAATGGCAACACACTCCAGTATTCTTGCCTGGAAAATTCCATTAACAGAGAAAACTGGTGGGCTACAGCCCATGGGATCACAAAAACACGACTGAACAGATTCTCATTTTACAGATGAGAACAATGGAATCAAGTGGGTTAGATAACTTATTTTAGGTCACACAACTAGATAGTGAGTGACAGAAATAGTACTCTGTCACTACTTCAGTCTGTTCAAAGCCTGTACACATAACCACTTTGCAATAATCCTGTATTGTGAACTGAAAAATAAGTGTCTCTCAGCAGAAGATTATGTTCTAGGTGTGTAGGTTTGTCAGATTTATGTAATAAAAATATAGGATGGGACATAGTTATGTTAAAAAATTATCTGTTATTTATCTGAAATTCATGCTTAACTGGGCTTCCTGTGTTTCATCTGGCAACCCTGTGTCTGTGTGGCATATTATAAGAACATGTCTTCTCTCTTTCTGGTTTTCCTGTTCCCCCACCACAGTCATGCTGGTGGCTACCTGGGCCTTATGTAGTTCTATAAAGTGCTTAGCTCAGTGTCCACACCAGAGCCATAGCTCAGAGCCAGGAAGCAAGATAAGAACTCAGGAAGCTTCCAAAGAACCTGTGTAACCTCCTTAGCCATTTGTAAATTCAGGGATGTGTGTAAGTTCAGGACTTTTGGATAGGTTGGTCTGTGAACTGCCCTACTGGAAGTGGTGGGCTGGTAACTACTGGCTCTGCAGGGAAAGAGCCTATTTGTGGTGTTTGTCAGTCTCCTGGTGCGACTGTTCCTACCTTGGCTGATTCGTGATGCCAACATGATGTCACTGAACTTGGAACTGGGAAGGAATGTGCCTCTGAGGAGCCCCATGCAAGCTAGTCCCAGCCCACCTCTGTTCCAATCTTATTTTATATGTAGGCAAATTAAGCCTACAAAACAGTGAAAGGTTTAAGGAAAATACCTACCACCATCATATTTCTTAAATTACAACAATTTAAAATTTAAAAGAGAATTTCCTACTTGGGGTGATACTGAATTGTTCAGACTTTTTCTGCACTTCGATTCAAACTGAAGTCTAGAGTTCTGCTTTCATTCTGCATTTAGAAGGCAGCAGTCAATCCTCTGATAATGAATTTTCAGCACTCACACTCTTTATCCTGAAGAAAGGCTGTGTTTCCAGACCAGCATGTCCCCTGCACTTTTGATGCTAGCCCCCCTGCAAATAGTGGGAGTGATTTCTCCCCCAAATGTTCACTGTGTCACATATTTCTGAGCTAGCATATTGAACAGATGTATCTGTGGGTTGCAAGTGTCTGTGGGGGAATTTTATATTCGTGTTTGATTGAGAAGTCTGTGTACAGCCAATTTGACCCTCCAAATTTAGATCCAGCCCATTGTGGCTCCCCTGGGACATAAAGTGCCAGTGGTGGTTAAAAGCATGGGCTTTGGAGCAAGGCAGTCTTGGGTGACCACTTTCCAATTGTATGACCTTGGGGAAGAACTTCAGTTTTTTCACTTGAAAAACAGGGCTAATAACATTACCTCTCTCTCTGGAAGGGCTCTGCATATGAAGTACCTGACAGATAATAAGCACACACACGAAAAAAGTACTGACTCTTGGTGGTATTGATGTTACTATAACTCATTGTAGTTAATTTCACTGCTCATTAGCCACAGGCTGTGTGTCTGCTGCGCACTTCTCATTCTATGGGAAATGTTTCCATTCATTTTTTTCCCAACCAAATCATATATAAATTTAACATAAAATTCTAATTTGCCATAATCTTCCTCTATTATATGAATATCTCTGAATCTGTGTAATTTCAGGAGAGAAAAATAAATCGGTTGTGAGGGTTTTCTGAGTCTGGAAGAAGCCTACCCAGCAATGATACACTTATCTAGGAATAGCCTCTGGCAAACTGTGAAAATTATCATCTGTGCCCCTCTGATTCTTTTTTGTGGTCCTCTCATTAGTATCTAATCATTCATATACCCATCAAAATGCAGTTTTCCAAAGGTTAAAGTCATGGTTCTCATTCGTCATGATTCGCATTCAAGCATAGAAATGAACATAACATCAAAAATTCATTAACTTATTACTGAAGGAACCGATGAGATAATAAGGTTGCTTCCAAGAGCATTTGAATAAATGGATATTTATAGGGATTGGAGGGAGTGCTATTTGTTTCTTTAAATAATGTGAGCATAAGATTGCTAGGAGGCACAAAACTTGTTATTGTCCTATAGGACAATAAATCTATAACCTTTGGGGTTATTTTTTCTACTAGACAAATTTGCATGTTTACATGTAATGTCTGGGTGCTAGTCATATTGTAAATAGCAAAATCAAGAACAGATACATTCTTCCAGAGAATTAAATAATCCTTGGGAAGCCCATGTAACAGTGTCCTAGCATGATATTAAAAAATTATGTTATGCTCTCTGTGCCTTATTTTCAAATAATGGATAATTTTTCTTAACATATCTACCCATTTATTTATTCAGTAAACCTTTATTAATATCTATGTGCTGCAGACATATAGAAGTAAAGACACAGTCCCTGTCCTTAAGGAATTCATAACCCAGCAGGGGGAGACAGCACTCAAAATAAAAATTACAATATGAAGTGACAGACATCATTTTATATATAGACGCAAGGTCCCATCATTAGAGGTCACTCACTCCCTAGTTCTATACCATGTCAGCTCATCCACCGTTTTCCCCACCTGTATATTAAAACACACCTCTTAGAGCCCAACAAATAATTCCTCTCTTAAATAATACATAGATAAAGGTATATATTAATAGGGGCCCTCAATCTCGGGTGTGTCATGTGGTAGTCTCAGGGCTGGTTGGGAAGAGACAGGATGAGCTGGAAAGAGGTGAAGAAGGCTTTCCTGTTACTGCTAAAATTACTGAATATGGATGACCCAGACACAACTACTAATTACATAGCCCCTGTATTTCAGAAATACTCCCTTAAAGATATATTTATTTCCAAATTAATGGAACAGGGGAGAGCTTTCTTAACATTTACTTTAGGATTCTGGAATTTAGTTATAATATGGCATATGCTGTTTTCTGCGAGTGGGTACAGGAGGCTGTCTGTCTGAGGTCGCCTGAACTCCCTTTACTCGCCCTTAAACGAGAGTTGACCTGGGTGACTTGAGTTTCACCTGACCTGCTCTCATCAGGAGCCATGGGTCCCCCTGTCACCGTGGTCACCGGAGTGCAGGCTCTCTGGGAACACATGGTGATTTTGTATCTCTGCTTTTAATTCTCCTAGCAGAGCCACCTAGAGTAGGAGGCCTGTATTTCAGCTCTTTCTTTATGGAGTCAATTCATTCAATAGCTAATAAGCGATTATTAATGTAAAGAACTTCAGTGGAAGCTGTGGAGCATGGACAAAGAATAACGTCCTTTTCCCAGGACCCCATAGTTAATGGGAGAAGACAGAAATGTGGAAGCAATTCTAAAGCAGTGATTGTTAATCTGGGCTGCACATTGGGATCACCTGGGGAACTCTTGAAACCTCCCGATGCCCAGGCTGCACCCCAGAGCAATTAAATCAGAATCCCTAGGGAAGGACCCCGGCATCAACATTTTGTAAAGCTCCCTGGGAACGTCCAGCATGGCTCTAAAGCAAAACAAACCGGGAAAAGGAGTAACAAAGTGCTCTATGAAAGAGGGATCCACAGCCATTCTACATATGTTAATGTTCTCGTCCACTGGGTGACTATATTTCAGCCCATGAATGCGGAAAATGTAACCTCTCATTGTAACCACAGGAAAAATGTAGGTCAGTTTGATTGTAGGGCATTTCGAGACTGTATGGTCTGGGCAGTATGGTCTGCAGAAAACTGTACCTCTAAGAGTCTCTTGGACTGCAAGGAGATCCAACCAGTCCATCCTAAAGGAGATCAGTCCTGGATGTTCATTGGAAGGACTGATGCTGAAGCTGAAACTCCAATATTTTGGCCACCTGATGCGAAGAGCCGACTCATTTGAAAAGACCCTGATGCTGGGAAAGATTGAAGGCAGGAGGAGAAGGGGACGACAGACGATGAGATGGTTGGATGGCATCACTGACTCAATGGACATGAGTTTGGGTAAACTCCAGGACTTTGGTGATGGACAGGGAGGCCTCGTGTGTTGCAGTTCATGGGGTCTCAAAGAGTCGGACACAACTAAGCGACTGAACTGAGCTGAAGGGAAAAGGGGCCCCCAAAGGTCAGCCCTAGAAGGATGGCCCCCAAGATATTCTACGTGCTATCTCTCTCCCTTGGAATGTTTGGGACTTTTTTTTTTTAAACCCTTGTCTTCCTGAAGAAGGGACCTTCATCCTCCAGGTCCCTGGCTCACACCTTGGTCTCCTTTGTGAAGCCTTTCCTTTTCTTCCCTTTTCCAAGCAAAATTGGGTCCCTGTTTTTCTCTGCCACTTAGCTCCTTATCTGTCAATTATAATTATTATAAAATTTAGTTCTAACATGGCATTCAGCTTATTTATGCATCTACCCTTTTACTGGCCTTACTTTTCATTGGTTTTCCTAGCAGCTAGCATAGTTTCTTGGTGTACTGAATGAGTTAACAGAGGTGCAGCACTTTTGGGTCCAGTCAGAAAATTCATGCCATCAATCAGGTGAGACCTAGACTCAACAACTCCTCAGGCTGGCTTGTCCTATTTCTTTTTCTTATTTGGCCACACCCCACAGCATGTGGGATCTTAGTTCCCTGACGAGGGATCAAACATGCTTCCCCTACAGTGGAAGTGTGGAGTCTTAACCACTGGATCACGAGGTATGTGTGTGGGGGGGGGGGGGGGGGGGGCGTGAAGGGGGTCGGACACGCTTGGTGTAAAGCTGCAGGAGAAAGGGACAGAAGGCCCCCGCAGTGCATCAGTGGTGGTGGTGGTGGTGGTGATTTTGAGTTTCATCTGCACAGTTTTGCTGTGAGAGGAGGAAAGAAGCAGAAGGAAGTTCAGAGGCTTCAAAGTGTGTGTGGAACTACAGAAAAGTGCCCGTGCCACCAGTTCCTGTTTTATTTAGGCCACAGGCATTCCCCCACAAATTTAGAACAGCTCTGTCTCTCTGGGAATGTTGCTTGTCTCTTGTATTTTTAAGCTTTCAGTTCAGTGGCTCAGTTGTGTCCGACTCTTTGTGACCCCATGGACTGCAGCACGCCAGGCTTCCCTGTCCATCACCACCTCCCAGAGTTTACTCAAACTCATGTCCATTGAGTTGGTGATGCCATCCAACCATCTCATCCTCTGACGTCCCCTTCTCTTCCTTCCTTCAATCTTTCCCAGCATCAGGGTCTTTTCCAAAGGGTCAGTATCAGGTGGCCAAAGTATTGGAGTTTCAGCTTCAGCACCAGTCCTTTTAAACTTTAAGTCTTAAAAAAAAAAATTAGGTCTTTTTTTTTTCTTTTCTCAATGTTGTAGGTTTTGCACACATAAAGGTGAAAAGATGATTTTGATTTTGTAAGGATGAAACACATGCATTACAGATTTTCAAGGACAGTGCTAATTTTAGATCTTATGTCCTGTTTTCAGACTGTGTCCTAATTTTTTATGTGGAAAGTATGGTTGCTGGTCTTACGACTTACTATCAACCAGCCAGGCATGCTTAAAGGTCTTTTAGTTACTAAGATGGCTTATTACCTTATGTTTCTCTTTAAGAAATTAAGTAGGGCTGCTTCATGGACAAAAAAAGCCTTGAAGGGAACATGGACCTGGCCATTTGTACATCACCCTGAGCTCCAGACTTTTGTTGAATGGGGGTTTCTTGGTGAGGACAATGTATATTAACATCCTCTCCCTACCACAAATCACTGCAAATGTCCTTCAAGGAAAAATGGGCCAATAGGAACTGTCCTTTGACCCCACAGAAACATTTCTTTGTGAGGTATAGTGACGGCCGCCCCCGAGAAGGGCAAGAGGCAGAGCCTGTTGCTGGGGCGCCCTCCCCTGTGCCTTGGCCCTGGTTATTATGGATTCAGTTGCTGTGCTTTCTCTTCCTGCTTACTAGATTCAGACCAAATTAAACCTTAAAGATCTGATTGCAGCCAAAGTCACCTTGATTTTAGTTGAATGGGTCACAATGATAACAGTGTTTTTCCCTGTTAAAAAGTGTAACTTTTTCCCCCTAACTGAATAATAGTAAGAAAAAGTTAAAATAAAGGCTGGGTAAAGTTAGAGTTGATTGCTTATCATCATCTGAATGCCATAAGGTTTCTAGCAACCTGGTTTTACATTCATTAGGAGACATCTTGTACATTTTCAGTCAGTGTCATTTTATGAAACAGTTAACAACAGTAGCATCAAATACGTCATCGGTAGGTGGCACATCATCTTTTGGGGAAAAATAGGCTGTGTTTTTGTGTCATTAAATGAGAAGCTACTTCTGGCTCAGGTGAAAGTCTTACATTTGTTCCATGTGCTTCCACGATGCTTCTGTAATGGAAATTCTGCAGTAAGTGAGGACAGGGTCCTTCCCAGTAGCCAGCCAGTCTGCATTCAGATTCCTGTTAGCTATTTCCATAGCTGATGTCTGTGTTTCCATCTGCCCAAGTTTTCCTCCCTTGCAGCCTCACTACTTGCATTCAGGAACTTCTCATATGCTTCCCAGAATTCTAGCAGTTCTTCATTTGGGGGTAAACCCTAAAAGTGAGCCAGATCTGAGATCCCTACCCCTCTGCCATCCCCAGCGCATGAAGGGAACAAGGGTCAGTGAGGCCTGGGGCTTGCTGTGAGTCCCACCACATTTGACAAAGGTCAGGAGAGAGGGGAGGCCAGGGAGACCCTGAGCTGGGCTCAGCTGAAACAGCCCTAAAATGAAAGAGAAACAGGGCCAGAACTTTTTCTGAGGGTTAGTCATGTTTTCCTACCAATGTACAAGTCCTCCTTGACAAATGACAACTGACCTAAGCATCCTAAATCGTTGTTAGCCTTAGGAATCAATCCTTGTAACACCGTTTTAACAGGAGGCCTCATTCTTCTTTTCTTATCCAGAACTAAGAGGGGAAAAATGAATATGGTTTTTGCTCACAGAATGGATAACAGCAAGCCGCCTTTGCTTGTTCCTACACTGCTGTTGCCTCTTCACAACCACAGCTGCGCAGAGATGGCCGCTCCCCTGCCGAGCCGAGACCTGACGGGGCTCTCCTCAGAGCACAGCTGGAGGAGCAACAGAACAGACCCACAGTATGGACCGAACCCTGGGGAAGTGGCCACAGCCAGCATTTTCTTCGGGGCCCTGTGGTTGTTTTCTATCTTTGGCAATTCCCTGGTGTGTCTGGTCATCCACCGCAGCAGGAGGACTCAGTCTACCACCAATTACTTTGTGGTCTCCCTGGCCTGCGCTGACCTTCTGGTCAGCGTGGCCAGCACGCCGTTTGTCCTATTGCAGTTCTCCACCGGCCGCTGGACCCTGGGCAGCACCACGTGCAGGGCCGTGCGCTACTTTCAGTATCTCACCCCGGGTGTCCAGATCTACGTGCTCCTGTCCATCTGCATAGACCGGTTCTACACCATCGTCTACCCGCTGAGCTTCAAGGTGTCCAGAGAGAAAGCCAAGAAGATGATCGCCGCATCCTGGATCTTTGAGGCGACCTTTGTGAGCCCTGTGTTGTTCTTCTTCGGCTCCAGCTGGGACAACCACTGCAACTATTTCCTTCCCTCCTCTTGGGAAGGAACCGCCTATACGGTCATCCATTTCTTGGTGAGCTTTGTGATCCCATGCATCCTCATCATCTTGTTTTACCAGAAGGTCATAAAATACATTTGGAGAATCGGCACTGATGGCCGGACGGTGAGGCGGACCATGAACATTGTCCCGAGGACAAAAGTGAAAACAATCAAGATGTTCCTCATTTTAAATCTGCTATTTTTGCTCTCCTGGCTGCCTTTTCATGTCGCTCAGCTGTGGCACCCCCATGAACGAGACTATAAGAAAAGTTCCCTTGTGTTCACCGCTATCACGTGGATATCCTTTAGTTCCTCAGCCTCTAAACCTACTCTGTATTCCATTTATAATGCCAATTTTAGGAGAGGCATGAAAGAGACTTTCTGCATGTCCTCGATGAAGTGTTACCGAAGCAATGCCTATACTATCACAACCAGTTCAAGGATGGCCAAAAAAAACTATGTCGGCATCTCAGAAATCCCTCCATCGGCCAAAACTATAACCAAAGACTCAATCTATGATTCATTTGACAGGGAAGCCAAGGAAAAAAAGCTTGCTTGGCCCATTAATTCAAATCCGCCAAATACTTTTGTCTGATTTCTCAGAATTCTTTCAATTATTATTATGCACCAGAGGTTAAAAGTTTAACTATAAAAACAAGCTATTTATGTATTTTTTCAATCAATTTTCTGAGGGAAATGTTTTATTATGTAGAATGCACTCACTATTGGTTTTAGTTTTTGTGTTTTTTAATTTAGTTGCTTTTTGTTTTAGAGGAAGCTTTTCACCTTGAGCTTATTTATGGTCAATAATCCTTTACTATATTAGTTACATGCATTAAAAAAAAAAAAAAAAAGAATGCTTTCTGACTTTTTGTTTACTATTAGGTCCAAAAAGCATAAACAGTCTTTGACTGATAATTCAACCTGATTTTATTCTGTTTCCTTTTTCTCCTCCCTACTGAATTTTTATTAACCATAGGCTTCTGTTTCAAATTAAATCTCCTGTGTGACACATTTCAGAGACTTGTATTTCTTCTACTGAGCAACATTTAGGAAGTGTTAATATTTTATATGTTTTTACATTACCTTCTGTCCAGATCTGTTACGGAGAGCACTCCATATGTTGAAATATACTATAACTTGCCCAGGTAGTCTTCTATGGTTGAATTTTAATGTAGATGCTTAGGGAAAGAAAACTTATTGGCTGGCCTAATTTCTGTCTCTCATTCTCATTCTCTCTTAAAACCAGCTGATGACGCCTTGAAGCATTTGAAGTCACCATGCTGTTTTCCTCACATCCAGGTCCCATCTAGGCTGTGTCTAGGATGCTTACCTCCCTTCTGAGTTAAATTCAAGCAGTGCACAGGGAACTTGGCTGGGCAAGCCCAGAAAATGCCAAAGAGAAAATGCAGATGTCATTTCTCTGTGCTCTGCCATTCAGGCAGACACCTTTGGCTGCCTGGCACTGCCCCCAAACTCTGGGACAGCAAGGGCAAGGAGCAGTTTCTTCTTTCTCCTGAACATGTAGACATGGGGCCGTTTTTCCAGCCAGTACTTCCTGCCCCTCATCTCTCTCTCAGGACACGTGATCACACCCTCACCAAGCTCACCCTCTCGTTTGGCTGAGGTAACTCGAGATTTTCTTCTCTGGTTGCCAGATCTCCATTATTTCAAATTCAGGACCAGCACATTTAAAAAATGTTTTGTTTAAATAATAACAGGTTTACAGATAAGATTAGTGTTCATTTTCACACCCTAGTTAACAAGAATTGCAAATAATAGTATCAGTAATTCAGCAGTTTCACCTGCATTGTCTCATGTTATCTTAAAAAAGTCTGTGATGTTCTTATGATTATCTCTGTTTTATAGATAAGGAAATTGGACCTCAGTGTTACAGGACTTGCTTAAGTCAGAATGTGGCTGAACTGGTTTTCATACTCAATCCCCTAGCTGCAGGTCTGTGGCGCTTTCCTTGACATGACAGGTGTCTCTCTAGGGATCACTTGAGCAGTCAAGCCCATCCAGACCTCTGTGGGCCTAACAGCTGCTGCCTGGGTGGAAATCTGAGGTCTAGAAGAGCATGATGTTCTTAACAGGAGAGCCTAGAAATTTGGTAAGCTGGCCCCCACCTTTTCCTTGGCTGTGGCTGGGTTCCTGGGCTTGTGGTGCTGAACATCTGAGATCAGAAATAAACTGGTATATCCTGTCTCACAGACACAGGGAAACAAGACATGATTGGGCTTGGTTTTGGGGGGCAAAGAATGAGAACAAAAAAAAATTCTATCCACAAAACATTATAGAGCTGATATGTTCAAGTGGAGGTGCTGCCTTCAATCAACCAGGTCAAAAGATAAAAAGAATACCTTGTATTTTTTCTTCCTTTTCTTTCTCCTCCACATATGATACTCAAAAATGACAAAGTGAGTCAGAGCTTAATGTCACTTGGCCCTTGACTTTTATGATTCACAGTTGTTAAAAAATAGAAGAGACCTTGCAGTACTTTTATTTTTAAAAGTTAAATTGTAAAAAATAATATTTGATTTACTTTAATTTTAGTTATGTATATATTTTTGGTCTTGGTTAAACTGGAAACAACTAGATGATTACTAAACTCTATTCTGTCTTTAATGTTCTGTGAGTTATCCCAGTGGGTGGAAATTCAGTGAGAGGATATTATGCAAAGTCTTACTGAGATTATTTTTTTTAGAAAAAATCCCCCCAAATAATAACAAATAGAGTTAATCGAATCACAAAAGTAAGAGCTCTAAAGTCTCATGACCTATGATAATTCAGCTATATTTTCTCAGCATGTTGTTAATTCACTGTACTTTTATAGTTTAGTTTAATATTTAGGATTCCTATTGTCTCATTTGATCCTGAATTTGGAGGAAACTGGATGTAATGTACAGACTGATAAAGATTTTCATAAATCCCAGCAACATAAGGACTTCCCAGGTGGCACTGGTGGTAAAGAACTCGCCTGCCAGTGCAGACTTAAGAGACGCAGGTTTGATCCCTGGGTTGGGAAGTTTCCCCTGGAGGAAGGCATGGCATCCTACTCCAGTACTCTTGCCTGGAGAACCCTATGGACAGAGGAACCTGGAGGGCTACAGTCCATAGATTCGAAAGAGTGGGACACAAATGAAGCACCTTGGCATGCATGCACTCAGCAGTACGAGAACAACGTTCACCGTAACTCATAGTTACCTGCCAAGGACCAGAGTTAAGTCGCAGGAGGCAGGTTATTGTGGGGAGTAAGAAAACAACCCCAGTCTCCTTACCAGGCACATGCTGAGGTGCATCATGAATATGGATTCATGTGGCCTCGAAACAGGAATTCAAGAAAGCTAATGATGGGGAAGCAGGGTTCCGAGGAGAGCAATTCCCTGGAGCCAATTCCAGGTGCCCATCAACTGTCAGAAGAAGGGGCAAGGCTGCAGCCTTTGAGGTAGGATTCGGATTTCTCCTTCTAACCTTCAGTGAAAGCAGTAGCCCCACCAGCCTGCTGCTCTGAGTCCATCAGCTTTCCCTCGGACCTTCCCTCACAGGTTTCCCCAAGGTGCCTGGAGCCAGGGCTGGAGCTCTGGACCAGTGCTCTCAGCAAGGACAATTTTACCCACTGGGCCTCCACCAAGCATGTGGGGAGCAGAGTCAGTTGCCAGATAAGGTTGGCACCTATGCCTCTCCTGGTGGGCACAGTGCCTCCCTTCACCCTCCAGCCTTGCTGCCACCCGCCAAACTTGCTTTGAAGCAACAGAAGCAAGATCTGTTAGAGCTTCGGGACCAGAGTCAGCTTTCCAGGTTATGCTCCTCTACGAAAACCACATGTGAAAAAAAGCAAAGAATTAGACTTGTAGAGTAGAAGGAATGGGCCGTTGGGAGACTTAACCCAAAACCCTCATTGTTTAGAAGAGAAAATTAAGTCCAAAAGATCAAATTGGGGGAAACTACAATGCCTTCTGCCAACCAGTCCAACATTCTTTAAATTCACCATCCTGCTGGTTGTGCCATGATGTGCTCATTGGAGAAAAAAATGTCTTCACTGTGTTGGGAAGAATATGAAGAGAAGAAACAATTGCTCTCTGTTCACTGATTCTCTGGAATAGAGATGACCTTTGTGTGCTAAGTTGCTTTTGTCGTGTCTGACTCTGCGACCCTATGGACTGTAGTCTGCTATGCTCCTCTGTCTGTGGGATTCTCCAGGCAAGAATACTGGAGTGGGTTGCCCTACCGTCCTCCTGGGGATCTTCCTAACCCAGGGATCGAAATCGCATCTCTTAATGTTTCCTGCATTGGCAGGTGGGTTCTTTAGCACTAACGCCAACCTTAGAGAGCTGTGATTCAGTTCAGTTCAGTCGCTCAGTTGTGTCTGACTCTTTGCGATCCCAAAGACTGCAGCTCGCTTCCCTGTCCATCACCAACTACCGAAGCCTACTCAAACTAATGTCCATTGCTTAGAGCCGTGGAAAACTTGGTCCCACCGTTTTGCAGATTGACCGCTTGGTGGCACTGTGGCCAACGGGCAGAGCCCAGCAGCTCTTCACAGGACCCACCACTCTGGAGATTTCGGGGAAGTCCTCATCTCCTAGCAACAAGACAGTAAAAACTGCTGAGCACCCAGAAGCAGCTGCAGATTAACTAATCAGTCAATGTGTTCAAAACACAAAGCATCTAACTAAACACTGCAGGAAATTCCAAACTAATTAATACCCTTTATAGGCGTGAAGCCTTGTCAAAATATTATTTTAAACTCATTTTACAAATGGAGGCGTTTTCGAAGACCCCATTGTCTCACAGTTGCATCACCCACATTCACCAGGGGCCTCTCTCTTTTTTCCTTTTATCATTTGCAAATTCATGGATTCCACAGCAGTGTAACCTACCCTAAATGTTCTTGTGTTCCTGGTAAGTAGGCAGTTAAATTTATTTTCAGCCTGTCTCACTTCACTTAGATCCTCTTTAATTTTTTGAGCCCCTACAACCTGGGCCATTCTGAACTTTTTCCTCAGCTGGACATTTCTGTTCAAAAGCTGTCTTCTCAGAAGATGCTTCCTTATTGTTTTATTTTAATGGAAGTATAGTTGACTTACAGTGTTGTGTTAGTTTCAGGTGTACAGTAAACTGGATATGTATATACTTTTTAAGATTCTTTTCCATTATAGGATAAGTTATGGTAAGATACTGTATATATCTTACATATATATTGGCTGTACAGTAGGTCCTTATCATTTTATATATAGTACTGTGTATCTGTTAATCCCAAACTCCTAATTTATCCCTCCTCCTTTCCCCTTTTGTAACCATGAATTTGTTTTTATGTCTGTGAATCTATTTCTGGTTTTTTTTTTTAACTTAAAAATTTTTATTGATAATTCCATTTCACCTATTGAAGTCAGATTTTTTATTAATTTTTATTGTAGTTGCTTTACAATGTTATTTTTATTTTATATTGGAGAATAGTTGATTTACAGTGTTGTGTTAGTTTCTGCTGTACAGCAAAGTGATTCACTTATAGATATACATATATTTATTCTTTTTCAGATTCTTTTCTCATATAGGTTATTTACAGAATACTGAGTCGAGTTCCCTGTGCTATACAGTCGGCCCTTGTTGTTTATCTATCTTATATATAGTAGTTTGCATCTGCTAGTCCCAAACTCATTTATCCCACCCCATCCAGCCATTCCCCTTTGGTAACTCTAAGTTTGTTTTCTGAGTCTGCTTTTGTTTGTCAGTACGTTCATTTGTATCTTTTTTTAGATTCTACATATAACTGGTATGATAATTGTCTTTTTCTGTCTGACTTACTAGAAGCAGCTTCTTTAAAAGTATTTCTTTAAAAACTAATCAACCCTAATGAGTCATGGAATTAGGATTCACCTATAATTTGAAGAATGTGTGATTTTAGTTCTGCAGGAAAATGACCCCCTGAAATGCTGGGCTCTGGTAACGAGTGCATGTATAACGTATCTGGCTTCAGGACTGCGATGCCAGTCTGGAAGCTTGAGAACGTCATCTGGTTTCAGCGGCAGGCAGTCACTAGAGCAGTTCCAGCTGTTTGCCCACAACAACTAGACATGGGATGAAAGGGGTTTTGAATGAATCCTCTCTGTTCTGTTTCCCTGTGATATCTTCCAAAGAACAGTCTCTTTAAGGAGACTATGTTCTGCTAGTAGGACCCTGAGTGTGCTAGACAGACCTTGGCTAGGATAACTGGGCAGCAAAAGGTAGATGTGAAGAGTTGTAAGGTGGAGAGGTTGGAAGGGCACAGTGTCTTGAGAAGAACGGATTTATGCGTTGTTCATCAGTTCAGATTCATTTAAACTTCTGGGCTATCTGATTCTCCAGGCAGACGCACTGTAGTTGAATGACCCTTTAAAAATTAGTAGAAATTGGGCACAGACCTCCAGTGACACCTCCAGACAGCAACATTTTCCTTAATCACAAGTATGATGCTTGTTTTCAAGGGCTCTTGAATCAGCTTCTGTTTCAAAGCTCAGGTTCTGCTTACCACCTATTAATCAGAAAATTATTCTCAAACCCCAGCATCTCTATTTTTAAAATGGGGGGAAATAAATGTCTACCTGTATTAGGGTTCTCCAGGAAAAACAGAACCAATAGGACATAGATGACAGATGGATAGATGACAGTATTTTAAGAAATTGGCTCTTGTGATTAAGGGAGTTGGCAAGCTGGAAGTTTGTATGGTGGGCCAGCAGGCTGGAAACTCAGGTAGCTGCTATAGTTTTGAGTTTGAAATCTATAGGGCAGGCTATTAGGCAGAATTGATGCTACAACCTTGAGGCAGAATTTCTTCTTAGGGAAACCATTTTGCTCTTAAGGGCTTTAACCAATTAGATAACCATACTGTCAAAGATAATCTTCTTTAAGTCGATTGCAGATCAAAGGGCAACTACAAAATACCTTCACTACAACACCTAGATTACTGTTTAATTAAGTAACTGAGTGCTGCAGCCTGATTGTTGTAGTAATAAAATGAGCCCAAATCCATGTCAATCATTCATTCAGTGCATTACTAAACACACGGGAAGCCCTCAACAAAGGTCTTCTGTTGTTATTTCAATTGAGTGATTGCTAACCCAGTGGATTTGTTTCCATTTTCAAGTTATTTAGCACCTATTGCCATGTGCTAACTCTTGTAGGAACAGGTTTTTAATACCATTTTCAGATTGTGGCATTATTTCCTTCTTTAGCTTTTTTTTTTTTTAAGGCTTGCTAGGATTTTGCACACTGAAGATGGACAGAATTGGGAGAAGGAACTTGAATGGAAAGAACAGAGGTGGCAGAGCTACTTCCATTCACTCACCCCAAAGGGGATTTTTTCTGCCCTAGAACTATTTCTTAAGAAGGTACCTGTGTGTGCTCAGTTGTGTCTGACTTTTTGCAACCCCGTGGACTGTAGCCTGCCAGGTTCCTAAATCCATGGGATTTTTCAGGCAAGAATACTGGAGTGGGTTGCCATTTCCTCCTCCTTCTAGACCCAGGGATAGAACCTGAGTATCCTGCGTCTCTTGCATTGTAGGCGGATTCTTTACCGCTGAGCCACCTGGGAAGCTCTCTTTCTTAATAAGTCATGGTGTAAATTCAGGATATGAGAACACTTGAGAATGTAGACTTTCATCATTCTTGAGTTGCGATTTCCACATACACAACAGAAAGAACTGATGGAGGAAATCAGTTTCAACTGTTATTCATTCTAGTAGAATATGAAAAACCCATGAAACAGGACTTAAGTCGCTCTTGGCCATAGTTAATTGTAGGCAACTCTGTAGCTAAAAACATGGAACCATTGTATATTTTCAGTGGAACTGTAAGTGAATCACACTGTAATTATGAAAACAAATTTAAATGAAATCAAGTGAAATTTAAGGTGTTGTTTTTTTTTTTTTCCCAAGCTATTTGGTAACTGGAGTGAAAGGGCAAAAAAACACAATGAAAAGCCAGAGAATGAAACTTATCAACACCAATATTGTAAGGAACTTTTAAGTTTATTGTGAAGAAAAATTTAAACCAGCAAAATGATTTATGGCTTTTATTTTAAAGAAAAGATATGTGAGTATGTATACTATTTGAAGGACAAAGGGGAAAAATACTAAAAGAATATCAGTTTTGTGGTTTAAAGGAACCCTCAACTAAAAAAGACCACATATTAAAACTCAGCATTAAAAAAAAAAAAAGAAACTCAGCATAATTTCACAGACTTGGTAGAGATCTCTAGTAGCATCTGTTTCTGTTCTGTTTGAATGAGCTGTCATACCTTCTGGAAGGTGAAAGTGAGACTTTGCCCTTTGGCAGCCAAGATCGCCCACAGGCTGGATGGACCACAGGCTTGGAAGCATTCGTTACCTGGCCTCAGGAACTGCTGACCTTAGTGTGATTGTCCCAACCTGCCTTCACCCACCCCAGAATAAATTCCATAAAGTTGACTCTCCTCTCCCTAGTCATCCTCATAGAAATTGAAGTATATTAACCAGAAGCTAATATATACATTTACAAGGGGGTATAGTCCTTTCCAATGACTAGAAAGCTTAATGACTTATTCAGGGCACATTCTTACTAATTTTGGAATTACTGGGAACCTGGAAGTATAACTGGTGAATAAGGGATCTGAAAAAAGAGGAGTGTGGTCATTGTTTTTGTTTACTGTTATTTTGGAAGATATTTGAAACTAGCCTATTTTTATAAACTGAGTATGAAATCTACATTTCATATAGAAAAAAGATGAAAAAATTATATTAGTTATCATTGCATATGTTTGTGGCTCAGTTGCTAGTTGTGTCCGACTCTTTGCAGCCCCATGGACTGTAGCCAGTCAGGCTCCTTTGTCCATGGGATTTTCCAGGCAAGAATACTGGGGTGGGTTGCCATTTCCTACTCCAGGGAATTTTCCTGACCCAGGGGTCGAACCTGCATCTCTTAGGTCTCCTTCATTGGCAGATGGGTTTTTTACCACTACTGCCACTTGGGAAGCCCCATTAGTGCATATTACCCCCAAATATGGCAGATTAAAATAATACACATTGTTTAATCTCGTAACTTCTATGGGTCAGGAGTCTGGACATAGCTTTGATTCCCAAGGCTGTCGTTTGATTCACAAGGCTGCAATCAGTGTTGGCCAGGGCTAGGGTCTCATCTGAAGGTTCAATGGATGTAGAATCTGGCTTCCAAGCTCCTGTGATTGATCTTGGAATTCATTCAGTTCATTAAGGGCCTGAGGATTGAGGGACATCATTATTTACTTTACATCATAAACCCTATAGCTTTTGTGAAATAAGTAAGGATGGTCTTTATTCCACTGAAGTGACAAAATCCAGAATCCACTATAGGCTTTTGGCCTGTTGATTCTACGCACAAGAAATAGAAACAATCTGAACTATTATCCAAGACTACCTAGTAGACGTGCAATTGTCATCATTTCTAGTCTGCTGACGTGCCTGGGTTTAGGGCTGTAAAGCGCTCGTCAGACATCATTTTCCTCTCAGGACAGGGGGGCACTGAGGCACAGTAGGACTGAACTGGGTTCTGCTGGATCTCAGGAAATTCTCCCTGCTCAAACATTTACCCTCCTGCAGAGTCAAAATAGTGCAAAGCCAGAGCTTATTGTCAAACTGCAGCCCAACCCTCAGCCCAGGAGCAGTGTCGCAACTGATAAATTAGTTCTATCACTTTGACCCAAAGGCTTGCTTTAAGACAGAATTCGGCTGATTTGCCTCGTAGTCATTTCCAGAATTCAGCTGGGTATTTCTCTGCAACCCAGAACAGTTTCTGAGTCACAACCATCTTCTGTCTGTCTTCTAAGCTGAATTTGATAAGGACACCAAGCTGCCCACAGACTTACAGAGGCCTTTTAGCTCGGTGTGTACTCCAGTCATGTAGTTTGGGGGCCTCAAATGTGCCTGCTCTCAGGGCCATTCCAGCCTCCACCAGGCCTTTTTCAGTGGTGTGCTGAAAACCCACTCTCTGGCAGGGGAGGGAAATCCCTGATTTCTGTGGTGTCGACATTCCCATCATTACTGATTAAAAGCTGCCCATCTGATGCCACTCAGCATGCAGTTGGGTTAGATGCACACTACTGGCTTTCCTCTGGGGCCAGCAACACGCCAGCTGCAGCACACAGCTGTTTTGTCTTACACGTTTTATAAATGGTACCCTCCGGGTGGAGAAATGAAAAAAGGCTCCTCTCTGGGCAGACCTGCACGACTTGTATGCCCTGGTAAGCAATGGCAGGTACCCCTTCCTGCACACGTGGCTTATTGAAGGGAA
Organism: Antilocapra americana; assembly: GCA_007570785.1. Classification (NCBI taxonomy): domain Eukaryota; kingdom Metazoa; phylum Chordata; class Mammalia; order Artiodactyla; family Antilocapridae; genus Antilocapra; species Antilocapra americana. The sequence goes on along the minus strand of ML663562.1, from coordinate 2,646,799 downwards.
GGTGATTTTAGGCCCATCACTTCAAATGGGTGCCCTTGGGCAGTCCACATTCAGTAGCAGTCCTGGCTTCGATTCATGATACTCTTAATTAAGTGGATGGAATAAGGGAAAAATGAACCAGGTTACCTTGCAGCCTGAAAACTTGCTTTATGCAGATGATTACTGCCAGGTGGAACATTAATTGTTCTTTAGTTAATCAGTTCAGTTCAGTTGCTCAGTCGTGTCCAACTCTTTGCAACCCCATGGACTGCAGCATGCCATGAAGGCTATTATTGCTAAAAAGAACCTCCAGCTACACCATTCCAGGGATAAATATAATGATATATAACTAAAAAGGCTTCAGAAACATAATACCTACAACACCATATATTTAGATTCTAGGCCATTAAATATGTTTATCTTTGATGAATGACATTTTAACAAGAGTCAGACCCAGGCACACTTAATTTAATGTAGTTCTTTACTAGAGAAGCAGTTTCTCATAACTCTATTTAGCCTATCAATTACTCTGGAAAGTCATCCGTCCCCTTTTTCACAGATGAGGAAACAGTCTGATAGATTAAGTAATTCAAGGTGACTCAGAAAATGGATTCAAGAACAGTTCTGCCTAAATCTCTTTTTAGTGTGCTTATACAGACACACCCCCACACTATGAAACAGACAACCTGACATAGCTGTGGTGGAGATATTTTATTTTTCATAAAAATATAATTGTACAATGCTCTTCAGAAAAAGAAGGATTCCTTCAATGCCCCCAAATACCATGTGGTTTAGAAGTAAATTTCCTCTCTTTTAAAACTAAAAATGTAATTGATAATATGAAACTGATTTTCTGATATATCACATTTACGTTTTTCATTTTTATTAGCCTTTAACTAAAGGTGAGTCCAGTTTAAATGTATACTTTTTATAATGAGCCAAATCAAGCCTATTACAATTCAAAGATGATAAAATAAAATGCTAAATGGTGATGCTGATAAATACTGTCAATTAGCTGGTAAAGAATGATATGAATTTGCTGCAGCAAGATAAGATTCTGATTCAGATATATTAGAAAGATTTTAGATAAAATAGAAGAAAAATTTGAGAACATCAACTATATCCTAAAATTTGACCTAGTCCACGTTATACTACTCAGTTGCTCTAATACACGGCAGGTCTGTGCTAAATTAATGACAGAATATGACTGGCCTAAATACATAAATATATTTCTCTCCTTACCTTCCTTTAGGAAAAAGGAAAAGTACTCTGTCTACTCAGAGGGGCCTGAGCTCACTGACTGCCCCCTCTTTTGTTCTCTTTCCGTCTGTCTGTTGTCCTTACAGGTAAGTAAGACATGCCAGGATTTCAGCGTGCTGCTCCCTATCTGGAATGGGGCAAGAAATGCCCCAGCTGTCTTCATCAGTGACGTTTATTAACATGCTTCAGGTGGCCCAAGCGTGCAGGCCGCACAGTACCCAAAGCAAGCGGAGCATTAAGACCAACGAACTTTCTCTTGGTTTGCTCTAATCCAAGATACCAAATAGACAGGTTTCAGAATAAACTCAAATAAATTGTAATTTACTTTCACCCAAAATTACACATCCTCTACCTGAGGACAGTCAGTGCTCTTTCTTGTAAAGGGCAGCAGGGGAACAGCTTAAAGGAGATAGTAATTCAAAATCACAACCAGAGAAGAAACACTTGGAGCACAATGGAGACATTCCATGGAAGAGCCACATTCATTTGGAATGTTTGCTTTGAAAACAACTCTTCTGGGGAATTCAAAAGGTACTGAACAAAGCAACAGAGTTAAGTCTTGGATTGTTCTGCAAAATAAAAATATACATTTGAGTAGACCAGATGGCAAAAACATAACCCATTACAATCTCAACACTGTCTTTAAAACACTTAAATTCTGAAGGCCTGAATATTAACAATCTATCTATATTTATGAACCAAAAAAGACATTAAATACTCTTAAACCCCTAGTCCTCCAGAACAGAGAGACCCAACAGGCTGGGCTAGTGGTTTATCAGTTGTCACAAAGGACTGGACTTGCGATCTGAGTCTGTGACCTACGCACAAGAGAGCTTTAGGAACTCAGGGAGGCACTTAATTCAAACGCATGGCCTCAGAGAAGGGATGGAAGTACCTTGTCACCTGAAACTATGTGGTCCATCTCATGTTCCACCTCACAGACAAGCTAGACTAGAATCCTCCTCCTATTTTGTGACAAAACACATTTTATTTGGAAACCAAATGTTTGCTTCATCAGAGCAAAGAACAATTACAATTTAGCAGCAACAGAGACCACAACCTCCTTATTTAACTATGCGAAAGGAAAGAAAGAGTGTTAAAGTGTCTCAGTGGGGACGTCAAAAGATTCCCAGGTCTGAGTGTATCATATGAGTGTGATTCCTCAACCATCACTCCATTTGGTAGCCAGGAAGAAAGCAAAGGCAGCTGTGATGGGAATCGGAAAACGCCTCTGCCCTCGTCCCTCCCACCAGGTGCCCTGGCGGCAGTGCTGGGTTCGACTCTGGCTCCAGTGCTTCACTCCGGAGCGGAGGCAGGGCCAGGGCCAAACCGGATGCACACACGCAGTGTATTTCTCTCTGGCTCAGAATACATTCATAAGGAAACTCAAGTCAGCAAAGAAACCAAGTGTTCTGGTTATGGCTAAAGCCATTTGACCCACCAGCGATGTGTCCCTCGTTTGGTTCCAGATCTCCTGAGGCAGAAACTCCCATCTCAGCAGCTAATTTTATCCCATTGTCTTTAGAAAAATTCTTCAAATTAGTTAACTACACAATGAAACGTGTATGAACATTCACTCCTGCCCTCCCCCATATACATATAGAAACACATACAATAGAAACACATACATACATACATACTCTGGGTTGTCAAGATATATGCTGCTGAAATGCCTAACAGGTTACTTCTTGTTTAAAAATAAAAAGTTTGACTGATTATTCTCCAAGTATGGATCAGGTCCTAATTTGTAAAAATACAATTTGAGAAGACAGCAATTAAAGTTTTAAATAGACGCTATCGTAAGGGCTTTCTTGATGGATTTTGTTAATGTGTACATTATTTAAAACAGGCATATCATTATGGATTACAAAAATAGAAGTGTATATATTGTTACTATATATTCACAGCTTATGCTGGAATGGCTCACAGGAGAAGTCATGGTTCATGCAGAAAATAAACATGACTCAAGTAAATATAAAGAAATCAGATTAGGTCCATAAAGGCTGAGGACTTAGTAGTCAGTCATCAGCCCATTTGGTTTCTCTTTGTAGGGCAATCAAAAACATGAAAGGAAATGACACCCAAACACACATACATATACAATTACATGAAGTACAGGGAAAGAATATAAATATAACCAGTAAAGCAATGTGGAGTTGAGGTGCAAAAATACAATCTTCACTCACTCTTTCTTTTCTTGTGCTCTCACGCATCGCAATGTGGCAATACCAACCAGAACGAGTCTGAACATCTGTAAATTTTCTAAGTGTTGAAAATCAAAGCAAAGTTCTTTGAGATCTACGATCACACATTTTGGTAGAAACTGCAGATTTACAGAGATGACTGAGCAGTAGGTAGTAAATGGAGCCAAGAAGTACAATCTTGCCTATTCATCCTCCATAGGGTCAGAATATTGGCTTCAGTCACTGACTCGTCATTTTATATCATCTTCACCCTGAAAAAATAAAGTTACTAATGTAAGAATGTTTTTAAAGATAAAGAGGTTTGGTTAATCTGTTTTAAAAAGAAATTTTTAAAATTTAGTATCTACAGGAAGACTATTTTTAAATACAGACTGAAAGAAAACTGAACTGAGTGGACTTTTTCCCATTAATTCAATTTAGATTAAGGCAAATATTACTTCATATGATAAAAGTGATCAAAAAGCCAATCCTTCAATTTCATAAAAAAATTCCAAAAATAATTTTATTTATTTATTTTTGGCCATGCTGGGTCTTTGTTACCATTCGGGCTTTTCTCTAGTTGTGGCTACTCTTTGTTGCAGTGCACCAGAGTTTCATTATGGTGGCTTCTCTTGGGGAGCGTGGGCTCGAAGGAGCTCGGGCTTTAGCAACTGCAGCTCCTGGGCTCAAGCGCACAGGCTCAGCAGTTATGGCCTGGGGGCTAAGTCACTCCACAGCATGTGGGATCTTCTCATATCAGGGTTGACCTCGTGTCTCAGATTCTTTACCAGTGAGCCACCAGAGAGGCTCTCATAACAATTTTTTTAAAGGATAAAAAATTTATCACATTTCCTTATAAAAAACAATCACAATGATGAAGAAATCAACACATGGCACCTTCATTCTAAAATACAGCCTCATCAATAAATGGTGCTGAGACAACTGTATCTTCACATGTAAAAGAATTAAGCTGGACTTCTATCTTATACCACATAGAAATGTTTACTCAATAGATCAGTGACACATAAGATCTAAAAGCATAAAGCTCTTAGAAGAAAACTTCGGGGCAAATTTTCACAACCTTGGATTTGGCAATGAATTGTTAGATAGGGTACCCAAAGCATGAACAACAAAATTAAAAATAGATAAAATGGACTTCCTCAAAATTAAAGTCTTTTGTGCACCAAAGGACACCATTAAGAAAGTGAAAAGACAACCCATAGTATAGGAGAAACATCTGTAATCATATATCTGATAAAGGTCTAGAATCCAGAATATATAAAGAACTCTTACAACTCAACAACAAAATGAAAAACAACTCAATTAAAACATGGGCAAAGGACACAGACACTTTTTTCAAAGATATACAAATGGCCAGCAAGCACATGAAAAGTTGTCAGCATCATTAAGGAAAAATGGAAATCAAAACCACAATCAGATGCCACTTCACCAGGAAGGCTACATTTTTCAAAAATGGAAAATAAAAAGTGTTGGCAAGATGAAGAGAAATGGGAAACTTCATATACTGTGGTGGTAATGTAAAACATTTCAGCTGCTGTGGGAAATAATTTGTAGTTCTTCTAAAAAACATAGAATTACCATATGACCCGGCAATTCCACTTCTGGTATATACCCAAAACAATCGAAAATGGGTACTCAAATGTATACTTATACACGCATGTTTATAGTAACACTGTCTGCAACAGCCAAAGGTAGAAACAAATATCCATCAATGGATAAATGGATAAATAACTTATGGTATACATGAATAAAGAGAATATTATGCAGTCATAAAACGGAATGAGATCCTGATACACGCTACAAAGTGGATGAACACTGAAAACATTAGGCTAGGTCAAAGAAGCCAGACACAAAAAAAGTGACACACTGTATGAATCCATTTATACAGAATATCCAAGAGCAGGTAAATCCAGAGACAGAATGCAGATTCATAGTTACCAGGAGCTTGAGCAACGTGATAGGGAGTAACTACTAACGAGTTTGGAGTTTTCTTTTGGGGTGATACGATGTTTTCTAAATAGACAGAGGTGGTTGCTGTACAACACTATGAAAATCCCAAATGCCTCTCAATTGTTAGTTTAGAATGATTAATTTTATGTTATGTGAATTTCTCCTTAACTAAAAAAAAATCCTTAAGGTGATGGGCTACTGAAATAGACAGAGCCTGAGCTAGGTGAGGACCGGTTCTACCACTACAGCTGTGCGACCCTGGGCCCCTTACCGAGCTCCTGTACTATTTATCTATAAAATGAGAAGTACAATTATACTTAACACAGTGACTGGAGGAGACAATTAAGATAAATATAAGTGAAAGTACTTTGTAAATCAAAATCAAAATAAAAGGTATTGTTGTTTTTAACAATAACTAGGGGATTCCCTGGTGGTCCAGTGGTTCAAACTTGACACTTTCACTGCTGTGGGCCTGGGTTCAATCCCTGGTTGGGGAACCATGATTCCACAAGCTGTGCAGTGAGGCCAATAATAATAATAATAATGATGATGATGATGACAACCACTAGAATGGTACACTTTCATTTATCGACGAACTCTACTTTTTAAAATTGCCATGAATTTATCAGCTGCTCCTTATAGACCCCATGTATAACACATTTCAATGGTTACCAGTGTATTACAAATGACATCGCCATTTTATTTTATTTGAAAACACACAGCAAGGGAAGAGGTCAATAGAAAGCCTACTCTTGAGTCACTCCTAAAGATAAACTCTCCCGCGTACGGTACTCACAGGAGTTGCTGTTAGCGTCTGTCTTCCCAGCTTTCATGTGCCTGCTTGAGTTCTGCTGAGATTTGCTCTGCTCTTCTCCAGTGAGTAGGGCCTTTATTTCAGAAGGGATTTTACCTTGGTCCATTGCCATGCACCACTGCTTGTACTGAAATATGTAAAATATAATTGAGTAAAATTGTACTAGTCAGGTAGAAAATCCTCAACAGAACTCTCATAACTAGAGGTCAAACTGGCTGCTGGGAACCCCACCTTCTACTGTATTCCTATTCATGACCTAGGACATGGACGAGGCCTGCTATCTTCAGAAAGGAGGGTGGAAAAACTACCAATGAATCTCCTTGAGGTGCGCTGGAGTACTGCTCAGATGTAAAAGGCCCCTCTGGCTAAAATAATACCTCCCTGTGGAATGCCACACATCACAACTCATCTCTCTGGGCTGACTGCCACATTATTATTTCCACTCTGAAAGTAAGTAATTTTGTAATTTCCTTTCTCTAGTTGATAAATATTCACTAAACATCTACTTTCTACAAAAGTGTATACTATAGACTTTGGGGGTATAAAAGATTAATCAATCCAAAGATTATGTCCTCCAGTGGACATAATGATTATGTATGTCACAATTGTTTATGATGTCTCCTCCCATAAATAATCCCTTAATGAAATAGTCACTTCCACTCCCACCAGGAAGATATGAAAAATGAGTATTTCTCTAAGTTCTCGCTAACAGATAAATATTCTCTCTCATGCTCGTCAACTGGATAGCTGAAAACTCGTATCTTCGGGTTTTAATACCGTTTAGGTTGATTGTTTCATACATTTACTGCAAGGCTTTCTTACCATTTCCAGTTCCTCTCTAAGGGCACAAATGGCTCTTTCCCGGCTGGATACCAATTCTTCCAAATACTGATACCGCAGTTTTTTCCTCGCTCGGCATTCTCTTGCACTCTGCCGGCTCCTTTCTAGTTTTGCCTTCAAGTCAATTTTGGCTGGCTTTCGACCACGTTTTCCGGGCTTCTTCACTTTACCTCCAACCACCTTCATCAAGAGAAAGAAGTAGTCTTTTTTTTTTTTCTTAGTTCTGAGTCTAGGAAAGTGACTGTGGCTGCACATTAGCAAGGAAAACATTTACAAATAAATAAATAGAGCCCACGGAACTAAGAAAGCACGATCCCATCAAATGCCTTAGGATTCTTTGCTTCATATTTTTTTCTGATACTTTTCACACCACGAATAGGGAAGAAATAGTGTAAGTGTTCATTATTTCTAAACTTCTTTTTAAATAATAAACTTTACATAGCTTTATAGTAAACTTTGGGCTTCCTTGGTGGCGCAGATAGTAAAGAATCCGCCAGCAATGTGGGAGATGTGGGTTCGATCCCTGGGTTGGGAAGATCCCCTGGAGGAGGGCATGGCAACCCACTTCAGTATTCTTGCCTGAAGAACTGCCATGGACAGAGGAGCCTGGCAGGCTACAGTTCATGGGGTTGCAAAGAGTCGAACACGACTGATAACAAAAAACTGCCATTAAACATTCTGTTCACAAGTGATTTTTATTAAGAAAGTCATAAGTAAACAAAAATCAGTATTGAAAATTATAAGTTCAGTATGATCTCAATCTTACAAAACAACATATAGAAGAAAGGATCTTAACCAAAGGTCAGTGAGGACTTCTCTGATAGGTGTGATTAGAAAAAGCTTCTTTCTCGTCTGTATTTTCAATTATTTTCAGGACTTATAATTAGAAAGATATAAAATTTGTATTTAAAATTGTGTGTATGTAAATAAGTATTCATCCTAAGCAATTTGGCTCCCAATTCCCTCTTCCAGTTTGTTGAGCCCAAAGGAACACACAGGAAGACCCTGACTTTCAGGATAATTTTCTCTGCCATTAGAAGTCTATAATTATAACCTTGGACTGTCTCAGGGGCTTCTGCCTGCTCCCACTGGTGTCACAGACATCCTCTCAATACCCCTGCAATTCAGTTACCTGCATAGGCATGGTTTTCTGGTGACTGGCAAAGTAATCTAATCTTCTTCATTGTTTAGCTTTGGAGTTTCCCCAAGTTCTTACACAAGATATAACTATGAGATAAAGGTAATGAATTTTAAAATACATGAACCCGAACTTATACATCAAATGAATTTCCTTTAAAGGAATCACTTTCAAAGGGGTACATTTATTCCAATGAATAAGCTTTCTCGAAAGCTGCTTCTGGAGCCAGTTTCTTACAGGCCAGAACACAATACACCATATTACTTTCAAGTGATACATTATTCTTTAAATTCCCAAGCAATCTGATTGTCCACTTTGTTTATCCAATGAGGTTCCAAATGATGTCTAGTTCTTTCTGAAGACTACCCTCAGAGAATAAAAATGTCACAACTTCAGTATACTGAAAGGAATATTACTGAGGCTTTAAAGGCAATTTTAGAAGAGAAGATGAAAAACTCAAACACTGGCAAATCATTGGACTAAATGTAGAAGTCTTAACTGGGTAACAAAACTTAAAGGATCAATCTTCATTTGGATATAAAAACTCTGATTTGTTTGTATGCTTGAAATCACCATTAATACTATACACCAACAATGCCCAGTACCTTGTAAAGATCAGATCATTACTTAGTTATCATGGTTAGGCCAGGAAAACCAAACTTCATATGTGAATCAGCTACATTTACCAATCCTGTGTCATAATATGACAGCTAACCATTGCATCCAGCATTTTATAGAATGGCTCTGAAATGAGACTGAATGCTCCAAGGCTCTTGGAAAAGAATCTTTCCTTTCTACCACCATCTTAAAAGCTAACTGCTTCAGTACTACTCCCAAATTAGTTTGAACTTTTCAAAGACTGGTCTTTTAAAGCTTTCCTATTCTGTATCATCATGTTTTTTTTTTTTTTTTAAATTTCAGTATAATATACATGCCCAGGAACTTTCCTTCAGAGTCAAGTATACAATTAGCAATTGCAGGGTAACTAGTTGATCTAAGTATTACTATGGGCTAAATTTTAAATTATGCTTATCAACTGTACAATTTTAATAAAATATTCTGAAATCACCCTTCATTAAAACAAAGTATATTTGCTATTGATAGTTTTTAAAAAGCAATATATTTACAGCTTAAACCCATGTCCTTTGTGAAATAAATAGTAATCACATCTATTCTTTTTTTTTTTTTTAAACATTTTCATTTATTTATTTTTGGCTGTGCTGGGTCTTCATTGCTGCAGGCTTCCTCTAGCTGAAGTGAGCAGGGACTTCTCATTGTAGTGCATGGGCTTCTCCCCATGGCGGCTTCTCTTGCCATGGAACACCAGCTCCAGGGCATGTGGGATGCAGGAGCTGTAGCTCTCAGACTCTAGAGCACGGGCTCAATAACTGTGGCACAGGAGCTTAGCTGTCCAGCAGCGTGTGGGATCTTCCCAGACCAGGGATCGAACCCATGTGCCCTGCATTGGCAGGCGGATTCTTAACCACTGGACCACCAGGGAAGCCCCTCACATCTATTCTTTATGTAGTGAAATGAGTCATCAATCACACACCATTACAAGCCAGTACCTTCATATATTGCTATTTTTGATTAATTAATTCAGGAATGGAATTCAGGAATGGCACCTTTGAGAAGTCAGAAGGTCTAGGTGTACTGCACAAACTTCACTGATTTTTTTAAACACAAACTTAATGTAGTCAGTTTCATGGAAGTAAAATATTTAAATTGCAACTATTTCTTTTTTTTTTAATTAGAAAGACACAGTAAATAAACCCAGGGTTCCTGCACTTTACATCATCTGTAAAATTACACTTAAGACCACATAACCACCACTTCTCTAGCTTAATTTTTCCTCAGTAATAAACTGAAATTTTGGCTTTTCATGCCAGCTAAAATCTGATTAGTGTACCAGTTTTCAAGAGAATCAAGCACATCACAGGATTATTTTAAATCTTAAGTAAAATAATGTATGAAAGCACTTTGTTTAAAAAGGAGATTATTATCATACAAATGCAGGTTAGTATAATAGTTGCCTTAATAACTGAACTTTACATATTTCATAAGCCATAAACCTTGGGGGGTGAATAAGGGAAGTTAATTAGAAATGAGGAACCAAGAACTAAAACTGAAATCAACCCCACAAATTCCTTAAATATGTCTGAAACAAAAGTTATTCTTATCGATGTTTCTTAAACTTTTCATAAACTCAAAGGGAACCACATATTCTCTCGTTCTCTGAGGAAGCACATTAATGTGTGGCTAAATAAAAGTACTAATTTTTGTGCACAACACCAACTCCAAATAAAACTATTAAAATAACTCCCCAATTTACCTTTTTTCCTGTTCTAATTTTACTTCTACTAACATAGGGCCACATAAAAGTTTAAAGAGCTGTTTTTAAAACAGTGTACTTCTTTATCCACCATCCATTTTACTTCCTTTTCCTCCCCAAGACACATTTGTTAGCTCAGGACAGAAGGTCCTAGGGGAAACACTCACAAGGCTTGTGTCCTTAACATCCAGCATTAAGAAAAGCAACCTGCTAGCCACTGACTTTTCTTGCTCTGCACAGCAAACTTATTTCACAAAGGTAGGATATTAGGGATGTTAGATTTTAGTTGAGTGTTGCATGTGCTCAGTCACGTCTGACTCTGCAACCGCACAGACGGTAGCCCGCCAGGCTCCTCTGTCCATGTAATTTTCCAGGCACGAATACTGTAGTGGGTTGCCATTCCCTTCTCCAGGGGATCTTCCTGGCTCAAAGACTGAACCCACATCTCTTGTGTCGCCTGCATTGGCAGGCGGATTCTTTACCACCTAGGGTTTTACAATGAGTTCACAATAAATGTCTAATAAATATGACAGATAAAACACAAAAGACAGACTTCCCTGGCGGTTCAGTGGTTAAGACTTCACACTTACAATGCAGGGTGTACGGGTCTGATCCCTGGTCAGGGAACTAACATCCCACATGCCATGCAGCCAAAAAAATATATTAAAAAATAAATAAAAATTTAAAAAAACCACAGAAGACATTCCTAAGTAACCAATGAGTCACAGAAGAGATCACAAGGGAAATCAGAAAAATATTTTGAGATGAATCGAAAAGAAAACACAACATACCAAAACTTATAAGATACAGCTAAAGCAGTGCTCAGAGGCAGCTACAAACAGCTAAATTAAGAAAGATTTTAAAGTCAATAACCTAACTTTTTACCCTAAGAAACTAGAAAAAAGAAGAGCAAATTAAACTCAAAACAAGCTGATGGAAAGAAATAATATCAGAGTAGAGATAAAACAGAGAATGAAAAAACAATAAAACCAAAAGTTGGTGCTTCAAAAAGACCAACAAAATTGACAAACCTTTAGCTAGACTGATCGAACAAGAGAAAATGTTCAAAACCCTGAACTGAAGACGGAAAAAAAAAGACATCACTATCACCTTTACCAAAGTAAAAATGATTACAAGAGAAAGACTATGAAAAACTGTATGACAAAAAGCCAGATGACCTTGTTGAAACGAACAAATTTCTAGAAAGATACAAAGTAGCAAGACTGCCTCAAGAAGGAATAAAAAAATCTAAAAAGACTTACGAAAAATAAAGAGCCTGAAAGAGTAATCAAAAGATTTCCCGTAAAGAAAAGTCCAGGTCCAGCTTGACTTCACTGGTAAATTACCAAGCATTTAAGAATTAACACTAATTCTTTATAAACCCCTCCAAAAAAACAAGAGGAAAGAACATACCAAGTTCATCCAATGAACCAAAATTAGCCTGATACAAAAAACCAAGATATTATAAGAAAACTATAGACCAACATGTCTTAAGAATATAGATAGAAAAGAAATGAAAACATACGTCCACATAAGAAACTGTACACAGATGTACAGGGCACCATTATTCATGATGGGTAAAAAATGGAAACCACCCAAATGTGCAAAGGTTGATGAATGGGTAACAAAATGTGGTGGATCCAAACAGTGGAACACTGTTCAGCCATACAAGGGAATGGAGTAGTGATACACGGTAAAACGTGACTGAGCCTTGAAAACATGCCAAGTGAGAGCAGCAGAAACACAAAAGGCTGTATGATTCCATTTATACAGTCTAGAATAGGCAATGTAGAGCAACAGAAAGTAGATCAGTGGTTTGCTTAAGGCTGAGAAGGGGAGGGAGAGAATAGGGAATGACTGCTAAAGGGCTTTTTGTTTGTTTTTTTAATTAACAGACTGTTTTAAAGATCTGTTTTCAGTTTACAAGAAAATTCGGCAGTCTCGCATGCAGGGTTCTCGTTGCCATCTTTCTAAATTCCATATATATGCGTTAGTATACTGTATTGTTGTTTTTCCTTCTGGTTGATGCTTGGGGCTGGTGCACCGAGATGTCCCAGGGGGAGGGAATTGGGAGGGAAGAAGGAGGGAGGTTCTGGAGGGGGAGCATATGTAAACCCATGGCGGTTTCATGTCATTATATGGCAAAACCAACACAATAAAAAAAAAAAAAAAGGAAAGAAAATTCAGCAGAAAGTACAAAGCGTTCCCATATATCCTCTATCTCTCTGCCCACAGTTTCCTTTATTAACATCCTGCATTAGCATGGTACATTTGTTACAACTGATAAGCCTCATGTTGGTATAATAAGTAAAGTCCATAGTTTACTTAAGAGTTCACTCTCTGTGTTGTACCATTCTGTGGGTTCTGACAAATGCATCGGGTCATGTACCTGCCACTGCAGTATCATACAGAGTATTTCCACTGCCTGAAAAATCCCCTGCACTCTACCTATTCCTCCCTCCTTCCCCTGAAACCTTGGCAAGCACTGACCTTTATTACCATCTCTACAGTTTCACCTTTTCTAGAATGTCATGTAGTGGAATCATATACTATGTAGTACGTAACTTTACTCAAACTGGCTTCTGTCACTTAGCAATACGCATTTAAGTTCCTTCACACCTTTTTGGAGCTTAATAATGTGTTTCTTTTTAATCACTAAATAATATGAGTAACACTCCATTATATGGATAGACCACAGTTTATTTATGAGGGATTCTTTGGGGGTGATGAATATGTTCTAGAATTATCAATAGATGGTGGAGATCACTGCAAACTCTGAATACACTAAAAAAAAGAAAATCACAAAATTGTATATTTGTAAAGGATGAATTTCATAGTACGGGCTATTTTTAAAAATGACATGAACCTCAGAGAACAGAAAACAGCAGCAAAGGAAGAATGAAGGTGCCACAGAGACACAAGCAGATGAGGAGGAAAAACATGACAGGGGTGGAGGGTCTGAGCACAAAGCTCCTAACTTACGAGTTTAAAAAGGCTGAAAATAAGATAAAACTACTGCGTTTAGGCAAGAGTGATGCCACTGGCTCCCCAGTCAGTGGGTTTAATTTCCGTGCAAAGAGGAGGCATGATTTAGGCGCAAGTCCTTCAGGGGCTTCTTCAAAGGAGAAGAATCCAGTGTCCAGAGGAAGTCCTATTCCAAAGATTTTTGTATCATTTTACTTTCAGTGTTTTCAGAACAAACAACAAAAACAAAATCAGAGCCAGCTCAGGGTGTGCAGGGAGACAGCACTCACTCTCTGCCGACAAGCCCTAACCCTAACCCTCCACGTGGCAGCTCACATTATTTCACACCACTGGAGAGGAACGCTGTCATCCTCACCTTTCTCAGGGAAGGAAGGGAAAATTCATTTCTTTATTCAACAACCATTTATTGAGCACTCACTTCGCCCCAAACACTGTCAAACTCTAGAAATCTTAATACAAGAAGACAGGGTCCTTACCTTCAACATATTTTGACTCGTGAAATGCAGCAGACGTGAAATAACACTATAAAGAGGTGCTGCTGGTAAGGGGGTATGCACGCCTGTGTGCATGTGTAAGTGCATGCATGCACACAGCGATCTCTTTATTTCATGGATGACCTAATTTTATTTTTTATTGAAGGATAATTGCTTTACAGAACTTTGTTGTTTTCTGTCAAACCTCAACCTGATCAGCCACCCATATATATATATCCCCTCCCTTTTGAACCTCCCTCCCATCTTTCCCCATCCCACCCCTCTAGGTTGATACAGAGCCCCTGTTTTGAGTTTCTGAGCCATACAGCAAATTCCTGTTGGCTATCTATTTTACACACGGTAATGTAAGTTTCCATGGTACTCTTTACATATATCTCACCCTCTCCTCCCCTCTCCCCCTGTCCACAAGTCTATTCTCTATGTCTGTCTGTCCATTGCTACCCTGTAAGTAAATTCTTCAATACCACTTTTCTAGATTCCATATACATGCGTTAGAACACAATATTTAACTTTCTCTTTCTGACTCACTTCACTCTGTATAATAGGTTCTAGGTTCACCTCATAAGAACTGACTCAAAGGTGTTCCCTTTTATGGCTGAGTAACAGCCCATTGTGTACATGTACCACAGCTTCTTTATCCATTCACCTGTTGATGGACATCTAGGTTGCTTCCATATTCTAGCTATCGTAAACAGTGATTCAATGAACAATGGGATACATGTGCCTTCTTCAACTTTGGTTTCCTCAGGGTATATGCCTAGGAGTGGGACTGCTGGGTCATATGGTGGTTTTATTCCTAGTTTTTTAAGGAATCGCCATACCATCTCCCATAGTGGCTGTATCAATTTACATTCCCACCAACAGTGCAAGAGTGTTTCCTTTTCTCCACACCCTCTCCAGCATTGTTTGTAGCATCTTTTCATGTCTTTGTTAGCTATCTGTATGTCTTTGGAGAAATGTCTGTTTAGGTCTTTTTCCTACTTTTTGATTGGGTTGTTTGTTCTTCTGGTATTGAGTTGTATGAGCTGCTTGTATATTTTGGAAATTAATCCTAGGTCAGTTGTTTCATTTGCTATTATTTTCTCCCATTCTGAAGGTTGTCTTTTCACCTTGCCTATAGTTTCCTTTGCTGTGCAAAAGCTTTTAAGTTTAATCAGGTCCTACTTGTTTACTTTTGTTTTATTTCCGTTACTCTAAGAGGTGGGTCACAGAGGATCTTGCTTTGATTTACGTCATCGAGTGTTCACCTATGTTTTCTCCTAAGAGTTTTATAGTTTTTGGTCTTACATTTAGGTCTTTAATTCATTCTAAATTTATCTTTGTGTATGGTGTTAGGAAGTATTCTAATTTCTTTCTTTTACACGTAGCTGTCCAGTTTTTCCAGCACCATTTATTGAAGAGGTTGTCTTTGCCCCACTGTATATTCTTGACTCCTTTGTCAAATATAAGGTACCCACAGATGCATGGGTTTATTTCTGAGCTTTCTATCTTGTTCCATTGTATGGATGACCTAATTTTAGTCCAAAGATTTTCAACATCAGAGCAGAGCCTAGAACCCAAGTCCCCTGATTAGCATCATAGCAGCTTATCACAAGATGACTATCATCAAGCATGACTATTTCCCTTCTAGGTTCCCAGGTAGGATTCATTAACCTGAACACATAATTCCCTGAAGAGACTCTAAAACTGACAGATGCTTTATATGCACTGCTATATTAATGCTAAATAGTCACTCATTTAATGACTGGATTCATTTAATCCAACTCACTAGTCACTTGATGGGGGGCAATAGTGAGGAGGTTAACTAACAAATGTTTTCACTTTATGCTTCTTTGAAATTTCCCTCAACTCTCCATGCCCACTCACTGAAGTCATGCCAATTTACTCCTTTACAAAACCCCTGATTTAGTTGTTCTTTTCTATTCCTCCTACATCACTACCCTACTTACAGACTATTACCACATGTTCCTCGCAGGTCTCTCTTCCATGTTTCCATGTCTGTCCTTAACTTCCTTGGTTAATCTATCTTACAAAATCATATCTTCTTTTCCACTTATTATAATAACTTTAGTGTGATTTTCTTTATTATGAAAAATTAATACCTAATTGTTATAGAATGAATAAGCTTTAAGGGCCGCTAGATCTTCACCACCCAGATAATCACGGTGGTGTGATCACTCACCTAGAGCCAGACATCCTGGAATATGAAGTCAAGTGGGCCTTAGGAAGTATCACTATGAACAGAGCTAGTGGATGTGATGGAATTCCAGTTGAGCTATTTCAAATCCTAAAAGATGATGCTGTGAAAGTGCTGCACTCAATATGCCAGCAAATTTGGAAAACTCAGCAGTGGCCACAGGACTGGAAAAGGTCAGTCAGTTTTCATTCCAATCCCAAAGAAAGGCAATGCCAAAGAATGCTCAAACTACCACACAATTGCACTATCTCACACACTAGTAAAGTAATGCTCAAAATTCTCCAAGCCAGGCTTCAGCAATACACGAACCGTGAACTTCCAAGTGTTCAAGCTGGTTTTAGAAAAGACAGAGGAGTCAGAGATCAAATTGCCAACATCTGCTGGATCATCGAAAAAGAGAGTTCCAGAAAAACATCTATTTCTGCTTTATTGACTATGCCAAGGCCTTTGACTGTGTGGATCACAGTAAACTGTGGGAAATTCTGAAAGAGATGGGAATACCAGACCATCTGACCTGCCTCCTGAGGAACCTGTATGCAGGTCAGGAAGCAACAGTTAGAACTGGACATGGAACAACAGACTGGTTCCAAATAGGAAAAGAAATACGTCAAAGCTGTATATTGCCACCGTGCTTATTTAACTTATATGCAAAGTACATCATGAGAAACGCTGGGCTGGAGCAAGCACAAATTGGAATCAAGATTGCCGAAAGAAATATCAATACGCTGGGCTGGAGCAAGCACAAATTGGAATCAAATTGGAATCAGATATGCAGATGACACCATCCTTATGGCTGAAAGCCAAGAAGAACTAAAGAGCCTCTTGATGAAAGTGAAAGAGGAGAGTGCAAAAGTTGGCTTAAGGCTCAACATTAAGAAAACTAAGATCAAGGCATCCAGTCCCATCACTTCATGGCAAATAGATGGGGAAACAGTGGAAACAGTGGCTGACTTTATTTTTCTGGGTTCCAAAGTCACTGCAGATGGTGACTGCAGCCATGAAATTAAAAGATGCTTACTCCTTGGAAGGAAAGTTATGACCAACCTAGACAGCATATTAAAAAGCAGAGACATTACTTTGCCAACAAAGGTCCATCTAGCCAAGGCTATGGTTTTTCCAGTGGTCATGTATTGATGTGAGAGTTGGACTACAAAGAAAGCTGAATGCCAAAGAATTGATGCTTTTGAACTGTGGTGTTGGAGAAGACTCTTGAGAGTTCCTTGGATTGCAAGGAGATCCAACCAGTCCATCCTAAAGGAGATCAGTCCTGGGTGTTCATTGGAAGGACTGATGTTGAAGCTGAAACTCCCAATATTTTGGCCACCTGATGCGACAAGCTGACTCATTTGAAAAGACCCTGATGCTGGGAAAGATTGAAGGCAGGAGGAGAAGTGGACGACAGAGGATGAGATGGTTAGATGGCATCACCGACTCAATGGACATGAATTTGGGTAAACTCTGGGAGTTGGTGATGGATAGGGAGGCCGAGTGTGCTGCGGTTCATGGTGTCGCAAAGAGTCGGACACGACTGAGCGACTGAACTGAACGGAGGCTGTGTCTCTTTGCAGCTCAAGAGAAGACCTCTGGCTCAGCTCTGCTTACTAGGTCACCAAATCCAGTTTCCTGCGGCTGGTGTAACAATTACCACAAACTTGGTGGCTGAAAACAACAGACATGAATTCTCTCTGTTCTTGGCAGGCCTGCACTCCCTCTAGAGGCCCTAGGGGAGAAGGCCTCCTTTGCCGCTTGCAGGCGTCGCCCGTGGCCAGGAGCATTTCTTCATCTGCGGCCACATCAGTCCAATCACTGCCTCTGTGGTCACACTGCCTCTGAATCTGTCTCTCAAATCTCCCTCGGCCTCATTCTTAGGAGGACATTTATCACTGGATTTACAGCTCACTCAAAAGAATCCAAGGTAAACTCATCCTCTCAAATCTTTAGCTAAATCACATTTGGGGCCATGTAATATTCTCTCTTTATCCATACAAGGTGATATTCACAGGTTCCAGGGGTTAGCACATGGATATATCTTTCTAGAGGCCACCCTTCAGCATGCTACATCCAGGCTCCCACTCACCAGGCCATTTTTCTCTTTCATTTACCCCAGCAAGTCATGCCAGTGTCCTTAGGGACCTCACCCTGTCTTCTGCATTCCTACTTGTCCTCACTAATTCTCTTAATGTTCCCTCTTCATATTGCCCACCCCCACCCCACCATCGGAACCAGCAAATACTAAGCTTTCTTTGGTTACAGTCAGCCCTGGCCCTCTTTCTGCAAAGCCCTTGCTGACAATCACGTCTGTCCACACATTACTTTTCTTTTCCATATTTCTGGAACATACAGTCAATACCACACTGAGCTGTTGTTATAGTAGCCTTACAGATTTACGTTCTGCTGCCTTCAAGCGATGTGAGCACCTCGGGCACAGAAGCTGCGTTCTCTATTCTCCAGTCCACATTGCATCTGGCCCAGAGCCAGGCATTTACTCAAAGACTGATGACTGAATGAATAAATGCAAAGAAAAACTAACAATATTTTGCAATTTAATTTAAATTGGTATTACTATGAACACCACTACCACCAGCTTATAAAAGTAGTAAAATTTAAAAAAAAGAACGAGAGAAAAAAGAAAACCAACCTCTCTCATAAGGGATATAAAATCTGAAAAACCAATCAATAACTCTTATTATTTTACCACCCCTCTCGCACTTATTTCCAAACTAATGCTCTAATTCTTAAGGCAACTCATAAAAGTTTCAAGTTGTTAAGTGTATGAGAATTACTGTATTTACATGAAGTGGTAGCATCACCCCTAGCTAAGAAGGAAAATGGCAGGAAAGCCTGTTTTACTTTTCTTTTGAAAACATAAAGTGAAACCTTATCTGCCATCGATTAAAGAAAAATAAGACAGATATGACTGTGGCCAGCCACTGCACTTTACCACTTTAAAGAAAAAAAACAAGCAGCTACACTTTCATTTGGGGTTAGGGCTCCTTTAACTTCCTTCACAGCTGTTGTTCAGGCTTTTTCTCTTTTATTTATCAGCTCTTCAGAAAGAGAGAAAGTCTAATCCCATCTTCCTGCTGCTAACCTCTCTGCCAGGTTTTCTAGTCAACAGAGGAGAAACAAGATAAAGCAAGCATTCTGACTGAGCTTCACCCCTGCCTCTCCTCGCCTAACCCTTAACTCCTCCCCTCCTCTTGCTGTTAACTGTTTGAAGCTAAATATACGATTATACATATATTTTAGCAATTCCTGAAACTGTTACAGACTGACTCATTACAGCGGTCTGCAGGCATATCTCATTTCACTGTGCTTCACTTTACTGCCTTTTTTTTTTCTTTTTTTTACAAATTGAAGGTTTATGGCAACTCCGCATTGTCAGATGATGGTTAGCATTTTTTAGCAATGATGCACTTTTTTTTTTATTTTAAGAGATCATGCTATTGTATACTTAACAGACTACCGTCTAGCATAGACATAACTTTTATTTCTACTGGTAAACCAAAAAATCCATGAGGCTTGCTTTATTATGACATTCGCTTTACCGCAATAGTCTGTAAATGAACCTACAGTATATCTGAGTCGGCCTGCACACTGTATTCAACTGTCTTTGCTTCCTTCCCACCCACTCTTCCTCAATCACTACATTTTGGCTTCGGCGCCATCACTGTGTTGAAGCTTCTCTTGCTAGGTTCACAAACAACCTCCTGTTTTTGAAATTCAGGGGATACTTTTTCCCTACTTCCTTTAGATGGAATAATAATCCTTTTTTTTGTGTGGATCTCCTATATCACTAACCTCTTCTTTTCAGTTTATTTTGTTGAATCTTACTCCCCCACATCTTCTGATCATTTTAGAGTCTGCCAGGGTTCTGTCTCTTTAGCTCTCTCTCCTGTCCACCTTCTTCATCCTTCAAGGATTTTATGCATGCTGCATACACCTACATTCTAACAGTCTCTAGCATCGTCTTCAGCTCAGGTCTTTCTTGTGAGCAGTGCAACCAAGCTGGTGAGGAGGAGTCACAAGCATTTATTTTGAACCCATTATGTACCACGCTTTTTTTTTTTCTAATACATGTAACATTTAATTCTTACACTAACTCAATAAGGTTAACACATCTATTTTATAGGTAAAGAAATACAGTTCTGATAATCTGTTCAACATAAATCATAGCAATATTTTCACTGATCAGTCTCCCAAGGCAAAAGTCTCCCAAAATAAAAGCAAAAATAAACAAATGGCACTAATCAAACTTTAGAGCTTTTCCACAGCAAAGGAAACCAAGAAAATAAAAAAGACAACCTTCAGAATGGGAGAAAATATTTGCTAACAATGCAGATGACAAGGGGTTACTATCCAAAATATATGAACAGTTCATATAACTCAATATCAAAAGGTAAACAATATATGGGCTGAAGACCTAAAGGACACACAGATAGCCAACAGGCACATGAAAAGATGCTCAACATTGCTAATTATTAGAGAAATGCAAATCAAAACCACAATGAGGTGCTTTACCTCACACCTGTCAGAATGGCTACATCAAAAAGTCTACAAGTAACAAATACTGGAGAGGGTGTAGGAAAAAAGGGAACCCTCTGACACTTGTTGGTGGGAAGGTAAACTGGTACAGTTACTATGGAAAATAGGATGGTGGTTCCTTAAAAAAACAAAAGTAGAGCTACCATATGATCTGGCAACCCCACTCCTGGGTATATATTCAGAAAAGAGGAAAACTATAACTCAAAAAGATACATGCATCCCAGTGATCTTAGCAGCACTATCAAAGTCCATAACCAAGACATGGAAATAACTCAAGTGCCCATCAACAGACTATTGATTTAAGAAGATTTAGTGTGTGTGTGTATATATATATATATAAAATGGAATATATGTGTGTTTTATACATATATAGTATATATATATATAATGGAATAATGGTTATAAAAAAGAAAGACACATTGCCATTTGCAGCAACATGGATGGACCTAGAGAATATTATACTCAGTGAAGTAAGTCAGAGAAAGATAAGTATTATATTACTTAATGTAGAATCTAAAAAATAATACCAATTAGCCTATATACCAAAAAGAAAAAAACCACTCACTGACAGAAAACAAACTTATGATTACCAAAGGAAAAGGGAGGTAGGTAAGGATAAATTAGGACTATGGGATTAAATAAATATACACTGTGTTAAGTTGCTTAGTCATGTCCAACTCTTTGCGACTCCATGGACTATAGCCCGCCAGGCTCCTCTGTCCACGGGGATTCTCCAGGCAAGAATACTAGAGTGGGTTGCCATGCCCTCCTCCAGGGGATCTTCCCAACCCAGGGATCAAACCCAGGTCTTTCACAATGTGGGCCATCTGATTCTTTACCAGCTGAGCCACCAGGGAAGCCCAGGAATATTGGAGTGGGTAGCCTATCCCTTCTCCATCGGATCTTTCAGACCTAAGAATGGAAAGGGGGTCTC
This sequence comes from Antilocapra americana, assembly GCA_007570785.1. Taxonomy (NCBI): domain Eukaryota; kingdom Metazoa; phylum Chordata; class Mammalia; order Artiodactyla; family Antilocapridae; genus Antilocapra; species Antilocapra americana. The sequence goes on along the minus strand of ML663562.1, from coordinate 2,625,127 downwards.
CTGCATTGCAGGTGGATTAAAATAGATAAGCAACAAGGGTTTACTGTATTGCAGAGGGAATCGTATGCAATATCTTATAATAACCTATAATGGAAAATACTCTGAAAATATATATATAACTGAATCACTTTGCTGTATTCCTGAAACTAATGCACTACTGTAAATCAACTATACTTCGATTTAAAAAATAATAATCTGTCCAAAATCATAATAGCTTCAAAGTGGTGGAAATCAGATTTCCCAAATTTCTTAGCTTAATTTGCCAAGCAAATTTGGATCGGGCTCCTGGTTATCTTTCCGTCCTTGTCTCTGCCCACGTCTCTACTTGTGCCTTATGCTCAGCTCAGGGATCAGCAAACTTCAGCCTACCTGGCCAACTAAAGTCAGCCAGCTGCCTGTTTTAGGAAATAAAGTTTTATCAGAACACAGCCACATCCATTCATTATGTTCTGCCTATGGCTGCTTTCATGGTTCAACGGCAGAACTGAATAATTACAACAGAGATCACATGGCCCACAGATATTTACTACCTGGCCCTTTATAGAAAATCTCCCAACTCCTGTTCCAGCTTGTACCAAAATACTTATTTTCTAGTGTAATATGCTTTAGTATAGGATATTCCCTCTTCCTCATTTTCTGGGGCACATCTATTCTTCCTGGCAGATTCATGCCTACTGTGTGAACCCATGTCTGACACACCCAGATAGGCATCCATTCTTGGTGCCCCCAAAGCACTTCGCTGTCACTGCCCTCATTGCTCACTTCACCACATGGTAGTTATTTTTCTATGTGTTTATCTAGTCCACTGAAACATCAGTTCCTGAGAATAATTATAAACTCTTACTCATCTCTGTATCTCTACTGTCTAGCACAATGTCTCGTATATATTAGGTGTCCAAAAAGTTTGACGAGAAAAGGAGAAATGAATAAATGAACAAACTTTTGTGAAAATCTTAAAGCACAAAACATTCTGAATAAGGTTATTTAAACTTCAATTTCAACTGGTATCTGTAGAGGTACCCCAATGTACACGGGACCTAGACAGGAAAAGGGGGCACATTTAAAATGTTAACAAACTGTCTAGTTTGGCAGAGGAGCTGGCTCTTCTGCCTTGGTCTTGTTGAAAGCATGGATGAAGCAGGAGGACAGAAAAGGCAGCAAGTGTCTGAGCTCTGTCACTCTGCCCAAGGAGGGTAGTTCCAGCTGTAGCAAAGGAGGGCTAAGGGGCCAAGAAGAGGGACTTTAGAGCGAAAGGACAGCTCTGATTTGGTTTATTCACTAAGTCGTATCTGACTCTTGTGACCCCATGGACTGCAGCCTACCAGTCTCCTCTGTCCATGGGATTTTCCAGGCAAAAATACTGGAGCAGGTTGCCATTTCCTTCTCCAGGGGACCTTGCTGACCCAGGGATCGAAACTGGGTTTCCTGTATTGCAAGCAGATTCCTTACCAACTGAGTTCTGGGAATATCAAAGAGATTTTCTGGCGAAGTAAAAATTTTTGTGAGAACCAGCACTACTCAGAACAAAGTCCTAAGGAGTAAGGAAAGTATGAAGCATTTTAAGATAATTGTGTGGAGCTCAGGTGGAAAGGAAGTATGCAAGAGAACAGCAGCTAATACCAGTATACTGAGGCCAGGGAGGGACTCTCTCACCAGTCCCTCAAGGGGAAACTGATGTCCTAAACATCATATAGGGGATTATGTATTATACATTATATACTATAGCTAGGCTATACAGAAATGTCATCTTTTACCAGCTTTGTCTGTAGCAGGAACACAGATGATCTAGGGTATTTTGAGTCATTCATTCATTTGATAAACATGAATATAAAATTGGAAATAAGAACCCTCTATGATCAAAGCCCCTGAAAATGACTCCTTTCAATTTTCTTTATGATTTAATGCAGCAGGTTTGGGAAAAGAGGCTTTCATAAAAAGAAGCACTTTTCTCCAGTGGTGGACACATAGGTGGGCTCAAGAGACTACCATTCTCACACAATCTGACAGGTAAGGGCCATTTCACGTCCCATTCCATTGTCCCTGTCCCATTTGAGGGCATCGTTAAGAAAGAAGGGTAGTATGGGGGAAACACAGCTGCAAATATCATGCAAAAGCACACACCTAATAATGACTACAGTGAGCATCTTGGGTGCCTGCTGCACTGTGCAAAAGACCAAGGACATTACTGCCAGGTAATATAACAATGAAAACATTTCTGGGTGGCTAGTATGTGTTTGGAGAAGGCAATGGCACCCCACTCCAGTACTCTCGCCTGGAGAATCCCGTGGACAGAGGAGCCTGGTAGGCTGCAGTCCATGGGATCGCAAAGAGTCGGACACGACTGAGCAAGTTCACTTTTACTTCTCCTTTTATGCATTGGATAAGGAAATGGCAACCCACTCCAGTGTTCTTGCCTGGAGAATCCAGGGATGGGGGAGCCTGGTGGGCTGCCGTCTATGGGGTCGCACAGAGTCGGACACGACTGAAGCGACTTAGCAGCCGCAGCCGCAGCAGCAGTCTGTGTTTACTCTGTACTTGATGCTTCATAACGCATGATCTCTGATCCCCAACAAAGCCTGGGGAAAAGGCACTGACCATTTAACATATAAAACAGAAGCTCAAAAAGGTTAACTCAGCCAAGATTTTTTTTTTCCTTCCCTATTAGGTTAAACAGAGATCTGCCCAATCAGAATTTGAGATCTGCTACTTAGCGCTTCCCCAAGCCTCCACTCTTAGATGCCCACTCTGTCTCTTGCTTTCTTTCTCCCGTTTGCTGTAGTCTGTATACTCTGGCTCAACAGACCACATTGATGAATATTAATAAATCCCAGCTACACGTCGAGCAGTCTCCTTAATGCCTCTCTGTTCCAATTCAGCTCAGTCTTTGTGAACCAGTACTCTATGATGTAATGTACCAGGCACATTTCTAGACACTTGGGAGGCAAAGCTGCACCCGCCATTCCAATCTGTCCTGCTCTGACTCCAGGAAACCAGACAGCAGAATGTGGAGTGTTCTTGCAAACTCACTCCTCACCACTGATGAAAAAAATTCAGAATACAGAATCTTTATAAAGAGAGGTCGTCACAGCATCCTTCTATTTCCTGCCCTGTTCATTCAAACACTGCTTCTCTCCAACTGCTGTTCCTGCCCTCTCTGTCCTTGTCCTGTTGCCCTGGCCTTTCTGTCAGTCAGTTTGTCATCCTTTATGCTCTCCCCGGCACAACCACACTTCCAAGCCCCAACCCTCGGCTTCCCTATTGCAGCTTCCTTCAGAACCTGAGACTCCATCATCCATACATAATGGGAGGGAAAATGTGTTGTGTGTGTGAGCCTGTATGGATATACTGGGAGAACAATACAACTTTGCATGACTGTAACAATTAGAGCACAGGGAAAGGCAGGATTGGGAGCCTTTTAAAAAAGCCCTTTCATATCGCCTGACTCCTCAAAGAGTAGTCCAGTCTTGCAGTACATGGCATTTAAATATTACTCATCCATAGCTTCGACATGTATTCAAAGTGAAAGTAGTACATTCACAAAAGCACTATCCATCCACAGACATCTGAAATGGATTTCCTTTTCCAAAATCATTAAAGTATAAAGAAACTGCTGGTTTCTAAATACTGTCACAAAAACAATGAATTAGTAAAGAATAAGAACTGAATTCATTTTGCTTACCTATGAACCATCTAAAAAGTTACTTGTGAATAGTTGTGAATAGTCTACTTACCAAATTTAACCTCACTCTTTAAGCAAAACCATAACACCATACCCTCCACTACAGCTTGCTTGTTTTAGAAATAAGTTCTATGTGATTTTATCGGCAGGTAAAATAACTCAAAATCCTATGGTTTTTTTCTTGAATTTACTTGAGATTACTGAAGACTTTGAGAAACTTTTAAATATTTCAAAGGTTTGAAAAACAACCAACCAAAAATTATGTAGAATATACCATGAGAGTCTCCAACTGAGGAGACTAAAGACTATGTTAATTTGGCATCCTTTCCCAGCCACCTGTGTTTAGGAAAGACAATGGATACAGTATTCGGATTTAATTTCAAAATTAACACTGAAATACCAAGCTAGCAAAGACTGTTATGGAAAATTACCTTCTCAATTTTCTAGAAAAAGTTTTAGAACTCCCTCTTTCTGACTTGGAAATCCCACTTCCTATTAGGAGGGCTTTATTACTTTCCAAGTAAAGGTTCCTAGAGGTGAGTCCTACTTCCAGAGCAATGCCCTGGGCTGTTCCTGCTGTCACTTTTCTCAGAGCCTCCCTCGGGAATAGGAAGAGGAGATAACGGAGAATAACACAAGCAGCACAGAGGAGATGGAGATTTTTTTTCAGCCTCTCCAAGGATGTGTGAAACAAAAACTTGACAGCAGCAAAGTGTTACTGGTCAGGTGGAGGGGGAAAGGGTACCCAAACAAAGGGAAAAGCTCTCAAAAACAGCATGCCAGAGATGGTGGAAAGTAAAGCAGAGGGAAGGAGTATCTGCTTTGAAAACCGGCAAATTCTAGAGTCTGATGCCTTAAAAAAAAAAAAAAAAAGGTCAACTTTCTAAACATTCTAAAACTTCAATAAGCTGATGACCAATTAACTGAAGATCACTATCTTCATGACACATAACTAGATGACACTAACGTGGAGAGATAGGAAGGTTATAAACAAACTCTATGAATTAACCAATAATGAATATTGTCTGTTATCTTAACGTCGCAGGTTTAAGTGACCAGGATAAGGGAAGGGGGAGTGGGGACAGATTAACAAGAAGGAATTCACTTCTTTTCTTGAAGAAGGCTTTCTAGAGGAGGTTAGATTCCAGGCTTTAGACGAATAGCAACAGGAGATTAGCAGTGTTCCAACCAACCACAGGAAAATAGCTCAGAGGGGGAGTGAACAGATTATATGAATGGGGCATTGAGTAAGGGAGCCTGAGAGAAGAAAAGGGGACGGTCTAGGGGAACAGGGCCGGTTCAGGGTGCCCTAGTTTAGGTCTCCGATGTGGAAAAAGGCTGGTTGGGGGCAACGGAAGGCAAAAAGAAAAAGCACAGTAGTTTCTTCACTTATCTCGGGAGCACCAGGGTCTGCACCACCTGGAAAAGCTGACCAACAAGCTTGCCCTGGGTGTGATTTTTCCGGAGTGGGCCCTTGTAGGAAGAACGCAGCCCGCTGTTCCCTCAATTCCTGTCCGGGTACCTGGGGTCATAGCTGGAGGCGCACGGGTGTCTAAGGCAGATGTCTGTTGGGTGCTAGGTGGACTACGGGGCTGAGGCTCAGCGGCGGGACGGGCACTTGGCTACAAGCAGGCGGCGGCGGCAGCTGCGCGTGTAAACTCCAGGACTTACCTTACTGTCATCCATCTCGGCAGACAGGCCGGCCCTCCCCCGGCTCAGCCGGCCTGGTCCGGCCCGGCCCCGCCCCGGGGGAAGAAGGGGATATGGTTCTGACCGCCTCCTCTCGCCTAACAGTTCGGTTCCCTGATGCCACAGTCACGGGGACGAGGGACCAGTTCAGGAATGGCAGAACGGACCCTGGAGGCGGCCCACAACGCCTCCTTTCGCTGCCGCCGCCGCCTCCTCCTCCCCCTCCATGACAGGCTCTAGCTGTGTTTATAGACGCCCTGGAGAGCTGCCCGGACCGGAGGGTGGGCTGGGGCGCGGCGCGCGGATTGGCTCGCTCGGCTGCCGTAGCACCGCAGTATTCTGGGGATTGTAGTTTCCCTCACCGCGGTCTCTGCGCGGTGGACTGGAAAGGAAACTACAATGTCCACAGAGCCTCAGCCAGGCGGCGTCCGTTTTCCCGCCGGGGAGCGCAGAAGGGGAGGAGCTGAAGCTACGTTTCCCACAGTGCGCGCTCAGAAATGTTTCGGTCCGTGGTTTCCAGCGGCCTGGGGACGGGGAGGGGACCGTTGGGGCCTGGCAGAGGCGACCCTGAAGGACGGTCCCTGGGGGCAGGCCCTCCTCACGGACCCCGAGAAAACCATGAAGGTTGTTTATTTAAAAAATTAAAAAACAACACCCCACCCCCACCCCCCAAAAAACAACAAAGAATGCAAAATAGTAGATGGTTCTGGAAACCATTTGACAGTTCCTCCCAGTGTTAGACCACATGGCCAACAATTTCACCGGAAATTTCACCGTTTGTCCCCACGAAAACTTGCACAGTAATGTTCTGTCCTAGAATCGTTATTCAAGTAGTCGACGAATGGAAACAACCCAAATGTTCAACGGATAGGCCCATCCTGGTATTTACATACAAAAGGAATATTATTCATGATGAATGAGGTTCTGATACTTGCTGCAATGTGGATGAGCCTTGAGAGTACACTTAAGACTTAAAAGAAGCAGGACACAAAAGGCCACATATGGTGGATTCCATTTAAATGAACTGTTCAGAATCGGTACCTTTAAAGAAACAAAAAGTCTGTGAGTGGTTGCCAGGGGCTGGGGAATATAGTGGAGGTGGAGCGGGTGAGGGCCAGGAATGGGATGTATTGATGGGTATTGGGTTTCTTTTGAGGTGGTGAAACTGTTCTAAAATTAATTTAGTGATAGCTGCACAACTCTGAGTATACTGAAAACTATTGAATTGTATACTTTAAGTGACTATCATGGTATGAGAATTTCATCTCAATAATAAATACTAATGTTTTGGCGTTGTCCACTTTTCGTAAAGTCAGTGGGTGAACTGTGTTAGGCCATTGAGAACTTGACAAAGATGGTATTTTTCATTAATGTTGTCTGGAGACTCCTTTGACTCTCTCTTCAGACTCCTACTAAGTGTTTTGCCAAGTCCTTTCTATATCAAATTGAGGTAGACTTACCACATTTAACAATAAATATACAGGGCACTCATATTTCAGATACATTTCAGATACATACCTGTTTAATGTAAGTATGACCATGCAATATTTGAGACACACTTTACTTTAAAAAAGTATGGTTTGCTTATCTGAAAGTCAGACTCAACTGGGTGTCTTTTTTTAACTTTTTCTTTTGTATTGGAGTATAGCTGATTAACAATGATGTGAACTAATTTCAGATGCGCTGCAAAGGGACTCAGCCATACATATACATGTGTCCATTCACCTTCAAACTCCTCTCCCATCCAGGCTGCCACATAACACCGAGCAGAGTTCCCTGTGTTCTACAGTAGGTCTTCGTTGTTATTCACTTGAAATAAAGCAGTGTGTACATGTTCATCCCCAACTCCCTATCTCCCCTTCCCCTGCCCACCATAACCATAAGTTCTTTCTCTAAGTCTGTGAGAAAGTGTCTATTTTTTATATCTGACAACTTCAAATTGAGGAAGAATAATAATAGAAAAGCAGAATCATGTCCATCAAACCTATGTAACGCTTCAGAGGATCTAAAGCAGGTCAGTTCCTCAAAAGTAAATGCCACCTAACAGGTCATCACGTGGGGTTCCCTGGTGTGCTTCAGTCCATGGGATTATGAGGTGAGGTCTGCCCAGGCAGGGGTCATCTGTCACTTACAGACCGTATTCCAGGTAGTCTCAGAGACCAGCCACAATTAGGGGAGCATAGTCTGTGCTCCTGCAGGTTCTCCTCTTCCCTCACCTACTACCACTTTGGTCTGAGTCCCTTTGCACCTCCTTCTAGCCTCCTTTTCAGTGCCCAGGCCTCAGTCCTCCTCCCCAGCTACCTCCTTGCCGCTGCTAAGCCCCCTTTTTTGGAGTGGAGCTGCCATTCCTCCAGGTTAGTCCTTTGTCACTCTCCCAGTATCCCTGATGACAATCGCCAGCCCCTCATGATGGAGGACTAAAGACCTTTTGAACCAGGTAGTGGAAATTTGAACACTCCCAGGGAAGTAGTGTGTACACCAGATTCAGGAGAGTGATTTTCTATAGGGAGGGAGAGAGAAACTAGACGGAGAGGGTCTTGGGGTGGTTAGTTGCATATTTAACTTTTTCTTTTTTTGGCTGTGCCAGGTCTTAGTTGCAGTATGTGGCATATATTTCCCCAACCAGGGATCAAACGTGGGCCCCCTGCGCTGGGAGCGTGGAGTCTTAGCCATTGGACCACCAGGGAAGTCCCCAGATACAACTTTTAAAGAGATGGAGCAAATATATGAAATCTTTGGGTGGAGGTATGGTGTATTGTTTCCTTCATATTTCTGTATGTTTGAAATATTACACAATTAGAATAGGACTTTAAATTAAAAAAAAACTGTAAACACGCTTTAGAAAGTATGGAAGTATGTTAAATTATTTAAAACTTAATTTATAGAAACAAATCTCAGGAGACTTCCCTGGCAATCCAGTGGTTAAGACTGCACCTTCCAATGCAGGGGATGTAGTTAGATCCCTGGTTGGGAAGCTGGGATCCCACATGCCTTGAGGCCCAAAACACCAAAACTTAAAACAGAAGCAGTATTGTAACAAATTCAGTAACAGTGGTCCATGTGGGAAATTTGCTGTATGACTCAGGGAACTCATGGAGACGGAAATGGCAGCCCACTCCAGTATTCTTGCCTGAAGAATCCCGTGGACAGTCTGTAGCCTGGTGGACTACAGTTCATGGGGTTGCTGAGGCAACTTAGCATGCGGGGAGCTCAAACTGGGGCTCTGTAACAACCTAGAAGTGTGGAATAGGGTCAGAGGTGGGAGGGAGGATCAAGAGAGAGCGGACGTGTATACCTATGGCTGACCTGTATTAATGCATGGCAGAAACCAACACAATATTGTAATTATCCTTCAGTTTAAAATAATTTTTTTAAAGAATAAAGATGAAAAAAAGGTCCACATAAAAAAAATCTTTAAAAAAAAATCTCTGAATTGTATCATAAGATAAGACGTGGTAAAGAGAATAATACTTTGGCCACCTAATGTGAACAGCCAACTCATTGGAAGAGACCCTGATGCTGGGAAAGACTGAAGGCAGAAGAGGGCCACAGAGGATGAGATGGTTGGATGGCATTATTGATTCAGTGAACATGAATGTGGGCAAACTCTGGGAGTTTGCATGCAAACTCAGGGAGCCTGGCGTGCTGCAGTCCATGGGGTCACAAAGAGCTGGACGTGACTGAGCAACTGAACAACAACAAAGGGAGTAAAATCTCATGAAGGAGTGCTGTGTTAAAATATGTTAAACATTTGCTGAGAAATACCCAGAATTGGTAACAAAGATGTGAGGAAGGACAAAAGTATTTGCTTCTGTGCATTTTAATCCTCAAGGAGTCTATAATCCAGGAAGGAGAAAGTCACACACACACAGGAAACTAGGAACAATCTCTGAATGGTACAGAACAAGTTTAATATCTCTGTGTTAAGTTGTTCAGAGTGGATAGGGAGAGCCAAGCATCAGGCTGATTCAGAGGAAAGGAAAAGTGAGCTGAACACTTTTTCTTTTTTTAAGGAGTGGGAGGAAGCTTAGGTGACTCTAATCTCAGCGTCCTGGGCATATTTTGTATCCATGCTTTGCAATCTTTTCCTATATTGCCATCTCAAAGGCAACCTCTTTAGCATGCAATTCCTTTAAAACATGCATATAATTTTCTCCCTGCCCTCTTCACTCTTCCCTCCCCAGCACACAATTTTCATGTCCTCTCAGAAAAGTGAAAGTAAAAGTCGCTCAGTCATGTCTGACTCTTTGTGACCCCATGGACTGACTATACAGTTCATGGAATTATCCAGGCCAGAATACTTCAGTGGGTGGCCGTTGCCTTCTCCAGGGGATCGTCCCAACATCTCACCCAGGTCTCCCGCATTGCAGGTGGATTCTTTACTGTCTGAGCCATCGGGGAAACCCATCAGACAATCCACAGAGAGGCACTGCTGGCCTGTGATGTATCCTCTCTGCTTCTGGTGGGGAGTTCCTTGTAGTGAATTCCTAACCATCATGGCACACACCCACTCCCACTCAATTTGCGTGCCTTCCACGCCCTCATCTCTCTTTCTCCTGCTCCCCTTACTGCTTGGCTAAAAGAGCACAGGTGTCCAAACAGAGCCGAGATGATCGTGTTACCCCCTGGGCCACATGGGCCTGCTTGGCACACAGCCCCTGGGGAACATCAGAAAGGAAGCTCATTAAAATAGCTTGTTGGCCTCTAAATGGCCTTCCATTAAGTTTGACACATAAGAGTCTAAGAATTTAAAAACTCTTCAGCCCTTTCCTAACGTTCAGTGGAAATAAAAATTAGTTGATTCAATTCTGGCTTGCAAATTGGTGCTAGACCCATTTCCAATCTAGAAGTAGCAATAATGAACAACAAAACCTGGCAAGAAAGAAGCAAAGGGGGCCGTGAAATCTGCCATGGTAACCTCTGACCCACCCTAACATACACCATACATTTGGGGAAGTAGGTATCCTGGAGTCACCTCAAAAGTGACCCGTCATTACTTCTCTGTCCCTGGCCTGTCTTTTCAAAGAATTGTTTGTCTGTGGCTGAGTGATTAAGATTTTCAAAACGTAGCGGAGTTATGTGGTAAATTTGTGGATAGTCCCAAATATGACACAGAGACCCAGAAAGAAAAGGAGGAAAACTATTCAAAGAAAAAAGAAAAAACAAACCACTGATTGAAGAGAGGCAGGGGGTGGCATGAGATTAAGTGAGGAGGGTAAAGGAACAAAACTTAACCTTATTTAGAAACCACAAACAAGGGTAACAGAACGATATTCTGCATTCAGGAATGCCATGGCTACGTTGATATGTAAATCTGGAACTAGAACAACAGAGCGTTATTGCCGCTGATATGGTAATCTTCAGAGGTACAGAGAAAAAGTGGGTGGGTCATGTGAAATTCATGAAATGCTTGAGGTGAACTCACTGTTGAAGTATTAGTCCTCTGTTTTGTTTGGTGTGTGGATTTCTTTTTCCCCAACGTATTTTATAGATAAGTATTCCTCTGTGCTTTTTGTTTCCGAAAAGTTTGACTTTATTGTCATGAGGCTATAAAATATTCCATCTCAAAAGTTTGGTTTTGTTCTAAAGGCATTTTGCGAAATGCCCCCACCTCTTTTGCCCACATGGACAAATATGCCTACATTTGCATACAGCACAGTACCTACTTACTCTCTGCACTGGCTGGAAAGTCCAGAAGTCAGAGCCTGAAGGAACATTTTCAGAATGAGTACATAATTCAGCTTCTAGCTTGTTAGCAGGAGCAAAAGAAATAAGGCCAAGAAGGACTAAAAGGTCTGTTGACAAGGAAGGAAAAAAAGCTCTAATCAGCATAAAAATAAGGAAGAGAAAATGAAGCTCAAGGAACCAAAACCTTCCCTGCTCAAACTTTCCCTTACCTCTTCCCCTTCACCAATGTACTGAAGCTGTCACAACTACCGTTTCTACTGAAAATAACTAAGTCTTATAAAACTCATGCAGGAAAGAATAAAGTGTGCCCATGCTTGCAGGAAAAAAAATGGAAAATATACTTATTTGGCCAATAAGCGTTTTTTTAAAAGTGAAAGAAAGTGAAGTCTCTCAGTCGTGTCCAACTCTTTGCGACCCCATGGACTGTAGCCTCCCAGGCTTCTCCTCCATCCATGGGGTTTTCTAGGCAAGTGGATTGCCATTTTCTTCTCCAGGGGATCTTCCCAACCCAGGGATGAAACTCAGGTCTCCCACATTGCAGGCAGACTCTTTACCCTCTGAGATACCAGGGAATCCCTTTAAGACTAAACTACCCCTTCTAAGAGATGACTGGCTAAGCATCACTATTAGTCATTGACACTTTGGTATGAATATGCTGCTGCTTTTTATTTTGGCCTCATACTTGCTTCCTAAAGATTAGGTTTAGGTTTGGGAGAAAAGAGGAATATGTATACAGTTTTGAAGGATAGCTGTTCTAGGAAGGGGAGAGATCTGGTTAGATCTGATTGCTGTGCTATGGCTTTGAGCATTTAAAGAGCAGCCAAGTAGACCCTGGATGCCTTTGGAGGTTAGGACAGAGACAGATGAAGAGCCAGCAAATGACCAGATACCTTCTTTCACAAATCTCCTGAGGGTTTACCCAACAGACACATATAAGACAAGCACATTTTATTCTACTGACTCAGACCTGAAGATGCTTAAACTTACCATGGCACTTGTGATGGAGTAAGTAAAAAACAAAAAACAAAACTCAGCCTGTGTTTTTGCTTAGAAACTTATTATTATTTTTTTTAAGCAGCTTTCTTCCATCAAAGTTCACTTTTGAGGTTGTTTTCAGTGTAAGTTTTAGTAAACCCCGAGTTGTTTGCCGAATGGAAATCTGACAGGGCTCCTCTTCCAGGTCTTGCATTTTTAAAGAACAAAAGATTGGAATCCTGGCTAATCCAGGAGGAAGCTTGGTTTTGGTATCTGTGACTTCAGAAGGGCAGCAGGGGACCCATTTCTTATTTTACGAAGTGACTTAACTCCTCCAAATTTTGCTTCAGTTTTCTCTATTTCTAAGAGAAAAAAAATGCAATCAAATTTACTCCTGGGCCCTATCAGACTTACTTTTTAAAAAAATAGAATTTTAAAATAATTTATTTCTTTTTGGCTGTGCTGGATCTTGCTGTGTGCGGGCTTTCTCTAGTGAGCAGGGGTTATTCTGTAGTGTGTGAGCTTCTCATTTCGCTGGCTTCTCTTGTTGCAGAGCACAAGCTCTATAGCGTGGGCTCAGTAGTTGTGGCACACGAGTTTAGTTGCCCCGAAGCACGAAGGGTCTTCCCTGACAAGTGATCAAACCAGTGTCCCTTGTATTGCATGTTGGACCACGAGGGAAGCCTCCAGACTTACTTGTGGCCCTCCAGATGTTTTTAAAGGCCGCAAACTATTTATGAGGATTTAAGTATTACTATTTCCTGTCTCTCAGTGTTATCTACTGCTGGACATAAATACCTTTGACTCTTTCTGTCATTGCTTCTAATATTGCAGATATTGTCATTTTTCTATTTGGTATCACATAACTTCATTTGGACTTCCCAGGTGGCACTAGTGGTAAAGAACCCACCTGCCAATGCAGGAGCCACAAGAGATGCAGGTTTAATCCCTGGGTCAGGAAGATCCGCTGGAGGAGGGCATGGCAACCCACTCCAGTGTTCTTGCCTGAAGAATCCCATGGACAGAGGAGTCTGATAGGCTATAGTCCATGGGGTCGCAAAGAGTCAGACAGGACTGAAGCAACTTAGCATCAAGCATCTTCATTTGTTTTTGACTCGTTTACATATTTAAGAATTTTTTTACAGCATATTTTCAATTCCTTTAAAGCCTTCCTTATTTACACAAGAAGTCTTCCATTCCAGGATATATCTTAAAACCTTTTCGCTTGTGCATAGGGTTGTTTCCAAAAACATTTTAGCCTGAATATGATAAATGTCAATCTTCTTTGGTCAATACAGTGCTACTTGAATGGGACAGCACCTACTTTTGTAAGAATATTAGGGGACTTCCCTGGTGGTCCAGTGGCTAAGACTCCAAGCTCCCAATGCAGGGGGCATGGGTTCCAATCCCTAGTCAGGGAACTAGATCCCACATGCTGCAAATAAAGAGTTCACATGTCACAGCTAAGACCCAGTGCAGCCAAATAATTAAATAAAAATAATGAAAAAAATAAAAATAAAATATTTTAAATATACATACAAACTATTAATAGTAGTAATACCACTTGGTTTCCAAAACTATTTTCGTGAAATTTGTCTCATAGGAATTAAAGGATTGCCACATGGAAGCTGACTGATGTGCTAATGGTGTTCCTGTCACCCAACTGCAGTCCTTCGGTTGAATAGAATGACAGTCCTTAAAAATTAGATAGCATCATTCTGCTGAGTAGCCTTCCTATCTCTGTCATTCATAAATATGTCTGAGTCATTAAAGACTTTTATCCTGCTTGCTGTGTGAAATAATTCTTTTAAAATATGTACTGTAAGTATATCTCAAATTTCAAAGGGCATCCTTTGATCCTTCTTTTGTAAAAATGCCATGGTGATTCTGCCCTCACTGTTTCTGGGCTTGAGTCACATCATTGGTTGCATGACTGGCTAATTTTGTTATAGGACTCGTTTTTGAGTGCGGTATAGGAACTTCCCTGGTGGTCCGATGGTTAAGGCTCCTTGCTCCCAATTCAAGGGACACAGGTTCGATCCCTCCTCAGGGAACCAAGGTCCAGCGTGCCACATAGCACAGCCAAAGACAAAACAAAACAAAAAAACCCCACAAACACAAAATGAAGATAGAGTGCAAAGTAGGCACATAAGCGTCTTAAGAGTGGTGCTGCCCCTCTCCTGACACTCCTGCTGTCCTCACAGTTATGAGAGTCAAGGCATGAACAGCAACCCCCTCCTTCCACTTGTTACCAGTAGTCCATACATATCGTTTCAGATTTTACAGATTTACTTCACATTTCAGCTCTCACCTCTAGATGTTTCTCTACAGGAGAAGAGAAAGTAACTTTTTTCTTAAGTGACGCTGCCTTCCTCAGACCAGCCTGCCACGCTGTGTCCTGGCCAGCTCAAGATGGCCTTGCCCGGGCAGATGCATATGCTGTCAGGGGTTGTGCATGAAATGTCCATCCTTTGCTGCAGTGTCTGGCACGTTTGGCCTCAGCTTGGACTCTGACCCTCTCCTCTGTGCCTCACCCTTTCCCCTTTCTCACACGGTTCTTGCCTGGTGTTCTGTGGTTCTTGCTGTTTCATGTTTTCCAACAGCGAGTCCTGAGAAGGAGTTATCCTTTCCCTACACCTGTAGGATTTTCTTCGGTTTGTTTCGTCTTGGAAAACTGCAGGCCTTCTGCTGTGTTGCCTTCCGATAGCCTCCTTCCCTGCTCAGCTCGGAAGGTGTCTGTTGATCAGCTCTGTTCTGGCTGCTGCAGGTAAGACTCAAATACAGGTGGCTCCATTCATGCCCGGTCACAGCTTCCAGACAGGGTCACATCTCCTTCACAGTAACACCTAGTCTCCCAGCCCTCCCGCACATCCACCACAGAGGCCTGGAGGTAAGGTAGGAGTGGTCCTGGCTGCACTGGCCGAGGTTTCTGCCCTGCAGTTGCGTTTCCTCCCCAGCTCCCATCCCTTCTCTCATTCACTCCTCTTTTCTCCCTAGTTTCTACCCCTACGTCAAGATCCACTTCTCTCCTGGCCACCGAAGCAGCACTTGACACCCAGTCCGGCTCTGCTGTCCTTCAGGTTGGGGAAGAGCTATCTGGGCATCTCTCGAGGTGCTTGCAGAGCAGCTCAGGCAAAGTGCTAAGGCACCCGCATTGCCAAGCTTTAAAGAGGCAGTTTGTTGGGGGCAGGGTTGAGGGGTGGGGAGAGGGGATGAGGCTGGTGATGGAATTCTCAGCCAGATTTCCCTCTTGAATGTTTCCAGCTAACAGGTGGTCCCTCCACTGGAAGTAAATTCCTGGGTATTTTTACCCAACACCCCATAAACAAAATGGCAATGCTATTGGATATGTCTTACACCTGGGCATATTGAATCATGTCGCCATTCATCAATTTGCCAAACAAAGCAGGTTGCTATCTGAGCTTGTTTGGAGAGAGGCTAGCTATGGGAAGGAAGAAAAACTCAGACATCTGCCTACATGTACACCGTCAAGATTTAAATGATTCATGTACTCAGTGGTGTCCCACTCTGTGACACCATGAACTACAGCCCACTGGGCTTCTCGTTCATGGGATTTTCCAGCAAGAATACTGGAGTGGGTTGCCATTTCCTTCTCCAGGGTAGTGAGGCATACAGGATGACTTGGTGCCTTTTTAAGTGACCCTTTTCCTACATGTGTCTGCACTGGCAGCATGGTTGATACTCCGGTCATCGTTATGCAAACCTCACTATGAAGCCTTGGGGAGGCCTGTTGCACTGGAACTGAGGTAGCAAGGAGATGGAACCCAAGAGAGATGCAGAATGTATCCAGAGGATAACTGATTTATTTTTTTTAAGGCATTTTATTTTATTTTTTAAAGTCTTCGTTGAATTTGTTAAAATACTGCTTCTGTTTTATATTTTAGTGTTTCTTTTGGCCTGTGGAATCTTAGCTCCCTGACCAGGGATCACACCCATACCCCCTGCCTTGGAAGGTTGAAGTCTTAACCACTGGACCATCCATGTCTTATAAATCCATCCATTCATTTAAAAACACATTGAGCAGCTCCTTCTCATCAGGCCTTATGCTGTATGCTAGACACACCAAGATTCACGAGGCTTACATGCTGGTGCAAGATTCTCTATGTATGTGCAGGATAGTGTGTTAAGTGTGATAATAAAGGTACACATAAAATATAGACGGATCTAAGGGGAGTCTTTGCTGAAGAGCTCATTTCTGAACCAGGTGTTAAAGGATGAGTATAAAGCAAGAAAAGATACATTTTCAAAGGCATTATGGTGTGAAATTACAATGGGGAACCAACACTTCATTTGGTTTGAGTATAATTCAGGCTTCTCAGGAGCTGGGAAGAGCAGTGTCAAGAGCTCGGGCCAGATGTATACAGGAGCTAGATGATGAAGCACATTGAATGTCTAGCTTGGGAGTAGGGACTTAATTTGAAGGTGCTTGGGAACCACTGGGCTTCCCAGGTGGCGCTAGTGGTAAAGAAGTCGCCTGCCAATACAGGAGACATAAGAGACTCTGGTTCAGTCTCTGGGTGGGGAAGATCCCCTGGGGGAGAGCATGGCAACCCACTCCAGTATTCTTGCCTGGAGAATCCCACGGACAGAGGAGCCTGGCAGGCTACAGTCCATGGAGTCACAAAGACTAAAGCAATTTAGCATGGGAGCCACTGACAGTTTAAGCAAGAGAGTGACAAATTGGATAAATTGACTCTTTCACATGCAGTTGGCAGCTCCTCAGTATCTGTTATTTTATGATATTTAAAATTTTTTATTTAATTTTGGCTGTGCTGGGTCTTTGTTGCTGTGCAGGCTTCTCTCTAGTTGTAGTGAGTGGGGACCATTCTTCGTTGTAGTGCGTGAGCTTATCATTCCAGTGGCTTCTCCTGTTGTGGAGCATGTGCTCTAGGTGCATGAGCTTCAGTAGTTGCAGTTCCCAGGCTCTAGAGCACAGGCTCCCTAGTTGGGGTGCATGGGCTTAGTTGCTCCGCAGCCTGTGGGATCTTCCCAGATCTCCTGCATTGGCAGGCGGATTCTTAACCACTGAGCCACCAGAGAAGCCCTGTACTTTTTTAATATATATTTATTTATTTGGCTGCATCTGGTTTTAACTGCTGCACACAAGATTTTTGATCTTTGTTGTGGCATGAGGGATATTTAGTTGCGGCTTCCAAACTCTTAGTTGTGGCATACGAGATCTAGTTCCCTTCCCAGTGAGATCAATTTGGGTCCCTTGCATTTGATATTCGGAGTCTTAGCCACTGGACCACCAGAAAAGTTCCTATTTTATAATATTTTATTACATTATGTCATACTTGTAATATATGTATATCACCAGGAATAAATGGATGGGGAGATAGAATGCTAGACAGAGAAACTGAATTTATAATCTTCCATTTATTCAATAGAGTTGAAAATATTTAAGAGAGGTGAAAAACTAAAACTCCATGTTGTCCACAGAAACTTTCATGAAACAGATAGAATTTCTCTTGTTTATTTGTAAAAGTAAAAAAAAAAAAAGTAGCTTTTTATTTTAGAATTAGTATATACCCATGGTTAAAATATCCCAACAGCAAAGAAGATTGTAAGGTAAAAACTAAAATTTCCAGACACACTTTCTAGAGTTAACCACTGTCTAGCCTTCCAGAAATGTTGAACACACTACAAAGAGTAGAAGTTTCTCCCCCTCCTTTTTACATAGATGGTATTAAATTACACTGTTGTGCACGTTTTTCAATTAACAATATGTATTGGATATGACTCCATTATCATTGTATGTGGAACTCTCTCTTTCCTTCAGTCTTGGTTTTCTTTCCTTTCTTTCAGAATCTATTTTTTGTTTTGCTCTTTATTTTTACTAGCTAAAAATACAAAAATACGCAACTTTGATTATACATCTTTTTGTTTTTGTGTGACTGTTATCTGTAGGACAGATTCCTAGAAGAACATCTAGCTTGAGTATATAAACCCTTGAATTTTGGCAGATTACTGCCACAGTTTCCTGGGAAAGAGTTACAAAGTATTTATTTCCACCAGAAATTTCCATTTCATGTATGTTTCCTCACCAGACAACATGGTTTGTTATCACACTTTTAAAGTTTTGCCAACTTAATCTATTAAAAATGGGTATCTTGTTAATACCTTAATTTGCACTTACTGAATTAGCAATGAGATTGGGTATTTTTTGTGTATGTGGTGGGGCTTTCATATTTTGCTTTCTGAACTACTAGTTCATATTCTTTTATAAGTGGTTGGTCTTTTTCGTCAGATTTCTAAAAACTCCATATATATATTCAAGAAGTTATTGCTGAATTAGCATATCATATATGCTAATCACTTTTTTGCCCAGATTGTTGTCTTTGACTTTGTTGGTTGTATTTTTAATTCTGTTTTTTAGTAGTCATACTTATTGTTTCTTCATGACTTCTGGATTTCATGTCATAGTTAGGAAAAGCTTTCTCCATGACATGATTATACAAAAATTCATTGTTTTATTCTAGTACTTTTTACAATTTCATTTTTATATTTAAACCTTTTCTCCACCTTGGGTTTATTTTTGATGTACAGAGAAAAATGAAGCTCTGCTTTTATTATTTTTCTAAAAGACTGACCATTTATCACAATGGAGATTATTGAATATTTTCCCTACTCATTTGGAATACTCCCTTTATCATAAAGTTATTTCATTTGCACTTGGGTTCATATCTGGACTGTCTACCTTTTTCCATTGACCTGCCTATTTCAGCACTGCACTATTCATTGGTGTTGTTTAGAATGCATTTTTTAAAAATCTAGCAGTTTTTAAGGCAGTAGAAGCATTCTATATGATACTATTATTGTGGCTGTATGCCATTATACATTTGTCCAAACTCGTATGATGTCTACCACCAAGTGTGAACCCTAAGGTAAAATATGGATGTTGAGTAATTATGGTGTGTCAAGGTAGGTTCATTCCTGGTTAAAAAAAAAAGAAGAAAGAACCATTACAGTGAGCAGTGTGGATAATGGGGGAGGCTATGCATGTGTGGGGCGGTAATAAATGCATCTCTCTTCGAGTTATACAGCTAAAGTTGCTCTAGAAAAACAATGTCTTCTAAAAAATAAAATCAAATAATTTAAAAACTAACAGCACTAACTTCTTTTCATTATTCTATTCTCATCCTTTTAAAAAAATTTTTGTTGAAGTACAGTTTTATAATATTGTATTAATTTCTTCTGTACAGTTATACTGTATATTCTTTTTCATGTTCTTTTCCACTTTGATTTGTCACAGGACATTTAATACAGTACCCTGTGTTATATAGTAGGGCCTTGTTGTTTCTCATCCTGTATATAATAGGTTGCTTCTGCTAATCCCAAACTCCCACTCCTTCTCTCCCCTCCTCCCTTCCTCCTTGGTGACCACAAGTCTATTCTCTACATCTGTGAATCTGTTTTTGTTTCATAATATGTTGACTTGTATTGTGTTTTAGGCTTCACATGTAAGTGATATCATGTGGTATTTGTCTTTTTTTTGGACATACTTCACTTAGTATGATAAGTGCTAGCGCCATCCATATTGCTGCAGATGGCATTATTTCATTCTTTTTGGTGGGTGGGTAATATTTCATTGTATATATACCACATCCTCTTTATCCATTCATCTGTCAGTGGACATTTAGGTTATTTCCATATCATGGCTATTGTAAACAGTGCTGTGATGAACGTAGGGGTACATGTATCTTTTTGAATTATAGTTTTGTCTGGGTGTATACCCAGGAATGGGATTGTTGGATCATATGGCAACTCTTATTTTTAATTTTTTAAGGAACCTCCACCCTGTTCTCCACAGTGGCTATACCAATTTACATTCCCACCAACAGTGTAGGAGGGTTCCCTTTTCTCTATACCCTCTCCAGCACTTGTTATTTTTAGACTCCTTAATGATGGTCATTCTGACTCATATGAAGTGGTACCTCACTGTAGTTTTGATTTGCATTTCTCTAATAAGAGTGAACGTCGACATACTAGGAATCAGTGAACTAAGATGAACTGGAATGGGTGAATTTAACTCAGATAACCATTATATCTACTGCTGTGGGCAGGAATCCCTTAGAAGAAATGGAGTAGCCATCATGGTCAACAAGAGTCCAAAATGCAGTACGTGGATGCAATCTCTAAATGACAGAATGATCTCTGTTTGTTTCCAAGGCAAACCATTCAATATCACAGTAATCCAAGCCTATACACTAACCACTAATGCTCAAGAAGCTGAAGTTGAATGGTTCTATGAAGACCTACAAGATCTTTTAGAACTAACACCCCAAAAAGATGTCCTTTTCATTATAGGGGACTGGAATGCATAAGTAGGAAGTCAGGAAACACTTGGAGTCACAGGCAAATTTGGCCTTGGTGTGCAGAATGAAGCAGGGCAAAGGCTAATAGAGTTTTGCCAAGAGAATGCAATAGTCATAGCAAACACCTTCTTCCAACAACACAAAAGAAGACTCTACACATGGACATCACCAGATAGTCAACATCAAAATCAGATTGATTATATTCTTTGCAGCCAAAGAAGGAGAAGCTCCATACAGTCAGCAAAAACAAGACCAGGAGCTGACTATGGCTTGGATATGAACTCCTTATTGCCAAATTCAGACTTAAATTGAAGAAAGTAGGGAAAACCACTAGACCATACCATTCAGGTATGACCTAAATTAAATCTCTTGTAACTATACAATAGAAGTGAGAAACAGATTTAAGGGACTAGATCTGATAGAGTGCCTGATGAATTATGGATGGAGGTTCGTGACATTGTACAGGAGACAGGGATTAAGAACATCCCCAAGAAAAAGAAATGCAAAAAAACCAAAATGGCTGTCTGAGGAAGCCTTACAAATAGCTGTGAAAAGAAGAGAAGCAAAAGGAAAAGGAGAAAAGGAAGGATATACCCATTTGAAAGCAGAGTTCCAAAGAATAGCAAGGAGAGATAAGAAAGTCTTCCTCAATGATCAGTGCAAAGAAATAGAGGAAAACAACAGTATGGGAAAGACTAGAGATCTTTTCAAGAAAATTAGAGATACCAAGGAAACATTTCATGCAAAGATGGGCTCGATAAAGGACAGAAATGGTATGGATCTAACAGAAGCAGAAGATATTAAGAAGAGGTGGCAAGAACACACAGAAGAACTGTACAAAAAACATCTTTACAACTCAGATAATCACGATAGTGTGATCACTCACCTAGAGCCAGACATCCTGGAATGTGAAGTCAAGTGGACCTTAGAAAGCATCACTACAAACAAAGCTAGTGGAGGTGATGGAATTCCAGTTGAGCTATTTCAAATCCTAAAAGATGATGCTGTGAAAGTGCTGCACTCAATATGCCAGCAAATTTGGAAAACTCAGCAGTGGCCACAGGACTGGAAAAGGTCCATTTTCATTCCAATCCCAAAGAAAGGCAATGTCAGAATGCTCAAACTACTACACAATTGCTCTCATCTCACACGCTAGTAAAGTAATGCTTAAAATTCTCCAAGCCAGGCTTCAGCAATTCATGAACCGTGAACTTCCAGATGTTCAAGCTGGTTTTAGAAAAGGCAGAGGAACCAGAGATCAAATTGCCAACATCTGCTGGATCATCAGAAAAGCAAGAGAGTTCCAGAAAAACATCTATTTCTACTTTATTGACTATACCAAAGCCTTTGACTGTGTGGATCACAATAAACTGGGAAATTCTGAAAGAGATGGGAATACCAGACCATCTGACCTGCCTCTTGAGGAACCTGTATGCAGGTCAGGAAGCAACAGTTAGAACTGGACATGGAACAACAGACTGGTTCCATATAGGAAAAGGAGTATGTTAAGGCTGTATATTGTCACTCTGCTTATTTAACTTATATGCAGAGTACATCATAAGAAACGCTGGGCTGGAGGAAGCACAAGCTGGAATCAAGATTGCCAGGATAAATACCAATAACCTCAGATATGCAGATGACACCACCCTTATGACAGAATGTGAAGAGGATCTAAAAAGCCTCTTGCTGAAAGTGAAAGAGGAGAGTGAAAAAGTTGGCTTAAAGCTCAACATTAAGAAAACTAAGATCATGGCATCTGGTCCCATCACTTTGTGGCAAATAGATGGGGAAACAGTGGAAACAGTGTCAGACTTTATTTTGGGGGGCTGCAAAATCACAGCAGGTGGTGATTGCAGCCATGAAATCAAAAGATGCTTACTCCTTGGAAGGAAAGTTATGGCCAACCTGGATAACACATTGAAAAGCAAAGACATTACTTTGCCAATGAAGGTCTGTCTAGTCAAGGCTGTGGTTTTTCCAGTAGTCATGTACGGATGTGAGAGTTGGACAGTGAAAAAGGCTAAGCACCGAAGAATTGATGCTTTTGAACTGTGGTGTTTAAGAAGACTCTTGAGAGTCGCTTGGACTACAAGGAGATCCAGCCAGTCAATCCTAAAGGAGATCAGTCCTGGGCGTTCATTGGAAGGACTGATGTTGAATCTGAAACTCCAATACTTTGGCCACATCATGCGAAGAATTGACTCATTGGAAAAGACCCTGATGCTGGGAAGGATTAGGGGCAGGAGGAGAAGGGAACAACAGAGGATGAGATGGCTGGATGGCATCACCAACTTGATGGACATGGGTTTGGGTAGACTCTGGGAGTTGGTGATGGACAGGGAGGCCTGGCGTGCTGCAGTTTACGGGGTCGCAAAGATTCGGACACGACTAGGCGAATAAACTGACTGACTGACTAATAATTAGCAAAGCTGAGCATCTTTCACATGCTTTTTGACCATCTGTATATCTTCTTTGGAGAAGTATCTGTTTAAGTCTTCTGCTCATTTTTCGATTGGGCTGTTTGTTTTTTTGTTGTTGAGTTGTATGAGCTGCTTGTATATTGTAAACTAAGCCCTTGTTGGTTGCATCATTTATTAATACAATTATTTTCTCCCATCCCATAGGTGGTCTTTTTGTTTTGTTTATGATTTCCTTTGCTGTGCAAACACTGTTTGTTTGATTAGGTCCTGTTTGTTTATTTTTGTTTTAATTTCTATTGCCTTGGGAGACTGACCTAAGAAAACACTGGTATGATTTATGTTAGAGAATGTTTTGTGTCTGTTCTGAATCTTATATTTCCAGATGATCTATTCTCAAGTGCCAATAAAAGATGTAATCGTATGCTCTGGTGTGTACAGTAACAATGGTTGGTAAGATAATTTAATGAGTCAATAATCACTATGATTTTTTATTGTTGTTTTCATTTCCAGTATTGCAGTGTGAACAACATTGATTCATATCTGTTTTTCTGATGTGTTTGTATGTATTATAATTTCTTCTCGTGCTTCCCCTAATAAACTTTTGGCTCGAGACTTTTTAACAATGTCCCAGTGTTTACTCAGTCACTATACTGAACTTTTTTAAATGCACAGAAATCAAGCAGTGCCTGTTGAAAGCTGAAAACCCAAGGCGTGTGCTAGAATATGGGTAAAGAAAGCTCATGTTCATCTTGCCTCTCCACCCACAACCCCGAAGTAAATGCGAGGTCCCAGAATCAGCCTTTACTATCTTTTCCTCCAAGCCAGGTATCTCCCATCTATGTAATATTTAAAGATGTATCATTTTATTCTTAGAAATAAGAAAGTTGCTAAGATCATTAAGGAAACCTTTGGAATCTTAATAGCTGTAGCCATGGTAGCTGAATTCTAACCCTTGTGTGGTTTACCAGAGGCCCACCCTCTCTCTCCCCATGCCTTCCCCTCCTTGAAGTCCTTCAGCACTCAGAAGGTCTATTAAAATCTCTATGAATCACAGGTGGAGGGTTTATAAATGAAAAGCCAGAAAATTCAGAAATTACAGGCGGAGGCAAATGACACAACGACTTGTTGGCAAGCTCTGACCTTCCCCATCATCATTTTCACCACCACCCCCTCTCCCCGACAGGATTTGAAAGTTCAGTGCTAGACATCCTCTCTATAGGGACCTACCAAGAGAATTTCTCAGTTAGCTCCCAACGTGTAACTCTTCAGCTTGAAGTGAGTGCTAGAAAACCCGTGGAAACAGGAACTGATAGGCTCCCTCATAAAACATAATAAGGGGTTTTAACTGGTTTACATGATCGTAAAGCAGTCCAGTGGTATAGTGGTAAAGAATCCGCCTGCAATGCAGGAGACGCAAGAGACACAGGTTCGAACCCTGGATCGAGAAGATTCCCTGGAGAAGGAAATGGCAACCCACTCCAGTATTCTGGCCTGGAAAATTCCATGAACAGAGAAGCCTGCCAGGCTACAGTCCATGGGGTTGCAAAGAGTCCGACACGACTGAGCGGTTGAGCATGCATGCACGCGAGAGAACAGTCCAGAGCCCATTACCCTATGAAGACTTAGACTCTTCCTTTGATGACCTTCTACCTGGAGACCTCAGATAGACCTCCTGTATTGGGCTAGAGATCGAACTAAACCATCTTTGAGTTGGGCTGTTTACAAGTCATGGAAAGCTTCCCCGAGGAAGCTGAGCCAAATCTAAAATGAGATGCAATGAGGCACTGCCGGGGTCCAGTTCCGGCGGGGTCCGGGGGTCTTGAGGGATGAGTGGCGTCGGCAGAAGAACTGAGCTGAGTCGGTGTGTGGTGATGAAGCAGTCTCTCTTTATTGCTGTTAGTTTTGTAAGGTGATGGAGAAGTCTCTCCAAAAGGCGATGGAGAAGTCTCTCACTTTATTTCTGTTAGCTTACAGTTTTATAGCCAAAGAACATCCCCATTACATCACAACTATTTTATGCAAACTTTTGTTTTTTGCCCACCATCAACAACTTTAACATTAAGCTCATTTTCCTTGCAAAAGGTCGGATTTCTGCATAATCAGACTTAACAATAGTATGTTTACCATTTGAATGTCTCTAGCATACCTTTATTTAGCATAATGTGGGCAAATATTCACTGTCTTACAAGATAGCCTTTTCAGCAAAGATAAAAATCTTGCAACTTATCCAGGAAACATAGGGCTAGAATCTATCTCAAAGAGAAGGGGTTGTAAAAACTCAGTTTCCATATCTGAGAGGGAAGAAGGCTGTAAATGGTTACTTTAAGAATGTATGCATTTCTTTTGTCCCCGGAAAAGGTGTGCCACTCCACTCATCTCTGAATATTCAGGGACTGACACAGGAAGCCTCCTGCCAAAATGTTCCCTGACAAGGTGCAACTATGTAGAAGCTAGAAAGAGGGGCTTAAGCTTGAAACTGTTTTATTCTATTAACCTATATTGGTTTTTACAAGGAAAGAGGAAAGAAGACAAAGAGACAGTTTAGCAGCACTGCTTTAACAATGAAACCCTATTAACCTTACAACTACTAAAAGGAATTCCTATTTCTACACTATCCTAAAGCAATCAGTGTCTCCAACTATGCTGGCCACAGTTATGAGCATTCATTCCTAAGTCCCATTCCAGCCTGGTTTTTTCAATTAAGGGAGCCTCCTCCGTGGAGTGGTCGGGGGGAGTGGGATGTGGAAAGGTGACCCAAGTACGAGCCCTTCTGGTGGTGGCTTTGCCATGACCCCCAGAGAACTCTTGGTAAACTCCCCAGTGACTAATAGGAGGTATAGAAATCTAAATGTCCCTTATTCCTCCTTAGACCTCGGGAAAGGGAATCTGCCTTCCCAGATCCTCTGAGGGAAGTAAGGTCTGAGGGAATTATCTCAGGATGAATTTTTTCTAACTGGGACTGACCTGAGATGAGCTAAAACATAAACAGATGAGCATAAACAGAACTTCCCAAGAAAAATACCAGGAGGGGCCTTGCCTTGGGATGCCCCGAAGGAAAATCCACTTTGCAGTTTCCTTCTCAGTCTCATGACTTTGTCATCCGAGTGAGGGGGCATCCTGATGGCTCCCGGCAGGCACAGCAGCGAGAGAAGAGAAAACTGCATTCCAGGTGAAGGGAAGAGTGTAAGCAAAGGCATGGTGATGTGATGATACTGTGTAGCAGGAACTACAGACAATTTAGTACCATATTTTCGCAGTATCAAATGCCATGGTAAGACATGGCAAGGGTGATGTTGGGAAAGAAGTAGGGAGTCGCCAAATCCTAGAGGTCCTGGTGTACCATGATCAGAAGCTTGGGTTTTAGCTTACAAATGTTTGAAGGGCTTTTAAACAAATGAATGACCTATGGTAACTGGGATAACTCCCTGTATAAATATACTGATGACCTTAGCAAAAAAGTAGACAAGGCAATTTTGTACTTGGCCTAATTAGTGAATGCTGGTGAGATTCTTGTCATTTATATGCTATGAGATCATCATATTTATTCTTTCTTAAAATTTTTATTTATTTATTTATGGATGTGATGGGTCTTTGTTGCTGTGCAAGGGGTTTCTCTAGCTGTGGTGCATGGGCTTCTCATTGCTTCTTGTTGCGGAACACGGACTCTAAAGCGTGTGGGCTCAGCGGTTGTGATACATAAGGTTAATTGCCCCAAGGTATATGGAATCTTTCCAGACCAGGGATTGAACCCTTGTCCCCTGCATTGCCAGGCAGATTCTTTACCACTGGAACCACCAAGGAAGTTCATACCTATTCTTAGATTGACAAAATGTAGTCTCCACCTTAGCTTCTCAACCTGGATTATGACATAATTGGACTTATGTATTGGAATGATCTTCCTGCTAGTGTTGCAAGAGATCATTTTAGGGATGTTGAGACTGAAAGGAGAGAAATAAGTTAGAGTACTGTTGGAATTGTCTAGGTGAGCCATGTCTAGGCTTGAACTAGGGTTGTAGTTAGAGACAACTGTTGAAGACAGAATCAACAGATTTGCTGAAAGAGTTGGTTTACTATAATGCGACATGGCTTCCCTAGTGGCTCAGACAGTAAAAGCATCTGCCTTCAATGCAAGGAGACTCGGGTTCGATCCCTGGGTCCGGAAGATTCCTGGAGAAGGGATTGGCAACCCACTCCAGTATTGTTGCCTGGAGAATTCCATGTAAATGGAGCCTGGTGGGCCACAGTCCATGGGGTTGCAAGAGTCAGACATGACTTAGTAACTAACACACACAATCAGGTTCTCTGCTCTGAAATCCATGCCTGCTTCTTACTGAGGTCATGTTTCCCAAAGGCTGCTTTGTGACTGAATGTGGTGGGGCTGGGAGGTGGGTGCGGGGGGGAGCAATCCTGAGAATGACCCATTCCTGGGAAGTGTGGGACTCCTCTCACGGGCAATGTCAGTTCCAGGATATTTCATCAGCTTTGCTGGACTTTCTTAGAACTGCACTGCAGTCTAAGATTCTTCCACTCCACCAACATTTTCCCCTCCTGTCCACTGCCCTCCCCTCCTCTTCTTCCCTCCCTCCCTCCCTCCCTCTGTCCCTCTCTTCCTTCCTCCTCCTTCCATGACTCATAACGGTCAGACCTGCATGACAGTCTGATGGCTCTCCCAGAGAATCTGAACTAAGTGGGGAAGCTTCTGGGCTCTGGACCCACAATAACCTGGGTGTGAATCTGGCCCCACCATCCCTAGATACTCGAGTTCAAGCAACTAATTAATCTCTTGAAAGTGTCAGTCTTCTCATCTGTAAAATCATGATACTTATTGTGAGGATTAAATCAGTCAGGCTTATAAATTACTTACCACAGTATCTGGCACATAAGTACCTGGTAGATGTTAGCCATTCTTATTATTAGATATGGGGGGGTGAAAGAGAGAAGGAAATCAGGGGCAATTCGTAGGTTCTGTTTACAACATATACCCCAGTGGCTCAGTGGTAAAAGAATCTGCCTGCAATGCAAGAGTTGCAGAAGACCTGGGTTTGATCCCTGGGTTGGAAAGATCCCCTAGAGGAGGGCATGGCAACCCATTCCAGTATTCTTGCCTGGAGAATCCCATGGACAGAGGAGATTGGCAGGCTACAGTCCATGGGGTGACAAAGAGTTGGACACAACCGAGCGACTAAGCATGCATGCATTTCAAATGAAATGCTTTTTGTACAACAATTTAGCTGTTAACTATGAGACAGAAAGCCTACTGAAAAATGTCACTTCACACATGATCCTCCCCATTCCCAAACACGCTTACAGAGCTTAAGGCAGAACCAAAATCCAAATCACAGACTGGAATATGGAGGTAAAACTAACAAAACAGAATGGAAAGAGATTATGTATATGCCTGAACAAGATTTTAGGGAATCTGGGCTATAAACCTGGGGTAAGGAAAAATCTCACTGAACAGTGGTTTATATGAAAAATACCATGGATTTTAGGTGAACTTTCAGCTTCCTGGAGCCAAGTTGGAGTGCAGTTTTTTGGCTTGTAGAGAAATGGGTGTGATCTCAGGTTGCATAGTAGAAGTAAAATACCCAGTAGTGGGAATCCTCAGGTTCCTCATCTGCAAAGTTAGAGCCTGGATGAGATGATTTGAGAGTCCCATACAACTCTATGATTTATGAGTCTGTGACTTAATGTCCTAAACTTGAATTCCTGCATTTTTGGGAAGTGACTATAGAAAAGATATATAGGCTTGATAAAAACAAATAATTCATTTCTCAGCTTAACTCTACAGCTCCAGTGCTCTCCAGTGGGGAAAAAAATCTTTGTGTGCTGATGTATCCCACAGAGCCCTCCTGAAGCACACAGAGCAGTGGAACAAAATTGCCTACGTCTGTTTCACACCAGGTCAAGCTTTGCACAAAACTCTTTCTCTTGAGGTGTCAAGCCTGAGCAACCAGTTTTTCCTGAAGTTTGCCTGATAAATATGTTTATGATGAGCTGTGCTGTCATTCTTCTATCTTGCCATAGCCTTGAAGGGCCCCTCCCAAGCTGACTGGCTGCTTATTGACATAGGTAATCAAGGATTTCAGACTCAGAGATCAAGGTCAACATGAAACCATGCCAGAAAGGACTAGAGAGCCCTAGGACACAGGCCCCCTGACCAGGCTCTGCTGCCTTGGGGCTGAGGGAGGGCGGGGCTCCCAGCCCAACAGGCAGCCTGAGATGGTTTGGGGGACAACCAGTGAGCTTGTTCCCTCTGTCACTTGCTACCATTTTATTCTGAGTCCCCTCATCGTACATTTTCCAGCATTTTAAACATCTTTGGAGACAAAGACAGCAAAAGAGAGCAGTCATGGGAAAAGCAAAGCTTTAATAAAAATAGAATTCTAAATATTTCAGCTGGGCTCTCTTTGTCTAATGACAAGAGATTTAGAGAGTGGATCAAACCACGTGCATCGCCTTCTTGTTGCAGTCACCCAGGTGTACGCCCTTAGGCGAGCATCTCGATACCCCTGGTCCCCTGTCTCCTCACTTGTAAAATGAGGTGGAATCCCACCTGGCTACTTTGGAGAGTGGAGGAGTCCCTTTAGGCAGCCCTGGTTCACAGAGGACCCCTGACTGAGGCCCAGGACAGACACTGAGTAGGGAAGGAATTGTGTATAGGCTTGGCCGTGAACCTTGTGAAGCCCGTCAGAAGGACCCTAGAACTTGAGTGTTTGAAGGACAATAACCAAGAATCAAAATCCCCAGACTGCTGGGCTCCTCTGTCAGGTAAGTCCCTCCCAGGTATGGGCTGAGTTGCTCCATGTCTCACTTTCTTCATTCTGTCAGGCAGAAGAGGTCACCGAGAGTGGGGCTGTGGCCAAAAAGATCATGTTTTGGAAACAGAGGTAGCAGAAAGGCCAGAAGAGGTGTAGCCCCCCAAAATAGTAACAATTGACTACCTTGTTCTCTTTCCAGATTGGAGGGTACCAAGGTGCCAGGTAGCTACAGCATCTCTGGCTGCCTGAGTACCTTCCTCCCACCAGCAGCACAGCCACCAACTTGGGCAAGGAACAAAACTTTGGACAAAAAGGGGTAAGTCCAGGAAATGCCAAATTAGTTAGACTTTTGCAGATTTTTGTGGGATCCTTAAATATTTATATCCTCAGGGGAGAGACCTTCCTTTTTTATTCTGATATAATAGACAAAACCTAACACTTACCTTTGTAACCATCTTTGAATGTGTAATTCAGTGGGGAGACATACGTGATGACTTCAGTTCTACGCTGATGTACAATAGATTGTATACTCTCTGCTATCAAAGGTCCTTATTGGCCTGCGGAGTCAGACAGTAGGGTCTCATTGGCTAAGGTGGGTTTGTCTCCTGCAATAGGGAAACACCCTCAATATACCACATACACAAT
Organism: Antilocapra americana; assembly: GCA_007570785.1. Taxonomy (NCBI): domain Eukaryota; kingdom Metazoa; phylum Chordata; class Mammalia; order Artiodactyla; family Antilocapridae; genus Antilocapra; species Antilocapra americana. The sequence goes on along the minus strand of ML663562.1, from coordinate 2,594,931 downwards.
GGAAAATTATCCAGAGGTCATTTTTCACTGATACAGGTAAGATCTCACTTGCTGTTATGTCCCTTTAATTTGTATCTCTGTCTTGGCCCTAAGAACTTGTCCAGACCTGCGGCTTTGCCCTTGGGCCTGTTTTCTTTTCTTCTGCTACATTTTTGTTTTCAGCAGACTCCTGGCTTATTCTGACTATGGAAAAAAAACCTATTCTCCCTGGGATCTGACTTGTCTGCTCCTTCGTGGGTCCTGCATAGTTTTGGCATCAGGTACAATGTTTAGCCTCAGCTCTCTACCTGAGCTCCAATCCCACGTCCCTGACTGCCTACTGGACATTTCCTGTGGAATGTACCACTCATTTTCCTGCCAAACAGATTGCGACAGATTGTCCAAAGCAGCCTTCATTTTTTGCCACAGTCCAGCTGTTTCTGTAACCTCTCAGTCCTTGTCAATAATAGGCTAAGTCATTTAAGCAAGAAGCAAAGTCCTCTTTGATCTATTCTCCTTTCATTGCCCTCAGTTATTCAGTCCCCAAGAACAATCAGATTTTCTTCCAAATATTGATCATCATTTCTTTTCTTCTCTTCCTTTCCTTCCCCATGCCCATTTCTAGGTCATCACCACCTCTAATATCATCTACCACTCATGTCCACTCTTTCCTAATTCAATTCCCTGTGCCAGGCCAATAACCTATCATTATTCATTAAGTCACAGCTGTTAACCTTGAAACTCTTCCCTATTTCTATCCTATAGGCTTGCCCTTATCAGGCTGGTGTGTGTGTGTGTGCACGCTCAGTTGTGTCTATCTCTTTTGTAACCCTATGGCCTGTAGCCCATCAGGATCCTCTGTCCATGGAATTCACCAGGCAAGAAACCATTTCCTCGTCCACGGATCTTCCCAACCCAGGGATCAAATTGGCGGGTGGATTCTTTACCACTGAGCCACTTGGGAAGCCCCTGTGTGTGTGCAAAGTCAGTTGCATCTGACTCTCTACAACGCTATGGACTGTAGCCCGCCAGGCTCCTCTGTTCATTAATTCTCCAGGCAAGAGTACTGGAGTGGGTTGCCATGCCCTCCTCCATGGGATCTTTCCAATCCAGGGACTGAACTCACATCTCCTGCAGCTCCTGCATTACAGACAGATTCTTTACCTCTGACCCACTGGGGAAGCCCCTTTCAGGTTGTTAAAATTTCCTTTAAATTGACTCCATTCTAGACAATCACTTTGCCAGGCAGTTGTTATATATTGTAATGGAAAGTTTAATGGACTTGGGATTCATGGATCTGCTTTCAAACCCCAGCTCTGTATTTAACAGAACCACTTGGAGGAACTCACTAACTCCTGGAGCCTTGGGTCTCCATTTGCAGAGTGGGGATAACTGTGCCCATGCCTTGTGGAATTTCACAAGGATTTAATGAGATGATGTGTGTAGAAGCAGGTTTGCATTGTGCTCAGAAACCACGTTTAAGCTGACTGCCTTGATTCAAATCCAGGCTTTATCACACAATAACTATGTGACCCGGAGCAAGTTCCCTCACCTGTCTGTGCTTCATCTTTTTCATCTGTAAAATGAAGATACAACCAGTGCAATACTTCATTCATAAAACTATAGTGACAATTCAGTGAGATAACGAGTGTAAAGTGCTTAACACAGTGCCTGACACAACATAAGCTCTAATGGGTATAAGCTGTTATTAGGTGCCGGAGACCTAGCACAGAGCTTGACACCTGATCAGCACTTAAAAAATGTTTGCTAGATTTGTTGATGAATCCATCTTATGCCTATGATCTCATTTTCCACTTATTCTTGCTATGGACATTCTTGTGCACCTTGTCCTCCAGAAAGGCTGACTACCTTGGCTTTTCATGAATATGTCTCCCACTTTTCTTGCCTTTGGTTATGGTACATCTCTTTTCTAGATTGTCATAATCTCTCTTCCCTGCCTATCCAAAGTCTTCCTATTCTCTAAAGTCCATTCTAAATCCTGCCCCCATGAAACTTCCCCTCATCATTTCTGTACAAATTGATTTCTCACTTTTCCGAACCAGTGACCCTCAATTTAGCATCTGGAACATTCTTAGATGGGCTTCCAAGATGGCTTAGTGGTAAAGAACCCACCTGCCAGTGCAGGAGATTCGGGTTCAATCCCTGGGTCAGGAGGGTCCCCTGAAGAAGGAAATGATGACATGCTCCCATATTCTGGCCTGGCGAATCCATGGGCAGAGGAGCCTGGCAGTCTACAGTCCATGGGGTGGCAAAAGAGTCATAAGTGCTTTAGCGACTACACAACAACAGCAACAACAACACTCTTAGGTGCTGTTTCTCGTGCATTTGCTTTATGACTTCAATTCGTTTGGAAAATATTCCTCAGTCTAGCATTATTTCAGAATACAGAGTAAGTATAGTGAATATTTGAACTACTAGATGACCTTATCAACTCAGACTATCTCTTTGGATAATAAGCTTTTTCAGATTGTATTGAGGATGGAATTTGGAGAACGGGACACATACTTAGTTGTCTGAGGGTAAGAAAGGATCTGGAATTCTGAAAAGGCTTCTCTTGTCGACAGAGTGGCACATAAGGGTGGACAGATGAATGGGGGTAGAGTTAAGAGGCTCCTAGTAGATGAGACGGGCCTATGGCCTCTGGGCCAAAGCGTTGGGGAAATTCTTGAGCCCAGGTGAGGCAGACCATGGCTGACACAGACAAGAAAGTGTCCCCATTCAAATCTGGTTCTTGCTGTGACAGGTTTTGCCTTGAACCAGTTTCTCAAGCCTCTTACATCTTTGCACAACATTTGCCCTATTGAGAAACTGGTTTTGCATGAAACCTCCCATGGCTCGGAGCAAGTCTCCATGACGGTGTTTGCATACCGTGGGGGTTTTTCTCCTCCCCTATGTGCCAATAAGGGTGAAGCGGCCTTCAGATGACGTGATATGTAGTCCATCACTGCGTACTCCAAAACCAAGAATCTTTGAACTATGTGAAAGGTTCATACCAGGCTTTCACAATGACAGAGGAGGCCAGGAAAGACCAGTCTAGAAGGCAAGGTTAAGAACATTGTCTTTGCCCAAGTTCTCATGAAGCCTTCTCTGAGTACTACAGCCACGTTGATCTCCCCTGTCTCTGGTTCCCGTACTACTGGGTTGACCAAAAAAAATTTCTACAGGTTTTTCCATATGATGGTACAGAAAAACCTGAGCGAAACTTTTGGCCAACCCAATACATATTGTCTGGACTACACAGTTCATTCCTGGTTGTCTATTGACTTCTAGAAATTGCTTTGTGTGTTAACAGTGAATTCCCTGAGAATACAGACTACCTCTTGTACTTTTTTGCTGGCCAGTTTTCGATACAGTTTAATCCAGTATGGGCACAAGAAGATTCTCGACAATAAGAGTTTATTAATTTGTTTCGGGAAATGCAAATTCATAAAAAAAAAGAAAGTGGTTTCACGGAGGAAAATTAGAAGACCTGTTTCTTCTTCCTTTCTTTTGGATGCCATGGCATGTGGGATCTTAGTTCTCCAACCAGAGATTGAACCCACATCCCCTGCATTGGAAGCATGGCGTCTTAACCACTGGACCGCCAGGGAAGTCCTGACCTGTTGTATTTAATAGTGGTGGGCATTGGAGTCCTGTCACTGTTGGTGCCATTGTCAGCAGCGGCCTCCTTTCACAGGTAGGGAGTCAGGATTGTACAGGCAGGACACAAGTTTTTAGTGCCTTCCCAGTTAGGAGAGAAAGATGCTCCCCCCGCCACCCCCACAGTGCCTGAGACGCCTTCCTGATTGCCCTTTCCCTTCCCAACCATGAAGGGCATACAGTGAGAGGGAGGAGGGGCATCAGAGACTGGCTGGCTCAGATTCTTTATTTTGTAGATGAGAAAACTTGGGGCTCAGGGAAGAGCAGTTGAGGGTGATGGAGAGAGGATGTGTAAGCTTTGGAGGCAGGCAGAACTGGATTCGAATCCCAGTGCTGTCCCTCTTTAGCTGTGATTGTGAGTGTCTCCTCACGTCTTAGAGACTAAATTCCTTATCTTTAAAATGGGGATAACAATGCTTCCCTATGGTGTGAGAATTAAGTGAGATAGTGTATGTAAACACAGTGCTTGGGAACAGAGATGCTCTGGACTTGTAGGCACTCTCTTGAATGTCCTGCCCAAAGTCATTAAACAATTCAGTGCTGGCCTCTTCCGATATTCAAGCTAAATATCCTTTCGTTACATATTAAGACTAGTCTCTTCCCCCCTAGAAAATTAAGATCAATTATTAAAATTTTTAAAAATTACTTTCACTGGAGATTTGGACTCCTTTATTTTGAGCTCATTTATATGCCGACAATACTTTGGCCACCTTACTCATTGGAAAAGACCCTGATGCTGGGAAAAATTGAAGGCAGGAGAAGGGGACAACAGAGGATGAGATGGTTGGATGGCATCACCGACTTGATGGATAAGAGTTTGAGCAAGCTCTGGGAGTTGGTAATGGACAGGGAAGCCTGGCATGCTGCAGTCCACAGGGTCACAAAGAGTCAGACATAACTGATAGACTGAACTGAAATGATAAGCCCACAAAGGTCCATATAGTCAAAGCAATGGTGTTTTGAGTAGTCATATATGGATGTGAGAATTGGACCATAAAGAAGGATGAGCACCAAAGGATTAATATTTTCGAACTGTGATGCTGGAGAAGACTCTTGAGAGTCCCTTGGACAGTAAAGAGATCAAACCAGTCCATCCTAAAGGAAATCAGTCCTGAATATTCATTCGAAGGACTGATGCTGAAGCTCCAATACTTTGGCCACCTAACGCAAAGAACTGACTCATTGGAAAAGACCCTGATGCTGGGAAAGATTGAGGGCATGAGGAGAAGGGGCCAACAGAGGATGAGATGGTTGGATGATATCACTGACTCAATGGATGTGAATTTGAGCAAACTCTGGGAGATAATGAAGGACAGAGAAGCCTAGCATGCTGCAGTCCATGGGGCCACAAAGAGTGGGACAAGACTTAGCAAATGAACAACAACATATACGTTAAAGGCAGAAGAACTTAAAAGACAAGGATACTCAATTTCAGAGTGAAATTCAAAGGTATTGAGGTTTTAGCCATTTCCAACCATAGTGTTTGAACTCCTGGTGCTCCTAAAATAGGACTGATGATGGCCTTTTACCCCTTTAAACAAAATTCCAGGCTCTGATATATTTACATGCTTTGCTTTGCAACTTGATATTTTTCACCTGTCTTTCTTAAGCCATACTCTGCTGTCCATTCATCATCAACTGGAGCTAAAGTGAAAACACTGCTGTTGAAGTTTTTCTAGAGAAACTAAAAAATGTGTCAGAAATGAAATGGCTATCACAAAAATTAAAGATTGGGACTTCCCTGGTGGTCCAGTGGTTGAGACCTCACCTTCCAATGCAAGTGGTATGGGTCTGATCCCTGGTCGGGGAGTTAAGATCCCACTTGCCTCATGGCCAAAAAAACCAAGACATAAAATAGAAGCAATATTGTAGCGAATTCAATAAAGACTTTTAAAAAATGATCCACATTAAAAAATATATCTAAAAAATTAAGGATTGGGGATAAACCTTTTTTTCCATGCTGGAGAATATTCTCTGGGATCTTTATTTCTTTGAAAATTTTTAGTTAGCTACTATTTATTGTGTTTGGCTGCAAATATATCTTTCAGTATGGAGCTGAACCAGGAGTAGACCAGAAGAAAAATCCTAGTGTGAAATACCTCCTAACTGTGACTATTATAGTCTCCAGTTGTGGTTGCCAGCCCATCATTTGATGAATCAATTAGGTCCTGCAAGGCAGAGGGAAAAAAGTAGGGGCAAACCTCCCTGAAGTGTCCTTTCTGTAGTCAGCAGAGTAATGGCCTCTCAAAGTCGTGTCCTAATGCTCAGAACCTGTGAATATCAGGCCACATAGCAAGGAAGAATTCCAGTTGCTAATAAGCAGATTTAACATTGCAGGCGTATGCTGGGTTGTCCAGGTGAGCCCAATGTAATCACGAGGCTCCTTAGTAGGGGAAGAGCCGGAAGAGGAGAACCAGGGGGGAACGCTGGGGATGTGAGAGGAACTCAATCTACTGATGGAAGAAGGGACCAGGAGCCAAGGAACACAGGCACCTCCAGGAGCTGGAAAGGACAAGAAAATGCATTTCCCCTGGAAACCCCAGATGGAAACACAGCCCTGCCAACACCTTGACTTTGGCCTACTGATACCCACTTTAGAATTCCAGCATTATAAGATAATAAAAAGGCTTCTCTCGTATCTCAGTTGGTAAAGAGTCTGCCTGCAGTACAGGAGACCTGGGTTTGATCCCTGTGTGGGGAAGTCCCCGGGAGAAGGGACTGGCAACCCACTCCTGTTTTCTTGTCTGGAGAATCCCATGGACAGAGGAGCCCGACAGGCTACAGTCTATGGGGTCGCAAGAGTCAGACTTGACTGTCGAGCAAAGGTATTAAATCTGTGTTGTTTTCAGACACTGTTTGTGGTTATTTGTTTACAGCAGCAATAGAAGACTAACAGTCTCTCCAAACAAAGGCTAACCCAAAGATCCTGCCTTGTTGTTGTTCAGTCGCTAAGTCATGTCTGACTCTTTGTGACCCCACGGACTGCAGCACTCCAGGCTTCCTCATCCTCCACTATCTCCTGGAGTTTGCTCAAGTTCATGTTAGATCCTGCCCGGCATTCTGGAATTTCTCACAATCATGGACAACAAAATTCCAAAGAGACTGAGACACAGGGAGAGGCTGAAGACCAAGGTCAAGGGGGCAAAGGGGTCAGCAGTTGGTAGAGCATGCTTCTCATGTTTGGCATCATAAAAGAAGGAGAAGATGTACAAATACAACTTATAACCTACAGAAAAGTCAGGACTAAGAGCCATACTTGGTATTTATGTCACATCTTATAATGTGTAAAGAGTTTCACTTAATATTTCCATTTAATCCTCCCATCAGTTCTGTGAGGTGGAATTTTTTATTTTCTGTTTTGTAAACACAGCTGAAGCTTAGAAAACTAATTTTTCTTTTTTTGGCCACACCACATGGCTTCTGGAATCTTAGTTCCCCAACCAGGGATTGAACCTGGGCCCTCGGCAGTGGAAGTATGGAGTCCTAACCACTGGACTGCCAGGGAATTTCCTAGAATTAATTTTTATAAAATCAGATAACAGTTAAGTAGAAGAGTCAAGAGTTACAGATTTGATTCCAAAATCCAGGTGTGTCACTACGTGGACATGTGTTACCTGGAGAGCCATTCAACAAGGAAGTCAGTTCTTACAGAGATTGCTCATTAGTCAAGGTAATTTCTCTAAAAAATGGAGGCCATGGGGAGAGGGGCAGATAATACTTTGCAGTGGGTATCCACTCTTCATAGCTCTGCTTCTTATGAATATAATCTTCCTAGAATGTACCTGTTGTCAAAAACATCACTGGGCAGTGGTGGCTACATGCTGAATATTTTTGATTCATCATCGACCATGAACCTAAATTTCACATGTCTAGATTATAGCTCAACCCCACCTCCCCCACCTCAATCCAACCTCCACCCTGACTTTGCTATTTCTTTTAAGGGTTTCATCATTAACCCAGTCATCTAGATTCAACCACTATAAAAACGGTAACAGCTAATCCTTACTGGGAATACATTCCAGTGATTGTGCTAAGCATTTTAGATGTCATCCACTGAATCCTCCCAACAATCCTATTAGGAAGGTACAATTGTTAACCCTATTGTACAGACAAGGAAATTGAAGTTTATATAAATTGCCCAAGGTGACACCTTAACATCATCTTTAATTGCTTATCTTCTTCACCCTCCAGAGCTCATGAGTCACCAAGTCCTCTCAATCCTCCCTCTGTACTACTTCTTGTATTTGTTGCTTTCTTTCCATGTCCATTGCCACAGTACCAGCCTTGGCTCTTTTTGACTTATGTTTGACTTGTCACTATAGCTCAGTATGTTCTCTCTTGTTCTATGGTCCCCTTGCTCAGGTCTTTCTCATATGCTTTGGTCAAGTTAAGCCGCCTAAAATCCAACCTTTACCCCACCCATTTCTGAGTTCAAACTTTTAAATTGGAGAAGATACATCCAAATGTTCCCAAAGGCTATCCTTGGATAGTGTGATGGTGGCAATATTTTTTTGAAAAGTTAAATAACTTCATTGTATTAAAGTTAAAAGAAAAAAATGGTAAAAAAAAAAAAACCTATAGGTTGAAATCATAGGGCAAGATACATAATAAAGATAAGCAAACATTGTACCCTGTAAATGTATAGGTCAAACTTCATTTGTTCCATCATTGAAGAGTTCTCACTGATCATCTGACCATTCCAAATACACAATTCCATTTTTTATAGGCAAATCTTTGCAATTAAAAAAGTTACTGAAATCTACTTACTGTTTCCATAATTTATAAACTTCATTTCTACTGGCAAAACAACAAATGGATATGGTAAAAGAAAAGCTGAATCAAAATACCAACAAAGGATATAACAATAAAAACTATCTGAGACTAAATGACTAGAATGAGATGTTTATAAAAATTAACTAGTACAATGACTGGGCTGAGCAGGCACTCAGTAAATATTTGTTACCATTCCCTGGTAAAGGGAGCAAATGAGTACTCCTTAACTAGTAATTTTAAGATGAGTTAACTAGTTCAATAACCAAGGAGCAGTGAAAGGCACTTCAGATTATTACTTGTATATATTTGCAACTCATCTTCTTTATTAAGTGGCAATCTTATAATTGCCACTTACAATGCCATTATAACCTTTGAGGGAAATTTTTCAAGGAATCAGAGACCTTTAATGCTTTGCTTTTCAAGATAAAATTATGATATTTGTATTGTTGTTAATAATGAAAAGTGAGAAATCTAACAACTTGTGTGTACACGTGCATGCTCAGTCATGTCTGACGCTTTGTGATTCCACGGGCAGTAGCCTGCCAGCCTCCTCTGTCCACAGGATTTTCCAGGCAAGAATACTGGAGTGGGTTGTCATTTTCTCCACCAGGGGATCTTCCCAACCCAGGAATTGTACTTGACTCTTCTATGTCTCCTGCACTGGCAGGCAGATTCTTTACCACTGCTCCACCTGGGAAGCCCAACATAGCTGACCTCAGAATATTTTAGCGTTCTATATAATAAAAAGAAAAAAGTTTACAAAATGCTAAAATTGTATTTCAACATGTTGAGCAGTGTTTGTTCAAGTTCCATACTTGAAGTAAAATCTTAAGGATCAAACTTTCCAAATGTTAAGGCATAATGTGACCCAACCCACAGCACTTAATATATTTTTCTGTGTCAGTTAAATGGTTCTCAGTTAAATGTCAACCCCCGCACCGAAAAAAAAAAAAAAACAACCAACAGCAATAACAATTTTGTCTCTCTTCCAAGCATAGCCATTGAATAAGGTGATTTGCATTTTCTTCTTTACACTTTTCTATAATTGACAGATATTTAGCAATGGACATATATTGCTTTATAATAGAAAATAAGGCCAATAAATCATAATTTTTTCAGAGTCCCTTGGAAAGCAAGGAGATCAAACCAGTTAATCTTAAAGGAAATCAACCTTGAATATTCATTGGAAGGACTGATGTTGAAGCTGAAGCTCCAATATTCTGGCCACCTGATGTGAACAACCAACTCATTGGAAAAGACCTTGATGCTGGGAAAGATTGAGGGTATGAGGAGAATAGGGCAACAGAGGATGAGATGGTTGGATGGCATCACTGATTCAATGGACATGAGCTTTGGCAAACTCCAGGAGATGGTGAGGGACAGGGAAGCCTGGTGTGCTCCAGTCCGTGGGGTTGTAAAGAGTCAGACATGACTAGGCAACCGAACAACAACAATGAAGCATAATTTTAGAAAAGGAACCAAATTATTGATCATTCCCTGCTACTTAAAATAGAAAAGCTAATTTTTTTGACTGAGTTCCTGTGTAACCTGGCCCCCAAATGCTTTCCAGGCTTATTATTTATGTACTATTGAATACAAATGTTCTGCTTCAGTTAAACTATTTTAAACACCTTTTCCCTGCTGTGTCTCCAACTGTGTGTTTTCTCTTCCTGGAATGGGCTTCCCCTTCTCTTTTAATATCCCAATTAACACTATTGTTCAAGATCGAAGTCTGTGCAATGTGCAGCCTTTCCTAAAAAGGAAGGAGTCAGTATATAGTGAGCATCTACCCTGTGGATTATGCAGTATGCTTGGTGCCTTCCTTGGTATTCATTTCAACCTCACAACAGCTCTGGAGAGTTGGTGTTAATAAGCAATGGTACCTGAATAAGCGATTTTTAGATGGGTTTTTCCATTTCTCCAAGTAAGCAAGCATAGGTCTCAATGTGCTCCCTGGTTTTCTGAACTAAAAAATGACAATGTTCAATAATAATTCATTTTTATAAATGTAAGCAATACCTTTAGGAAGAGTCTTTAATAATTGAACCTCTTGTTCAACAGTGGTTAAATAGCAAGATAGAATATTCTGCTTGTGTTTTCATGTCAAACTCTTTTGTGACCCCATGGTCTGCAGCCCACCAGACTCCTCTATCCATGGGACTTCCCAGGCAAGAATACCGGAGTGGGTTGCTATTTCCTCCTCCAGGGGATCTTCCCCACCCAGGGGTCAAACCCATGTCTCCTGTGTCTCCTGCATTGGTAGGCAGATTCTTTATCACTGAGCCACCTGGGATGCCCAAGGATATTCTGATCAAGTAGCCAAATACCATTTTGATTAAAAAGTACTTTTTAAAATTTGTGTAAAGCCAGTGTTTAATGTCGGAAAAGGCGATGGCACCCCACTCCAGTACTCTTGCCTGGAAAATCCCATGGATGGAGGAGCCTGGTAGGCTGCAGTCCATCGGGTCTGAAGAGTCGGAAATGACTGAGCAACTTCACTTTCACTTTTCACTTTCATGCACTGGAGAAGGAAATGGCAACCCACTCCAGTGTTCTTGCCTGGAGAATCCCATGGACAGGGGAGCTTAGTGGGCTGCCGTCTGTGGGGTCACACAGAGTCGGACACGACTGAAGTGACTTAGCTGCAGCAGCAGCAGCAGTGTTTAATGTAATGAAGAAAAAGGTCTAGTTCTCTTTAGATCACTGAGTTTTAGGACCATCTCAAATCACGACTATAAAGAAATTAGAAATAAAGTGGAATGTGAAAATAAACTAGTATCACCATGTTAATCCAATATGGAAACAACCAGCTCCTTTGTACAAGGTATATACTGGGTTTTTAACCCTCATAACAACAGTGGAAGAAATTAAGGTCAGTAGGATCTTTGTGGGGTTGAAATGTTCTCCATCTGCCTGAAGTTGGGTAGGATGCTTTTCACTTCCTTTTAACAGTTTCTATTGCCCAAGAAAAGAAGGGAAGTGAAAAGCAAAGGAGAAAGGAAAGATATACCCATTTGAATGCAGAGTTCCAAAGAATAGCAAGGAGAGATAAGAAAGTCTTCCTCAGTGATCAATGCAAAGAAATAGAGGAAAACAATAGAATGGGAAAGACTAGAGATCTCTTCAAGAAAATTAGAGATACCAAGGAAATATTTCATGCAAAGATGGGCTGGATAAAGGACAGAAATGGTAGGGACCTAACAGAAGCAGAAGGTATTAAGAAGAGGTGGCAAGAATACACAGAAGAACTGTACAAAAAAGATCTTCATGACCCAGATAATCACAATGGTGTGATCACTCACCTAGAGCCAGACATCCTGGAATGTGAAGTCAAGTGGGCCTTAGGAAGCATCACTATGAACAAAGCTAGGAGGTGATGGAATTCCAGTTGAGCTATTTCAAATCCTAAAAGATGATGCTGTGAAAGTGCTGCACTCAATATGCCAGCAAATTTGGAAAACTCCGCAGTGGCCATAGGACTGGAAAAGGTCCATTTTCATTCCAATCCCAAAGAAAGGCAATGTCAGAATGCTCAAACTACTACACAATTGCTCTCATCTCACACGGTAGTAAAGTAATGCTTAAAATTCTCCAAGCCAGGCTTCAGCAATTCATGAACCATGAACTTCCAGATGTTCATGCTGGTTTTAGAAAAGGCAGAGGAACCAGAGATCAAATTGCCAACATCCGATGGATCATCAGAAAAGCAAGAGAGTTCCAGAAAAACATCTATTTCTGCTTTATTGACTATGCCAAGGCCTTTGACTGTGTGGATCACAGTAAACTGTGGGAAATTCTGAAAGAGATGGGAATACCAGACCATCTGACCTGCCTCTTGAGGAACCTGTATGCAGGTCAGGAAGCAACAGTCAGAACTGGACATAGAACAACAGACTGGTTCCAAATAGGAAAAGGAGGACGTCAAGGCTGTATATTGTCACCCTGCTTATTTAACTTATATGCAGAGTACATCATGAGAAATGCTGGGCTGGAGCAAGCACAAACTGGAATCAAGATTGCCGAGAGAAATATCAGTAACCTCAGATATGCAGATGACACCACCCTTATGGCAGAAAGTAAAGAACTAAAGAGCCTCTTGCTGAAAGTGAAAAAAGAGAGTGCAAAAGTTGGCTTCAAGCTCAACATTAAGAAAACTAAGATCATGGCATCCAGTCCCATCACTTCATGGCAAATAGATGGGGAAACAGTGTCAGACTTTATTTTTCTGGGCTCAAAAGTCACTGTAGATGGTGACTGCAGCCATGAAATTAAAGGATGCTTACTACTTGGAAGGAAAGTTATGACCAACCTAGACAGCATATTAAAAAGCAGAAACATTACTTTCTCAACAAAGGTCCGTTTGGCAAAGCTATGGTTTTTTCAGTGGTCATGTATGGATGTGAGAGTTGGACTATAAAGAATGCTCAGCATCAAAGAATTGATGCTTTTGAACTGTGGTGTTGGAGAAGACTCTTGAGAGTCCCTTGGACTGCAAGGAGATCCAACCAGTCCATCCTAAAGGAACTCAGTCCTAGGTGTTCATTGGAAGGACTGATGTTGAAGCTGAAACTCCAACACTTTGGCCACCTGATGTGAAGAGCTGACTCATTGGAAAAGACCCTGATGCTGGGAAGGATTGAGGGCAGGAAGAGAAGGGGACAACAGAGGATAAGATGGTTGGATGACATCACCGACTCAATGGGCATGAGTTTGAGTAAACTCCAGGAGTTGGTGATGGACAGGGAGGCCTGGCGTGCTGTGGTTCATGGGGTTGCAAGGAGTCGTACATGCCTGAGTGACTGAACTGAACTCAACTGATTGCCCAAAAATGCATAGCTAGTTAGGGACGAAACTGGGATTAGAAGTTTCTGAAAGAATAATTTCTATTTCACTGTTTCCACTTTCTTCCTTCCTTCTCTTTGCTGGTGAACTCACTGCCATCTTGCCTCTACAAGATCTTCTTTGGTGAAACCACCCTCTTAATAGTCACTTAGTTGCTAAGTCAAAGGAAGACTTTTTTTTTAACCTTATCTTCTTCAAGTATTAACTCACTGGAAACACACTCTTTCCTCTCTTGAAATGTTCTCTTCTTAGCTTTCTGTAACAGCCACATCTACTGCTTTTCTTTCTACTTTTCTGTGTCTCCACACTCTTGACTCAATCCTGGGATTACTCATTTTAAAAATCCTTGCCAAATTGATAAATGAAAAATCATCCAGTTTTTGTAACTTGCTGTGTCTGTTTACACATCTGGTACCCAAAGATCAGATATACACTGATAACAGTGTTGTTGCTATTTGTTGGTTGGACGTCTTAATTTGACATTGAGGTTTTTCATCTCTTTCAGAGCTGGAACTGTATGATTTTGAACTCCTTCACCTCTCTCCTTTCTTCCATTTCCTTACAAATAAGCATGTATTGGGTTGGCCAAACAGTTCACTCAGGTTTTTCTATAGCTTCTTGTTTAATTTAATTGAGTGAGATTGAACACTTAATTCCCAATAGACTTTTTTAAGTACTATATGTGGTCCAGATTTTTCTGATGAGCAGCACAGAACAAAGTACTCAATGACAGTAAAACTGTTTCTAATCCCAGTTTCGTCCCTAACTAGCTGTGCATTCTTGGGCAAGCCACTTAACCTCTCTGGGCCTTCAATTTCTTATAATATAAAATGAGTGGGATGGTATCAGGTAATGGCCTAGGTATCTACTAGCTTTCACATCACATACGTACAATTTTCTTCCCAGAACTTCCTTCAGAGGCAAACTCAGAATAGTCTCTCTTACTTCTGACAGAAGAGTGTCTCCTCCAACATAATATCACCTCTTTGAGGCAGAACCTGCTTCCTTCCAGAACTGTAATTTGTTTGTGTGGGGCAACGAGCCCTATGACAATAGCAGCAGCTACTGTCCAAAAACACACAGCCAAGACTTAGAGGTGAAGTAGATCTTATTTGTATGTATACTGATAAAATGCTTTGAAAATCTGTTGAAAGTTAGGGACCACAGGAAAACACACATAAGCATAGAGTACACAATTTTAGGGGGCTCCTAGACCTTCTGAAGTCCATCCATGTACTCTGTAAGAATCCATGAACCCTAAGCTTTAGAATATTTGATTTGGGAACATTAAAGGGATCCCTGGAGATTAACGAAATTATCAAAAATGCTTACTTCCCATTGGAAAAGGGAGCTGTAAAGTGAAAAAAGATGTACAGAATATTATTGAAACTCTTTGTAAAACTAAACTATCCTGCTTATTTGTAAATATCTTCTTTATAAATCAGGTCATGTGCTAACCTGCTTAAATCTCCCACAGCAGGATGCAAATTCCTTCTGTGCATTATAAAGGCCTATATGGTCTGGGTCCTAGTTTTGTACTTTTGAGCTCCACTGGCCTCCCTTTTGCTCTGGAAACATTACTGGCTCTCTACAAGTCACACTGTTTTTGCTGAACAGTCTCAGACTGACCTGCTGCCTCTGCTCAGACCACGTCCCTGGCGGCTATCCTTCAGGCTTCAGTTCAAGTGTCCCCTCCTCCTAAATGCCTCTCCCAACCACCTTCAACTCCTCTTCAACATGCACTATCACAACACCCAATTTCTCCTGTAGAACTGATCTTGTTACAGCCTTGGCTGTTTTTGTCTTCTTTTCCCACTAGAATGTTAGTTCCTTGAGAGATGGAACCTTGCCTCTCTTATTTATTCCCAGAGCCAGGGACAGAGTAAAACCTTCAGGGGGTCTAAGCACTAAAGATTATGGTGCTCCTCTTCCATCTTTAATTCTAGCTAAAATATTTGGTACACCTCCCTCATATTAAACGCTAACTAGAACCAGTACTAAACTGTACATTTACATGTACTGCAACAAAGACAGCTTCTTCCCAAATGATCTGATTCGAAGACCTCAGAGCCTCTGCTTTGCTGGTGTTCTAAGTACATGAGACCTTTGCCTGCCTTTGGGAAATCTAGCACTCACTCAGTCCTTTAAACATACTGGACTCAGTTTTAGGTTAAGTTGGCTATGCCTACCAAAGAAACCTTGCTGGGATACTGATAGAAACTGTTTGAAGTCTATAAGTCAATTTTGGAAGAACTGACATATTTACTCTATTGGGTCTTCCAAGCCCAATATAGCAAGTCACTCCAATTATTTAGGTCTTCTTTAATGTCTTTCATCAATATTTTATACTTTTCAGCATACAGATCCTGCACATGGTTTGTTAGATTTAAACCTACATTCTTTGGAGCAATTGTAAATGGTACTATTTTAAATATGTTTGTTGTTGGCATGCATAGAAGCTCTCTCAGTAGAACAAGAAGGCAAATACTCTTTAGTGAAGTAAACTTGTTCAGTGTTTATTTGCCGGACTAGTAACAAGCTATGTATCAAACCATTCATGTACCTCTTTAATGTGCTTCTACATTTCAAATTTGGCCTAATTCTTAATTGCTACACCCCAATCCCTACTATTACTAGAGGGGTCTACTCATCCCTCACCTGAATACCCTTTATGCAATCCATCTCCATGTCTGCCCTGCCATTTCCTATCTATAATAGTCCCTCTGCTGAACCCTCTTATACCAAACTAAATCTTAACTATGCTTCAAACATAAAGTCAAGGATCTTCAGAAGATGCTTTCCCTGGCAACCCAGCCAACATCACTCCTTTTCTCTGCTGGGCTCTACTTTTTTTTTTTAATTTAAAAAAATTTTTTTATTTTAATTTGAGGATAATATCTTTACAATCTTGTGGTGGTTTTTTTGCCATACAACGACAAGAAGAGTTCGCTGGACTTTTTAAACCAATATTGTATGCCACTCAATCATTAATTTGGTTTTTAATTGGTTTTAATTTGTGTTGTTTCCCTAATTAGATATACAGTGGGAGACTCCCATAATAGCACACACATGGAAGGTGCTCAATCTAATTGTGTCAATGAAGAAAGAGGAGAGGGAGGTTCAAGATGTGTCAGAATAAGGTGACTGGAGCTGCGGCATGTAAAGAGGTCTTTCATCCAGGCCGGGTCCATCTTTTCATCTAATAGATCCAGGATCTAGTCTAGGACAAGGATTCTCTTTTCCTTCCTTCTTCCGAATCTCACCTCCTCCAACTAAGTAGACTGGAGATGCAGATCCTCTCCAACTCTCTCTTCGGTAACTGTTCTGAAAACAGCAGGTCCTTAGGCAGTCGGTTTTTAGGGGTTTCCTGTAAGCGTAGGTAGCAATCCCTTTGGAGCTGCAGTAACATCCCTCGGCCACCAGAGGACAGCGTGCCGCGGAAGAGATTGTCTCGCCCCTGCAGAAGGCTTAACGAGGTCAAAGGCAGAGGCAGAAAATCGGCTCTGCATCTATGGCCTTCAGCTTCTTTAACTGCCTCAAGGGCTCCCTCCCGTTCCCCTCTCGAGATGGACTCCTTTTCCTCCTAAAAAAGATGGGCCGGAAGTTCCTAGAGGCTTACTCTAATACTGACCTTAAATGATTATAGTAACGAATGGGCTTTAGCTGCAGGATTTAAAGGCAAAAAAGTATAGACAAGTTGCACTTTTCTAACACCCCCCCACCCCCAAACATGCTTCTCAGTTATTTTGGCAATCAAAAAAAAAAAAAAAAACCCACAGAAAACAAGACGACAAAAAGCCTCAGGCAATGCCCAAACGGACGTTTCCCAACAAGATGTCTTCGGGGAACCAATGTCCCAAATCTAGTACACTGCAAATGGAATATTTTATTCCTACACACAAATTCTGGCTCATGAAGCAGTCCACTCGGAGTGTGCTTTTCCGTCATTAATCACATCTCTGTTATGTGATATCCACGTGAGTACTTCTCAGTAGAAGCAGCTTCATGCTCAAATGCTCAAAGAACACTAGAATAAAGCTCCGATTGTCCTTCTCAGTGATTCCAAGTTCTGGTGTGTCACCAGCTCAGGTCTCTATTTGCCCAAGTGTGTAATGCCGTTTCAAAACAAAGCTATTCCAATCCAAATTTTAAAATGCACGAAATGTGTTAAGTAAAATCAACGGGGGTCTTGCACCTCCCAAAATGTGGTGAACCCCTGGTCTGATTTACAGACGATTCTGTGCTGCCCTGCACAGGGCACACAGTGCTTGAAAAGGACACACTTTTTAAGAGCATGTTAGGCTACTCGTGCTCTTTACATTTACAAATGTAAATAGAAATAAGTAAACAGGAGCACAGTAAAATCATAAATGTTAGGAGCATTCAGGTGGGGGCTTTCTATGACAGAGGGAGAGCTGACTGCCTGACCACCTGAGCGTGATTTTTCTTAAATTACCTGTAACTTCTCTCTCCTAAGAGCCGGCAGTGCCCTGAATTTTGGATTCGTCACTTTTAAAAGAGCGATTGTAATTCTCTCAAATCATTGTTTGCGTTTCTTCACCCTGGGGAGGCAGCGGGAGACAGCCCAAAGAGGAGGAAAAGGCTCTGCGCCTCGCTGGGGCGGGGAGTGGGGGGAGGAACCCTGAAATACCTGTTGGGGCGCAGCCCTACGCGGCCGAGACTCGGCCCGAGGGTCGGGGATCGGGGGCCCCGGGGGCAGCCGGCGCGCGGGCGCGGAAGGAGGAGGCCGCGGGGCCGCCTCCCCCGGCCACCCGGCTCCTCCCCGCGGCGCCCGCGGAACCTGCCCCGGAGTCGCCGGGCCCGGGAACGGAACGTGACCCGACCCCTCCCCGAGCGGCCGCGACCAGGCGCCGAGCCGCGCTCCGGGTCCGGGCGGGCGCGCGGCCCCGCCCGCCGCCCACCGCCCTGCCCTCGCCTGTCTCCTCCTTTCCCCGGGGCTCCGCTGAGTTCATTCACTGGGATTGGTTTCAAGTGACGCCATCTCTTTATTTTTAAACCAATGACCTCATCCGCGCTTGAAGTTTCCTGACCAGCGACTCTTTCTCTTTCCCCCCAACCCCCCACCCCACCCCACCCCCCGCCTTTCCCCCGCTTTCTGGGTCCCTCTGTTCGGGGCGGGGGGGCTCTGATCAGTTCTGCAAACGCCTATCATCACCTCTCCCGACCCCCTCCGCGTCCCCCCCCCCACCTCCACCTCCCCAGGTTCCTCGCCCCTTTTCAACAGTGTTTTTTCAAGGCTGATCGGGGGTTGGTGGGGGGGGAGTAGAGAAAGAGTGAAGAAAAGTTGCAAACGTCTCCTCGCTTCCTAAGCCTCCCGCCCCCACCCGCCCCTCCGAGCAGGAGAAGATAATATAGCGAAAAGAAGAGGAGGCGGAGGAGAGCGCGACGGGACGGACGCGGGCGGGAGCGCAGCAAGCCCTCCCGGCTCCGCCGCGGCGCCTCGCGGGTCCGGGAGGCGAGGGGGCCCCGCGGGGAGACGCCGCGACCGCTCTCGTCTCCCCGCCCGCGCCCCCGAGGGAGCCGCGAGGTCGGCGGCCCCGAAAGTAAGTGGGCGCGCGGCCGCCGGGGCGGGTGGGCGCGGGGCCGGGCTCCCGCCGCGCCGGCAGCAGGGACGCCGGTCCGCGCGCCCCGCCGGCGCTGCCCTCCCGGCGGCCGGGCCCGGGGTCGAGGGCGGGGTGGGGGCGATCGCGGCCCCGAGCGGCCAGCGCGTGGGAAGCGGAGGCGCTCGGCGGGCGCTGGGGAGGGGGCCCGGCG
>ML663562.1:2410797-2575802 GCA_007570785.1 Antilocapra americana | reverse complement strand
GAGGGGGCCCGGCCCGCGCGGGGTCGGGGCGGCGGCGGCGGGGCGCGCGGGCGCGGGCCGAGCGGGCCGGGCGAACGGGAGCCGCCGCCGCCGCCGGCGGACGCGGTGCCTCCGCGGGCCAGGCTGCTCACTTCCAGGCGCGACTGTTACACAACACGCCTGCCAAGAGGGGCCCCGGCCTGACTGTCCCCATTATCCCCAGCTCGCCTTCCGTGTGAGCGGCGGGGCCACCTGAGTGGTGACCGGGCTGCGCTCTTCAACTCACTCGCTTTTCCTCCAGGGACCCCCCTCTCCCCCCTCCCCACGAGGCAGGGTGTTGGGGGGCCCGGTGCGCCCGGGGCTTCTTTATTTACACCAACCGTAAAACGTGAGAAAGGAAGGAGCCCCGGGAGACGAGCGAAGGTCTGTGTCTATCATGTGCAGTTTCATGGAATGAAACACGGGAGGAAAATATTTGTGCAAACGGAAGTTTTCAGGTGCAGCTCCGTTTATTTCCTTGAAATTACAACAGTAACTTACACGGTTATTGTGTTTTCTCATTTGAGGAAAATATAAATAGATATTTAAATGAATGGATCCTGCAGAATCCTAAGGAAATGTATCAAACCTCAACTTCAACCGTCCTAAATAAAATCCTAGGAGTCTCAACTCGTTTGGAGAAAGCACACCTCCAATCAGCCCGAGATGAATAAAGTGGAGAGAGGAAAAACCTGTTACATAATCTCATTTGCCGTGGGGTTTACAGTACCGGCCCCTGAAATCAAGGGGAAGTGAGTTAAGATGCAGGGTTTTTAAACCTCTCTGAAGGTTTTATTTACCCACTCTCCTAGCTGCCACTTGTGCTTTAAAAGATTATAAGTAAATACGCTGTTCTTACAAGGGAACCAAACCTATCAAACCTGTTTAGAAAATGACCAGGTATGTTTCTTTCCTTTCTTTTTGTGTGTGTGTGTTTCTTTCCTTTCTTTTGTGTGTGTGTGTGAAATTTACCATCCATGAAAGATCTTATGACTGGTATTTGGGGAACTTAGACTGTCAGAAAATGCCTCTTTAAGCCACTCATCATTTGAGCGCACATAGGTGACAACTGTTTTCCTCAGAGGATTTATACTATTCTGAACTCCATCAAGAAAAGACATTTTTGGAGTTAAGGTAAATTTTTAAAAGAAGGAAAGAATTCTTCCCAGTTGAATCAGTCACTTGTGAATTATTTATTTTTCCTTGAGAAATGATGTGTATGGGTGGACAAACAGCTTGGGAGGCCGTAGTTAATTGAGACTTGTGCTGCAGCCTGGAGAAGGTACATTTAAAAACTAAGAACTTGGGGCTTTGTCTGGGTATATTAGTCAAAGTGTGACTAGGCATCCTGAGTTTGTTTTTGTTTTTTAAATAAAGTTCTGGAACTTAGCTGAGTTTGATGGCTTTGAAATCTTGTTTAAAAAAGTTTTGGGGGGTTAACACTTAATATCCTATATAAAAACTTGGCTTAAAAGACACCAGCCCAAAAGTTGGTTTTTAGGTAAAATAATTTGTACTTCCCAAAGTTCTTATGAGGAGGAACCGGAAAAATGAGTTTATCCTCAATTCTGCTGGTAATATGGTGATTAACATGAAAAAGAGTAGGTTCAAGCTCTCTATAAATGTGCATTTGAATGTAAAATAATTGAATACCTGTAAAGTGAAAACAGTCATGTAAAATTGAGGATTAGGGATCTCTTTGGCCAAGAGCTCAATGGCAGAAGCTGAAGAGGGGGCAAAAGAGAAGAACCTGTTAATCTAGTTCTTTTCCTTTTTCTTAAGCATTAGAAACTCATTTGTGGAAGTGAAGCAGCAGCAATCAAGTGTGAGATTGTGCAGAGTTTAGGCTGGGGTCAGAAAAAGGGGCCAGGGTTGATGTGTGAGTTTGTTTTGATGCTCTTTTCTATAAATGCCTATGTTGAGAATTTAATTTCATAGTTTTTGGCCTGTGGGATTATATATTGACAAAGCTGACTTGCATAGCTGTTTAATGTTTTTCTATTTTTTGGCCAATCATAATAACCCACTAAATTTGCTAGAATTACCAGTGTAATTTATCCTAGAAACCCAACTTTTCCTGGAGTAGCTTAAAAAAAAAAAAAAAGTCTTTTATCCAGTGTTGTTTGGACTGAAAATTTCATTAGACATTGAGTGTTATTATAATGCTTTTCATTCTCAAGCAAATGGTACTTTAAAGAAGTAAATTAATATAGGGTAAGCTGATTTGGATCAGAAGCCCAGGAACAGGGAGGAAATAAATCAGTGGAAACAGAAACCAGATTTTATGATAGTTTTCAATAGATTGAAAAAACGAGTTAAAGACGTCATAGGAAAAACCTCAGTTGATATTTGATTGGTTTTTTGAAAAAACTGCATCAAAATTTAAAATCGAGACAGATATTCCACCATCGTAAAAGAAAATGTTACTAACGGTGATGGCTTAAGCAAAAACTTCGTAAGAAAGTAAATCTTGCCCAAAGCCACATGGTATATTCCAAACCAGATGTCAAATTTTTTTCTGATTTTCTTGTGTTGTGGATAATCTGATATTTTTGTACATTTCATTTAGCCAAGATGACCAGGGTTTGGTTGACTTTGTGAAGGGATGGCCAGATTTAAAGAAGCAGGCTCAAGCTTTAAGAAGAGGCCAGTCTCATACACGAGCTGACTGAGAAGTTTGAAATCTGATCAAATAAGTGACTAGAGGAAACAGGAGTGGCTCAGAAAGGAGGATCTAAGGCAGATTACCAAGGACAGGTACAAAGCAGTAAGAAAAGCTTGCTAGGGCTATGATCAAGAAAGAAGGAAATGGGATCCATCTTGACATGCAAGGAAAAAGGCATAAAAAGAAAAAATACCCTCTAATACCTCAGCAACAGGAAGAAAGTAATGAAACTCCAACTTCCTTCTTGATTGGGGTTAGATACTTCATTTGAAGGTATCACCAAAAAAGTCACAAGATTTTTTTTTATTAATTTTTTTAATTAAAATTAATCTTGGGGGAATGATGGCTAAAGTGAATTATGAGCAGTTATAATTACATATAAGAGAATGTAAAGCTTGACGTTGCCAAAAATAAACTAGCGGGGACCCACTGCAATTTCAGTTGAGTTATTGGAAAGGGAGGGTTAGGTTATAAAAAGATGAAATTATTAACTCAATTGATTTCTGGATTAACTATAGGTATGAGTCAGTCAAGCAGAGCATTTATTAGTGGTAGACTATGTATAGGTCCTGAGGTGGATACTGAAACTTACTGGCATGGGTGCATGCCCTTAATGAGGATTATGAGAATTTTAAGTGAGCTATATACATATGCAAAGATAAACAGTTAATCAGACAGCAGGCAAGGGCGGCATTCATGGTTTGAAGGAGAAGGAAATTGGAGGAATGGGAGATTTTTTTCATAGAGGTAGTAGAATTTGACCCTGATCTCAAAGGATGTTAACCTGTGTATGGAGGAAAGGAAAGGGAGGGGCAGGGGGCGGCCATTCAGCCATCCCTTCATTCAGCAGATCTGTTTGGAACCTCTACTGTGTGCTTGGCACTGTTCTCTGAACCCGACAAAGAGTGGAAAGTAAGATAAGGTTTTTGCCCTTATGGAATTTACATTCTAGTGGGAGAAGGGCAATAAACAAGTAAACACTTCATGGAAACTCTGATGTCAGAGAGTGATGTCTTGTGAAAATAGGAATGGTCAGAGACAAGGAAATTACAGAGTGCTAGTTACAGCCCTACTTATTCTGTGAATGACCTGTTTTGCCTGTGATATGCCTGGTGAATAATGTTAATGATTTAACTTTTAATATTTATTTGCAGCCCAAACCAATTTGAATAGACATCTACACAGTCATTGACTCCATCTTGAACCAATTTTTAAAAAGAAACCTACATAATATTTTGTAGATTAAAGCATGCAGGCTTTGCGTTTTCAACTCCTCGTTAGAAATTTTTATGCAGTTCTGCTGTTGTCTGCTAAGAACCTCATGCTTTTGCAGTGAGGTTAATGTCATTCTTTCCAGTTGTGATGTATTAGGCTGTATACTTAGGTATATTCTCCATTAGGAACAGTAATCACAACAGTGCCATCAAGGGAAGCTAAACTCCAAGGACAGTTTGTTTTGATGATACCTTGTATGAGAGCACACGAAACTGAGGGTGGACAGAAACTGTAAGTCGGCTCTTCAGCTTAGTTACCAGAAAATGAGGTCAAGGGTGACATTCCCTCTAGGTCTTCATGGTGCATTTGGGCTGCCTTGTGCTCTGTGAACTTAATCATTCTCCTTACAGGAGGGGAGACTTAGTGGTCTCACTGGAAATATTATCTTAAACTTAGGACTTTAACTGTCTTTCTGCAAATAGTAGACCTGACACAAAAGTGTCAGTTCTGAAATGGGGAAGTCTGGACTCTGCAGTTGACTGACTGCCAGGTTTTGTTGTTATTGACAAGATGTCCTTTATAGCGTCAGCTAAAAAATTCCTTAGTGACTCTTTCATGTTTTGGAACACATTTATGAAGTACTTCTTAAGCATTCTTTAAGAAATGTGTTCTCTCTTTCTCCACTTTTTCTGTAGTTTTAAACTTAAAACAACAACAAAAAAACCTTATAGGTGGAATTGAGGTAAAGGATTCCAAAAAGGATTTATGTGCCTATAGAACCACATCCCTTAAAATTTTCTATACGCATCTGACCAGTTTTCATCTACAGTTCATTCTGACACACTTGGGATAAGCCTATGGAAAAGAAAATGATTTTCAGAGGTGGGAGATTCTTTAGCCCTTCCTTGATTTCCTTCTAAATACTCCATTTTTTTAAAAAAAACTTTTTATTTTATGTTGGAGTATAGCTGACTAACAATGTTGTGATAGTTTCAGGTGAACCGTGAAAGGACTCAGCCATACATATACATGTATCCATTCTCCCCCAAACTTCCCTCCCATCCAGGTTGCCACATAACATGGAGCAGAGTTCCCTGTGCTTACACTAGGTTTAAAATGGCTGATTATCCATTTTAAATATAGCAGTGTGTATATGTTGATCTTCAACTAAATACTCTATTTAGAAAAGAATCGCAGATATAAATGCTCGGAGTCTGTGATGTATATGATAAAAGCTAATGTGATGTGTACTCTTGAAAACTATTTGGGAAGGACAGTAGAATTCATATATTTTAATGTCTGGGTGAGGGGTGGGCCAAATTGCAAGTTTTGCACTGTAAATTGTCATGTATGTGGCAAGGTATAAATATTAAATTTGTCCATTCTTCCCCTTAAAATTAATGGGGAAAGTAATATGTAGAGAAGTATATGCTGCTTATTGTTTCACTGAATAATTATACACAAAATACTACAGCTCATGTCCTAAGATGTGCCTAGTAGAATTGACTATTATGTCAAATGTTTGCTGAATAAATTGAATTGTCACAGGTAATTTATTTTGATGATATTTGCATTCTATTTCTAGCTTAGAGCATGGGTTTTTTTTTTTTACAATTATCTTTTTATATTTAATTAATTTATTTTGGATGTGACAGGTGGGATCTTAGTTCCCTGAGCAGGAATCGAAGCTGTGCCCCCAGTGTTGGGAGTACAGATTCTTAAAACCACCGGACCACCAGGGAGGTTCCAGAGCACTGATTTTTGAGCTCTGAGTTGAAACCTGCAGGTGGTTGCCATCCAGCCTTTTGGATACTGGACTTGTTTGAGCTGTACTGTCACTCTGGAACCCAGACCCTGACCTTACCTCCAGCCTGCCTGATCACGGGGCTGGCCCGAGCCCATCTTTTCCGAAAGGGCAGGTGCTGATTTCCTACAGTCCCTGCCCTTCCTGATCAGCTGAGGTGTCCTCTTTAGGTCACTTCTCAGAGTACTGAAGTGTTCCCAGCTTGGCCTTTTTTGTGGTGGATGTCTCTTGTTATTTTTGTCTGTTGTTTTGTTGGAGAAGAAGCACATTTCCCTGGAGAATAGTTCTTGACTTGATTTTGTAAACCGTACATGTATATAGAGCATGGTGTTATTTCTACTTCCTTCTTGTCTTTAGCTGAAAATCTTGTATTACTTGTAACTAAATTGTTGAGAATATTTTGATCCTACAGAACAACTGAAAACTAATGAAGACTCTTTTTTTATGGGAGACAATCAGGAAATTAGAACATGGAGTATGTTTTAGGTTGTAGAGGGGCATGGCAACCCTCTCCAGTATTCTTGCCTGGAGAACCCCATGGACAGAGGAGCCTGGTGAGCTACAGTCCATGGGGTCGCAAAGAGACATGACTGAAGCAACTTAGCATCGCATGTTTTAGGTGATATTTAAGAATAAAACTACAAAGTTCACTTCTATGTTAATTGTATTGGGGTTATGTTAAATTCTCATCTGTTAAAAAGATACGTATCTTTTATAGGGAGTATTTATAGACAAAATGAAATGATGCCTAATTCTTGTTTTTAAAAACATCAGAATAGGCATACACACACATAGGAAATGAAATAATATTGGCAAGTTTTTGGTTATTTTTAAGGATACATGGGGGTTTGTTATAATTTTCTGTACTTCTGTGTATATTTGGAAATATCTGCAATAATTAGAATATACACATTACTGATTATAACTGTCAAGGGCTAAATTTAATACAGTAAACTTATGTGATCAGACATTTGAGCTAATTAACTAATCAAAAAATCTTCACTTTGCATTTTCTGTAAGTTCTGCATTTAGCAAAAAAATTTAAGAATAGAAAATTTTTTAGAAATATGGTCACAAGGTTAAAACTCTTAACTTTGAGATCTTGTAACAATAACAGTATACCTGTTGTATACTGTATCAACTATTCTGATATATTTTGTCTTTTATCCTCAGAACAAGACATGAATAACCCATTTCACAGATGAAGAAACTAAGACCTTAGATTAATTTATCCAAATCCCAAAGCAAGTGGACCTGGAGCCGAGACCTTCTGACTCATTCTCAGGTGCGTATTCTCTTATATACACACCCATATAAGCACTCCTTTTTTTGTGGTGTTGAAAAACCAAAGGTTTTCTAACATTTTGGTGTTGGGACACTTTTGCATTCTTTACAAATTATTGACGCCCCAAAGATCTTTTGTTTATGTGGACTGTATCAATATTTAACATATTAGAAATTAAAAGTCTTAAATGCTTTAAAATACTTATTCACTTAAAAATGACAAACTCATGAAAGGTTAACATGAATAACATATTTTAATAAAAAAATTATTCCAAAACAAAAATACAGTGATAAGTGTGAGATGGTTTTATGTTTTACCACTCTCTAATGCATTGCTTAATAGAAGACCACCGGAGTTTCATAATTGCTTTTGCCTTCAGCCTATTGTGATATGTTGCTTTGTTTGAAATATATGAAGAAACCCCTTTTATACACAGATACATAGTAGAGAAAAGGTGGGATATTTTAGTGTCTTTTTCATGTAACTGTGTATATTCTTTAAAATATGAAGACTCAGCAAATGGTAGATTCTTTTTTTTTCCTCTTTGCCTCTGTTTTTTTTAGAAAGATGTTCTTAAGAGTTAGTTGTGGTGTTGAATCTCAACATTGTCAATGAATTTTTTGTGCTACTCTGTAATGGAAAAATCTCTTGGTCCATCTTGTACTTTGGATGGATCTTTGACTAGCTTGTGATTTTATAACATTGTACATTGTCATTTTAAAAGTAATCGTTGAGTTCTGCAGATCTTTCAGTGTTGATACATTTGATTATACAATATTCATCAAATCACATTCATTAATACAACCATTAATCTCATCCAAAAAGTCTTTAGAATTGAGGAGGAGTCAAGATTTTGGTATCCAGTTCAAGTTTTCCAAAATTTTAATTTTTTCTTGAAAACTCAAATTTTATCAGCAGCAGCAGGTATTGTCAGTTTTTTCCTTGAAGTGTCAGGCTCACTGTGTCTACTTTAAAGAAAATGTCTGCCAAGTACCTAAGTCTGAATAACTATATATAATAAGAAGTTGTCTGCCAGCCATTCTTTCAGCAGAAATGGTATTCTGTGGAAAAGTCTATAGCTGAGCTCGCAACTCAGTTGCATAAATGCTTTTGCTTAAGATGGCCATTGTATTGGGTATGTAGAAATGTTTTTTGTACATATTAGATATGATGAAATGCTCCCATTTCATCACACGGGTTATTAAAAAGGTCCAGTTCTCAAGAGTGAGATTTAATAATTAATAACTTTTACTATTTTATCAAGGACATTGTTAAGTGAAACCGGCTTTTTAAAAATGGTTGCTAGGAAAAAGAGTAACATGGAAACTTATATTACCATATGTAAAATAGATAACCAATGGGAATTTGCTGTATGGCTAAGGAAACTCAAACAGGGGCTCTGTAGCAACCTAGAGGGGTGGGGTGGGGAGGGAGATGGGAGGGAAGTTCAAAAGGGAGGGAATATATATATACCTATAGCTGTCTCATGTTGAGGTTTGACAGAAAGCAACAAAATTATGTAAAGCAATTATCCTTCAATAAAAAATAAATTATTTTTAAAAAAAATGATTGATAGGGACTTTGCTGAGGGTCCAGTGGCTCAGACTCTGTGCTTCCAATTCAGGGAGCCCAGGTTCAATCCCTAGTCAGAGCACTAGATCCCATATGCCATTCCTGCATGCCGCAACTAAGACCCTGGTGAAGCCAAATAAATAATATAAAATCAATATTTAAAAAAGTGATCAACAGACAGTGAATGTAACTCCTGCTAGTACAGTTTGGACCCTTGCCATAATTGATGCTAAAGTGCCAGTAGTTTTGCCCTTCATTGCTTTTGTGCCATCAGAGGAGATCCTGGCATGGTAGTTTCAGGGTAAATCATGAGAATTTGAAATTGCTGATATAGACTGGTGCCATGCTCTAACGTATTTTTAGAGTAGTCTAACATACACAACCTGTAGCAATAAAATAATGTTTCCATCTTAGCTGATTAACTTGTTGGGAAGAAGGAAATATGCTGTTGTGTGGGATGAGCCATGTGGTTCTGAAACCACAAGGGTAGAAGATTAAGTAACCTTGGGGAGTGGTGGGTAAAGGGTGGAGACAAAGAAGGAGTTAATAAAAGTGCTTTTGTGTGTGTGTGTGCTCAGTTGTGTCTGACTCTTTGCAGCCTTATGGACTGTAGCCTGCCAGACTCCTCTGTCCATGTGATTTTCCATGCAAGAATACTGGAATGTGTTGCCATTTCCTCCTCCAGGAATCTCCTAACCCAGGGTTTGAACCAGCATCTGTGTGTCCTGTATTGGCAGGCAGATTCTTTACTATTGCGCTACCTGGGAAGCCCAAAAGTGCTTTATAGCTTACAAAAAAAATGAGCATTGATTCTGTGTTTTTTTTTTAAAGTTAAGAAAGCACTGAGCCCACATACATCATTCATATAAATCTACATATTCATACTCACTTTTATCTGTGCTCAAAATCAGGGTACTCAGCCATTTTATTCTTTGAATGACAGTAGGGGAGAGATGTTTGTGGCTGTTGTCTGTTTCTTTCAACCAGGGAGGCTGTGAGTGGAGTAGATGTTAGTGATCACAGAGCTGGTGTAGGCAGAACTGAACTGGCTGTGGGCAGAATGGAGATGAGTGTTGGGAGCCAGAGAAATATTGTGGGGTGAATACAGAAAAATGGTACCTAGGAAAGTACAGAGGTGGGTCCAACTGGGGTCATGGAGGTGAACATATATTTGACAGAGTTCCATCAAAATACAGTTAAAATAACTATTGAAATAGCTGTACTGGGTAGTCTTACTTTTAATGTCTTATCAGTATTCAAATTCTATTATATAACCTGTGAAGGAGGAAACAGCAATGCCATGGATTTGGTGTACTGTTGATAAGTCTCCAGGCTTCTGTTACAAGCATCCATATGTGAAAATATTGCCTTGGCCACTTTGGGGGCTGTAAATTCAAGGATGAAATTTTAATAAGTAATCTTTTACTAACAGTTATGATTAAGGGCTTTCCTGGTGGCCCAGTGGTAAAGAATCTGCCTGTAATGCAGGAGACTTGGGTTCGATCGCTGGGTAGGGAAGATCCCCGGAAAAGGAAATGGCAACCCACTCCAGTATTCTTGCCTGGAGAATCCCATGGACAGAGGAGCCTGGCAGGCTACAGTCCACGAGGTCACAAAGAATTGGATACAGCTGAAGCAGTAGTTATGATTAAAGGAGCAGAAGAATTTAGTTCAGATAGATCTTATTCATCAGTTTGTTATTTATGTGATACTCATTTCCAAAAAGGATTTGAGATGGCAGAAGGAAGGATCAAAGTCATTGTCAAGAAAAAATATGATTTGAAGTCATAGGTTTTGTCTACTGATGACGTTTATTTTAATAGGGTCATTGTTGAGATGTGCGGTAACTATAAAGTAATTGAACTGGTCTCTATTAATTATATGTGGCTTCTCAAGCGGTGCTAGTGGTAAAGAACCCTTTAGCCAATGCAGGAGACAAAATGAGACACGGGTTTGATCCCTGAGTCAGGAAGATCCCCTGGAGAGACCACTAGCAACCCACTCCAGTATTCTTGCCTGGAGAATCCCATGGACAGAAGAACCTGGCGGGCTGCAGTTCATAGGGTTGCAAGGAGTTGGACATGTCTGAAGTGACTTAGTATGCACACATGCTGTTAATTAGGCAGGAGAAATACAGTACTTTTAGTGGCATGTGTATGAGCAGAATACACACTTTTAATGGGAGTGATGTGGCAGGAAAATTACAACAGGGCACGAAAGATTTTATCTTTTTTTTTTTTTTGGCTGTGCCCTGCTGCTTGTTGGGTCTTTGTTGCCTGACTGGGGATCGAACCCAGGGCCCCTGGCAGTGAAAGCGCTCATCCTAACCACTGGAACGCCAGGGAACTGCCCAGAGAAAATTTTTTTTTTTAATTTATAGTACTTCTTTCAGCGGTAGTTAATAGAAAGCCATAGAAGAGGCTTAAACCGTAAGCCATTTATTACTGTGTGGTTCAGAAAAGTTCAGGGAATTTCGGAGGTAGGTGGTCTCAGGCAGTTCAGCGGCTCCGCCGTGTCCCCGGCCGGGTTCGCAGCCATCTTGCATTTACTTGCTGCCATCACGACACAAAATGGCTGCCTCAGTTGTCGGCATCACGTCTGTTTCCAAGGCGAGAAGGAGGAAGTAGACAAGAGCAAGCAGTTCCTACTCCAGTGCTTTGCCTGCCGGAGAACAAACTCTCTCCCAGAAGCTTCCGTCCCCTTTTTCTCTGACGCCGCGTTTGCTTGGATTGTTGTGTCTGTCCCACAGGAGTGAGTGCTGGGGTTGGTGTCACGCACACCGTGTGCCATTTCCTAGGCTTAGACTTGCTGTCCAGGAGGAACTGGGACTCCGCAAGTTTGAGGGGAGGAGATGTCTCTTGGGGGTTTGGCTGTGTGTCTGCCACAGATAAGGAGAAAAGAAAGCACCGAGGGTAGTCAGCAGCTTGTTACAGCAACTTTTCTGGAGTCCAGAGACTATTCTGTGTGGGTTTCCTTCTTTCTCACAGATTCCCTTTTCTTTCTTATTCTAGTGGAAGGTTACACAGACCTGAATCCCAGTTCCTTGTGGCGCTAATTTAGAGATGGTTAGGTCTCAGCTTCCTCAGCTGTGAAATAAGAATATCGTATTTGATGATCTTGGAGGTGGCTTCTGGTTCAGACATTCTTGTCTCTCCTTGTGTTCCTGTCTTTTGATCATTTCACATTTATTTCTTTTTTTTAAATAAAAAAAGTGGACAGGATTAGAGGGTATAAAAGGGTATGGTGTTTTATAGTCATCTTGCTAGCTGGGCAGTGTCTCTAGTAACAATCTTGACGGTATAGAAGGTTAAAGCTAAAAGTAGGTTTTCGCTTATCGGCAGTCAAAATGTGATGTTACATATGCCCCAAATTTCCATCGAAGGTGGAAAACTAACTGCATTTTTATTTTAATAGGGGACATATCCATATATGTACAGAATCTGTACTCAACATAGCCTCAGTACCATGTCCTAAATTTAATCACTAGTGGTTAAAACCTGGCAGAATACCCCCTTTTGCTTGTTGGGCATTTGTTCTTGTTTGTCAATCATGTTTGCACTGCATATTTACCTTAGATAAAATTAGAGGACAGCTAAAGGAGAGTGATTCCCGTCATTCGTGGTAGCAACTCGACTCGACTTGAAGGAGGCAGAACCTTTGTCTCATCTTGAGATAGATTCTACTGTGCTTCAGAGAGAGTGACAGTCTGGCCCCTCCTATAGAATCCGTCAAGATTACATGAATTTGGATATACTGTGAGTTGAAAATCATATTCACAGCTCTAGAAACTTACAAAGCAATTAAACACTGCTTATAAAATAGGCTCTTGAAATGTTAACCTAAGAATGTATTAATCTTCTGTCCAGCAGAAGTCTTATAGAAAGATCTCAATGTGGTTTATTGTGGTTTATCAGTATTGGGAGACCCAGAAGATAAACATTATTAACTCTGGCGTTTAAAGGGGCCAGCAGTCATTTGCAGTTTGAGATGTATTTTTAAGAATAAAATGGGTGTATGTATATGTATTTAACAGCTGCTTTAAACAACTTTAGGGACAGACAGCACCTAATTTCATTACTCTAGAATATCCAAATATCAGAAACTTTTCCTTCCATTGAAACCCTTTTAACTATGTAATTAAAGTGATTGTTTTCATTTTTCACTTTGTGGATGACTAAGAGCCTCGTTAATGTAAATATTCAGGAAGCTTGATTTTATAGCTTCTTGGCTTTATAACCAACAATAAAAATCACATACAGTGGAAAACCCCTTCTTCTCTTGACTGCAATCCCAACTGAAAGACAAACTCAAGCAATTTTTTCTGGCAGTGGAGTGACCTGTGTGGCTGGCTCTTCAGATGTTGCCAGTGGCCATCTCATTAGAGGATGTAATTTTAACAGGATGTTAATTTAAGGCGCTACAGTATTTGCTGGTGGGGTGGATTTCCAGTTACCAAGTGTTAATCAGTGTGGTATCCACTACCAGGAAGTAGTAGTTTTATACAAGTTCTTAATAAAAATTATTGTGAAGTCAGTGGAGGTATTTTATTATACAAATGACCTTGGTTCATGTATGGAAATGAGCACTTTGACTTCTGAGTCCAGTAGCCTCTCTTGGTGGACAAAAGATTCATTCTTTTTGCCGGTGATCGTTGGCATGTCTCTGTCATTGGCATGAACAAGCCTTACTGAGTGACTTCCGAAAGTGAGGTATTAGAAGAGATGCAGAGAAGTGTATGTAGCCTGTGACCTTGGTCGTCAAGGAGTTTATATCAGTACTTGTTACCAGCATCTCTTGAAAAGAAAAACAGCCATTTTCTTTTTTTTCCTTTGTTTTCTTTAAAAAAAAATTGTTGTAAAGGCAATGTAAGATTTATCATGGTAACCATTTTCAGGTGTATATATAGTTCAATATTGTTTTGTATATACACATTGTGGTGAAACAGATCTTTAGTACCTTTTACATCTTCAAAATCTGCAACTCAACACAGTGTAGAGTATTTGAAATCTCCTTTCTCCCTCCCTCAGCCTTTGGTGAGCCCATTCTGTGCTCTGTTTCCATGAATTTGACTATTTTGGATAACCTCATATAAATGGAATCATAAGCGTTTATCTTTTTGTGACATATTTTACTTAGTGTAGTGTCATCAGGGTTCATCCATGTTGTCGCATGTGACAGGATCCCCTTCCTTGTTAAAGCTGAATCGTATTATCATTGTACGTGTAATCATGTTTTGTTTATTCATCTGTTGATAGACATTTGGGTTACTCTTGGCTATTGTGAATAAGGCTGCTGGGAACACGTGTGTTCAAATATCTCCTGCAGACTGTTTTCAGTTCTGTTGGATAAATACCCAGAAGTAAAGTTCCTGGGTCATATGGTAGTTCTGTTTTTTAATTTTTTGAATAAGTGCCATACTGTTTTATATAGCATTTATACCATTTCATGGACTTCCCTGGTGGCTCAGCTGGTAAAGAATTCACCTGCAATGTGGGAGACCTGAGTTCAGTCCCTGGGTTGGGAAGATCCCTTGGAGAAGGGAAAGGCTACCCACTCCAGTATTCTGGCCTGGAGAATTCCAGGGATTGTATATCCATGGGGTCACAAAGAGCTGGACACGACTGAGGGACTTTCATACCACTTCACAATTCCACCAGCAGTGCACAAAGGTGGTACTTTCTCCACATCCTTGCCAGCACTTGCTTTGTTTTAATAATGGCTGTTCTAAAGGTGTGAGGTGATATCTCATTGTGGTTTTGATTTGCATTTCTTTGATGATTAGTTATGATGGGCATCTTTTCATTTGCTTGTTGACCATTTGTGTATCGTCTTTGGAATAATGTCTCAGTCCTTTGCCCATTTTTTGGCCAGTTATTTAATTTTTTATTGTTGACTTGTAAGGTGCCATTTTCTTTTTAAAATATGAATTAGAGTAGAACTGCTCATAGATCAGGTGGTAATTAGTGCAGGGTGCAGAAATGCAGTGAGTGGAGTGGGGTAACAGCAGAGAGGTTCACCCATCTATAACCATTATTAGTGCAGTCTGTTCTTTTTTTTTAAGTGTTTGGTTTTTGTTTGGCTGCACCAGTTCTTAGTTGTAGCACATGGAATGTGGCATGTGGGATCTAGTTCCCTGATGAGGGATTGAACTCGGGCTCTCTTCGTTGGGAGCAAGGAGTCTCAGCCACTGAACCACCAGGGAAGTCCCAGTGCAGCTTGTTTAATTGAGACCTTTTACTCCCAAAGAGGATTTGAGGCCTCAGATTCATCCTCCTCTTCCTCTCCATCCTCCTCCTCATTACCTGTAAAACCAATGGATGGACAAGATGATAACTGAGGTGTCTTCCAGCACTAAAATACCGAGTTTTGAGAGCACTGCCTTTTACCAACTGACCTCTAGGTAGAGATCTCAGATCTCCTTGGAACCTCATTAATGTCTGACTTCTAGACTAAGAAATCTTTGATGGCTAGTAAGAAGCTCTCCTCCAAAGGCCCACTGGATCTTTTAATCTTACTCCTTTGGGTCTTTATAGTGTGGTGTCACCCCCACTATAGGTTCTGTTGTAGGCACAGAACCTACACCTGTAGGTCATTTCGTTACCTGCTGCCACACACAAGTCCTTCCATGGGCATGTGGCAGGGTGCTCAGGCTTGGACTTTGCCCTGAGATATACAGCGTTGTTTTTTAAGCCTATTCACAGTCATGAGGAAATAGAAGCCAAAGTTCATTGGACAGTGTATTTGTTGTTGTTTTGAACACATAGAGCAGGCAGAACGGGTCCAAATCTGGTGAATTCTCATTTTGGTAAAACTAGCAACATTTCTGTGTTAAGTGCTAGGTTTTAAGAAATATTACCCAACTGATACGTTTATCCTTTGTCCATGGTTTTCACAGTGATACTTTGGTAATAGTTTAAAAAAAAAAAAAAGGCCCTGTTGATTGTGGTGGTTGATGTTGAAGATTACCATAGACTCTGATATGACTTGCTTGGGATTACTTTTAGATTTCAAGTACTTGGTATTTTAAAAATATTTTGTATCTAATGGATATTGTCTGATAGATATCCAATCTTCAGGGAGCTGATCTTAGTTATTAATATGTGGAGTTATGTTATTGCCACAAGACACTGTGGACTTAAAATACTAATGGCAACAGTATCCTATGAGGCAAGAAGGTAAACAGGCAGAGTCCAATAAACTGCACAGGAATGGGTGAGGAATATGCGTGGTGACTCAGGAAGGGAGAGTTGCTAATAGTGCTTGTAGTGGAACCCAAGATATCTAGCCCAGCAGTGTCTTTGTCCTCGAACACCTGGGGCATCTCCTTTGTCTTCTGGCTTGTTGTCAGGTCTTGATGGGACATTACCATTCCCTTCTTTTACCCAAAATACTAAATAAGGTGTGTGAGCAGAGGAGGTAACACCGGGACTGAGGCAGCTTCAGAGAGCTGCGTTGTGAGAAGCTACAGAAATGTTCACAGCCGCTCAGTGTCCTTCTTCTTTTTACTGTTAATGATTTATTTATTTGGCTGCGTCAGGTTTTAGTGGTCGTGTGTGTGCTAAGTTACTTCAGTTGTATCTGGCTGTTCCCGACCCTATGGACTGTAGCCCACCAGGCTCCTCTGTCCATGGGATTCTCCAGGCAAGAATATTGGAGTGGGTTGCCATGCCCTCTTCCAGGGGATCTTCCATGGACTGAACTCATACCTCATATGTCTCCTGCATTGGCAGGTGGGTTCTTTACCACCAGTGCCATCTGGGAAGCCCTTATTTGTGGCACATGGCATCTTTAGTTGCAGCATTTAAGCTCTTAGTTGAGACACGTGGGATCCAGTTCCCTGAGCAGGGATCAAACCTAGACTCTGTGCACTGGGAGCAGAGTTCAGCCACTGGACCACCAGGGAAGTATGCTGGTGTTATTCTTAATCCTGATTACACAGTCCGCTCAAGGGTTAAAAGTGCATTTTGTAACATTATGATGATTTCATAGCAAAAGTTTATCGAGGTCCTGAGAGGCTTGTCATCACCATCCCTCTGATCATGTCATTTAATTATGAAAAAACATAACCACCAGAAAACAGATAAAGTGAAAAGACAAAACTAATATGGTATATAATTAGTAGGCCAGAATCCATTAACATCATCATTATCAAAAGGGTATAAGGCTTTCCCTCCAAATAGTAGCATTTCATGAATTTTATAATATATAAAACTGTCACATCTTTTCATTATTGATCCATTTATTTCTGTTGCATGGGAAATGTAACTTATTTCTATATACTTTGGTTTCTGGTTTCTTAAAGTATAAAATGTTACTGTTACTACCACATCAATATCGTTTACTTTAAAAAGAGTTTGATGGTAAATCTGTTTATTGTTTCTATTGGCAGCGTAGTTGCTCTACAGTGTCGTCAGTTTCTGCTGTGCCCTGAGGTGAATCAGCCACAGGTATACATGTGTCCCCTCTTCTTTGGATTTCCTTCCCATGTAGGTCACCACAGGGCATTGAGTTCCCTGTGCTATGCAGTCGGTTCACATCAATATCTTTTGTAATGGAAGCTCTTTTTCCTTCTAGATGTTTCAGAATCCACATACTAAACAACAAGAGTGATACATGTGGCTCTAGGACTGTGATTTGGTCTCCCATTTCCCTGATCTGCTTTGTATTTGGTGGGGAAAGCCTTATTAGAAAGTGTGACTGAAGGGATCATACAGTTTTGGCTAGGTGGTAGCATTTAGACTATCATCAGACTTCATTTATCCATGTAACTTCTAATCTCTTATTAGAGTAACAATTTGATTATTAAACTTTCCTAATTAAATAGGGAATATATGTATAAAAATGTTTTGATAGCTTTAAATCAGTTAATATAACTCATCTCATTAACTGTAAAAAGGTAGAAAAATCATAACTATGTCAGTCGATTCAGACAAACCATTTGTTCAAACCGATTTCATCATAAAAGAACTCTTAACAAAGAAGAATAGGGACTTCCTAAACATGAGCCAGATCTTGTTGAGGATGCAGAGTGAATAGAACTTTCCTGTGTTGCTGGTGGGGGTACAAAATGGTAAGCTTCTCCAGGGGCTCAGTAGGGTAAAGAATCTGCCTGAAATGTGGGAGATCTGGGTTCAATCCCTGGGTGGGGAAAATTCCCTGGGAGAAGGAAATGGCTACCCAAATCAGTATTTTTGCCTGGTAAATCCCAGAGACAGAAGAGCCTGGTGGGTTGTGGGGTCGTTAGAGTCGGACAGGACTTAGTGACTAAACCCCCACCCCTGCCACCACAAGTGGTCCACTATTGCAGAAAGCAGTTCAGCAGTTTCTCATAAAGATAGGCACTTACCATGTGACTCAGTCCTTCTATGTATTTACTTAAGAAAAATGAAAACTTAGATTCACACACAAACCTGTACTCAAATGCTCATGCAGCTTTAGGAATAATCACCCCAAACTAGACAGAACCCAAATATCCTACAGCTAGTGAATGAATATATACTTGGTGGTACACTCCTGCAAACAACCTATTGATAAATGCAGCAACAGGCATGAATTTTAAAGGCAGCAGGTTGAGTAAGAGAAGCCACTGTCAAAAGGTAATAAGCTATATGATTCAATTTAAGTCATATTCTAGAAAGGAAAGCTATAGGCATTGGAGAATAGGTCAGTTGTGGCCAGGGTTTAGGGTGGGGAGAAGGTGCTGATTACAAAGGAGTGACATGAAGAGATTTTCTGGGCAAATGAAAGCATTGTGTCTTGGTTGTGGTCAGGGTTGCATTATACATCTGGTCAAAAACTCAAAAGAACTATACACCAAAAAAAAAAATTTTGCTTTTTATAAATTAAAAGTAATATTAAAAAAAAAGTAAGTTTAGATACTAGTCAATCTATGAAATCTGTAAAAGTGAAAGTGAAGTCGCTCAGTCATGTCCGACTCTGCGGCCCCATGAACTATAGCCTACCAGGATTCTCTGTCCATGGGATTTTCTAGACGAGTACTAGAGTGGGTTGCCATTTCCTTCTCCAGGGAATCTTCTCAACTCAGGGATTGAACCTGGGTCTCCTGCATTGTAGGCAGACACTTTACCATCTAAGCCACCAGGGAGGTAGTAACCAGAAAATGAAATTTTAAGAAAGATGACATGTATAGTAAGAGCAAAAAATATAAAACCTAGGACTAAATCTAATGAAAGATGTCTAAAATCATTATATAAGCTGATTCTAAAATTTATATGGAAACACAAATGGTAGGAATAGTCAAAGTAATAATACTGATGATAAACGAAACTGCCAAATTTATACTGTTGGATATGCAGTGTAGAATAAACAAATGGATCAATGGAATAGAACAGAAACCAGAAGCAGATCCACATCTGTTTTTTTTTTTTTTTATACATGTATATAAAAGTATGTGGGTACATTTGTGAAACTGAAAGAGTTGCTCGGTTGTGTCTAACTCTTTGCAACCCAATGGACTGTAGCCCACCAGGCTCCTCTGTCCATGGAATTCTCTAGGCAAGAATACTGGAGTGGGTTGCCTTTTTCCTCCTCCAGGGGATCTTCCCAACCCAGGGGTCGAACCCTGGGTCTCCTGCATTTCAGGCAGATTCTTTACCATCTGACACCAGGGAAGCCCTCGTAAGTAATACGTGTGTGTGTGTATACATATACATGCACATAGACACAATTTATGATTAAGATGACATTATACAGCAATGTGGAGAGAAAAATCTTTTCAATAAATGATCCTAAACTGCTTATCCATATTAAAAACAGCTGATTTTAACCCCTACCTCTTATCATACACATAGAAAAACTCCAACTGAACTGTAGATCTAAATACAGGAGGTCAAATAAAAAGGTTCTCAAGGTGCTGGACACGATAGTCAACAAAGAATGCTGAATAAAACTATAGTTACCACTACACCGTGACCAAAATAGCTAAAATTTAAAAACAAATAATCAGCACAATATTGTAAAGCAGTTATCCTTCAGTTAAATAAATTTAAAAAAAAAAAGCAGCAACAAAAACCTTGAAAATATCAAGTGTCAGCAAGGATATGGAGCAAGAACTCTCAAGCAGTGATGGTGGGAATCATGAATTAGTACAACTGTTTTGAAAATTGGTGGTATTATGTTACAGCTGAAACTTGCACTGTGCCTCTGACCCGACAAATCCAGTCCTAGTTGTATACCCAACAGATATGTGCTTATGTTCACCAAACGCCATGTACAAGAATGTTCATAGCATAATTCATAATTTCTCCAAACTGGAAATGACCCAAACAGTCCATCAGTATAAGAATGGAGAAATACAATGTGTTGTATATTCAATGAAATAAAATAGGAAAAGCATGACAACACCATGGGCTCAAATACAATGTTGAAGAAAAGAGTTCAGACACAAAAGAGCTCAAAAACAAGCAAAACTAATGTATTGATAGGGGTCAGGATAGTGGTTACCTTTAGGATGAGAGATTAGTTGATCGGATGGGATATGAGGCCAACTTCTAGAGTTTTCTACTTGATCAGGATGGTAGTTCCATGAGTATGCTAACTTTTAAAAAGTTCTTTGTACATTCATGATTTTTATGCTTTATGGAAATATATTTGAACTTTAAAAGTTTATGAAAAGAAATATTTTGAGTTAACCATAGGAGTGAATGGCATCCAAGATTGTATTAGGTTTTTTTTGCATTGGTAAAGTTCATATTATCAGTGTTGTAAGACAGAAAATTATGTGTATCTACAGATACAAATAAATAGAGCTCCATAAATAAATACAGAGAACAGGCTTAAATTCTTTCCTAACTAAATCAAGACATTCCTAGGCTTCTTGAGTTTTTTGTTGCTTTTGTTGCTAGGAATAAATCCATTCTTCCTGTATCCCTATTTTTTTCTCTTCACAGAAGAATACACTGTTGGAAACTATCCTATATCAGTACCTATAGATAGACATTTTTCTTTTTTAGAGCCCTGTGGAATATAATATATTTAGTCTATCTATCACTCATTGACATTGAGGTTGTTTCTGACTGTTTATAATCACAAACATGTTTCAATGAACAATATTTCACATAAAATGTACTTGAGCAAGTATATCTAGGGTGATTTATTGAAAGTAGAAGTTTTGGATCATACAGAATGTATGCAAGCATGCTCAGTTGCTTCAGTCATGTCCGACTCTTTGCAACCCTGTGGACTGTAGCCCTCCAGGGATCTGTCCGTGGGATTCTCCAGGCAGGAATACTGGAGTGGGCTGCCATGTCCTCCTCCAGGGGATCTTCCCAGCCCAGGGACTGAACCTGAGTCTCTTGTGTCCACCTGCATTGGCAGATTGGTTTTTCACCACTAGTGCTGCCTAAATTGTTTTAAACTTTTTGTTCAGAAATAATTTTACACTTAAAAGATCAGCATCAAATGCTAACAGTTTGCTCTGCTTTATCACTTGCTGTCTCTCTTTACGTATATATGTGATACATTTTTCCATTTGCAAATGACTTGCACTCATCTTGGCCCTCTGTCCACAAGCACTTCTCTGGGTCTTCAAAGAACAAGGACATTCTTCTACCCCCAGTAGAGCCGTCAAGCCCAGTAAACTAGCTTGGACTTCATACCTCTGTTCAGTCCATTTCTGTTTCCGTCGTGTCCATCAATCCAGCAAGATTCTTCATAGCACAGTCTCCCTCTAGTACAGGATGCAGTTGAGCAATCAGATGCTGTGTTTACTTGTCATGTATCTTTTTAGTTTCCTTTCATTTGGTATAGTTCCTTGGCCTTTCTTTGTCTTTTTTTAAAAAATAACTTTATTGGGATATAATTCACATGCCATAAAATTTGTGTTTCCAAAGAACTTGAGATAAACTCACAACTATAAAATTTATACTTTTAAAGTATACAAATCAGTGTTTTAGTATATTGACAGAACTGTGTGACCGTCACCACTATCTAACTCTAGAACATTTTTATCATCCTCAAATAATCCCATCCCATATTAGCAGTCACCCCCCAGCACCCTCCTCCCTGCCTTTTGTGTCTGATTCCCTTCTCTTAGCTTAATGTTTTCCAAGTTTATCCATTTTGCAGTTGGTATCAAATCCATTCCTTTCAATGACCAAGTCATATTCCATTGTATGGATAGAGACATATAGACTATATTTTGCATATCCATTCTAGTCCATGGCGTCTCAGGGATTTAGACGTGATGGAGTGACTAGAACACACACACATTCATCAGCTGAAGTACTTTGGGGCCATTATAAATAATGCTGCCATAAACATTCTTGTACAGGTTTGTGTCTACATGTTTTCTGTACTCTCATATCTAAATTCTGACCTAGGTTTCATATGTCACTGTAGACTCTCTAGATCTTTCTTGGCCATTGTTTCCTCTATAATTTGAGATGGATTATGAGTAGTTTCCACATCCAAAACCCACTGATAAGGAGGGCTGACTGTATCCGTTGTACAACGTCATTTTATTTAAGGGACTTGAGCATCCTAGGATTTTGGTATCCACAGGGGCTTCTGGAACCACTCCCTGTGTCTACCGAGGGTTGCCTCTAGTCAGAGAAACGATTGCTAGGGGGACGTGGACTGGGCAGTTTTGTTTTTTCCAAGTAGTCTGTAGACTGGAAAGCCCGAGGACTGTAGGTCTAGACAGCTAACTTCTCTTGTCTGTGACTATTTAGGTTGCCCAGCTACCTTACTGGACCTTCCAGTAAAATGGACTAGTTTTAATAAATCCCTCTTTTTTATTCCTCCTGCTTACACTTTGCGGGTGGACAGAATGCTGCTGGACAGAAGTCAGGTCAGCGTAATCTTGTCAGATAACTGTCAGAGTTGTTAAGCGGGTACCTCCCATTCATTCTTCTCTGTATTTGTGTTGGGGATGGGGACTGTTCACACCTGGCATCTGAAGGAAGATGAACCACCTCTTCCCTCCCCGCTTCCCCTATGCTAGGTCAGTATCACAGTGAGAACCAGCAGCCTGTCTGTCTCCTGAAGATGAGTTTGTTTGTATTTCTTGGCAGGAAGCAGCCAGTCGCAGGGACTGGCTGAAAAGAGGTTGCCTCCAGAATTCTTAGAAGGGTCTTCTGGCTGGTGATGTCCCTGTTCCCCCTAGACTTTCCGGGGCCACAGGTTGTTCGTGAATACAGCTTGTTGTAGCATCATCAGAACTGGGGTAGGAGAGTGTCCAGAGTAAATATGTGCTGGTGGGATCCATCGCTGCCTCCTCGCTGACCCCCAGATGTCATCCCTGCAAGTCCTCCCATCTCCTCCTCTTGGAGCACTCCCATCCTGCTGACCGTGACAGATTTTCTTTCTGTGGCTTTGCGTTTAATTGTGTCCTCCCAAGGTACCTGAGCAAAGAGGCTCACACAGACTGGGTGTTGGAAAATTTGTTCTATGAATGAGCCCCAGGGAGACCCGCTGTTCAAAGGAGACAGACTGTGAGCACTTCCTCATCTAGTTTCTTCTATTGTTTTTTAATCAGCTATATCATGAATAAAAACTCTGGACTCTTGTTGAATGCCACTTCTTTTTTTTTTTTTTTAAGTAACTGCTGGCAAACCTTGAGATGGGTGGGGATATCCTTTATTTAATGTAATATGGATGGTTTGGCTGGAGGCCCAATTTTTGGTGTCCATCATCAGCTTATTTAATGAAGTTTTGCAGGATTGGACTAGAGGAAGGAGTTAGAAAAGACTGTCTCTGCTTGTAGTGGTGACTTGCCCTTAGTAATGGGAAATTCCCGGGCGGAGATGTTTAACCTGGGCTCACTCGTTTACAGGTGAACACTGAATTTACCTTGTCTCCTCCCAAACTTTTAAAAAACCTTTTCTGGATATATCTACATCTGAAAAAACAGGGGAAAAGGTTGGAAACTGGGTTGCTTCAGCCGTAAGCTGTTTGATTAAGCCGTGGTGGGATTCTGTGTCTCAGCACATCCTCGGGGCTTTTTGTTGGGAGTCATAGTGAAGTGCACTCCTTTATTATTACTGGAATTCGAGACACTGTGGCACTGACAGCTTGATCTGTTACTAATAATCTATCCAGAACATCAGGCCTCCAGCAGATGTTATAAAACACATACCTCAAGAAACAGGTCAATGAATGACAGCACTGTGTACATCACTGTGTTTCTCCTTTGTTCCCTTTTAAACTCTGCCTTCCAAGTGGCCTGTCTTTTGTGACCCCCGGGAGTAGGTCAAGAATTCACCCTTAAGTGTTTGTGAAAAAGAAACTGATGCCTACACCCTTCTCTTTAGAGGTTCTGATTTATTGGTCTGAGGTGCTTCGGGATAATTAAGAGTTGCCCAGGTGGCTCAGAGAAGGAAGTGGAAACCCACTCCAGTATTCTTGCCTGGAGAATCCCATGGACAGAGAAGCCTGGCGGCTGCAGTTCATGGAATTGCAAAGAGTCGTACATGACTGAGCACGCACACACACAGAGGTGACTTCATGCGCAGCCAAGGTTCAGAACTACTGTATTAACCAAAATATTCCCCGCATTGACCCTGTTTTAAGTTATTTGCTTTTTAGTGAATGTTCCAATGTACAAATATGGTTCTTTTGCATACTGTATTCTCACAGTGACTCCATGATGCAGACAGACTTCTGCTTCCAGGGTTCCTCATTCTTCTCTAGTGATTCTCTGAGGGCTTATTGCCTAACTGTGTTGTTCTCCATTCTGTACACGGCTGTTTGTGTGACAGGCTGGCCTTGTGGTGAGACCACTTCTCTTCACAGCCACATATGTCAAGCATTTAAATGCGACCTGTTGTTCTTCATCTTTTGAAATCTATTGCTCCTTTTCTTCTTTCTTTTGGTTGCACCGTGAGGCATTCAGGATTTTAGTTCCCCGACCAGGGATCAAACTCATGTCCCCCTGCGTTGGGAGTGTGGAATCTTAACCACTGGACCACCAGGGAAGTCTCTGAAATGTGTTGCTTTCTGTGCCTTTCAGGAGCCCATTAAAATTTGCAAAATGTTTGATAAGCTCTGTAGCGTTGTGGAAGGCACTGTCATAGAAACTCAAGTTTCTGTTCTACCATTGATGAACTGTGTGACTTTGGGCAAATACTTCACATTTTGTAAAAGGGATATTATTAACCTCCCAGAAGTCCCACATCAGATTAAATGGAGGTCCTGCTTCCTCTGTGAGAGTAGAATGGCCTGGCTGACTGCTTGTTCCTCCTCTATCAGCTGCTACTGTTGCCATTATGTACACTTCGAACACAGCTTTCACACCTTTATGCTATCCAGGTGAGAGGCTGAAAATCAATTCAGTTCAGTTCACTCAGTCTTGTCCAACTCTCTGTGACCCCATGGACTGCAGTATGCCAGGCTTCCCTGTCTGTCACCAACTCCCAGAGCTTGTCCAAACTCATGTCCGTCGAGTCGGTGATGCCATCCAACCATCTCATCCTCTATAGTCCCCTTCTCCTCCAGCCTTCAGTCTTACCCAGTATCAGAATCTTTTCCAGTGAGTCAGTTCTTTGCATCAGGTGGCCAAAGTATTGGAGTTTCAGCTTCAGCATCAGTCCTTCCAATGAATATTCAGGACTGATTTCCTTTAGGATTGACTGGTTTGATCTCCTTGCTGTCCAAGGGACTCTGAAGATTCTTCTCCAACACCACAGTTCAAAAGCATCAATTCTTCGGCACTCAGTATGTTTTGACAACTCATTGAATGTGAACATTGAGAGACACGAATGTGTCTTGAGGACATTGTTTTTCAAACTTTATTAATACATTATTATGTATTTAAAAATAATCCTAAGAACCTTCTGGGGCATTTGTCAAAAATGCAGATTCCCAGTCTCCACTCCAGACTCTGAGAATCAACTTCAGGGGTGGGGTCTGAGTGATTATTTTTATCTTTTTTTTAAAAAAAAATCAAGCTCCTAAGTAATTCTTGTGATAAAACAGAAGTGAGAAGTTACTCTCTAGGAAATTGAGTATGGTAGGCGCTCAGTAAATGAA
The DNA here is from genome assembly GCA_007570785.1 of Antilocapra americana. Taxonomy (NCBI): domain Eukaryota; kingdom Metazoa; phylum Chordata; class Mammalia; order Artiodactyla; family Antilocapridae; genus Antilocapra; species Antilocapra americana. The sequence goes on along the minus strand of ML663562.1, from coordinate 2,550,254 downwards.
TACATCTATTCTAATAACCCATTTAATCTTTCTTCCTATAGTTTTACAGGTTAGTCCTCAATCCTAGAATTTGAAACAGGCACTTTTTGCAGGAGAAAAAAATAAACATTGATTGCACTGTGCTTAGTGCTCTGTGATGCTTACATGTGTTAATAGCAATTGTGATAGGTTTCTTTTAAATTCATTTAGGAATCTGGACAGTGGGATAAAACAGTAGAGCTTTATGAACATTATCTTTAGGATATATGCCGTGGACTGCATTTTAGAGGAGATGGTGAAATTAGATATTTTGGTTTTTAAGTCATTGAACTACTTAATAGAGAATCTGGTGGTCTGCTTTATATTAAAAATCACTTGTGGCAAGTCTACTGTATTTGTAATCATTTTGCTTTTAATTTTAGTTGTGAATATGTGGTCTTTGATACTGAAGGTCACTTGGAAAAGGAACATAGCCCTGTACTAAAACATATATACTTAGGTTGCTTTGTCTGCAATACATTTGAATGCCGTTTGCCTTGGAAAACAGTTGTCATAGAGATAGGTAATTACATTTTGAAAATCTCTTTCAATTTTTCATACTAATAAGTTGCTGTTAGATATATCCCATGATTCTGTTAATTATTTTGGTTAATGATGCCTACAAAATAATTTTCACTTAGCTAATATAGAGAATGGCTTCCCTGGTGGCTCAGTGGTAAAGATTCAGGATCCCTGGGTCAGGAAGATCCCCTGGAGAAGGAAATGGCAACCCACTCCAGTATTCTTGCCTGGAGAATCCCATAGACAGAGAAGCTTGTTGAGCTACAGTTCATGGGGTCACAGAGTCAGACACGACTTAGTAACTGAACAACAACAGTCTAAATCATCAGGGTATTTAAGGGCTAATGAAAATGTAAGATCCCAGAGTAATCATCTCTTCTCAGAATGACCATGTTTGAAATACCACACTGGAAATGTTTTACCTCTCTCCACCAAAATAAAACTATTTTAGAGTGGTAAATAATCAAAAGATTTTAAAGGTTGGCCAGACACCTGAGTCCACGGATGACAACCTCAAAGCAGTCTTGAGCACTTACGATTACTCATTATGACAGCAACATACACAGGGCCTTGGCAGATCCTCCCGAAAAAAGAAAATGGATTAATGACAACGGGTAAACGTTAGCAAGGAAGAGGCTTCGTTTTAATCAGGAAGGGAGAAATGAAGGTGACTATGAAGAAGAGAGGGTGAGAGGGAAATGTCAAGGCTTCTGAGAACATATAAGGGCACATACGATGCCGTGAGGGGATGATACAAGAGTCAGTCATAGGGAAGAGCTAGAAGGAGGAAAGGATGAAGTGGAGAAAGGAACTATGGGATGAGGATACGCTCAGTCTGCCTCCCATCTGGGGAGCATCTGTGCTGCTCTGCGGTCTCCTTCTGGGTTGTGATTCTTCAGCCCAGGTCCTGGCCCCATCACCTGCTTTGTCCTGCAATGCAGGAGACACGAGCTCAATCTCTGGGTCGGGAAGATCCCCTGGAGGAGGAAATGACAACCCACTCCAGTATTCTTGCTTGGGAAATCCCATGGACAGAGGAGTTTGGCAGGCTATAGTCCATGGGGCCACAAAGAGTTGGACTCGACTGAGGGACTGAGCACAAGCAGCTTCCTGATACAGCAACTCCCCTGGCCTCAGCAGGGGAAGTGAGAAGACAGATTCAGTGACTCAGATTAGCCCAGGAGCCTGGCGGGATGCTGCTGCTCCTTCCCTGGCCTCCTTCCCTCTCATTCTTCCTTACCTGGTAGCCTAACAGTCCCAGAGGGGAATCTTCTAAACTCCGGGGCTGGCAGAGAAGTGGGAGTCATTGTCTCGGAGCCAACCTTGGAAATCCCCCACCACAGAGGAAATTCTCTGCTCACCATGTTGTTTGTGGAGCCATTGTCCAGGGGGTTACCCGTTGTAACTTCTCTGTTGTGGGATGTAAAGTAGCTCCTCAATACGACTGCTTAGTGATCACATCAACCCTGATGCTGTGTCCTTGTCAGGGCCGCTTACTTAAGGCCTGAGATTCGCTGATGGTGAGCTCATCATTTTGTTGTTCAGTCGCTCAGTCGCGTCGGACTCTGCCAGCCCATGGACTGTAGGCTGCCAGGCTTCTCTGTCGATGGGATTTCCCAGGCAAGAATACTGGAGCAGGTTGCCATTCTCTTCTCCAGGGGATCCTCCTGCCCCAGGGATTGAATCCACATTTCCTGCCTTAGCAGGCGGATTCTTTACCTCTGACCACTTGGGAATCCTTGATCTTATCCTGTTCTTAGTGAAATAATCCTTCGATGTTACATGATCACCAGTGAGGAAACAACAGGCTGGAGGATCTCTCTCTCTTTTTTTTGGAGGATATATTTGTCTTGTTATGACATTTTTTCATCTATGTAAAGGGAGCTGAAATTAGGAAGGAACAAAGTCTCCTGAGTTCTGGTCCTCAGGTTTTTCATTGTTGTTTTTTTTTTAATAAAAAAAAAAAATCAGTGCACCCTAATGCCCACTTGTTTCTGAGCTCCTAGAGTTAGTTTTGGCATCCAGGGGAAAAGAAACTGAGCTGGCCAAAATGGAGATGGTTGGCATGGAGAGACAGACAGGAGCCTGTGATGGAGAGTCTTGTGATTGTCCAGCTTTGCAGCTTGGGCTTTCAGTGTCGGTGGAACTGAACCGGGGGCCGTCAGCTCCCCCCGGCCTGGCCAGTGTCCCGTTTTTGAGGCCCCAGGGTTATTTTTAGCTTCGGGGCCTTGGAAGCAGGTGTGGTCCAGGCTTGAAGGCCGAGTCTGGAATCTGTTCAAGTCTTGTGCACGTCTGTTTTGGAGCTGAGGACAGTGACGGGGCCGCTCAGAGACTTTGTTAGAAGAATTTGTGCTTTTCCACCAAGAGGAGTGAAAGCCACGTTGTGTTTCATTTGTGATACTTTAAGTAGGTTTGTTTTAGAATCTTTATAAATTAAACTACAGGTTAAGAATGTTAGGGAATATATTAATTTAAAAAAAAAAGCTAGCTATGAGTCCTTTGTATACAGAAAAAACCTTTTGTATTGAAAGAGTCACACCGCAGCTGACTTCTTTTATATTGTTAGTCTTTTGAAAAACTCTTTGTATTGTAGTATAGCTGCTTATACTCCAATAATATTTATACATTATGTCACAACGATGTTGTGATAGTTTCAGGTGGACAGCAAAGGGGTTCAGCCATAGATCTGTTACTTTTGTTCAGTAGTAAAGTCCTGTCCGACTCTTCGTGACCCGATGGATTGCAGCATGGCAGGCTCCTCTGTCTTTCACTGTCTCCCAGGGTTTGCTCAAATTCATGTTCATTGAGTCGGTGATGCCATCCAACCATCTCATCCTCTGTGGACCCCTCTCTTGCCCTCAGTCTTTCCCAGCATCAGGGTCTTTTCCAGTGAGTCAGCTCTTGGCATCAGGTGGTCAAAGTATTGGCGCTTCAGCATCAGTCCTTCTAATTGAATATGCAGGGTTGATTTCCTTTAGGATTAACTGGTTTGATTTTCTTGCTGTCCAGGGGACTCTCAAGAGTCTTCTCCAGCACCACAGTTCAAAAGCACAGCCATACATATATGTGTATCCATTCTCCCCCAGACTTCCCTCCCATCCAGGCTGCCGCATAACATTGAGCAGAGTTCCCTGTGCTCTCTAGTAGGACCTTGTTGGTTATCAATTTTAAATGTATCAGCTGACCTCTTTTAAAAGGCCAGGTCTATAGTCACAAGTGTGTGATTTAAAATTGAATTTTATTCACCCCCCCAACATTATTGTTATTAAATAATCCTTTGTAAGTCCCTTTTGTGAAGTAGTGATTCAGCTTTTTACCTTGAGGGTAAACCTTAGTTTTCCTGTATTGTTTATTCATCTTCTGTTTCTCCCAGACCACCAGTTTTCCTGACAGCGTTGTTAAGGAGAACTAGATCCACTGAGGACCCAGGTCTGCATGGATGTCATGCCTTTTTTCTAATTTCTTCATGCATTTTCCCAAAAGAAAGAATGGGAAAGAAAAGAATGTAATACATATTACATTTACTTCCCCACACAAAACTAATATGACATTTTTAATGTATATGTTTGTGTGTTTGTATGTATGTGGGTGTTTGAGGTTCTGCTTTATCTCCTGTTCTGTACTTTGATTTTACTCTTTTTATATATCATGATCATCTCTCGTTGTTGGTTGTTTACTTTGATCATAATGGTGGTAGTTTAGTCACTAACTCGTGCCCGACTCTTGCGACCCTATGGACTGTTTCCTTCTCCAGGGATCATCCCAACCCAGGAATCGAACCTGGGTCTCCTGCATTGCAGATAGATTCTTTACCGACTGAGCTACGAAGGCTCTTTGTCAAGAAAGTATACCTTTTATGTAGTGGAATTTTTTTATTGAGGGGAGGGTGAGCTAACTGGTGCATGAATAAAGATGATAAGTTTGTATTAGTATCACTAGCCCCCTGCCTATAGCACTCTGACTTACAAAGGTCATGTGGTGCATATTTGATACACCTTCTGACAAGGAGAGCTCCTTGAAAGCATTTTTCTTTATTTTAATGTGAAGCTCCTTTAAATGATTTCCTTGTTGTATAGCTCTATTCAAGCACACATCTTGTTTAATATGTCTTTGATGTTTTTACTACATTCTGTGCTATAAAGCCAAAATTCTCTTACTAGGTACTACACATTTGTGGAGCTGGATAATTGTATTAAATTAGCATTAAGAGTAATCTTCTTGTTTAGTCACTCAGTTGTGTCTGACTCTTTGTGACCCTATGGACTGCAGTACGCCAGGCTTCTCTGTCTATCGCCAACTCCAGGAGCTTGTTCAAACTCATGTTTATAGAATTGGCGAGGCCATCCAGCCATCTTATTCTCTTTCGTCCCCTTCTCTTGCCTGCAATCTTTCCCAGCATCAGGGTCTTTACCAGTGAGTCAGTTCTTCACATCAGGTGGCCAAAGTGTTGGAGTTTCAGCTTCAGCATCAGTCCTTCCAATGAACATTCAGGACTGATTTTCTTTAGGATGGACTGGTTGGATCTCCTTGCAGTCCAAGGGACTCTCAAGAGTCTTCTTCAACACCACAGTTCAAAAGCATCATATTCTTCATCACTCAACTTTCTTTACAGTCCAACTCTCACATCCATATGTGATTACTGGAAAAACCATAGCTTTGACTAGATGGACCTATGGCAAAGTAATGTTTCTGCTTTATAATATGCTATCCAGGTTGGTCATAGCTTTTCTTCCAAGGAGCAAGCATCTTTTAATTTCATGGCTGCAGTCATCATCTGCAGTGATTTTGGAGCTCAAGAAAATAAAGTCTGTCACTGTTTCCATTGTTTCCCCATCTGTTTGCCATGAAGTGATGGGACTGGATGCCATGATCTTATTACAGTGTTTATTTTCATTTCTTTGCCAGATAATGCACTAGTATAGGAACCACAGCTTCTTCCTTTGTAGTTTTAAAGAAGGAACTATACTAAGCTTTTTGTATATCAACTTTATATATATATGTCTTATGTACATATATCTTTTATATGCATGTGTCTTATATATCCGTGTGTATATGTATCTTCTTGTGTGTGTATATATATATATATATATATAATTTTTTAATGCTTAAATTAGAAGTTCAAGTGGCTAAAAGTGCTTCATTTCTAAAAGATATAACATAGTTCTGAAGAAAGACTGAACACCTGCCACATCTTTTCCTGGCATTTGCCCCATTCAGCATTACCCTGATCAACAAGCCCTGACATAGAGAACCAGTCTCCCAGGCATCCATGTAGCCATCACTCACCCATCAGAGGAAGGCCTTCTCTGATGACTCTGTTTAAACTTTAACTGCACCCCCACTCTCCTTCCTTCCCTACTTAATTTTTTCTCCATAGCATTAATCACCATCTTTCATATGATGTTTTGTTGTTGTTTATTACGCATTTCTCATTATTAGAAGCTCCAGGAGGATAAGAGTTTTTGCCTCATTCATTTTTTGCTGCATTTCCACACCAGTGCCTGGCACCTATTAGGTGCTCCGTAACCATTTGTGAATTGACTGAATGAGTTGCCGAAGGCCTGACAGATGCTCAGGAAAACCAGGATGTACTGATTACTCCCCATCTGATGTTCTGAGTCTCCTTTCTTGGCTGCAGCCCACCTTTATTGCAGATATCCTGCTAAAATGAGTTCTCCTTAGCTCTCAGATTAAATCAGCCCTTGGGGGCTTCCCTGGTGGCTCAGTGGTAAAGAATCTGCCTGCTAATGCAAGGGACATGGGTTCTGTCCTTGGTCCGGGAGGATCCCGCATGCCTCAGGGCAGCTAAGCCCGTGTACCATGACTATTGAGCCTGTGCTCTAGAGCCCAGGAGCTGCAACTGCTGAGTCCTGAAACTCTAGAGCCTGTGCTCTGCAAAAACAGAAGCCGCCACGATGAGAGGCCAGCACACTGCAGCTAGAGAGTAGGCCCCACTCACTGCAACTAGAGAGAAGCCGGAGAGCAGCGATGAAGACCCAGCACAGCCGAAAATAAACAAACAAACAATAAAGCAGCCTCGGGCAACATTTCTCTTGCCCAGCCAGTCCATCCAGGCATCCTTCATTCTCACTCCCTCAGGACCATCACTTCCAGTAGGGGAGAGTCCTCATTTTCAGGCAGGGCCCCAGGAGGAAGCATTAAATGCAGAGGGTGAATGAGGGAGCCCTGTGGCAGGAGTGTGTCTGGGATAGATACCTGATTGGCCACAGGAGAGAGGAGGGGAGCTCAGGTGGGTCGGTGGGAGGGGGGAAGCTGGTGGAACAGGTGACCGTGAACAGGAGGCTTCTATTGAGCTGGTGCCAAGAGCACAGTGCTCTTCATCAGCAGGACCTAGGTGAAGGCTACTCACGGGTCTGGACTCTGCCTGGGGGGGCCCGTGTCTGAAGCAGAGGCCTTGGGTTTAGTTTTGGCAAGATGGCTACTCTTCCAGCCTTGATCTGTGGATCCTTGTTGTTCAGTAGCTCGTCCAACTCTCTTGACCCCGTGGACTGCAGCACACCAGGCTTCTCTCTCCACCCCTGTCTCTTGGGATTTGCTCAAACTCCTGTCCATTGAGTCGGTGATGCCTGTAAATGTCCCTGAGATGCATGTAGACAGCGTGAGCCTCTCCAAGCATGGGTTCTTCCTTCTGCGCCGGGGGTTGCTGCAAGGTGGTTGGATTTTATGGTGCTGACAAGTGTGGTCTCCGTGCCTCGTTCTGTCTAGACAGTGATTCAGGCGACCTCTAACGCATTACAGCCACCGCTGTCAGGCTGCGACCTCTGCTTTGGAGTAAGAAAATACGGTCAAGGCAGGAATAAGTGACTGAAAGACACATTAGGTTCATACTGCCTTCTTGGCTTTGCTGAGCAGTTTTTTGGTTTGTTTTTGTTTCTCTGTTGAATATATTTTACTAAATACTAGACCTCAGAATTTCTGTCGGGGTTAACCCACAGCACATGAGGCAGAGTAGCTTTAATCAGTGTAGAACTAAGATGGCTGGAGTCTAAGTTGGTCTTGCTTCCAGACATCATGGGCTGCATTTTCCCCTTTTGAGTTTTTTCACTTTTTTTTTTTTTTAATGAGGGGTGGGATGGCATGGGAGGTGGGAGGGAGGCTCAAGAGGGAGAGGACATATGAATACCTATGGCTAATTCATGTTGATGTATGGAGAAACCAACAATACTGTAAAGCAATCATCTTCCAATTGAAAATAAATAAATTTAAAAGAAAGGTCTATGTGAGGACTTTCCTGGTTCGTTGGCTAAGACTCCAAGCTTCTAACACAAGAGGCCCAGGTTTGATCCCTGGTTAGGGAACTAGATCCCATATGCTGCAAGAACCCACATGCCACAACAAAGACCCAGTGCAGCCAAATAAATAATAAATATAATTTTTTTTTTTCAAAAAGAGACAGGTGAAATTCTTTTTTAAAAATTCTATTGGTAAACTGCTGCTGAAAGCCTATTTGGTGTATCTTGTTGCCTATTTCTTTAGTTTAAAAAATTAAGACCAGCTTATAGTTTAATAACAGTAAACTTCTCACCTGATTTTATCCTTTCCATAAATTCTCTGAGAATCTGAACTTGAGCATAAGTCCACTGAGCAAGGCTCAGTCTGGGGTTTTCTATACATACTTGAGCTCCTCTGTTGCATCTGAAAAGTTTTATTCCTGTTGACTTCTTGAAGAGATTTAGGATAAGATGAGCTTTTTGGTGTTACAACAATCAAATACTGTCATATCTTTTATTTTATTCGTTTTTTAAAGAGGTTTTCCTTCTTAGTGATGTATTTTTCTTTTTAAAAATATTTGTTATTTGGCTGCATCCTGTCTTAGTTGAGCATGTGGGATCTCTGATCTTCATGTGGGATCTTGTGGCTGTGGCATGTGGGATCCAGTTCCCTGACCAGGGATCGAACTTGAGCCCCCTTCATGGGGAGCACAGAGTCTTAGCCACCGGAAGCCACCAGGGAAGACCTGTAAGTTGTCTTTTAAATCCTTAGTTGCTTAGTGCTTAGTTGCTCAGTCCTGTCCAGCTCGTTGCGACCCTTTGGACTGTAGCCTGTCAGGCTCCTCTGTCCATGCAATTTCCTAGGCAAGAATACTGGAGTGGGTTGCCATTTCCTTCTCCAGGGGATCTTCCCGACCCAGGGATCGAACTAGTGTCTCCAGAGTCTCTTCATTGCAGGCAGATTCTTCACCTGCTGAGCCATCAGGGAAGCCCTTTTAAATCCTACCTGATGCCAAAGATTTTGAGAGCAAACCTGTCACAGATGTGTTCCTGATCTCAGAGTGTTGACATTCTTCAGAAAGAGCAGCAAGCGCAATATTGTTGGTTTCTGCCATACATCAACATGAACAAGCCATAGGTATACATATGTCCCCTCCGTCCTGAACGTCCCTTTCATCTCCCATCCCATCCCACGCCTCATAAAAATTTTGAACTTAGAGTTGTAGCACAGGGTGAAGACTTCCCCAGAATTCTGTAACTGCAAGTAAATGAGGTTGATAGCAATTGTTACCCCTCCCTCCATACCCCGTTGGCAGCCTCAGCCTCTCCTTAGTCACCTGGGATCACAGAAAGTCATACGTGCTCATAAAGGTGCCGTCAGAGAACTCCAACTGGCTGCAGTACAATGTGAAAGCCGTAACTTATCCTCAGTTCACCTTCATTCTTTGTTTCAGTTACATCCTCATGTCAGGGCAACTTTGACCAGACCTCTTCCTGGTAAGGAAAAGGGTCGTTTTCTGTCTGGGACTCCAGACTCTGGTCATTGTATCTGGAGTGATTATTTTCTTCCTGGTGGACCGGTTGGCCGCAAGCTGCCTTCAGCTTCGGTGATTTGGGCTTTTGGCTGCTGCCACTGCTGCTGCTAAGTCACTTCAGTTGTGTCCGACTCTGTGCAACCCCACAGATGGCAGCCCACCAGGCTCCTCTGTCCCTGGGATTCTCCATGCAGGAATACTGGAGTGGGTTGCTGTTTCCTACTCCAGGGCTTTTGGCTGGAGGGAAGCAAAGACAAGAGCTTTCTGACTCAGTTTTTGCATGTTTGCCATCTTCTCCCTCCTGCGTGCCTCGATCTGCTAACCCAGATACTGCTTTGTCCTGAGTGACTTGTACCAGTGAGAGGAGCCAGTCCGGCTCTGATGCTCGGACCATTGTCAACGTCCGTTTGCTCCCGTTCTCGGGTTTCCACCTTCTGTGCTGCTTGGGCTCCCGCGTGGGCCAGACGCGTCACTCTGTCTCATTGCAGCTTCGTTGCGGGAATGGATTCTTAGGAAAATAGGGTGACCTGGGAGTCGGACCTCCTGGGGAGGGCGGGAGTCAGGCCATATGAGCAGAGGACCTGGCATGGCTGTGAACTATGTCCCCAGCCAGTCAGTACGTGATTCAGAAACACCCTGGGTAGTTAACACATTAGTTGATCCACGAGGACAAATGCTCCGCTCTGGTTTCTTCAGTTGTAGTGGAGATGACTTTTGCACTTGATTGCCATTTAGGCTGTACTAAAAGCAGTACATTCCTATAATGAAGATGAGAAACGGAGAAACCATGTATTACCTGGAGCTGATTTGTAAGATGTGAGGTGGTTCCCCAGGTGCCTTCTAACTCCATGTGTGTCTGGCTCTTGTGAGATGGGGCACAGCCTGGCTGAAGCTGGACGAGAGGAGGATGGAGTTTCTCTGTCTTTATCTGCTGAGGGATGTCTTTCAGATTCCAGCTGCAAGGCAGCTGTGTTCACCACTGGCATCTTTGCAGCATCCCCTCTCCTTCCTGTACGCGATGATGAGTTGCTTTCTGACATACTCACTTGAGATGACTGAGATAATTTCATCCTCAAAACAAACTCTGTGGGGTGACAGAGCCAATGTTATATATCTATATTTTGTATATGAGGAGAATGTGCTTGAGAGGTTAGTATGGTTTGTCCAAAGTTAAGGGCAAGACCACGTCTCTCTCCATCCACCTCTTCTTGCCTCTCCAGGCTTCAGTTCCTACTGGGTTGGCCAAAAGTTTGTTGATCTTTTTAAGATCTTACGGAAAAACCCGAACGAACCTTCTGGCTAACCCAATAATTTTTAAGTCTGAGATTGGGAAGCAGAACTCAGTGATGACTGAGGGGTGATCAGTGCTCTCGGACCCTTTGTCGTGTCCTACTCTTTGCAACTGCATGGACTGTAGCCTGTCAGGTTCCTTGTCCATGGAATTCTCCAGGCGAGAATACTGGAGTGGGTTCCCATTTCCTCTTCTAGGGGATCTTCACAACCCAGATATTGAACCCATGTCTGTTAAGTCTCTGGCATTGGCCGGTGGAGTCTTTACCATTAGCCCCACCTGGGAAGCCCCGAGGGCTTCTACTATCAGTTAATCAAATATTGATTATTCAGTATCTTAAGTCATTTTTGGAACAGAACTTGTAACAATGTTAATTGAATACCTTGTGTGCACAGCACTGTGGAGGTGAGAAATATAATACAAAACATCTGCTGTCAGATAGTTTATCCTCTAGAAGTTGAATGCCAAGAGTGGATATCTCGTTTAATGTAGCAGAGCATTTCCTATAAGCAGAGATGGACTGGGGAGATAGGAACATGAGAATAGTGAAGGTCAGGGTTAGGTCTAAGGGGTGGACACAAAACTCCAATTAGTGTTAATAGGAAAAGGTCCGTTTTAGGAATTTAGGAAGAGTAGGGAGATAGTGAAGGACAGGAAAGCCTGGCGTGCTGCAGTCCCTGGGTTCGCAAAGAGGCGGACACGACTGAGTGACTGAACAATGACAAAAGGATAGGAAGTATCAGGGCCACTATTTAGAACCCTGTCTGCCTGGGTTGTTAGGTTTAGAGTCCACAGTGAAGGTGTGAGGTTTCCTGGGGCTGGGAGTCCATGAGACTCTTAAAAACAAGGTACACGAAAAGGAGAACTTCGAGGTGCTAGGAGGGCACCAGGCCAGGGTCTTAGCTGTGTGGGTCTGCCAGGAGAGGAGTGGGAACATCAGAGACCCCCAGCAACAAGTTCAGCACTTGGTGTGACAAGCGTATCAGACATTCTGTCCCCCGTCTTCCTTAAAAGGTGGCCGAAATTCACAGAACCTCCCGTGTTACTGCCTCTTCTCCCAAAGGGCGGTTTAAGGGAATCTTCACGGCCCACACACACCCATTATCACAGTCATTCTCAAACCATCAGAAAAAACTTTTTGTCCTGATAACACGGGATTGCTAACCTGATCCCTGGCTGCTCCTCTTTGTGCTCTTTTCAAGAAATAAGCAAATAAAATGAAGGAAACCCATCTGGAATAAAGATACCCAAAGTGGCTTTTTATAGCTCCTTTTAATTTCGTACCGTAAGTCCATCAGTTCTGGGCCCCCAGGTAGTTATAATTCATGACTGTGTCGTCTTTTGTCATCTCTGAGTTTTTCTATTTTGAGGTGAAAGTGAATTATCGTTGTTATGTTTTTTAAAGCCATACCTACTTGTCCTTTTTGTTTGTTCACATGAAACAGTGCATCAAGTATGGAATTAGATTAATGGAGTAAATATTATGAATCATACAGTCCCTCTAATCTGCTGCTCTTTCTTTCTCTGACCCCCCGTGTTTTGTTTTCCGTTTGTCATTCTCTCTCGGTGTAGGCTTTTCAGCCCCGTGGCAAGCTGTTGGAGCGAGGGAACAGAGGTAAAGAATGATGTAATGCACTGGCCGCCCCAAAGCATCTTTTGTTGGAATGGTTATTCCAGTCATCTCTTTATGAATCAAATGTGAGGGGCTGCTTTGTGGAAGGAGGCCTTTGCGAGAGCACATCAGCGGGAAAGAGAAAGAGACATTCGCTTGGAGGGCTCTCGCCGAAAATGGGTTTAACTCTGCTCTCGCCAGTCACCACCAGCCTGACCTCATACACTTCAGTACAATGGAGTGGCTGAGTCTTTGAGCACACCACCATTACGTCATCGTGGCAAATTAAAGGAAGAGGTGGGAAAAGAGGACTTATTGTTGTCATGGCCCATGAGATGATTGGAACCCAAATTGTTACTGAGAGGCTGGTGGCTCTGCTGGAAAGTGGAACGGAAAAAGTGCTGCTAATTGATAGCCGGCCATTCGTGGAATACAATACGTCCCACATTTTGGAAGCCATTAATATCAACTGCTCCAAGCTTATGAAGCGAAGGTTGCAACAGGACAAAGTGTTAATTACGGAGCTCATCCAGCACTCAGCTAAACATAAGGTACATGCTTGCTTTTTTTTTTTTTTCCCTTTTGAAAAGAAATGGACATATTGAATGGGGAACTATTTTAAATGAAGCCCCCTTTTTAAGGGGAGAAAGTAATTTGGGGAAGTTTTGGTTGCTTTTTTCAAATTTTGGTACCTTATGATATCTCGAAATAATTCACTAATTCTAAATAGTGTCCCTGCTCAGAATTTTTCTGAACTGTACAGAAAGGTGTAACCTGTTTTAATCTGATCATGTGCTGTGTTTTCCTGTTAATGCTAAAAAATTGCTTTAGTAAGTCAGTCACAAATAAGTTATGTTTAATACAATAGTTTATCAATACTCAATTAGTAATTATGTATAAATATAATATCACATGTGTTTTTAATAATTAATACCTGAGCAATTGAGCATGCACAGCACATTGTTTTTTGTTGTTTACAAACGTAATGGAAGGGAGTCATTGTTTTCAAGTGCCCCGGGAAAAGAAGTAGAAACTAATTATTTTAGAAGTACTTTTCACTTGTGGGGAGGTAATGATCAGAAGTTAAGGATCTTCAAAGCAAGTTTTTCTTAGGATACCAAAATTTCATCTTTGCAGTATATAAGGTGATTTCTTTTGTTCAAGAATAAAAATGAGTTTATGCTTTAGTTTTACTAAACAACTGGTATGTTACTATGTAGAAACCACTTTTAAGTGTTTCTTCAGCTCAAGAATCATTATGTTTATGTTGCAGACTATTGTGTTGTACATGCTTTTCATACCCTTTTTTTAATGTTATGGGTTTAAAACTAAGGAGTTGAGAGCACAGTTACACAGAAACACCATCAAGTTTGCCTTATAAAAGCTGATTTTCACAAGCATTTAAACCATTTGTATGCCTGGTTTATCTGGTACATTGACCAGGTCTCATTTTTATTCAAATATCTTTTAATATATTTAAAAAGCTTTTTTAAATTGGGGGATAATTGCTTTACAGTGTTGTGTTTCTGCCGTACACCAGCAGGTATCAGCTATAAGTATACCTATATCCCCTCCCTCTGATATTCAGATTATGAATGAAAACAGGAAGCAGTTCACTTGCTCCAGCAGCAGCGGTTTGGAGACTACGTTCCTCGCCTTCCTTTCTCACAGCCTCACATTTACGTTGTAGGTCGACCTTGACTGCAGTCAGAAGGTTGTCGTTTACGATCAAAGCTCCCAGGATGTGGCCTCTCTGGCTTCAGACTGTTTTCTCACTGTCCTCCTGGGTAAACTGGAGAAGAGCTTCAACTCTGTGCACCTGCTCGCAGGTAAGGCTTGGGGTAGGAGTGGGAGGACTCAGGATCTCATGAATCCTGTAAGCGGGCAGGATTCCACAGCGAGCTCAAAGCACTGCCTTTGATGAGTGAAGCTTTGAGGTCATCATATTAAATGATTTATTTGTAGCTTTTGACTGGTGAGACTGTTCTACCTAACCTGAATACGGTTGTTCTTCTCCATTGGCCAGTGTATTTTTTATTTCGCTCAAATGCCTCTTCATTTGGTATTTATTAGCCAGAAAGCCACATAGATCTGTGTGCCCGTACAGGTGGCTCAAAGCCAGCTGCTTCTATCTGGGACTTTTCCTTTCACCTGCAATCTGTGAACACAGCGTAATCTGCATCTCAGCTCCCACCCCAAGGCAAGAACCTTACCAGTGCTCAATGTGAACCCTGGTTAAACTGGACTCTTGGTGATAAGATCACTTGTCCTGGACACTTTGTACAACAAGATAGGAAAAGAATGTGCGTAGAATATTTCTTCTAATAATTAGGGGGAATATTTTCAAACTAACTTACATATTTTTGTGTGGTTTGTTTTCACAGCTAAGTCTCAACTTGCAAATGCTAACTAAGCAACCAGATGACTTTATAAAGTGCATGGTAAAGGCTGTTTTATATCTGCCCTCAAGGAGGGTGGTGTGGGAGTTCTGTCTCATTGAATTCCAAAGCTGACTGTTCATCCTTGGCTTCCCCTGTTTGGCAGATGGTCCCAAAGCCCTTCCACTCACATGGTCTCCCAGAATAGGGAATACAGTTTGACAATGCATGGTAACCTCTGCCACAAAGCCACTGTGTGTCCAGCGGGTTCTACCACAGTGATCGGCAAGCATACCTTCAAAAATCTGACCCAAGGAAAACAAAATATTGACGGAAATGATCACTTTCACACCTTTTGTCTTTTGTTGCAAGGAGGTTCCATTGACCTTGATGATGTTGGCAATTATGTGTTAGACGTACGGGTATTTCAGTTGTCAGAGGAATCATCAGTTACTGGTGTGTTATCACTTTTAAACTCTCTGAAGACTTAAGTAAGATTTCTGTGTCTCTAGTTCTCTCTTGCCAGCTTTTGCTGCTGTTCTTAAGAGCAAACGTAGTTTACCTGTCACTTTCAGGTCATCTGTTGCCACATGTTTCCTCTCTGCTGTGATTCTTTGCTTAAGTGAAGCCAGCTTGTCTCAGAATGTAGCTCTCAGAACTCTGTACCAGAGAATTCATAGCACTGGGTTCTGTCCCTTGGTAGGCGTGCTCTTTTACTGGGAGTGTAACTGTGTTAAATCTGACAACTGTGTTACTGTTGTTTGCTCACTAAGTAGTGTCCAACTCTGCAACCCCCGTGAACTGCAGCATACCAGGCTTCCGGGTCCTTCACTATCTCCCAGAGTTTGCACAGACTCATGTCCATTGAGTCAGTAATGCCATCCAACCATCTTGTCCTCTGTCATCCCCGTCTCCTCCTGCCTTCAGTCTTTCCCAGCATCAGAGTGTTTTCCAGTGAGTCAGCTCTTCACATCAGGTGGCCAAAGTATTGGAGCTTCTGCTTCAGCATCAGTTCTTTCAGTGACTATTCAGGGTTGATTTCCTTTAGGGTTGACTGGTTGGATCTCCTTGCTGTCCAAGGGACTCTCAAGAATCTTCTCTAGCACCACAGTTGGAAAGCATCAGTTCTTCAGCGCTCAGCCTTCTTACTATTACTAGAGTTCCACTGACCTCAGTTGCTGAGTTTAGGACTGCAATTCATGCTTCTTGGGGCCACCGTGAGGGTCTTTACCTTGGAATCATATCATCAGTACCAAGGTTTTTCTTAAACAGGGCACACCTGGAAAGTGATTATCCCACCTGGCTCTTGTTTCAGAAGTTTTTCCCTGCGGGCCTCTGACCTGACAACTTGGCTGGGCAGATGCTCCTGGAGGAATGAGCTCATGTCAAGTTTTAGTTACTCAAGTAACTTCCTCCCCTTTCTCCAGGAGTATGCCCTTGTTACCTGGAAGGTTCTTATGAGCCATGTTCTTACCAGCTTTGGGAGGGGCATTTGTTGGAAAGCAAGGAAGTAAAAGGACTCATTCTGATCATTTAGATCAGCCCTAGGGACCCGTGGGCCGGTGGTGGGTTAGAACCCTCAGCGTCTCCACTTTGCTCAGGAGATGTGTCCTAGGCCTAAACGGAGGCTCACTGAGGCAGCTCTAGGAACCACACACGTGTAGCTCCGTGTCACCACCCACACCCCAGAATCCGGTATTCCTCTTAATTTCAAAGGTAGCTTCAAGGACTGAATGGTCTTGTCTGGGAGTTTCTGAGCAGCCAGATTTCTTAGGACCCCTCAGGCTTCTGGATGATTAAAGGCCTCCCCACCCATCCAAAAGCCTCTGGCCAGTTGGACGTTCTCTTGGTTAGTGCATCTGTTTCTCAGAGTAGACAGTTAGTGGCAGAGTGCTGGGGAAGGCAGGGCTGTCAGTGCTTGGCTCTTTTTCTTTTGCCAAGGTTCAGATGGTCATAGGATGTCCCAGGGATATGGGGTAGAAGGACACATGGACATGTGTTTCTTAAATAATTTTGTTTGGAGGGGAAATAACTGACAAGCACAGTAGCGCCCCACAGGTGCTGTGGGGTTGCTGGAGACAAGTTTTCACTACACATTGCCCCTTGATGCTTTCAGCAGTTAGATGCGCTTGTTGGCTCGTGGGGATTTGATAATGGGAAGACAAAGTGGCTTCCTGTACTAATCTCTTCATCACGTTGGAGCTAGTCTGAGATTATTCAGGAAGAAAGTGTCTGACACATGAGATGGTTTTTTATAGTCGTTATATATGAGGGGAGGAATTGTGGCCATTCCCAGTGCTCCATTCTCCTTTTCGGGGCCACCTGACCCAGAGAGTCATGACTCTGGAGAAAGGGAACAAGAGGACCTCCCCGAGGAGCTGGTAGAAGAAGTATCTTAACAAGCTCTTTTCCTCAAGCAAGAGGAGACCCAGACTTACTTATGGGACCTAGTTACATGGGCATTAACAGTGAAGGCTTCCTGACAGTGGAAGCTGTCCTGGAGCTCTGGGCTTAATTTTTCCATATGAAACAGCAGGTCCGGCCCTGGGATGGGCTAGCCTAGTAAACTTTAGCTTCTCTGCCAGGGGAAGGGATTCTGTTAAGCCACTTTGACAGCTGATTATCAGTAAGACTTTCCAATCCTGAAACGTTGACCTGATTCTGCAATGAGCTCAGCCTGTATTGGCTGCATCTGTGGGCCTGCTTGGCCAGGGACCTTGACCCTGGCCTGATCAACTTTCCCTCTTTTTAAGCCCAGCCAGTATTCTAAACCAAGTGATTAATATTTGATAGACATCTGCCACATGCATGTCTTTTATTATTATCTTAAAATCTTATGTAAGCCTATGTTGTCATGTATCTTTTTCATTTGTTAGCTTAAGTCCCTTACTGGATTCTCTTTTTCAAGCTAAGGACCTTGTCCTTGTTCATCTGTGTTCCCCACAAGGCCAAGCACTTTTTCAGTTTTCAATAAATATCTAATATATAAATTAGCTTACAGGTAGGTTTAGACTGTTTGTATTTCATACGACTTATTTTTTTAGTTTAGAATAAGTGATTATGTTAAGCAATGATGAAACTAATTGGAAAGTATAGCAAGAACTTGAATTATTTTGAAATAAATGATATGCAAGTTGTCTTGATTCAAGTAAAGCAAAAATATAGTTTCCCTGGTGGTCCAGTAGTTAAGAATCTGCCTGCCAACACAGGGTACACAGGTTTGATCCCTTATCCGAGAAGATCCCATTTGCCGCAGGGCAGCTAACCCCACACGCCACAACTCTCAAGCCTGTGCTCTAGAGTCCACGTGCGTCAGCTACTGAAGTCTGTGCCCCTGGAGCCCGTGCTCCTCAACAAAAGAAGCCACGGCAATGAGAAGCCCGCACACCACAGCTGGAGAGTAGCCCCCACTCTCTGCAATTAGAGAAAGCCCACGTGCGGCAACAGAGACTCAGTGCAGCCAAATAATATTAATAAATAAGTCTTTTAAAAAATATACAGCTGTTATGGGAGATGTATCTAATACAAAAATGTTTCCATCTATTTAAGTAGATTGCAGCATGATTTTAAGACCTAATAAAAAACCCTGGTACCATTAAGCAGTGCTTAAATACTGAACTTTGGTAAGGAACTGACAGCTCTAGAAAACCTAACGCCACGCATAGGAAGAGACACGGCCTTGAATCCATATGAACTGAGACTGGTTGAAGTAAATTTTTGTATTAAGTAAATTCATTATTTAGCCACTAGTAAGTTTCCCAATGGGCTTCCCTGGTGGCTCAGTGGTAAAGAATCCACCTGCCAGTGTAGGAGACCTGGGTTCAATCCCTGGGTTGGGAAGATCCCCTGGAGAAGGAATAACAACCCACTCCAGTACTCTTGCCTGGGAAATCCATGGACAGAGGGGCCTGGCTAGCTACAGCCCATGAGGTCGTCAAAGAGTCGGCCACAACTTCGTGACTAAACAGCAACAAAGTCTTCCAGTAACCAAGCCATATTAAACCATAGCATTGTTTCACCCCTCAGAGGATTAAAGCATTTTACTGTGAGTTGTAGCCTCATCTTAGCCAAAAAGAATGAACTTGGATCCCTTTGGAAAGTTCTCCCTCATCATCGATGGATATAAACAGTTGCCAATATTGACTTATCGATCAACATTTTTGGTCTTGTTAACTTCCAGGAAGCTCTTTAAAAGCTAATCTTGTTTCTTGGCCTTTAATTATTCCTCATATTACTTAATTCTACTTGCCTTTATCTGTTATATTTCTAAGGGTGCCAGATTGAAAATAAATGTATTAGAAAAAAAAGAGAAGCCTCTGAATTTGGGTGTTATTGTGTGTGCTAACATAATAGAGAATAAATGGGTTGATTTACTAGAAATAAAGATCAACCTACAGGTAAAAATGCTCTTCTATTATTTCCTTCTCTTTCTTTGCTGTTGTAACTCTGGGTGAAAGCAAAAGGGACCCACAGCAGTTAGTTAATTCTCTAGCAGTCATTTCTACCCCCCCCCACCAAACTTTAAACTTTTAATTTTTGTATTAGGGTATAGCTGATTAACAATGTTGTGGTAGGTTCAGGTGAACAGTGAAGGGACTCAGCCATACATAGACATGTATCCATTCTTCCCCAATGGAGAAGGGAATGGCAGCCCGCTCCAGTACCCTTGCCTGGAGAATTCCATGGACAGAGGAGCCTGTACAGTCCATGGGGTACAGAGTCAGACATGACTGAGCGACCCACATACCCACTCTCCCCCAAGCCCCCTGCCATCTATGCTGCCACATAACATTGAGCAGAGGTCCATGCAGCCCTCATTTCTGTCCTGTGATGAGGCACAGCATAGTCTTGAAGCAAAAATCCCTGAAGTTGAATCACAGACCTCAGCCCTTTCATTTATAAATGAGGAATGACTCTCCCTGGGCTTCTCAGGTGTTGCTAGAAGTAAAGAAAGTGAATGAAGTCACTCAGTCGTGTCCAACTCTTTGTGACCCATGGACTGTAGCCTACCAGGCTCCTCCATCCATGGGATTTTCCAGGCAAGAATACTGGCGTGGGTTGCCATTTCTTTCTCCAGGAGATCTTCCCGACCCAAGGATTGAACCCTGGTCTCCCGCATTGTAGGCAGACGCTTTACCGTCTGAGCCACCAGGGAAGTCAGAAGTAAAGAATCTACCTGCTAATGCAGGAGACACGAGTTCAATCCTTAAGTCAGGAAGACCCTCTGGAGAACAGAATGGCAACCCACTCCAGTATGCTTGCCCAGATAATCCCATGGACAGAGGAGCCTGGTGGGCTACAGTCCATTGGTTAGCAAAAGAGTCAGACACAACTGAGCGACTAACACTACTAATGACTCTCTCCAGCTCTCCCCAAGCTCAGTGTGCCCAGTCTTCTGGAATTCCCTGACGAGGCTGGACTGGGAAACAGGGGTGCCCACTTTAGGTCAACTCTGTGCTTTCTTTTCATGGTAGCCCTCTCTCAGCCTCTTTGTGAACTTCAGAGTCATATTCTTACTTCGCATCGTATGGAAGAAGCAACATATAAAAATATACTGCATATAACATTTTTAAGCATTAATTTTTTTTTTCAATTGGGGAATCATCAAAAGTCTATTCTATTCTGAGCTGAATTACGACCCTGGGTAATGATAGATACTCACCACGGGGGTCAATGTCAGGTGTGGTGCTAAGAGTTCTTAGAAACATTTCATCTCTGAACACAGCTAAGGTCTTAGATGAATGTCTGCTAAAGGCCAAGTATGTATTCTTTGTTCTGATTCAGAGTTGCTAGGGTAGTTAGAGCTGGGAGCGAATAAAAATGTGTTTGACTCTTCACTCATTTCCAGTTTAACAGGGATCTAGACTCAGTCTACAGTTCTGTGTACAAAATGTGCAGCTTTCTACTGCCATGCCACTCTGAGCGTGCCCGATTTCGTCTGGTTTGGGAAGCTAAGCAGGCTCCGGCCTGGTTAGGACTTTGATGGGAGAAATGTGCAGCTTTGGTTTAGTGGGACCAGTTACCATCCTTCCCTTGGCTGTAGGGCAGGAACTGACCCGCCCGCTCACTCATTTGCTGTGTGTGCTGTTGTTACCATCTGCTCTCCTATTCCCTGTGGCGTTTCTTCTGTCCCCGTGTCTAGAGAGGGGAAGTCTTCACTCATTGCATTTTAGATCCTGTAGTAGCTGGTGAAACAGATTGGTGTTAATGGGTTCTAGTCAAAAGTTAGTCTGGAATTGGCTCTTCTCATGTTTAAAAAGCTGCGGTGACCAAGAGCCACTGAAAACAGGCAAAAACTCGGCGCCATTTCGCCCTGGTTGCCGTGTACTTGCTGGCTCCGCATCTCAGTTTGCATGCGATTATCCAGATTATCCCTTTTCTCCAGTTGCTATCTGCCGGTATGGTAACAAGACAGCTGTGTCACTCTCTAAGTGACCAGGGCCTCAGACGTCATGCCCGGGGCTGCTTCTGTTCAACAGCTGGACTGCAGACCTTGCTAGAGATGGTTCTTCCCCGTGACACCTGGCACAAGCCACCCAGAGGCCCCGTGGCTGACGATGGTGACGTCAGTCTCCCCCGACCCAATCACGTCACTTGTGTCCTGTCCATTCAGGCAGCCTCTCAGTGTCCGGGGGCTTCCTTGGGTGGGCCCTGGGCTGCGCCTGGGGGACGGGGTGCTGGGAAAGCACACGGCTCACCCCAGCACCTAAGAACGCGCGGTTCATTTGGAGTCCCGCATTCAAAGTGAATGAAACAGAGGTGCGCTTGACAGTGTGCAGTGTGGTGAAGGGCGTGACTGGGTGTCGCCTGCTGGGGTTGGGGAAGATTTGGTGACAGTGGTGGAATTTTGATCAGACCTTGAAAGATGAGTAAGATTTGGGGGGGGGGCGGGGGGGGGCTGGCCTCAGTGGACTAACTGAAAGGAAGAAGAACGTGATTACAGGTATTATGAGTGAACACTGATTTTAGGGGTAGTGAGACAGAACAGACTTTTTGTGATGGGAGGAAAGGGAATTGAGTGGAAATCCAGTCAGGCTGGGGTGGCGTGGGATGCCTTGGCGACTCGGTAACCCCTGTCACCTCTCGTCACCAGGGCTTTCTTATGGCCTCTCTGCTCTGAACTTCTGCTACCAACTCCAGCCAACACCAGCCCCGCAGACCTTGCCAGGGGCCTCCTCACTGCTCACACGCCCTGACCACACTCTCCTCCCAACCATTTCTCACACTCTCACCAGTGTTATGTCTCTGTTTTATATTTTTAATGTAGCCCTGATTTTATCACCCCCTGGTTTAATACGCATCAGCACTTTGGGGGTAAATTCCATAATCTTTCCCTGACTCTGAGGCCCTGCAGTGGCAGCTTCTGCCCGCCTTCATGCCTTCACCTCAGGCCCTAGTCCGTCCTCAGGTTGCTCTGTGTGTGCATTTCAGCTCTTTCGGTCTCAGGTGCCCTAGCCCTGCAGCCCCGAGGCGCCATATCTCTCCCCCATATCTGGGTATCTCCCACTTGACTCGTGGCAGCTCTCCAACCTCCCCTGGTCCCCAGGTAGAGGTGCATGTCCTCTGTCACACACACTCCTCTGGCCACCCACCGAAGTTGGCTGGTTGCTCATCTAATCGTTTGGCTGAAGTCTGTCCTGCGAAAGTGTCCATTCCAGAGACAGCTCCTGTCATGATCACCAGAGTCCCATCACAGAGCCCTGAGTCCAGCTCCTGGCAGGCGTTCAGGCCACGTCTCTGAACCACGTGCAGATGCCAGCGGCCTCTGGTGTTGTCTGGCTGACAGTCAGGGACCCCTTCCTTCCTGATGCTCCACCACGTCCTTGGGGAGGCGGCACTCTTGGCCCCGGAGGAGGACAGCTACCAGAGTGGACACAGCAAAATGGGCACACGGGAGGGCTGCTCAGGGTGGGTGTGGATTAGAAGCCTGAGCTTCACAGGGGAAAGGCCATTTGGGCTCCGAGGAGCCCTTCTCTGGAGACCAGACTCCTGTTCGCTTTTCCCCTTGACTCAGTGTTGTCTCCTCGTGGGGGTGAGGGGTCTCAGGAGGCCCTGCCCACTGATGGTCACCCTGGACACAGACAGCAGCCGCTTCGTCCTCAGCCAGGGTCGATCTGTCGTTGGTCCAGCTTGTCTCTTGAGAGCTGATGCCCCTGGTCCTCTGAGCCCTGGAGGTCAGCTTGGGCCCTGGAGGCCTGAGCCTGTCTCTTGAGGGAAGTTCCCTAGACACAACAGAAGCACCTGAGGACTCACCGGGAACTCTGGATGATGCAGGCAGCATTTACCAGGTCTCCCTTCTTTTCTTTTTTTTTTTGACATCAGAGAAATGTTCTGCTTGCTCTCAGCTGCCTCACTCACCCTGAGGGTCCTCTGGGGCCTCAGAGGAGGAGTAGGAAGAGGTGCTGGCTCCCACCCAGGCCCACAGAGATCTCGGCGCTGAGTGGAATCAGGAAATCCTTTTGGACACCGAGTATACACAAGGTTTATGTCCATCGACAGCTATTCATTGTCACAAACGATTCAGTAAACATTTCATTATATGCCGAGTACTGTGCTAAATGCAGAGAGGACTGCAAACGAATGTGAGATACAATTCTTACACATAGACAGTTCACAGTGTGTTATAGCTGGAGAGATAGGAGGTCACCACAAACACGGAAAGAGAATTCACAGTGACCAGGTCACTGGAAAATACTGCCATGTGACGGCTGTCTATACATATATATGTGTGTGTGTATGTATGTATGTATGTGCTTCCCAGGGGCTCAGTGGTAAAGAATCCGCCTGCCAAGCAGAAGAGTCAGTTCAATCCTTAGGTCAGGAAGATCCCCTGGAGGAGGGCATGGCAACCCACTCCGATATTTTTGCCTGGAGAATCCCACGGATAGAGGAGCCTAGCAGGCTACAGTCCATGGGATCGCAAAAGAGTCGGACATGACTGAGTGACTAAACAATAACAAACAATATATATGTGTATTTTTGGTCACACTACACGGCTTGTGGGATCTTAGATCCCTGATCAGGGATGAGACCCATGCTCCCTGAGGTGGAAGCATGGGGCTGTAACCACCGGCCTGCCAGGGTAGTCCTGTGGCTATGTATTTTATAGAAGTTCTAAGTTGGCAAGACCATATTTAGATACACTGATCAGGGAAGGTTTTTATTTTTTAATACAGCAGAATTTTAAGAATGCAACAGAATATTAGAGTTGAACCTAGAGAGCAGCTCCATTGTAAGAGAGGATTATATCATTTAACTTGTTTAGGTGGTGAGTGAATGTGGGTGATGAGAAGGTAAAATGTATATTCTATTGGTCATGGTAAGAAAACCGTGGCGTATGCAGCTGGAGAAGAGAAGACTGAATGGCCAGAGGCTGGCGATGAGACCACATAGGTGTGTTGGGAAAACAGGAGGAAGACGAGTGGACCTGTGAGGTGGTGGGCGGAGTATGGACAGTGAAGGTGGACAGTAGAGTGGGGTCAGATGATGAAGGAGCTTGAGTGGCTAACCAGGAGTTTTGGGTTGTATTCTGTGGGCATTTGGGAGCACAGGATACATCAAAACTATCTTAGGAGCTTAATCTGGCAACAGAGTAGAAGCCAGTTGGGGAAAGGACAGGTGGATCAAAAAGAGCTGTTCTGAATTTATCCAGTGATGCAGTTCGGAGCTCATGGGCAGGGGTGGGGGGAGGGGGGAGATGGGGAGGAAGAGACAGACAGACAGACAGACGTCACAAAGGCAAATTCAAGTGTTGCCATGCAAGGAGGATGCTGCTAAGGTGACTGGGAGAATGGGGCCAACAGGTACAGGGATAGAGAGTGAAAGAGAATGAAATGTTGGCTTGGAATTTGTTTTTAAATTGTTAATAAGTCTTTCAAGTGCAAATGCCCAAAAGAGGGTCAAAAATGTTCGATTGGAATTTGGGACCTCAAGTTTCCAAAATGCAACCCTGAAAGTCTTTGATTTCCAGGTGAACTAGAGCGTGGCCCATTTGCTAAGGAATCTGTCTGCAATGTAGGAGACCTGGATTTGATCCCTGGGCCGAGAAAATTCCGTGGAGAAGGAAATAGCAACCCACTCCAGTATTCTTGCCTGCAGAATCCCAGGGACAGAGGAGCCTGGCGGGCTACAGTCCACAGGTTTGCAGAGTCAGGCACAACTGAGTGGCTAAACCACCACCACCAGAGCAAAGGTGATCTCCTGAGCCACCTCAGAGGCCTTCTGTATCCTGCCTCCTCAGGAAGCCCCCAGCTGCTGTTCGCTTGGCTGTGTCTTCAAGTCACTGGAGGACCCAACGGGTGGCCTCTTTGACCCTCTCTCCTGCTTACAATGCTCACTGCCTTCCCAGGTCAAGGGTGGGTTCTGGCCATAATTCCTTTTGGTTGGTTGTTCTGGCTGTACTCTTCAGAAAAATCTTTGTGTGTAGGGATTTATTAAGAGTCCTGCCTAGCTCTGTGTGTGTGTTTTAAGAGAAAGAGTCTCTGGGCATCGTTGCTGCTGCTGCTAAGTTGCTTCAATCGTGTCCGACTCTGTGAGACACCATAGACGGCAGCCCACCAGGCTCCCCCGTCCCTGGCATTCTCCAGGCAAGACCACTGAGGTGGGTTGCCATTTCCTTCTCCAGTGCATGAAAGTGAAAAGTGAAAGTGAAGTCGCGTAGTCATGTCCGACTCTTAGCGACCCTGTGGACCGCAGCCCACCAGGCTCCTCCGTCCATGGGATTTTCCAGGCAAGAGTACTAGAGTGGGTTGCCATCGCCTTCTCCTCTGGGTATCGTTAAGTATTACCAATTTGAAAGCTCGTGGACTTCCCTGTTGGTCCAGTGATTAAGACTCTGCTTCCAATACAGAGGGTGTAGGTTCAACCCCTGGTCTGGGAACTGAGATGCCACATACTGCTCTGCATGGCCAAAAAATAAATAAATGATAAATTTTAAAACGTCAGTAAAAGTTAAAAAAAAAAATGTCAGTCAACATCTTCTGAGAACTCTTACTAAACAACACTTCTGGATTTTGCCAGTTGAATCGATCTAGATAACACTATCTTGAGGAATGTAAAATTTAGAAATTAAGAGTCATAAGAACTCTGATAAGTTACATTCTTTTAGTATTTAGTGATTTTTTTAATGCTAGTATTTTGAAAAACTTTAATTCTTTTATTGTGTTGGGTAATGATGTTAATCCAACACTTAGCTGGAACGTCCCATCCCCGCCATGCCAGGTGATTGGTGGCTTCATACAGAGGGAGCTTGTTGGAAGTGTCATTTATGGGGCAGGTTTCATGAGATGGAGGCTTCTTCTCAGGCTGCCTGGAGGCAGGGTCTTCACAGAAATGCATGTCTGCTCCCTTCCTCTCGAGGGAGTGGAGGGATGGAATAAGTTTAAAATGAATGTTCCACGTCATTTGGGATATTGTTTCTCTTCTGTGCTGCTCAGCAGACAGTTGACTAGGTAGGACATAGTTGCTGCTGATGCTACTTAGAGAAGTGTGCCAGGCTCTCTGCCCTCCTGTGTGGCTGGGCTTCCCTACACCAACCTTTGCACACTGGAAAACACTGAAAAAGTACAGTTACTTTTTTTTTTTTTCCACCCATGCAGCTAGTTCCCTGACCAGGGATCAAACCCATGCCCCCTCCAATGGAAGCCCAGAGTCCTAACTACTTGACTACCAGGATATTCCCACAGTTACATAGTTTTGCTTGCTTTCTTTGCAGGTATAAAATTACCTTGCCTTTCTTCTTCTTTGCATTTTATGTAACTAATTTCAACTCTCTGTATATATAGTCTGCAGACCCCAGGAGAATTGTGACCATGCTTGAGTATTTTTAAATGGTTAGAGAATAAAGTTGGCTGAATCAGACACTTCAGACTAAAAGTGCAAAGTAATTATTCTTGAGGGCAGTTAACATGCTGGGTCAGCCAAAAAGGTCATTTGGGTTTTTCCATGACAGTGTACAGAAAAGCCCGAACAAACTTTTTGGCCAACCCAGTACTTCCAAAGTACACATTTCACCATTTCAGTGTTTGGTATTAGGGTTGTCTCCTTTGTGCAGGGAGACACACGAATCTAAAATCTAAAAGCCTAGATTTTACTTTCAGTATGGAAAGAGCTGTTCTGTACAGATGCAGGAATACTCCATTTCAGCCCTTCATATACACTCTCTAGAATAAGTAGATGAATGGGTCATATTTATTTCACAGAAAAGGGGACTTTGTTTTAGAAAAGGATTGAACTCCATGACAATTATATTGAAAAACTATGAGACTATGTAAACTATGAAAATGATTTAATGAGTGGAAGTTAAATTTGCCTGTGACTTTTTAGAAGAATGTGTTTCATGAAGTAGAGTTTTGTGTAAACAGATTTCTGTACCTAGCCATGGACTCCATCCCCAGTGTGGGAAGGGGTTGCCTTGAATCCCGCTTTGCAGTTTGGGCAGCTGTCAGAGGGTTAAGAATCTGCCTGCAGTGCAGGAGCTGCAGGAGATAGAGGTTCAATTCCTGGGTCAGGAAGATCCTTTGCAGGAGGGCATGGCAACCCACTCCAGTATTCTTGCCTGGAGAAACCCATGGGCAGAGGAGCCTGGTGGGCTACAGTCCATGGGGTCACAAGGAGTCAGACACGACTGAAGTGACTTAGTGCATGCACAGCTGATAAAGCTCATAGACCTGCTGCCTGTTTGAACTAAAGCCTAAGTGAGCAGCCCTCTATTTCTGCAGGGAAATGTCTTCAGAATCATGGAGTTGATGTTTATCTCTGGTTTGATTTCAAG
The DNA here is from genome assembly GCA_007570785.1 of Antilocapra americana. Taxonomy (NCBI): domain Eukaryota; kingdom Metazoa; phylum Chordata; class Mammalia; order Artiodactyla; family Antilocapridae; genus Antilocapra; species Antilocapra americana. Next base: position 2,522,894 of record ML663562.1, on the reverse strand, counting down.
GATAGGGATACATTTTTAGAACTTGCATCTTAAAATTAACATCACTCATCTGTAGTACAGTGCCACTTTTGTTGATTATGGAAATATACTTTTAAAAAACACGTCTGTGATTTATAATGCCAGGGTCAGAAGGAAGAGAAAGATGACCAATTAGAATTGTTTAGTGGTGTTTCTTTATGTATATTTTCTTTTACTTAGCAGTTTTTCTTCCTTTGAAAATGGGCTGGTGGTTAACATTGGCTCTTAATAGAAAATTATATTTATGGTTGAAATTATGAAGGAGGTGTTCTTAAGAAATGTTTTCTTGGCTGAGCGAGAAGAAAGCAACATACAAATCACGAATGCCTTTAAGCTGTACCAAATGTTTTCTCTCTCCAAAGTAATATGTATGTTTTTATTTATAAACATGCATTCTCCTGGTGAATTGGTGGACAACAGACAGAATATGGATTTTTAACATTGCAGTCTTTTTGGCTGTCTATCCAGAGCTGTAGAGGCCAGTGATATCCGTATGTCTGTCTGCTGGTCTCCCTACCCCCATTTCTCTACAGGCTGGGGTGTCTGCGTATGTGCCTTGCTACCTCTTAAAAACAAGCACTCCTAACACAAGAGGCCCTGGGGGGTGCAACATGCTGGGATTCAGGTCTGTCTTAGGGAAGAACATACGGGTTGTCCGACTCTCTGTTTTCTCCATTCCTAGATGAGAAGCAACATAAGATCCAGGGATGGGAGAAATTTGGCCCAATTGGACGGTTGAGTCAAATCCCTGACAACTTTAAAAATTATTTCAAAACTGTTTTCAAGTGCTGCTCTCACAGGAAACGAAGGGGGACCCTGAGCCGATACCGTGTCTCCTTGTCGTAGTAGACTCTCACTCACATGAGATCCGGGGACCACAGAGCCAGGAGTGAGGACCGAGACGTCTCTCTGTTCTGTGTCTATCATCCCCTTGTCACAGAAGGTTCACACAGATGAATTGCACTGTTCTCCTGGTGTGAATCTAGTTAATAGAGGAAGAGGGACATTTTAGACATATTTCAAAACTGAGTTGCTGATGAGGCCACAGATAGTTTCTCGAGGGTTTGGGTAGTTCAGGCGGTGTCTCATCTGTGATTAATTAATGAAATGAAACCAGGGTCACTGGAGTCCAGCTATGAATGAAAGGTCAGCGAATGGAAAAAACTGTCAATAAAGGCGGATGTCAGCAGAGTGGAACATTGTCAGAGATAAAGATCAGGGGAAATGCACTCTTTGGCCAAGGTAGACTCCTGTGGAAGTGACCAGGAGTCCCGGTTTGGGACATTTCAAGCCAGACTGAGCACTGATGTCGATGAAATTTATTAAATATTTTAAGGCTGTTTGAGTTTGTGCTGCTAGAGATTAGTTGGAAAATTTTGTTTAAAAAAAGAAAGAGAGGTTTCTTTATGATGTGTTTTGCCACGTGTTATTGCTGTTTTGTTTGGCTCTTGGGGGTTGTTTTGATGCTAAATAGTGGTTTGTTTCCTTTCTGTTTTCTGTATTAGAATTTTCTAGCGCCACACTCACATTTTACTTTTTTAGACCCACTGAAGTTAGAAGTGATTTAAGATAGCATGAATGATAGAGCTGGACTTGGAACAGCCCAGGCTGGCCAGCTCTCACTTTATGATTGTTGGAGACTCTGTCCCCTCTGAACATAGTCTGATGGAGGGAACGGGGTGAAGGTCGCCAAGATGCAGTGAGAGCCTCGCCACCAGTTCACAGACTGTGATTGTGAGCCAGCCATGAGCCCCTAGTCCATCCTCTCACATGACTCGATCTTACAGAGGTCTTGTGTCTCTGGTCAGGTCTCCTTCTCTTTTCTCTGCCTCATCAAAGCTTCTGTACCATGTGGCTTTGGGGGAAGCAAGGCTCTTCTGTCTGTTTGGGAGAGGCCATGGCCATTTCCAGCCTAGTGAAATGAGGTTAAAATGAGGGCAGGACCCCAGAGATGTCAGCAGGCTGTCCCCAGATTCTAGGCAACATGGCAGTTAGTTCCATGGCATTTTAGAGATGTGATCTAATGCAACCAATGAGAGTACAGTCTGAAGCTGGGCTACCAGGGCTCACATCCCAGGCTTGTTGGTTATCAGTCTGTGTCTTTCTGAACCTCAGTTTCCTAATCTGTGAAATGGGAATAATCCAGGTACCTCCTTCGGGGGGCTGTAATGATCAAACAAAACTTGTAAAGTGCTTAGAACAATGCTTGTCAGATAGTACATGTTCAGTAACTCTAGGATGACTTATTTGTAAATATGATGACTTATAAGTTTAAAATGGAATTCCTTGGATGGTCTGGTTTTTCTGTTTTTTGAGAACATTTTCTAGACTCCCGTTTTGTTGGATTTAAATGAGAGAGGCCATCCCCTGGACTGTTTTGGAGCCAGAATAGGCAAAAAAAAAAAAAAAAAAATGACAGCAGTTTCTTAGAGAAACACCAGAACCACAAAAGTTACTGGAAGTTAAAATTTAAACCCATTCAATTAAATTGTAATCAGAATTGCGGCTGTCAGTTCCTGTGTTGGGTAAGCAAGCATAAGATAGGCCAAGAATGTTCAGATTCTTTAATGTTTGTTTTTATAAGAATTACTTAAGGGAAAAAAACTCACCTTAAATGATTGTATTATGCCATTAAGAGACTGAAAAGGACAAAACATTAATAGAAGCAAAATTATAAATCCTAAATCATGACAGGCATATACATATGCCTGTATTAAAGGGAAAAAAGTGAACATGTCAGTCGCTCAAGTCATGTCCAGCTCTTTGCAACCCTGTGGACTGTAGCCCACCAGGCTCCTCTGTCCATGAGATTCTCCAGGCAGGAATACTGGAGTGGGTAGTCATTCTCTCCTCCAGGGGATCTTCAGGACCTGGAGGTGGAACCTGGGTCTCCAGCATTACAAGCAGATTCTTTACCATCTTTAGCCACCAGGGAACGCCTGTATTAACTGATCCCTTTTTGAGATAGCTGGTGGGTTATACTTTAAGTGTGGAAATTCCGATTTACTCTATTTCAGTGGTTGCAATGGCCTGATCTTGATGTTTCCTTAAGTGTGAGTTCCATCAGCTATTAAAAGATATTAGGGGGAAAATGGGAGGGGAAGTTCCATGGTCAAATAAGTTTGGGAACCTTGAATTAAACGAAAGTAAACCGGGCTCCTTAGAGGTTTTTAGGCTCCTCAGAGAACTTTTAGTATTTGAGCTGTGAGTCCCCTCGGGAGAAAGGACATGCAGTGTTTCGTGTCCCAGTGTCCCATCTGCCAGCTTCTTGCAGGAGGTCAGGGCTCCAGAGCTGGCTCTGGGAGGTGCAGCCTTCGAAGCGCTGCTGCTTTCGCTCCGTCTCACGTGAATCCTGCCGAGGTAGAGCTGCAGACTAGCGATGGAGGAAGGCCGCAGATGAGGCTGGGAACTGGATGTCCGATGCCCGTGCCGTGGGGGGGCTTCCTCTGCAGGCACAAGCTCTCAGGCATCCTGACTGACCCCATCCTCTCGGTCCTCCGACAGCTCTGTGCGGGGGTCTGGGCACTGCTCCCAGTTTAGGAACAGGAACACCAACAGCCAGAGGGCGTCCTTCACTTGTGCAAACCTGACAACTAGAACATGGTCAAGCCAGGATGTGAACTCCGTACAGGGGCCTGTGTTCTTCTTCCCTCTGATGTTTGGTCATGTGTGCATGTGGTTTGGATGCCCTGTGTGGTTTGTTATGCCCTGTGTGTGTGTGTTTGGTTTGTGTACCCTGTGTGTGTACATGCCCAGGATAGGCTGGTGGTGGTGAGAGAATGGCATGTACAGTTGACAGTACGTTTTGTGTGGCTGGAAGGATGTTTGGAAAGGGCAAGATGTGAAGTCTTCGCTCTGAGCAGGTGCAGGTCCCAAGGACCCCGTCGGTTCCACAAAGGAAGCGGGGTTTCTGTAACGGAACCACCTCCTCTGTCTCCCGTGTTCCCGTAAGAACTTTACAAGCAAACCGCTTATGAGTAAAAACAGTCCAGACCCCTGGGGTGGAGGTTAGGGACGGACACTTACATTCTGCAAGTGAAGTGGTTACTGCCACTAGCTTGCTGCCGTCCAGCTGGCTGCACTGTGCACGCCACGCCAAGCACAGATGGCACACACAGGTGTCCAGGCGGTCCTGATGACACTTGCCCTGAAAACACAGGGGATAAAAAAGGGTGATACTTCTCCTGCCGCAGGGGCGAGTGTCAGCTCCCTGCACTTGTGCAGCTGATGAGGGTGTGTTTCGTATGTGTCCAGAAGGGAGGGAAAGGTGTGTAGAATGTAGCTCAAGGAGATGGAGGTAAATGTTTAATGAGGTTTTAGGGTCCCTTTTAAGGCTTGATTAAAGAGGTAAGAATCGGACTGCTCTACCTTCTCAACACGTGAATTGTTTTTTAATTTAATACTATTAAAATGTACACACTGCTATACTTAAAATGCACCACCAACAAGGACCTACTGTGTAGCACAGGGAGCACTGCTCAGTGCCATGTGGCAGCCTGGATGGGAGGGAGGTTTGGGGGAGAATATAGACGCGTGTACATCTGGCTGAGTGCCTTTGTTGAAACTATCACAACATTGTTAATCTGCTGTACTCCTATACAAAATAAAAAATTTTTAAATATACACACACAGCCATTCACATATTCTGAGTCTCTTTGGTTTCTGAGGTTGTACATAGTGAGGGCTGGATAGAGAGGGATTTATCTGAAAATGTGTCAAAATATATTCAGTTCCTGGGTTCAGATTTGCGTCACAAGGAGTATTTAGATTGGGAAAACCAGTGAAGACCTTATTCATCTTTTCTTTTCCCAGAGAAGGTGAGTGTCTCCTTAGCCAATAGGTTTCTCATCATTAACAGTAGCAAGATTGTGACCTAATAAAGGTCATGGAGTGGATCATTATAAGGATAGGAGTAGAAAAAACTGAATTCCTCTGAGTCCAGGAATCTTGCCACAAGGCCTCCTTATGTACCCTGAGCAGTTAGGGTCTGTCGGCCCTTGTTTATAGTGAGCACTCAGCAAAGGAACAGGAGACCCCGGAATTGTGAGTAATTATGAAACCCTTGATACAGAGAATATTTGTAAGAGTAGAGGGTGTATGTGGTATCTTTGAAATTAAAAATTTATATAGTAGGAAGATTTAAAAAGTTCATTCTGAAAGAAACTTAAGTTGATCAACTGTGTTTTGAAGAAATAACATTTGGCCTCAGTTGAGGATTTGTTATATCCCCATTTTACTTCTGCTTGCTTATTTGCTGCTTACTTTCCGTTCTCTTTTAAGTTATACAGAAAAGGACGGGGGACTTTCAGGGCCTGGGACCCCTTTCGAGGCCCTGCAAGTCAGGGCTGTTGCTGGCCTGTAACCCAGAGCAAGCAGCTGTAGCCAGGGATCCGTGTAGGGCAGGATCCACTTGCATTTGTGGGATTTACTTTTTCTTTTCAGACAGCTTTATTTGACTGGTTACCAGAAGGCTGATTTTTATCTCTGTGCACGGCATAACTTTACCATGTCTATCCTTAGGTGGGTTTGCCGAGTTCTCCCGCTGTTTCCCTGGCCTCTGTGAAGGAAAGTCCACCCTAGTCCCCACCTGCATCTCTCAGCCTTGCTTACCTGTTGCCAACATCGGGCCAACCCGAATTCTGCCCAATCTCTATCTTGGCTGCCAGCGAGATGTCCTCAACAAGGTGGGTGCTTTGAAAATATCCTTCATTGCAGGATTTCTTGACAGCAGCCGGAGAGACACCAGTGGGCCATCCTTTCAGATACAAATGTTCTCAAAGCAACTCCCCAGCCAGCAGCCCAGCAGCCTTACCTCCTCCCCAGTGTGGTTGGCTGTGATGTTCTGTTTGCTGTTGGAGACCTAAGTCATTGTTAGATATGCTATTCTTAAGATCCAAGAGACCTGTGACAGGACAGGGATTTTCAGAAGTTTCGCCCCATTTTCTTAGATGTTCTCTTACAGTAACTGGGCACACTCAGGAAGGCTAATACCATCTAGATTATTTCACACTTAGAAATGTGTTCATTTGCTGCATCAACTAGAAAAGAACTCAGAGTGGCTTGGATTGAGGAAGAGTTCATAATGACATTCCCCTTCCAGAGGGGCAGGGGAGGGGGTCAAAAGATGGTGAGGACCAGCGCTAAGAGGATGCAGTGCAGATGTCCTGCCTGAAGTTCCTTGAAGCAGTTTGGTGGAGACGGAAGAGGGAAGAACATGAATCCTGGCTGTGAAGGATGTGGGCCATCCTGAGCCAGGTGTGCCCACAGAGGAGCCATGTTGATTGGCTGAGGCTGTTACATTTAACGGTACACACACAAGAGCAGTAGAACTAAGGTCTGTCTGTCTCCACAGTTGCTTAACCAGTGTTGCTAGAACACAGGCCCCTAACTGGCTGGAAAGTGATCTGTCTCTTAAACCTCTTATTTGTGGTGATTTAGTCGCTAAGTCGTGTCTGACTCCTGCGATCCTATGGACTGTAGCCTGCCAGGCTCCTCTGTCCATGGGATTCTCCAGGCAAGAATCCCATGGACAGTGGGTTGTCATTTCCTTCTCCAGGGAATCTTCCCAACCGAGGGATTGAACCCCAGTCTCCTGCATTGCAAGCAGATTCTCTACCGATTGAGCTACCAGAGAGACCCTAAACATCTTATTTACATCACCTCTAATTGAAAAAGCAATCAGAGATCTTAATTCAGCTGCTGGTGATTTTACAAGTGCTGCTTTTTTATGTGAAAAGTAGTGCCTGAATATTTCTCCTTGAGTAGCTGAAAGAATTGGGCTTGCTATAAAAATAAAGTTCCAGGCGGCTTGCTTTAGCACGTGGAAAGCAAAAACACCCTGTCATTGGGCATCAAGGAGACATTATTTTCATGACTTTTTTTGGCTCTTAAAACCCCTGCATCTTCAAAATTTTGCCTGCACATCGTTGTTAATACATCTGCCCTTACTATGAGGCATTTGAAATTTGAAAGCGCATGCTTACACTGAGCCTTTCTGGTGGGGTCATGATATCAGTCTTTGAGCATATGATTCTGATTAGTCCTTTTTGAGAAATAAGCAAACTATGTCACTGCGTGCATGCTAAGTCGCTTCAGTTGTGTCCTGTTCTTTGTGGCCCCATGGACTGTAGCCATCCAGGCTTCTCTGTCCGTGAGATTCTCCAGGCAAGAATACTGGAGTGGGTTGCCCTTTCCTACTCCAGGGGATCTTCCCAACCCTGCATCTCTTATGTCCTCTGCATTGGCAGGTTCTTTACCATTATTGCACCCTGGGAAGCCCTTTGTCACACCAAGCAAAGTTAATTTCCTGCAGTCAGACACATCCCTAGGGCAAAGCTGGAGATGCTTTATGTAATCCTCAGATCAGAAAATAAAATAAAATGAAGTGAAATTCCTAGTTAAGGATCCTGTTCAGAATTGCCCTCCGTACACCTTTACCAGTCAGCTGGCAGGCAGGTGATTTTACAAATAATTGCGTTATGGGTCATTTTTGTTACTTTCAATATTCAGTGAAATGGTATCTTGATTATGCTGTGTACCTTCTCCAGATTTAACAGATGCATCAGTTAACAGCTAAGTGAGCACCCATAGGGTGAGAGAAGTGAAACTGGAAGCTGAAGTTAAGGTGGTGGGAGTTGAAGTTGATAGTTTTCTATTTTTAATTAACTTCTAAATGTCTGTATGGGAAACAGGATACGCCCATCAATGCCTTGAGAGGAAATGGAGACTGGGCTTATGGAAGCTGTGGTAAACAGCTTGAGCAGGGTCATTCACCCTGAGAAAGTGGCCTTAGAACCTACCCACAAGCAGATGTATGAGACATAAGGGTGTTCTCCAAGTGGTGAATGGAAATGCCTATGTACGTAACCTCTGGATTCATAGTTGAGAAAACTCTTAGTGCTGGAGGCGACCTTACAGACCACTTAGCCTGCTTCATTCGATAATGAGGAAACTGCTATTCCCCACACCATCACCCTGTCAATGAGTTTTAGAACCAAACTTGCTTCTCTTTCTCAGGCAGCATAAACTCACCTTCCTGCTCCACTCTCTGGTTTAAACTTTCCAGGAGAAATAGTGTGCTGATTTCCAGAGTTCTCCAAAGATGGAGATTTTATCATCTTCTCTAATAGTGTATTCCTTTTTAGTCTAACTTAGAAGATGAAGTCTTTGAGAACAAATACCACAAAACTACTAATTTTATTAGTCATTTATTTATTTTTAACAGTGTGCCACCAAAGTATCTTGAAAGCATGTCATAGAAGTTTTTTTAGGAGGATAATAGTGTTTAACATTTAAAATGCTAGGCTCAAAAAAAAGAAAATAAAGTGCCATACTCTTTATGTTACTGTATTTAACCCTTATAATAGGATTTAGAGGCAGGTTGGCCCTGAGTTGTATGACTTGCTTACCCACAATTTTATGACTAGAATGTCATTGACTTCAGAGTTAGTCAGTGGCAGAGATCATTCTCAAACCTAGTCTACTCTGGCTCTGAGTCCTGTGTTTATAGAACACCAGAAATCCTCATCTCCTGGAAAATGGAAATCTCCATAACAGGCTGTTAACAAAGGACTGAGATTCTAACAGTCTATTGAATCTAATTGAAATTTGTTTCCGCTGATTTTTCTACAGCATAGTCTCTACCAGAACCATCCCATAGAAGTAGAATGCAAGCCACACGTATAATCCAAAATTTTCCAATAGCCTTTTTTTGAAGAAGTAAAAAAGAAGGTGAAACTAATTTTTTAAATATATTTATCTCTTTTTTATTTTATGACCGCACTGCTTGACATGCAGGATCTCAGTTCCCCCGACCAGGGATTGAGCCTGTGCCCCCTGCATTGGAAGCACAGAGTCTTAACCACTCAACCACTAGGGAAGTCTCGTGAAATCAATTTTAATAGCATTTATCACCCTATATCAAGAGTAGTATTTCAACCTGCAATCAGTGTAAAACCTATTGGCACTTTACATAATCAGGTACCAGGTCTTAGAGAACTCATGTAAGTGTTGTGGGCTCTGCTCCTCCTGCTCTGGATGAGCCGCGTGTGCCGGCTTCCACCTCAGACCCTGCAGGTCCATACTGCCAGCCTGTGATTGTTTTCACTTCTGTCTCAGAGATGTGGCTTTTCTGTGGGAGACTGTAGGAAGGCATCGGTAGCGAAGCAAACACCCTTCCCCTCACATGTGGGCCTTGTCCCTATACTCTGTCCTCCTCTGGTCTTTGAACAGGAATAGGAGTTGTACTAAAGCAGTTTGCAGGTGCCCAGTTCACATCTGACTGACTGTGCTTAGAACCAGAGTCTTGTAGCTAAAATGTTCAAGACAAAAGTTCTTGATGTTTTCTCCTCCCTTATCAGTTAAAATTCCAAGTGGACTTCTGTTTCACACTTACACACGGGATGTGTGATGGAATGACCAACCGCATTGTTTTTGAGCCTGAACCTGTTCAGCTTCTTCACCCAACTCAGCTCTACCCCTCTTTCCCCATTTTAAACAGGCTGCTGTCAGCCTTCTTTGGGTAGCCTCTTTTTTGTGAATATTTATTTGTTTATTTGGCTGCACCAGGCGTTAGTTGCAGCATGTGGGATCTAGTTCCCTGACCAGGGATGGAACTCAGGGCCCCTGCCTGGGAGCTTGGAGTCGATAGCCACTGGACCACAAGGGAAGTCCCTGGTAGCTTCTTATTTCAGTCTTCCAGTGTGCAAAGGTGGCTTTCCTGTGCTGCCTTGCTACTGCCACTTTCTCTGGTATTTTCACATGAGAGTTAGGCAGGAGCCTGGATACCATGTAGCCAAATACTACTTTCAGGTTTTTCTCTGATCTAGGAAGACAAAGGGTCATGTCGTCAAAGCAGTCAGTAAAAATATCCAGTATCCACTGTGTGTAGAACACCATATAGAGTGCAGTTTGGTTAGACAGGACCTGTTCATGAGACAGTGATTCATGAGACAGGTGACTCAGGGTTTGAGTGAGGGCTGGCTTGGGGCGACGTGGGTTTGCATCCCAGCTGGTTGGCCTCACCCGGCAGAGCACCCGAGCCAGGTGATGGAATCCGCTTCTTCACCTGCAGACTGAAATGACTCCTGCCTCCTGGTGTCCACATGAGGCTCCAGTGACAAGGCATTATGCCAGGCACTGAGCACAGTTCCTGGTTTATCGGGGACTCTGTTATTGTCACCAGTGGGGGGGTATACCAAGGTCTGGGATGAGTGGTAGATACAGCGGGTGTGGCTGGTTGAAGGGCTAGCTGGAGGAAGTAGGTCAATTCTGAAGGCAAAAGGAGTGGCGAATACAAACTTATTAAATTGACTTCAGAAAGAAAGATTACAATCCCTTTAGAGTTGCAGGGCCTGCATGATTTAATGAGACCTCTGTCCTCAGCCTAAGTGAACATGGGAAGCTTGACCAAATAGAGCAGTTTAATTAAGGCTATATATTAAATCTGTATTCCATATATTACTCCACAATCTATATTACCAGAGCACAGAGCCCACATTTAGAAATTAGTCCAACTATTGCGGAAAGTTTATTTCACGGTTTAAGAGAAAGAAACTTAAATGGGAAAAAAGTAGTGACTGCAAACCATAGTAGCAAAATGAAGATTTATTTTTTGACTCACAAAAATTATTTTTCAACATTTTCTTAATTGTGTTTTGAAACTAGAATCTTTTTAAAAAAAATTATTAGGGGGTCATCTTTTCTGCTTTACAGCTGAACCCTTTTTTATACCCAACCTGCTACATTCAATGTAATTTCCCTTTGTTGTTGTTTAGTCACTAAGTCCTGTCCAACTGTTTTTGCAACCCTATGGACTGTAGCTGCCAGGCTCCTTTGTCCTTGGGACTTCCCAGGCAAGAATACTGGAGTGAGTTGCCATTTCCTTCTCCAGGGGATCTCCCCCACCCAGGGGTTGAACCCACATCTCCTATGTTGGCAGGCGGGTTCTTTACTACTGAGAAAACAGGGAAGCCCATAATTTCCCTGGTTAAGGCCAATTAGGAGGAGGGACAGTTTGAATTAGTGAAAAATATACATTACAAGCTTTGAGGGTTGAGAGATGGATAACAACTTTATTGAGATATAATTCATACACCATATGATTTACAGGCTATTTTTTATTGAGATATAACTGACATGTAACATTATATTAGTTTCAACTATACAACATAATGATTAAATATTTGTATATACTGCTAAATGATCACAATAAATCTAGCTAACATATACCACCATACATAGTTATACGTTTCTTAACTCTCTTAACCACTTTCAAATATATAATACAGTATGATTACCTATATCAGTATGCTGTACATTACTTCTCCATAACTTATTTATAACTGGAAGTTTGTACCTTTTGACCCCCTTTCACCCTCCCCTCTACCACCTCTGGCAACCACCAGTCTCTTCTCTATGAATTCGATGTTTGTTTGTATTTTAGATTCTGCATGTAACGAGAACATATGGTGTATTCGTGTTTCTCTGTCTGACTTACTTCACTTAGCATAATGCCCTCAAGGTTCATCTGTGCTGCCATAAATAGCAAGATTTCCTTCTGTTTTAAGGCTGAATAATATTCCATTGTATAGTAATACCATGTCTTCTTTATTCCTTTATCTGTCAGTAGCAACTTGAGTTGTTTCCGTGTCTTGACTTTTGTGAATTGTGCTGCAGTGAACACAGGGTTGCATATGTCTTCTGGAGTTAGTATTTTTGTTTCCTTTGGGTAAAGACCCAGAAAGGGAATTGCTGGGTCACATGGTAGTTCTAGACTTCCCTGGTGGCTCAGATGGTAAAAATTCCACCTGCAATGCAGGAAACCCGGGTTTGATCTCTATGTCAGGAAAATCCCCTGAAGAAGGGAGGAATATCTACCCACTCCAGTATTCTTGCCTGGAGAACCCCAGGGACAGAGGAGCCTGGCGGGCTGCAGTCCATAGGGTTGCAAAGAATCAGACATGACTGAGCAACTAAGCACGTGGTAGTTCTATTTTTAAATTTTTAAGGAACCTCCATACTGTCTTCCATAGTAGCTACACCAGTTTACATTCCCATTAACTGTCTTAAAAATAAGATTAAGTGGGACTTTCTAGTGGTCCAGTAGTTAAGACTTCCACTGCAGGGGGCCCAGGTTTGATCCCTGGTTGGGGAACCAAGATCCTGCATGTTGTGTGGTACAGCCAAAAAAAAAAATTTAATTAAAAAAATAAGAGAAAGTGAAAGTGAAGTCACTCAGTCGTGGCCGACTCTTTGCGACCCCATGGACTGTAGCCCACCAGGCTTCTCTGTTCATGGGATTTTCCCACTCAGGCAAGAGTACCTGAGTGGATTGCCATTTCCTTCTCCAGGGAATCTTCCTGACCCAGGGATCAAACCCAGGCCTCTCACATTGCAGGCAGACGCTTTACTCTCTGAGCCACCAAAGATACAACTAACATTTAATGAGAGTTGTATATTGTGCATAAGTCATTTCATCCTCATAATTACTTTACAAAATAGTCGTCATCAGCTCTTATTTTACAGGTAAGGTAACTAAAGCTGAGGGAGGTTAGTCAGATCATTTGGGTGATGAACAGTCCCACACTGAGCCCTGCTCTCAGTTTCATGGGACTGGTACCTGTGTGCTGGCAGAAGGGATGGTGGTAGAGGAAATATATTAAAGTTTGCTTCTGGTGGTTTCTATTTTCTCAGGGTAGTAGGAACCAAGATCATTCATGAGCAGAGAGAGAGGGCAAGGGAGGACATGTGGAGAGTTGGAAGAGAAAGGGGAAGGGGTAGAACGGCATCCAGAGAAGAGGCCAGGAGAAGACTGAGGGAATACAGTGCCTGCCGATGCGTGGAACCAAAAGGGGCCCCTTGGCAGCATGGCTGAGTGTTTCTCTCGGGCCTGTCCAGCTGCCCAGTGCAGATGCAGGCTCGGGGGCAAGCCAGATTTATCCAAATTTATTGTGATCTTGCCAAGTGAGTGCAAAGAAGTGACAGAGGGACACAGGAATTGAGGGTGAGGGACTTCCGTGGCAGCCCAGCAGTGAAGACTCTGTGCTTCCACTGCAGGGGGCACGGCTGCCATCCCTAATCAGAGAACTTAAGATCCTGCACTCGGTGTGGCTAAAAAAAAATATATTAAAAAGTTGAGGTTGAAAGTGAGGGAGGGATTCTAACTGTCTCTTGAACAGTGCAGGGGTTAATCCTCTTATTGTTTATGGCCAACCCTTCCCATCTGCAGGATCTCTGTGTCCTCCAGTTCAGCGCCGGTGGATTCTATAATACTGCAGTGCCTGTGTGCATGCAAAGTCACTTCAGTCATGTCTGACTCTTTGCATCTCCATGGACTGTAGCCTGCCAGGCTTTTCTGTCCATGGGATTCTCCAGGCAAGAATACTGGAGTGGGTTGCCATGCCCTACTCCAGGGGATCTTCCCCACCCAGGGATCAAACCCGTGTCTCTTAGGTCTCCTGCATTGGCAGGTGGGTTCTTAACTGTGGAGACACCTGGGGAGCCCAATACTGTAGTACTTACTGTTGAAAACTATCTCTGCACAGTTCAAACCCGAGTTGTTCAAGGGTCAACTGTGTCATGACTGACCACAGAATTTAAGTTGGGCCCAGAAGGAAGGATAGACATTGTAAGGAGGAAGGACAGAGGAGAGACGGTAGAAGCAACAGATTGTAGATCCTGAGGGGACTGAGGGACTCCAGCCAAGGTGGTGGAGGAGAGTAAGCTGGCTGGAAGGAGGTGCAGTCCTGCAGTGGGTTGTGTGTGGTTGTGGCTACTGGTAACAGCAGAGACCAGACCAGGCCCCGGGGAGGGGGTGGTCAAGGCGAGGTGCTCAGAGAACTCAGAGGCAGGGTGTCGGAAGGCTGTCTGAAAGGCCAGAGAAGACAGATTACGTTATCCGTAGGAAACATGTATTAGCTAACTGAGCACAATGTTGAGCTAAATATTAAACAGAGTAAGATGACTGTTCTCTGGAAGCCTATGTTTAATTGAGGGACAAAGGACTGTTGAGTTGTGTATGCTTCCCACAACACACAGAAACTAACCTGAGTGAATGGTATAAATTCCTCATCAGTTCAGTTTAGTCACTTAGTTGTGTCTGATCCTTTGCGACCCCATGGACTGCAGCATGTCCATCACCAACTCCCGGAGCTTGCTCAAACTCATGTCCATTGAGTTGATGATGCCATCCCACCATCTCATCCTCTGTTGTCCCCTCAGGAAGTCACATTCATCTGTGAGTAAAAACAGTCATTAGTCTGTAATACAGACGCACCCTTCACACTTGTGGTTCCATCCCAGTTCTGCTGTCAGGAGCTGTGACACACTCTTGGGCACTTACATGACCGGCCATAAACATAATCAGGAGAGAAGGAAACAGACCAGTCATGTGACACCTCAGCTAATAGCAGCTGCTGACCCTCCGCTTGGCTGCCCAGATGGAGACAGGTGGAAGCCCCCCTCCTGGCCACAGTGGGCCATGGGCAGCAATGGGCCCTGGGCTGCAGTGGGCTCTGGGCTACTTGCCCCATTTGAATAGTCAGGAGGCAATTGTGTTTGTTCTCAGACTGTTTAGGCCAGTGTACTTGTTATTATAATGATGTTCAGTTCAGTCGCTCAGTCGTGTCCAACTCTTGGGACCCCATGAACCGCAGTGTGCCAGGCCTCCCTGTCCATCACCAACTCCCGGAGTTGACCCAAACCCATGTCCATCGAGTCAGTGATGCCATCCAGCCATCTCATCCTTTGTAGTCCCCTTCTCCTCCTGCCCCCAATCCTTTCCAGCATCAGGGTCTTTTCCAATGAGTCATCTCTTAGCATGAGGTGGCCAAAGTATTGGAGTTTCAGCTTCAACATCAGTCCTTCCAATGAACACCCAGGACTGATCTCCTTTAGGATGGACTGGTTGGATCTCCCTGCAGTCCAAGGGACTCTCAAGAGTCTTCTCCAACACTGCAGTTCAAAAGCATCAATTCTTCGGCACTCAGACTTTTTCACTGTCCAACTCTCACATCCATACATGACCACTAGAAAAACCATAGCCTTGACTAGACAGACCTTTGTTGGCAAAGTAACGTCTCTGCTTTTCAATATGCTATCCAGGTTGGCCATAACTTTCCTTCCAAGGAGTAAGCATCTTTTGATTTCATGGCTGCAGTCACCATCTGCAGTGATTTTGGAGACCAAAAAAATAAAGTCTGACACTTTTTCCACTGTTTCCCCATCTATTTCCCATGAAGTGATGGGACCAGATGCCACGATCTTAGTTTTCTTAATGTTGAGCCTTAAGCCACCTTTTTCACTCTCCTCTTTCACTTTTAGCAAGAGGCTTTTTAGTTCCTCTTCACTTTCTGCCATAAGGGTGGTGTTATCTGCATATCTGAGGTTATTGATATTTTTCCCAGCAATCTTGATTCCAGCTTGTGCTTCTTCCAGCCCAGCATTTCTCATGATATACTCTGCATATAAGTTAAATAAGCATTCATTAAAGTATCACATATATGAATGAAATACGAATGGGAGAAAAGAATTGTTTGTCTATGCTCTCAGCTAAATGTTTTCAGAAGATTCAAGAAAGACAATTCGCTCTATGTTTTTTTTCTGTCTTAAGAGGTGGGGAAAGGCAGCTGTAAATCTAGAACATTTTGTCCTGATTTATTAGTTTACTAGTTCTTGCTCTTTAAAGAATGGAAACTAAAAGTGGTAGATGCATTTGGTTGTAATTTTCTAAAGAACTCCAGTCAGCTAAGCTATTGAAAAATAAAAAACCCACTGAAACACCAAAGTCCTGCATCAGAAGTTAGTGAATTAATGTATATTTATTTGCATTAAAATGTTTTACATATATACGTAACATCTTTAGTGATTTCCTCCTTTAACTCAGTTTTACTGACATAGTAACTCCCACTTTTTTTTCCTCATTTCATTTTGTATTTAAGTTATTATCGCTCCATTTCAACACAGTGATATCCCCTTCCCCCTTAGAAAGTGTTAGTCACTCAGTTGTGGCTGAATCTTGGTGACCCCATGGACTGTAGCCCACCAGGCTCCTCTATCCATGGAATTCTCCAAGCAGGAATACTGGAGTGGGTAGCTTATCCCTTCTCCAGGGGATCTTCCTGAACCAGGAATTGAACCTGGGTCCTGCATTGCAAGTGGATTCTTTACAGTCTGAGCCACCAGGGAAGCGTGTCTCCCTTATGTCAGTTATAAATAAAGCTACTGCTTACATGCATCTTTTATGGCACACTGTCTTATACATGGAGAATATTGTTGAGATATAAACTGTTGTGGGCTTGGATGGCTGTTTCTTACATGAGGTCAGAACTGCCCCCTTTTCATGTTTCAGCCATGGGCATTGGGTGCCCAGCAGCAGCCTGCCTGAGCCCGGGAGAATGCATGCCGGCCTCAGGGTCACGCTGTGATGCCCGTGGCTGCAACCGAGGCAACAATTGAGAAAAAAGAGGCAAAGTGCAACTGAGGAGTCTCCTTCAACAGCTTTCCAGTGTCCTGAGTTACTCTGAGAGCCTGTTCAGAGAGAACCAGGCCCTGAGGGGTGTTCCTGTACTTTCTAACTGGTTACAGTTTAAAAGGGTGAAAAAGGATGAAACTATATTACTTCATTTGGTTAAACAATAAAAATCTGTGTGTAGGCTAGTTACTTTACTTTATTGCTCCATCTTTGTTGTTTAGTCGCTGAGTCGTGTCTCTTTGTGACCCCATGGACTGTAGCACGCCAGGCTTTCCTGTCCTTCACCATCTCCTGTAGCTTGCTCAAACTCATGTCCCTTGAGTCGGTGATGCGATCCAACTATCTCATTCTCTGTCTTCCCCTTCTCCTCCTGCCTTCAGTCTTTCCCAGCATCAGGGTCTTTTCTAATGAGTCAGCTCTTCACATCAGGTGGCCAAAGTATTGAAAGCTTCAGCCTCAGCATCAGTCCATCTAATTTGCTTTGAAAACAACTTCAGTGGAGTGCAATAAAGAAGGCATATTCTAGAGATGAATATATTTGGATTTGACTTTCGACACTGGACTGCTTGGTAGCTGTGTAACTTTGGGAACATGTAAACTTGCTAAGCCTTAGTGTCTTCGTTTTTAAAATGAGGATAATAATAGTACCCATGTCAAAGGGTGGTTGTGAGGATTCAATGAGACAGTCCATTTACAAGTTCAGCGCAGGGGCTTCCCTGGTGGTGTGACGGTTAGGAATCTGCCTGCCAATGCAGGGAACCCAGATGCGATCCCCAGTATGGGAATCTCCCACGTGCCGTGGAGCAGCTGAGCCCCTGCACCACAGCTACTGAGCCAGTGCTCTAGCCTGTGCTTTGCAACAAGAGAAGCCACCGCAGTGAGAAGCCCGCACACTGCAAGGAAGAGTAGCCCCTGCTCACCACAACTGTGCAGCAACAAAGACCCAGGGCAGCTGAAAATAAACAAATAAAAAAAAAAAGTTGAGCACAGTACCAGGTACATAGCAGGCATTCAACATGTTGGATGTTGTTATATATGTACCATGCGCCATAATAGTATATTGTTAATAGGCCTATAGCAAAGGGGCCCTACAGATTTTTTTTTTTTTTTTAATTTAGGTTAAGTGATCATTTCTATAGAGTGTGAAAGTCGCTCAGTCGTGTCTGACTCATTGCAACCCCATGGACTATACAGTCCATGGAATTCTCCAGGCCAGAATACTGGAGTGGGTAGCCTTTCCCTTCTGCAGGGGATCTTCCCAACCCAGGGGTTGAATGCGCATTGCAGGTGGATTCTTGACCAGCCGAGCCACAAGGGACGTCCTGTGGCTGCTTGTCAGAAGTGTACGTGGTTCCAGTCTTTCTGTGGGGAAATCATACATGACGTTCACTATGACTTGTTACACTTCAGTGGTGTCCTCAGTGAGCACTGCCTGTGGTCTTGTGATTGTAGAGAGTGGGTGACGTTGCCTGCGTCAGCCTCTCTCCTCAGAAACGCCTGTGTCTTTACTATTGGACTACTTTTCATTTAATAAAGCTTTGTAGTACTGTTGACAGAAAGGAGAAGGAAATGTGAAAAGGTTCCTTTCTTTAAGGAGCATTGGTGAGAAAGGCCCAAAAAGGCTTTGATGTCCACCTCCTTGGTCGGGAACACTGTGGTGACCAGATGGTGGTAGAAAACCTTCGCTCGTGTGCGGATGTTGCTATAGTAAACACTGAGACCTTCACAGCCCGACTGTTAGCCTCGCGGGAGCCCCTGAGACCTTCTGAAGGTGAGGGTCGATCACTTTGAGCTCTCTTAGCTCCAAAAACTACTTCTTGACATTGGTATCTCACAGTTGAGAGGGCTTCATACCTGATCTGGATTTGCTCAGTCTACCTTTTGTGTAAAACAGAATGTATTCATTGTGCCAAATGTGGTAAACGGAGGGATTAGGGAGTTGGCAGGAGGTTAAAATAGGAAGAAAATTACCAAGTTCAAGACCATAGTTGAAAATGATCTAACAAAAAGATTTGTAGAGGAGGTGGCATTCCAAGAAAAGAAGTGACCATGGTTGCTGAGAAGAGAATGATTTCAGGCTGAAAACATTTCCTGAGAGGCAGCAGTGGATGACTAAATGAAGTGGGTTGTGTAGGCTTGACTGGAAAATGGCAGACAGGATGTTAGTTGAACAAACACATACCGACCGCAACTACGTACCTAGTGCTAAAGGTAGAAAAACAAGCAAGATGTAGTCCAAGATCTCAGTACTTAATAGGAGAAAAAAGAATTATCTGCTAGTGATAACACAGTATGCTCTGTGTTTTACTAATGGCATGTCCAAAGTCCTTTGGACAAGCAGAGAACAGAATGGTTAATGATGCACCAATAGAAGGGGTTCACAGGAAGGTTAAAGTAGAAAAATGGTAGAGTCATCAGGAAGAATAGGGCCTGCTCAGAAATGGTGTGAACAACATTGAGGAAGGTGGGGTGCACACGTGATGTTGGGTATTCGAAGGTTGTATGGGACAGGAGCGGGCAGTGAGACATGATGAAACTCAGTGTGCATGAAACACATAGCCCCTGTTTAATTACAAGAAAGGATACTGTAGTTGTTGTTCAGTTCAGGTTTGGAGAGGAGAGCGCTGAAAATTTAAGAGGTCTGTGGTGGCTTTTCTGCTCTCATGGTGTGCGCTGCTGGCTGAGCAGCGACTGAGCGTAGAGAGAAGGGGTGATGGGAGGCGTTGATGCTGCGAGGGTTTGGCAGCATTTGGAGGGGAGTGGTGAGGAAGAGAAACAGGATGAAAGGATCCCATTTCTTAGCTCAAGTGTCTGAGTGGATATTATTACTAAAAATCAATTTTGGATTACAGCGAGGAAACAAGAATTTGAAGCAGAGAAGGGAGAAAGAGAATGTGCTGTTTCTGAGTTTGAAAGTTTTGAGGAACATCCGAAAAGAGATATCTAGGAAGCAGCTGGAAATAGGGATCAACAATTGAAGAGAGTGTGTGTGTGTGTGTGTGTGTGTGTGTGTGTGTGTGTGTGTGTTTATTTAAGAGTCATCAGCCTGTACAGACATGGAAATAGCCTTCAGAGAGCCTATTTAGAGCCAGGAGATGGCCCAGGACTGTATCTTAGAGAACAGCCGCCATGTTCAGTTTGGGAAGAAAATGTTCTCGTTGTGTGTGCATACGTTCTGAAGTCACAGTACAAAATAAACAAAAGGATTTCTAGTATACTCCCAGATCTTGTGAATCAATGCATGTATTCATGCATTTTGGGGATTACATCTAACATGGTCATAATAAATTCACATAGTTGCCAAGGAGAGGGGAAGTCATAATAAACTGTCATGGTTTCATTTTGTTTGACTTCTCTCTCTAGTAACAAGGATAATAGAGAGTTGACCATATTAGTGATGTGTGATTTTTTAAACAGCCTTTTTTGCCCTTAAAAAGTTCTGCATTAAAGCCTCAATTTTTAAAAAAAGCTTTGATAAATGTAAAGAAACTTGAATCATATCGAGCATCTTTTCTGACCACAATGCTATAAGGCTAGACATCAACTACAAGAAAAAGCTACAAAAAACAAATACGTGGAGGCTAAACAATATGCTACTAAACAACCAATGGATCATTGAAGAAGTCAGAGAAAAGTAAAAAGAACCCAGAGATAAGTGAAAATGAAAACGCAGCGATCCAGAACCCATGGAATACAGCAAAAACAGCTCTAGGAGAGAAATGTATAGTGATGCAAGCTTACCTCAGGAAACAGAAAGTCTCAGATAGCAACCTTATGCCTAGAGAAAGTAGAACAAACAAAACCCAAAGTTGGTAGAAGGAAGTAAATCATAAGGATCAGAGAGGAAATAAATGAAAGTGAAAGTCGATCAGTTATGTTCAACTCTTTGTGACCTCATGGGCTATACAGTCCATGGGATTTTCTAGGCCAGAATACTGGAGTGAGTAGCCTTTCCCTTCTCCAGGGGAATCTTCCTAACTCAGGGATTGAACCCAGGTCTCCCGCATTGCAGGCAGATTCTTTACCAGCTGAGCCACACAGGAAGCCCAATAAATGAAATAGAGGCTAAAAAAACAATGGAAAAGATGAATGAAAGCTGGTTCATTGAAAAGATAGACAGAATTGGTAAACCTTTAGCTAGACTCACCAAGAAAAAAAGGAAGAGAGTTCAAACCAATAGAATCAGAGGTGACAAAGGAGAAGTTACAACTGATGCCACAGAAATAAGAAGTTCATAAGAGACTGGTGTGTGCAACTGTATGCCAACAAAGTGGGCAACTGGAAGAAATGGACCAATTCTTAGGTACAATCTCCCACGACTGAACCAGAAAGAAATAGAAAATATAAACAAAGCAGTTAACAGTACTAAAATTGAATCAGTAAAAACTTCCAACAAGCAAAAGTCTAGGACCAGGTAACTTCATAGGTGAATTCTAACAAACATTTAGAGAAGAGTTAACATCTATCCTGAAACTATTTCAGAAACTGCAGAGGAAGGAACACTTCTGAACTCATTCTATAATGAGTCCACCGCCATCACCCTGATACCAAAATCAGACAAAGATATCACACACAGAAACTTAGAGTTTTTGTAAATTATCACTGATGAACATTGATGCAAAAATCCTCAACAGGCCATTATCACTGATGAACATGGATGCAAAAATTCTCAACAAAATACTAGCAGACAGACTCCAGCAATATATTAAAAGGTGCAGACACCAAGTGGGATTTATCCTAAGGATGCAAAGATTTTTCAGTATCTGCAGATATCATATCTATCACATTAACAAACTGAAGAATAAAAGTCATATGAGTGTTTCGTATACAGAAAAAGGTTTTGATAAAATTCAGCATCCATTTATGGTTAAAAAAACTCTTCTGAAAGTAGGCATACAAAAAAATTGAAAAATGAAACAAATTCTCTAACAGTCTAGTGGTTAGGACTCAGCAATTCCACTTCAGGGGGCACAGGTTTGATCCCTGGTCAAATGTGGGATCCACCCACCGCATGCCACAGCACAACCAAAAAAAAGGGGAGTGTTGAAAGTGGGCATAGAGGGACCATACCTCAACATAATAAAGGCAATATATGACAAATCCCCACCTAACATTATGGTCACCAGTGAAAGGCTGAAAGCATGTCCTCTAAGAAACAGGAATAAGACAAGAATGCCCAGTCTTGCCATTTTTATTCAACATAGTTTTGGAAGTCCTAGCCACAGAAATCAAAGAAGAAAAATAAAAGGAATCCAAATAGGAAAAGAAGTAAAACTGTCATTGTTTGCAGATGACATGATGCCATGGATAGAAAACCCTAAAGATGCTACTAGAAAACTACTAGAGCTTATCACTAAATTCAGTAAAGTTGCTGGATACAAAGTTAATATACAGACATAGGTTGCATTGCTATACTCTTAACAATAGACTATCAGAAAGAGAAATTAAAGGAACAGTGCCACTATCCATTGCATTAAAAAGAATAAAAAACCCAGGAATAAACATACCTAAGGAGGGAAAAGACCTCTGAAAAAGTATTCTGAAAACTGTAAGATCCTGATGAAAGAAATCACACAGCAAAAATGGAAAGATATACCATGTTCTTGGATTGGAAGAATCAGTATCATTAAAATGAGCATACTACCGAGGGCAATCTATACATGCAGTGCAATTTCTGTCAAATTACCAGTGGCATTTTTCACAGAACTCGGACAAAAAAACATTAAATGTGTATAGAGACACAGAAGACCCAGAATAAACAAGACAATCTTGTGAAAGAAGAATGAAGCTGGAGGAATCATACACCCTTACATCAGACTACACTACAAATTTATAGTAATCAAAACAGTAGGGCACAAAAACAGATATGTAAATGAATGGAATGGGGTTGAAAGCCCAGAAATAAACCCACACACTTATGGTCAATTAATCTATGACCAAAGAGGCAAGAATATACAACGGACGAAAGACAGTCTCTTCAGTAAATCATGTTGGGAAAACTAGACACCTTCAGGTAAAAGAATGAAATCAGAATGTTTTCTAACACCATATACAAAAATAACTCAAAATGGGTTAAAGAACTTAATATAAGACTGAAAAACCATAAAACTCCTAGAGGAAAACATAGGCAGAACACATTTAGACATAAATTGTAGCAATACTTTTTTGGAACCATCTTCGAGAGTAATGGAAAATAACACCAAAAAAAACAAACAAATGGGACCTAATTAAACTTTTAAAAGCTTCTGCACAGCAAAGGAAACCGTAAACAAAATTTAAAGACAGCCTACAGACTGGAGAAAATATTTGCAAATGATGCTACAGACAGGGAATCAATTTCTAAAATATACAAACAGCTCATATAGCTTAATATAAAAAAAGCAACCCAATTTAAAAAATGAGTGTAAGACCTCAATAGACATTTCTCGAAAGAAGTCCTACAGATGGCCAACAGGTATATGAAAGATGTTCATATTGCTGATCATTAGAGAAACGCAAATCAAAACTACAATGAGGTACCACCTCACACCAGTCAGGATGGACATCATTAAAGAGTCCACAGATAATACCTGCTAGAGAGGGTGTGGAGAAAAGAGAACTCTCTTAACACTGTTGCTGAGAAGGTAAATTGTTATAGCCATTATGGAGAATGATATTGCAGTTCCTTAAAAAAAGCTAACCCTATGATCCTGCAGTCCCACTCCTGGGCATATATCTGGAGAAAACTATAACTAGAAAAGATACAGTCACCCTAATGTTCACTGTAGCACTATTGACAAGAGCCAAAACATGGAAGCAGTTTGGTGTACACTTGCTGTACACCTTCGCTATACACTTGAAACTAACACAACATTATCAATGAACTATACTTCAGTTTTTAAAAATTCTGCTTTAAACTTGTCTTCATGTGTCATTGTGCTAGGTTTTTGGATTTCACCGTCTGAATGAAATCTGATCGCTTCAAGGAAACTAGTCATTTTAATGATCATGTTAAGTTTTTCTCTTTAAAAATGATCATGCTAGTACGTTGTATCACTTTCATTGTTATTTCCTTCCCTAGGAGCTGATGCAACAGAATGGGATTGGTTATGTTTTAAATGCCAGCAATACCTGCCCTAAGCCTGACTTTATCCCCGAATCTCATTTCCTGCGAGTGCCTGTGAATGATAGCTTTTGTGAGAAAATTTTGCCATGGTTGGACAAATCAGTGGATTTTATTGGTAAGTAGCTCAAGTGATATTACAGATCCTTTGGGTTATAGTCTCCTGTATGAGTATACCCCTCCCTCCCTTTTTCTCTCGTTAGAGAAAAGGAACCCACTTCACAGATTTTTCAAAAGTCTGAAGACAAACATGATGCTGCTTATCTCATTCAGTGGCCAGGTGACGTGTGTGTGACCCGCCTTGTGACATCTCAGCTAACTCGCACACTCCCAGGGTTAAGCCTGATGGGATCTGCGATTACGGATTTGCGAGTGTTTGAAAATGGGTTAAACTTTCTGAGATTAGACTTGCTACCTGCTTCATCAGATCCTATGAAAGACTTTTAGAAACTCTGGTGGCATTCCTTAACCTGTTTCTGCCCTGCTGCTGTGCTTTCCCCAGAGAACAGTCAAGTCCTGTGGAAACTAATCCCATTACATTTAAAGTTTTTATGTCACAAGATTCCTAAGCCTCTGTCTGTGTGCCCTCGATTTCAAGTATTCATAGTATTGGGTCTAATGAAATTCCAGGACACACACACACATTCGTGCGGTCGTTCCTTGGCGATGACTGTGACAGGGTCCGGTCTGGACGGAACTTTGTCCGGCTCACTGGGCCCATCAGCCCTGGAGCCTCCCCAGCTCCCAGCTTCTGGCCCCGCTATGACATTTTTGGTGCCTTGAAATCAGGTCTGCTGTTAGGAAATCGATGACGTTTACTTGAAATGTGGTTTTGGTGGAAAGCTGCTAAACCAGCGAGTTGGGTTCATTGCTCCTGGGCAGCATGACCAGGTGTGACTCTTGATGTCCATGTGAGGAGTTTTTGTTGGTTTCCCCCTAGTCATGAGCTGGAGCATCCTCATCCATAATTAAAATCCTCTTGAATTGGTTACTGAAAGTTTTTTTTTAAAGACCTGATTGCTTTTAAACAATGTAACTATGTAAATTAAGCCCCTCACTCTATCCTTTCATCCGCGAGAGGAATTTTCTAGACAGTGCTTTTGGAACTTTGGGTAATTCTGAAACAGATCCCGGTTTTCTCAAGATTCCAGATTGCCAAGACTTCTCCTCTTTAATAGGCATGCAGCCTGTGAAACACCAGAAGGTAAATGGCCTAGATAATTCGCATGAAAATCATCACAAACAAAACTCCCGTAGTTAATTTTTCCTGCCATTCTACTCCTAGGAAGTATTCAGCATATCATTCAATGTTTGCCTCTTTCAAAGACGACGGTTATAGTTAATGTTCCCATTAAATGTCACATTGATCTGGAGATAATTGGCCCTGATTTCAGCTAAAAGTACAGTTTCGGAGTCTAAATTCAGAAGAAAACCTGATTCTGTTAAGTCTTGACAGTGTCTAAGCTTTAGGAGGGTTAGTAGGAAAGAGAGAACTTTGCCTCCAGCTTACTTTTCTTTGACTTCATGGGCGCTATTGGCCGCTTTTAATTCATACAGAAGGAACTTTACCATGTTCCAAGTTGGTGAGATACATACCCAAATATATATTGTAATTGTGTATCTGAAGATATTTTACTTATCAGTAGTTCACTTGCTTGGCCCTATTTACTGTTAGAGCCGCCACCCTTTTCCCACCCAGACCATCCGGGGCAGCACCTCCAGCCCACTGTGGAATTCAGCCTGCGCTCACCAGGGGTGCTTATCTCCTCCAGGCCATTTAAAGCCTTGGTTAGTCATGGCAGAGAATATAAAGATGTACCCTCGTACCAGGACTTACTAACTTACAGGCTCGTGCTTTTTATTATTCAGATGAAATTTCAGTAAGTTCCTGGGTTTGTTGGAAAGGCTCAGGTTTGAGTGTTGCCTTTGCTTTAGGAGTGGGAGGCAGAGGTGAGCGCAATTGCCTGTCTGTGCTTGGGACCCTGACCAGGCCCCCAGCCCAGCTGACTGTTTGTACAGGCTCCTGCCCCACCTCACCCACAGCAGGCTCAGGGCTTTTGTCGGCAATACAGGGAGGTAATTAAGAGGATATACTTCGGAGCCAAGCTGTATTTGAGCCCTGCCTCCCTTGGTTATCAGTTAATTGATTCTGGGTGAGTTACTAAAAATTCTCTGTTTCTTCGTCTACTGATCTGATGACTAAAGACAATGTATTTATCTTTTTTTTTTTTTATTGTTTTTGCCATACATTGTCATGATATCACCATGGGTTTACATATGCTTCCCATCCGGAACCCCCCTCCCTCCTCCCTCCCCCCCGGGAAATCTCGCTGCACCAGTCCCGAGCATCAATCCTGGGCTGGCGATTGATTAGACACATGACAATTAACATGCTTCAATGCCCTTCTCCCATTTCATCCCACCCTTACCCTCATCCACAAAGTCCACGAGTCTATTCTATACATCTGCGTTCCTTTCGTTGTCTCCCATGTTGGGTTCTCGTTACTGTCTTTCTAAATTCCATATATATGCGTTAATATACTGTATTGTTGTTTTTGCTTCTGGCTTACTTCACTCTGGATAATGGGCTCCAGTTTCGTCCATCTGAGTAGAATTGCTTCAAATGAATTTTTTTTTAATGCTGAGTAATATTCCATTGTGTATATGTACCACAGCTTTCTTATCCATTCGTCAGTTGATGGGCATCTAGGTTGCTTCCATGTCCTGGCTATTGTAAACAATGCAGCGATGAACATTGGGGTGCACGTGGCTCTTTCAATTCTGGTTTCCTCGGTGTATATGCCCAGCAGTGGGATTGCTGGGTCATATGGCAGGTCTATTTGCAGCTTTTTAAGGAACCTCCACACTGTTTTCCATAGTGGCTGTACTAGTTTGCATTCCCACCAACAGTGTAAGAGGGTTCCCTTTTCTCCACATCCTCTCCAGCATTTATTGCTTGTAGACTTTTGGATGGCAGCCATTCTGACTGGTGTAAAGTGGTACCTCATTGTGGTTTTGATTTGCATTTCTCTGATAATGAGTGATGTTGAGCATCTTTTCATGTGTTTGTTAGCCATTTTTATATCTTCTTTGTAGAAGTGTCTGTTAAGTTCTTTGGCCCACTTTTTAATTGGGTTGTTTATTTTTCTAGAATGGAGCTGCAGGAGTTGTTTGTATATTTTTGAGATTAATTGTTTGTCTGTTGCTTCATTGGCTATTATTTTCTCCCATTCTGAAGGCTGTCTTTTCACCTTGCTTATAGTTTCCTTTGTTGTGCAAAAGCTTTTAATTTTAATTAGGTCCCATTTGTTTATTCGTGTTTTTATTTCCAGTATTCTGGGAGGTGGGTCATGGAGTATCCCGCTTTGGGTTATAGCAGAGAGTGTTTTGCCTATGTTATCCTCTAGGAGTTTTATAGTTTCTGGTCTTATGCTTAGATCTTTGATCCATTTTGAGTTTATCTTTGTGTATGGTGTTAGAAAGTGATCTAGTTTCATTCTTTTACAAGTGGCTGTCCAGTTTTCCCAGCACCACTTGTTAAAGAGGTTAAAGACAATGTATTTATCTTATAAGGTATATCGTATACCTGTATATATCTCATAAGGATATTGTATGGACTCAAATAGATAATACATATAAACACTTTGCACGACTTGTAACTGGCTCTTAATAAATAGTAGTTGAATTAAAAAATTTATCTGAGAAGCCTTTTCCTATTTTCTCTTGGGGGTGTACTCTGTCACCTCCGTTATTACTTTCTCCATCTTCACCTTTGTAACTTCTCCCCTTCATCCATTTTGTTTGTTATCTTTTTTTTAATTAATTCATTTTTCAATTGGAGGGTAATTCCTTAACAGAATTGTATAGGTTTCTGCCAGATATCAATATGAATCAGCCATAGGTATGTACATATGTCCCCTCCCTCTTGAACTTCCCCCCACCTCCTCTTTTGTAACCTAGAATTGATAAAAGAAAAAAATAGGCAAAATTGAAAAATACATCTTTTTCTTATCCATGGATTGTTGTAGTGGCAACCTGCTTTTGTTTTAATTTCCAGTTTTCCCCATCCATCCTGTTGCCCGTATTCAGTACCTGCAGAGGCTTCTTAAGTGCCTCGGGTCTTTCGCCCGAGTTTCCCAGACTCTCCAGCAGCTGCTCCCCACCTCTGAACCTCCTGTTCAGTCCCTTCCCACCCAGCATGCACCAGGCAAGCCTCTTTTCTGAACAGTGGTCCAGCCCCACTGTGGGTCTTTGTTGAATGTTTCCCTTCTCTCCTCCAGGTCTATGGGCATTCCTTCCTTTGCCTTAAGAGACTCAGTTTAGCACACAGTTCTGACAAGAAATATATTATAATAAGCTCCACTTCAGTATAGCCACTTTTTAATTAGACTTTAAAAATACACCATCCAAACAGTTGTAATTGTAAAAGCAGTATATGTACCACACAGAAAATTTGAAAAACAGAGAAAAGGGAAACCTATACCCTCAACATCCTAACACATCTGTTACCATCATCGCTTTATTTCCTTCCAGTCTTTTTCAACTTTTTTGTAAAGATTGCCTTTTAAAATATGTATCAGCCAGCCAGCCTGTGTAATACAGGGTTTATACTGTGTGCTCAGTGTTCAATACTTTGGGAGAGTTTTAGAAGCAAAACCGTTCTCGGCCCTTCGAGTCTAGTTCTGAGGCAATTATTAAAAATGAGAGAATACTGTCAACATTAAAAAAATATTTCAAGTCAGCCTATTTCCAGTAAGAATTGGAAGCAGCTTACAGGAAGAGGTTGGGATCAGAAGGTCACACACATTCACCCATATTACCATTAAAATGGGATAGAAGATCAAGAACCAAGTAATATGTGGCTAGCAAAGGTACAGTAAAATCCAAATCACAGTTCCCTGTTGAAATTGAGTGAAAACCTTGGCTTTGAGCTTCTCAGTAGCCAAGGTTAAAAAGGAAAGTACTAAGAGCATTCTAGGCTAAATACTGACTAGTAAAGAGGAGGAAGAGAGCTGTGGAGGCCCAGGAAGTCATGGACTTTGTGGACATGAGTTTATATACTGTTATGTTGTATAGTATGTCCTTATTTGTTTCAATGTTGTCTTGTATTCCTTTGTTATTGTTTTATTGTGGTTGATTTCTCTATTTAAAGGGAAGTGGTTTGATTGTTCATGTACTACCTCAAAGCCCTTCAGTGTTCTGCACATAACAAATAATACATCGTGTACATTAGATGTTTGTAATATGTATAACAGAGGTGGTGAGACTGGAGTAGCCTTGTATTATTCAGCTGCCAGAACAGAGTCCCTGGGATACCTGTTAATTACAAGAATATTAACATCAGGCTTGGTAAACTTTTGATAGTTAATCAATGAAAACAAGAACGAAAAGGGAAGTTGATGGCAGCAGGTAAGCACACAGGTTAACTGTTCAGAATTGAGGCATAGTACTGACTGAAATGATGGTTGCTTCCAGGCTCTGGGGTAATTTCATCCTTACCCACAGGAAAGCTTTTAAAACTCATCTACAGTGAGAGGTGGCAGGACTGGGTGATTGAATTTCCCTGGTTCTTGGTTCTAACAGAATCCTCCCATGTTATGGGCAATTAGCATGACACAGTGTGATAGTAGGAGAAGGCAATGGCACCCCACTCCAGTACTCTTGCCTGGAAAATCCCATGGATGGAGGAGCCTGGTGGGCTGCAGTCCATGGGGTTGCGAAGAGTCAGACACGACTGAGGACTTCCCTCTCACTTTTCACTTTCATGCATTAGAGAAGGAAATGGCAACCCACTCCAGTGTTCTTGCCTGCAGAATCCCAGGGATGGCGGAGCCTGGTGGGCTGCCGTCTGTGGGGTCGCACAGAGTTGGACACAACTGAAGCGACTTAGCAGCAGCAGCAGTGTGAAAGTATGATCTCAGGGAAGAGGTCAAAGTTCCCTTGGTCCTCATTAAAGTGACCTGCTAAGCCTGATTCATGGTGCACACATGGTTTCTCCTTGAGTTCAGCAAATAAAGTTCAGTGAGCCACTTTATGTCGTAGTGAAAAGTCTCCTGGAGAAAAATGGGGAAACTATTTTTCTATGAGGAAGATGGGTTATATGAGTTGGCATTTAAAATTCTTGATTTGGCGTCTTTTTTCATTGTGATGTAGTGTCACTGTGACTGGGTCTCTCCCCCTCCCCACCTCCCTGCTTTTTACACAGTAATGTGTGTCGCATATGTTTAAAATGAAAAAGAACTGCTTTTGAATTTTAATCTCATATATTTAAATCATTATGTCATACACCTAAAGTACAACATATGTCAGTTGTTTCTTAAAACTGGAAAAAGGTCTCTTATGTAATTAGCAAAAAGCTGAAGTGTCAGACAACATGGGTAAACAAAGTACTAGCTAAAATCTTAGGATTTTGGATGTTACTTTCTTTTAAACTGTTCTGTATTTCTGAAGTTTTCTATACCAAGCAAGTAGTATCATGTGATCACAATCTATGCTTTATACTTAGAGTAACTAAAATAATATATAATGTAAAAAATGCAGTGAAATGTATTGAATGAGAGGCAACCTGGATTAGGGACAAATTGCTTATTAACACATGTGGGGGACCATCTCTGTTCTCTATGAAAATGTGTTCCCCTGCCTCCTTAAAAGAGTATTGAAAGGAAAAACAGATAAGTATCAAGAGAGGGGGTTTACTTTGCATTGGCAGGTGAAGGACACTGTGTGAGTAAATGGAAACACTATTTCACTGCTGAACAAAGTTGTTGTTAGTGATCTTTTCTGAATTTGATTCCTACAGAGAAAGCAAAAGCCTCCAATGGATGTGTCCTTGTGCACTGCTTGGCGGGGATCTCCCGTTCCGCCACCATCGCCATCGCCTACATCATGAAGAGGATGGATATGTCCTTGGATGAAGCTTACAGGTGAGGACAGGAACACGCCCTATGTGAGTAGCTTCTCCTTTGACCTGAATCATGAGGAGACGTGAGAGTGGGTGACCACAATTGTTTTAGTTAACACTCTTTACAGGTGACTTGATTTTTAAATGTTTCAAGATTGGAGAAAAATGTATTTTTATGATTTAGCACTAATTCTACCCTCCCATGTATCACGTTCATCCTCAGCTACTTTAAGTTTGAAAAAAGTGAAAGTGTTAGATGTTCATTTGTGTCCAACTCTCTGTGACCCCATGGACTGTAGCCCGCCAGGGTTCTCTGCCCATGGGGTTCTCCAGGCACAATACTAGAGTGGGTTGCCATTCCCTTCTCCAGAGGATCTTTGTGACTCAGGGATAAAACCTGGGTCTCCTGCACTGCAAGTGGATTCTTTACCATCTGAGCCACCAGGGAAGCCCTAAGGTTTTTTAAGTTTAAGAAACAGCAAATCCAGAGACTTGGAGAAATATCATTTGTTCTAATTTACACATGAGAAAAAAATGCTCCAGGAGAATACTCATTATAGAATTCCTACTGTGCTTCAGACTCTCTCTCGCTTTCACTGAGGATAAAGTCCAGTATATGTAAGTATAAAGCCAAATAATTGTCAAACTCCATTCATAATCTAGACTTGCCCAGTTTTTTAAAAAAAAAAATTTATTGATGTATAATTGATTTACAACATTGGTAATTTCTGCTGTGTGGCAAAGTGATTCAGCTGTGCATGCATATATTCTTTTTTATATTCTTTTCCATTGTGGTTTATCACAGGATATTGAGCATAGTAGGACCTTGTTGTTTATCCAGCCTATATATATAATAGTTGGCACCAGCTAATCCCAAGCTCCCAATCTTTCCCCTCCCCCACTTTCCTCCCCTTTGGCAATCACAGGTTTTTTCTTAGGTCTGTTTCTGTTTCATAGATATGTTCATTTGTGTTGTGTTTTAGATCCCACATAGAAGTGATAGCATATGGTATTTCTCTTTCTGACTTCATTTAGTATGATCATCTCTAGGACCACCCATGTTACTGCTACTGGCATTATTTCATTCTTTTTCATGGGTAATATTCGTGTGTGTGTGTGTACACACACATATTCTTTATCCATTCATCTGTTAGTGAACATTTAGGTTGTTTCCATGTCTTGGCTATTGTGAATAGTGCTACTATGAACATAGGTGTGAATGTATTTTTTGAAATTATACTTTTGTCTGAGTATATGCCCAAGAGTGGGATTGCTGAATCATATGGCAACTCTATTTTTAGTGTTTTTAGGAACTTCTGTACTGTTTTCCATAGTGGCTGCACCAATTTACCTTCCCATGAACAATGTAAGAAGGTTCCCTTTTCTCCATAACCTCTCCAGCGTGTACTGTTTGCAGACTTTTCAGTGATGGCCATTCTGATTTGTGGAAGGTGATATCTCACTGTAGTTTTGATTGCATGTCTCTAATTAGGAATGACAGACATCTCTTTCATGTCCCCATTGGCCATCTGTATGTCTTCTTTGGTGAAATATCTATTTAGGACTTCTGCCCATTTTTTGATTAGGTTGTTTGTATATTTTAGAAATTAAGCCCTTGTCAGCCACATCATTTGCAAATATTTTCTCCCATTCCTTGGTTGTCTTTTTGTTTTATCGTTTCCTTTGCTGTGCAAAAGCTCCGAAGATTAATTAGGTCCTATTTGTTTATTTTGGTTTTTATTTCTATTACCTTGGGAGACGGTCTTAAGAAAACATCAGTACGATTTATGTCAGAGAATGTTTTGCCTATGTTTTCCTTTAGGAGTTCTGTGGTGTCACGTCTCATATTTAAGTCTTTAAGCCATTTTGAGTTTATTTTTTATGTATGATGTGACGGTGTGTTCTAACCTTATTGATTTGCATGTGGCCGTCCATAGACTTGCCCAGATTTTGCAGTGTATAATTTTGACTTGGTTGCCCCCAGTCTCATTCTCCGGACAGAAGGCAGCTAGTGACAGAGCACCAAGGACTGGGGTTGTGTTGAGGGATGTATGAAACAGAGCCCTCTGTGTATCTTGTTGGATAGAGGTGGTTAGTCTCCATGTGAAAACAGATCGATAAATATATGCATAGAGAACCAGACTTGTTGTAACAATAGGATTTTTTTTTCTCAAATTGGAAAATTTGGAACAAAGAAATGAGCTACCTGAACAGCTTCTTCACTGGAAGGGAGGAAGGAAGCGGGGAGGCAGGTCCTCCCCTCTGGCTTAGCCCCCTAAGGTCTTCCTGAACCCCACACAAACCAGCAGGAAAGGCACCCTCATATCCTCATAGGAGGTCTTAGCATGAAGACCTTGTATTTACACTTGTCACAGTTGAGCCAGTTATTTCTGGCTTTGTTAATTTGCTTTAGGTTACGTATTTCTAAGGAGTTTATTTCTGAGTTTTCTCTTTCCTTCCTTACTCAAATTCTCAGGGTAGTTTCACTCCTTCATCTCCTGAGGCATGTCCGTGAGAGTCAGGGACCACAAAAGAACATGTCTACTATTTCTGAGTGTTTGTTTCTGCAATGAAATAGAAAAGCTGTTTACTACTAGTTTTGATCCCTTGGTGACTCTTTTAACAAGGTGGTTACAGGGATGAATCCAGATATTAGACCTGGTTTTGAATCCCAGCCCCATCCTTTAATAACTGTGTGACTGGGGCCAGTCACATAAGGACTGTGTGTACCTCTGTGATGGAGGGAAGTTTTGAGGGCTGAATGAGCTAATACTCTTGTTAGTGCGTTAACATCATGCTTAGCAGAGAGTCCACTGTTTGACTGGTTATTCTGTCCCATTAAATAGAGGAGGGAACTGGGAAGTGTGTGCTTTGATGCTCTGGCCATCTGATACCCTCTCTCTTTTGGTCATTAATTAAAAATGTGAAATGTCTCAAAGTCACTGTGGGGACTTTGACATTGGAAAGTTGAAGGTGGCATGGCTGCTAAGCTATACTTCTGATGGGAACACCAGGGCAGGGGTGGGGTGGGGGTGAGGGTGTCCCAGGTGATGAGGAAAGGAATCATCTCCTACCAGTTGCACTGGAAACATTGTGCGCATGCTGAAGTCGCTCAGTTGTCTGACTCTTTGTGACCCCATGGACTGTAGCCCACTAGGCTTCTCTGTCCATGGGGATTCTCCAGGCAAGAATACTGGAGTGGGTTGCCATACCCTGCTCCAGGGGATCATCCCAACTAGGGATCGAACCCAGGTCTCCTGCATTGCAGGAGGATTCTTTACTGTTTAAGCCACCAGGGAAGCCCAAGAATACTGGAGTGGTTAGACTATCCCTTCTCCAAGGAAACTTGCCGGCCCAGGAATCGAACCAGGGTCTCCTGCATTGCAGGTAGATTCTTTATCAGCTGAACTAACTAGGGAAACCCACTGGAAGCCTTAAGGCCTTAAAAATAGGCAGGATGAACCTAGAACTTCTGGGGCTGGACTCCCTGCTTTCTAGCATCCTCAGGGGCGTCCTGTAAAGCTCCCCAAGGCAGAGGTCCTCACCACCTCCTCCACCCGCTCCCTGAACTTTTAAGCCAGCTGTCTTCCAGAGGTCTTGGGAGGACCTGTCTGATAATTCCCTGTCTCTCCTCTTCACTTACTGTAGCTTAGTAACTTTAACGGGTCAGCTGTCAGATTCAAGCCTTTTTTGGTTTTTCCCTCTCCGCACAGATTTGTGAAAGAAAAAAGACCTACTATATCTCCCAACTTCAATTTCCTGGGCCAGCTCCTGGACTACGAGAAGAGGATTAAGAGCCAGACCGGGGCCGCTGGGCCCAAGAGCAAACTGAAGCTGCTGCCCCTGGAGAAGCCAAATGAGTCGGTCGCCGGGCACAGCCCCGTGGAGGGCGCCCAGGGGAGCCAGCTGCCCCCAGGGCCGCCCCGCGCCCGCCCAGCTCCCGCTCCCTCCGAGGGGGCGGGGCCCCAGCCTGCGCCCCACAGCACAGCCCCCGACGATGGCCCCCTGGTCCAGGCACTCAACGGGCTCCACCTGCCCTCGGATAGGCTGGAGGACAGCGGCCGTCTCAAGCGCTCCTTCTCGCTGGACATCAAGTCGGTGTCGCCGACGCCCGGCGGGCTCTCATCCCCCGAGGCCGCCCTGGAGCTCTACAAGCCCCCCGCCTCCAGCCTGGAAGGCGCAGGCAAGCCCTGCCAGTTCTCTCCGGTGCAGGAGGTGTCGGAGCAGACGCCGGAGGCCAGCCCAGACCGCGAGGAGGCCCCGCCGCCCCGGCCCTCTGATGGCAGCGGCCAGGGTGCACGGCCCCGGCCGGGGAGGCCCCTGTGGTCGCCCCTGCACCGCAGCGGGAGCGTGGAGGACCGCGGGCAGCCCCGCTTCCTCTTCGGCCTCTCGGCCAGCCAGCAGCACCTGGCCACGTCGGCCACGGGGCTGGGCCTGGAGGGCTGGCACTCGGACCTCCTGGCCCCGCAGACCTCCGCCCCGGCCTTGACCAAGAGCTGGTATTTCGCGCCAGAGCCCCCGCACTTCTACTCGGCCTCGGCCGTCTACGGAGGCCGCGCGGGCCACCCTGCCTTCAGCTGCAGCCAGCTGCCCACATGCGGCGGGGACCCTGGGCACTCGGTGCGCCGGCGCCACAAGCCCGGCGACAGGGCTGACTCCCGGCGCAGCTGGCACGAGGAGAGCCCTTTCGAGAAGCAGTTCAAGCGTCGAAGCTGCCAGATGGAGTTCGGTGAGAGCATCAGGTCCGAGAACCGGTCGCGGGAGGAACTGGGCAAGGTGGGCAGCCAGTCAAGCTTTTCAGGCAGCATGGAAATCATCGAGGTCTCCTGAGCAGGAGGACACTTGTGACTCCCGTGGACAGGTCTTGTTCACAAAAACTAATTCCCTGTAAATCTGAAATATATATATGTACATATATATTTTTGGGAAATGGAGCTGTGGTGTAAAAGCAACACATGGATCCACACCATTCTTTTTTTTTAACATCTGCAGTTGAGAGATCAGCTAATACTTCTCTCAACACAAATGGAAGGGTCCAGGCCAGCTTTCCCCCAGACACGTGACACAGTTCTATGCAATGGATTGCACATCCTCCCATTCTTGCTAGATTGAGTTCTACTTGGAGTTGGAGAACGGAAGCCCCCACCGTTCTCTTGTTGTGCTACAAAGAGATCTCAGATCCTAGTCCTGTCTGGTCCCTTCCGTAGTGCACCTTAGCGCTGAGACTGAGCCAGCCTGTGGGTCGGGCGGGGAGACCCCGTTAGGAACAAGACCTAATGGTAAATCCACAAGGAACCATCACGTCCAAAGCTGATGCACAGATCCAAGCGCACCCGCCAGCCGCTGCGCTGGCTGCCAGCGTCATTCTGCTGACCGACCATTAGGGGGCCTTGCCAAGACCTACTTTAGAGCAACCCCAGTACCTCAGACAGAAAGTCGGGGCTTTCACCACTACCAGGTCTGGTGGCCCGGTTTCTAGGCATTGTGAACAGGTAGGTAGCTAGTCACACCTTTCAACCAATTTAGACGGTCTCTGCAGGCATTTCCAGTTAGGCCTGGATGGAAGTGGTCCGGCTCCTCTTTCTTCTCGGCTTTGTGAAGAAGGAAGGTGAAGCTATCTGAGATCAACTGAACAGCCAGGGATCTGGCAGCATTGTGATTTAAGCTAATGTTGGGAGGCTAAATGAGTCTACCTCCCTCTTTCTAAATCAAAAGAACTGTTCAAGATGGGCTTGTTAATCCTGGGAAGTAAAAGGTTAACCTGGTTTCAAGCCAGATGTGAATTTATTTGGTAGCAGAGCAGCACCCCCTTCAAGGTCTCAGCCAAACTAGGTATTTTCTATTTTGGTTTCACTGCAGAGGTATTTTGTGAAAATGGAACAATAAGGTGGAATTTTATTATAAACTACCAACAGGCAGAAAACTGTGGAAGGATAAGTGAAGATAAAATTATTGAGCAACAGGGGGCTGTTATTTTCTCAGTGGTTCCCCCCACCTTAGCATGCGACAAAGGTGGTGTTTTCTACGATTTCCTTAGGCTTTCGTAAGCCAGGAATGCTCAGAACTGAACGGTATAGAAAGGTGAGGAGGATGCGGACAAATTTTGTTTCACTGCAAGCAGAGTGGAAAGACACACCCACGCTATTTTCAAACTAGCCCCAGCATTTTTTAATAAAAGGGACACCAAAATGGAGTTGGGACCAAGTGGTCTCAGTCTGTACCTACAATCACTGTATGGAATCAACCCTGGCAGCTGAAACTAGGTAATTAGAACAAGTCAACAAGTGATAGTACTTACCTGCTTTTAAACTTCCTGGCTTGAGTTTTGTCAGCTACAGTCTGGTCCTGTTTTGAAGCCTTAATTCACGTCAGCAGCTTTTTTTTTTTTTTTTTTAAGGGTAGTGGGTGGGTGTTCGTGTTGTTCTTTACTGTAAGTGTAGCTAGTTGCTGACTCATATCTCAGGTTTTTCTACGTGTGAGAAATGGACAGTTCTTTGAGTCGGATGTGACTTCATGTTTCTTATGGTGACTGCTAAAACCAGCATAGAATGACATGATTCAAAACTGACTTGATCGTGACAATTCTGAGCTTCATAGAACATAACTGGTTATGCACAAATAATGGGCTGTGATATGGGTGTAAAATGAAGAGAGTAAACTGTGTAGGGAGTACATTGTTACCATACTGGAAAGGTTCTGTTAAGTGATTTAGCTTTTCTCTATACATGCAAATTCTGGATGTAATCAGACCCAATTATCAAGGTTTCACACATTGATTTTTGATGTGTTACGTACATACGCACCAACCACGTAACAGCTCCCAGCTTCCAGAGTCTGGTCACAACTGTGGAACATTTTTGAGAAGTGAAAGCAATGGCTCCAAAGCTGTATGTTTCAGGAGGGTTGTGGGATTTGTTCTTAATGAGATCTTCGGGCTGAACTGGCCTTCCAACCTTCGGGATCTCTCTTGGCCATGGTCCCCTTCCTCTGACCAGTGTGGTCCTATGCTACAGCTGTTAGTTCTTGATCACTACTGTCAAATAATCAGCCCTCTGAATGGAGACTTCCCAGCTGAGGGGCCAGCCTCTCGGGCCAGCCCTGGAGCCACATGGGTGGCCATGGGCCCTGGGTGGCTACTTCTCTGCACCGTGAATCAGAGGGGGAGCGCTGGAGCTTACCAGATGATAGAGAATGGTGATATTAAACAGTAGAACTAGACTTCGATGTGAGAAATGCTGGAAAATGGTTTAGGACATTTGTAAAGTTGGGTGGGAAGACTGTATAAATGTTTAATATGAATATAGTGTTCTTTTGGAGTAAGGCAAGCTGTTGAATGGTTACAATTGTGCATTTCTCATTCTGATGTGTCATGAATGTTAATATGATGAAATAAAATCAAAACTGGTACCTGTTTATACATAAATATGAGAAGGGACCTCTCTCTGCAGCACGTCCAAGGGGTTTGGGAGGCCGTGGTGGGGCCTGGCCTGCTGGCCTCCCATTGGAGAGTTGAGCACAAGGTGAAATGCTGAGTCTTCAGCCTGTGTCACAGGCTCAATCTTGGCACAGGGAATGGACTTTGGAGCTGACAGTCTATTGCCATCTTCATCCTTTCATGGGTACATTAGATATACACTATGGCATAGAAATCTCAAAAGGTAAACATTTGCTAACTGGCTGAATCCAGACTGGTGCAGGGTAGGAAGAAAAAAAACATTCATGGTGCATTTTGTACAGTTTTAGAATTTTTGTAGGAAAAACCGAGGGAGAGTAGTTATTTCAAGATCTGTTCTCCATCCTTGTCATGCATGTCCTAATGACCTCTCTGCTTCTAAGTGATAGCACTGGGCATGATGACTCATGAGATTAGAAACTCAGCCTCATCAGGTTGTTAGTAAAAAAAAAAAAAAGATGATGCATTAGAGGAATAAAGCATTTACCTTCAGTGCAAGCAGACAGGATACTGACGACACTCATAATCACAGGCGACATCATTTCAGTTGGTCGTGAAAGGCTTCTGAGTTGAAGTAGATTTAAGGAAATTTAAAAGAGAAGGATTGGACCGAGTGAGTGAAGACCAGAAAGAGCTGTCTTGGCTAGGACCTTGCCAAAAAGTGGAGGTGGGCGTGGGACAGAGGAACCGAAAGAAAAAGTCGCTCAGTCGTGGCTGACTCTGTGACCCCATGGACTGTAGCCTGCCAGGCTCCTCTGCCCATGGGAGTCTCCAGGCAAAAATACTGGAGTGGTTGCCATGCCTTCCCTACCCAAGGATCAAACCCAGGTCTCCTGCATTGCAGGCAGATTCTTTACTGTCTTGAGCCACCAGGGAGGGCGTAGGAATAAATCTACTTCAAGATGTAAGGTGGCAGGAGGGAGCACATACCTCAGTGAGAGGCTTTGGATGGGAACTTGTAGGTGTTGGAAGGCCCGAAGGTCAAGCCAGTTACGACTTAGACAGACTTGAGGGCCTCTTGGGGACCACCCACTGTAGCAGGCTGGCATCGAAGGGCTAGTTTGGGTGTGGCATGACCAGACCAGGGCTCAGGCTAAGGGGAAGCTGTGTAGGTGCAGATGTGAAGGGTCAGGCATCCACAATAGGACAAATGGACAAGACCTTCATCATCAGGACCCTCACCATCATTTTATCTTAGATGCTCCTGTCTGGTGGTTTTCCTTTTCTGACACTAAGCAGAAATGTTTTCAG
Organism: Antilocapra americana; assembly: GCA_007570785.1. Classification (NCBI taxonomy): domain Eukaryota; kingdom Metazoa; phylum Chordata; class Mammalia; order Artiodactyla; family Antilocapridae; genus Antilocapra; species Antilocapra americana. Next base: position 2,483,698 of record ML663562.1, on the reverse strand, counting down.
TCTAGTAAACAAAATTTAGGTCTAGGGGCTTTTTCTTTATAAATATTACTCTTCTGCTTCTATCAATGAAAGAGGAAAGTGAGTTATTTCTTGCATTGTGTGTGGCTCATTCATCCTTGTACAGCAAAATTATACTTGGTTATTATCTTTGAAATGTTGCAAAAATCAACCACGAGAATTACCACAGCACCAACTTGGAAGAAGTTTGCAAGTTAATCATATTGTTGCAGTTTATGTACACAGATACCAAGCTGGTTATCTATATCAAAGGAATAAAAACAAGTTTCATTCCTTTGGCTCTGGTTAACACACTGGAGTCAGTTCAAAATACTTTCTTGTAGGACAAGCAGAATATGACTGGAGGAGGCTGTCACAAGCAAACACAATAACTGGGAGAGGGTTATTAGCTCAGCGGTGGCCTAGCTTCTCTGGTCAGGGGAAGTATGACGGTTTCAAAGACTGTATTAAAAGCTTTTTAGCATAAATCTTACTTCACTATATAATAAAAGATAGCAACAGGAATTTGCCTTGATTGGTGAAGAAAATCGAATGATCAGTAAGTTCCATCCTGTCTTATGTTGACACTGATGACCCTGAACAAACTCAGAGTAATGGACACACACAGCCAGCTCATCACATGAGTACTGCTTATACTAATAAGCAACTAAATTTAGTTGCCAAAAAAGTTTTAACATTATGGTTTGAAGCATGGGAATAATTAAGTTTTCTGGTTACCGTTTCCTTCTGTAGTCCCAGCATCTGCATGGGAGGTACATGCCTTGTGTGTATGTACGAAATTCAGGGTTACTGACCACAAACCAGAAAACAACAATGACATCTCTTAGGCACTGTGTAGCTCTTAACAAAGGAATGAAAGTCAGGGTGAGGGAAAAGCAAAATTACTTCTCTCACTATTAAGAAAAAACTTACATCTAAAAATTCCACAAGAAAACATTTCCCTTCTCTCTACTCTGCCCTTCAGTTTTTAGCATCAACATTTCAAGTAATTTCCAGCTGAGTACTACATATCCAGGTTTAGCTGAGGGGTAAGCAAAATAGAAAGATGAAATTTTCAGTTACTCTAGGAAACCCATCACATTCCCAAAATCTGTTCAAAAAAGTAAAGTATTGAGGAGGAAAAAGTAAAATGTTATCAGTCAGGGTTCAATCTGTGAAGAACCATTAGGAATGATATAGAACAAGGAGGTTGTTCAAGAGACTTATTACCTTAAGCAATTAATTACAGGAGTTGGTCAGAGTCCTGGTTTGGCTATTTCCTCTTCAAGCAAGTCGCTAGGCAGGTGGTCAGGAAAGCAGATGAATGGGTGGTGGGGAGGGATGGGCAGTGGGGGATGGATGGATGATGGATGGGGTGATGGGGATGGGCGGTGGGGGAGAGCCAGGACACCTGAAGCCTGCAACAAACTAGAACCAGCATCTGTCTCCACCAGAACCCACGGTGGCCTCGTCCCTCCTCTAAGCCCTCATTCTCTGCTGCAGAAGACCTAAGGAGACGCTGGTGCTCATACCTGACTCAAGATGCTGAAAAGCTGAAGGCAGAGTTCTGAGGAGCTGGCCTGGCTGCTGTCCACACCACAGGTGCCACAGATCCCTGAAAATGTGCACGAGATGCAACAGGGCCTGACTGACAGATACTTTCATCAAACACGCATGCATGTTGCCTTACTGCCACTAACGAATCTCACGCAAATTTCTCTTGTGGCCAACCCTAATAGAAAAGGGACAGGGAAGGGAATTCTGGGAAATGTAATCTAATTTGGCCAAAGCTGACAACACTGCAAAACCACCACATACCATAAATAGAATTATTTCAAAACAGATCAGATCTGCCTATTGTTCTTCCTGCCCTGCCTCTTCCCAGTGGCCTGTGGACCCAAATCTAAGTTAACACCATGTTTTGTCTAACATCTTTATAAGAAGGAAAAGAACTGGATGGAGAGCTGGCTGGCAGAGAAGTTTTGCACGCTGTGCTAGGCTGCCTTTTTGCCACACACAAACCATCTCAGCTGCAACGAAACAGAAAGCTCTGTCCTCATAGGCTGAGTCTGTGTGTCACTGTGTTATGTGCTTTTATTTATAAATTGTATTAAGTGCAGTGAGGATAATGGGACCTGACCTCTGGGCTGTTCTTACAGCTCAGCAGACAACCAGCCCTTCCTTCTTTGAAGGCTACAAGCTACTTTGTGTTCAGAACCAGGTTCTGATATCGCAGGAATTCAAAAGACGATGATGGTGAGGGCTGAAAAATGCCACGTTCTGTCAGTCTAGCAGAAGGGAAGATGACAATGCCTCATATTATTTTTTTCAGCTTTTCTGCCAGTTTGAAGTTAAAACAAAAAGTTAGGAAAAAGGGGGTGTTTAGTGTAGCTACATCAGATACTAAAATGTACTATGAAATTTTAATTCTAAAAATGTGAAAGAAACAACATGAAACAGTATGAAGACAAAGATCAATGGATTCAAATAAAGTCCAACACCAGATTCTCAATCACATGAAAATTCAATACACGAGAACACTGCAACGTGGCAGTGGGGGGGGAGGTGCATTATTTAACAAACATTGTGGCCTCCCCATCTATGACATTTCCTAGAATAACCTTAGCTACTCAACAGGTTTCTAAAATTACAGAACATCTTTCCTGAGGTGAACTCTGGTGAACTGCTCTAGAAATGGTTTAAAGCCCCACTAAAATCCTGACCATCAAAGGCATTTATAACGACGAGCTTCTCAGGGCACCCAAAGTCAGTGCTCTGGGAAAACCCAGAGGGACAGGGTGAGGAGGGAGGTGGGAAGGTGGTTCAGGAGGCGGGGGGACCCCAAGTATACTTGTGGCTGATTCACGTTGATGTATGGCAAAAACCATCACAATATCGTGAAGTAATTACCCTCCAATTAAATAATTTTTTTAAAAACAAGAGGGAATATACCTTGGGAAAAAAGAAGAGCTTCTTTCACCAGAATGGCCCCCAAACCTCTGACCTCTGAAGGTCTAGCTCCCCACGCCCAGTGCAGGGTTTCCAACCCCTCCCTGGCTCCCTCAGGCCACTTCACCTCCCTGGGGTGGGTGTCTACCCACTTTCCTCATGGTGCAAAGAAGCGGTTCCCAGAAGGGTGCCCTCTGAGGAAGGCAGACACCATCTTGGCCTCTTCATTTGGCTCTGGGTTCCAACCTGTCTTTCCGGCTCCAAGAGAGTGAACCATCTTGATATGTTTGGTCCTTAGCGAATTCTAGAAGCTGTTGATTTTTACACCATGTCTAAATCTTAGAAAATTATATTTCCCATTGAGCTTGGAATGTTTACACTTAAGCCATCATGTAGTTGTTTTATGCTCTACATTTTACTCTGAGTTCTAAGAACCTTACAGGACAGTGTTCGATCAGATTCAATGAAAATCTGATTAGAAAAATCAGATGACGTTTACCTGAGAGAAGCTAAATTAAGTGGGATCAATTTTAACCTTATAAATATAGCGAAGGCTGTTTGGACACACAAAAAGTCACCCTCTGAGGTTTGGAGAAACCTTGGGGGCCCCATGGGCCCCAGCAATCTCCCTCTATCCCCAGCTCCTGGTCTCCTTCTGCTGACCTAGGTCGGTCCTACATTCCATTTTTTGGCTTCTGCGATCTTCTCTTCCACTAGAACCTTTATGACGTGCAAAGTACTGTGCTAAGAACTTCTGTGGTTCCTCAAATTGTTTCATTTCCTAAACTCCCAGAGAAACTGAGCAGCGCTTGAGGAGTTTTTTTATCTTCCAGAAAAGAAGGGGAGGGACTACACAGCCCTTTTTGTATGCAGACACAGTGTCTGGCCCAGGCAGTGGGCCCTGTGGATGCCTGCTGGGTGCACGCTCTTCTCCTCTGCTCCACACATCTGCGAAGCCAGTAAAGCAATGCTGGCTAAAACCTGCCTCAGAAACTGGAGTCCTGCCAGCGCTGATGTAACAAGAGGAAACCTAAACTATGGCTGCATCAAGGAAACCCATTATCAATAGGAGATGAACCCAACCAGGCTGTGGAAAGGGAGGTTTCGGTTTCCGATGACGACACGGCAGGGACACCCTAAGCTGACACAGGAGCCCTGCCAGCTCCCTGCCAGGCCAGATCGAGACTGGCTGCGATGGAAACATGACACGCAACGCCTGGATTAAGTTAGTCCTTTATGTTTACAACCCAGACAGCCTATGGAGAAAAACGTCACAAAGGCATCAGGAACACAGGGCTTCCTCAAATCTTCCCCCTTCTCTTCATAGTTTCAGTCTGCAAGCTAGATTAGATAATATACACTGTCAATTAAAAAAAAAAGCAAACTAAATAAAAAAATATTTATTCCCAAGGCAGAATTCTGTACAGAATTCCTAAGAGTTCAAATATTCCCATTTCAGAGACCACGGAGAGCAGGTTGGTTGGCTTTGCAGGGGAAAGTGCGTCAAGGGGAGGGCTGGGGCATCGCAGGTCTCCAGGGAAACGGACTGCCTCCCGAGCCCTCAAGGAGCACCACACTCCCCTGACCTTGGTCACCTCCTGTGTCTCTGGTTCCAAAGGCCCTGGCGGTTCCGGGGGACATGGCTACAGCCTGAGCTCGCAGTCGGGCTTCACACTGAAGGGCTCCAGGCGCTCGGCCTCGGGTAGCAGGCTGTTGAGCCGCTCCAGCAGCGGTACCGTCTGGTCGATGCCCATCTGGATGCGGCGCAGGATGGCCGACATCTCGTTGACCTTTTGGATCTGCTCGGCGTATTTGGCATACCTTTTCTGGCGCTCCTGCATGAAGCTAAAGAGGGTTTCTACAGACAGATCCATCTGCAGGGGCGAGAGAGGTGAGACAGGTTCAGTCCCGTAGAAGCAAGTCCCAGGGAGAGGACGGGGCGGGCGGTGGGCGGCAAGCCACAGGTGTGGACCACCGGCCCCGTGGGGGAGGGCGAGTGTTCCTGGAAGTGTAAGCGTGGGGGACGAAAACCTTCTTGAATGTGGCTGGAACCCTCAGCAAGGGGAGTGAGGTGAAGGCCTCCAGCTCCCGTTCTGGGTGTCTGAGCCACTTAGTCCTGGGTAAGGCCCAGGGAGTTTCTAGCTTTTTCTCTATAGAAAGAATCCTGGGCTGGGAAACCAGGCAGATGGGGTTTGACTCTGGCTCTGCCACTTGTATAGATGGAAAAGCTCTACAGGGCAGCAAAAACAAGACCGGGAGCTGACTGTGGCTCAGATCATGAACTCCTTACTGCCAAATTCAGTAAATTGAAGAAAGTGGGGAAAACCACTAGGCCATTCAGGTATGGCCTAAATCAAATCCCTTACGATTATACACTGGAAGTGAGAAATAGATTCAAGGGATTAGATCTGTTAGACAGAGTGCCTGAAGAACTATGGACAGAGGTTTGTGACAATGTACAGGAGACAGCAATCAAAACCATCCCCAAGAAAAAGAAAGGCAAAAAGGCAAAACGGCCGTCTCCAAGGAGTCGTTACAAATAGTTGAGAAGAAAAGTGAAAGGCAAAGGAGAAAAGGAAAGATGTACCCATTTGAATGCAGAGTTCCAAAGAAAAGCAAGGAGAGGTAAGAAAACCTTCCTAGTGAACAATGCACAGTAAAAGAGGAAAACAACAGAATGGGAAACACTATAGAGATCTCTTCAAGAAAATTAGAGATACCAAGGGAACACAGATGGGCACAATAAAGACACAAACAGTATGGACCTAAGAGAAGCAGAAGATATTAAGAAGAGGTGGCAAGAACACAATGAAGAACTAACTATACACAAAAGATTTTAATGATCCAGATAACCACGATGGTGTGATCACTAACCTAGAGCCAGACATCTTGGAGGGTGAAGTCAAGTGGGCCTTAGGAAGTTAGCAGAGGTGATGGAATTCCAGTTGAACTATTTCAAATCCTAAAAAATGATGCTGTGAAAACTGCTGCACTCAATATTCCAGCTAATATGGAAAACTCAGCAGTGGCCAGAGGGCAAGAAAAGATCAGTTTTCCTTCCAATCCCAAAGAAGGGCAATGCTGAAGAATGTTCAAACTATCGCACAAATGCACTCTTTCCACATGCTAGCAAAGAAATGCTCAAAATTCTTCAAGCCAGGCTTCAACAGTATGTGAACCAACATGTTGGATTTAGAAAAGAGAGAGGAAGCAGAGATCAAATTGACAACATCAACTGGATCATCGAAAAAGCAAGAGAACTCCAGAAAAACATCTACTTCTGCTTCATTGACTACACTAAAGCCTTTGACTGTATGGATCATAACAAACTGTGAAAAATTCTTCAAGAGATGGGGATACCAGACTACCTGCGAAACCTGTATGCAGGTCAAGAAGCAACAGTCAGAACTGGACATGGAACAATGGACTGGTTCAAAACTGGGAAAGAAGTATGTCAAGGCTGTATACTGTCACCCTGCTTATTTAACTTTTAAGCAGAGTACATCATGTGAAATGCTGGGCTGAATGAAGCACAAACTGGAATCAAGACTGCCGGGAAAAATATCAATAATCTCAGATATCCAGATGATACCATGCTTATGGCAGAAAGCGAAGAGGAACTAAAAAGCCTCTTATTGAGGGTGAAAGAGGAGAGTAAAAAACTTGGCTTAAAACTCAACATTCAAAAAACAAAGATCATGGCATCCGGTCCCATCACTTCATGGCAAATAGATGGGAAAACAATGGAAACGTGACAGATTTTATTTTCTTGGGCTCCAAAATCATTGCAGATGCTGATTGCAGCCATGAAATTAAAAGACACTTGCTCCTTGGAAGAAAAGCTATGACAAACCTAGACAGTGTATTAAAAAGCAGAGACATTAGTTTGCCGACAAATGTCCTCTAGTCAAGGCTATGGTTTTTCCAGTAGTCACGTATGGATGTGAGAGCTGGACCATAAAGAAGGCTGAGCACTGCAGAATTGATGCTTTTGAACTGTGGTGTTGAAGAAGACTCTTGAGAGGCCCTTGGACTGCAAGGAGATCCAACCAGTCCATCCTGAAGGAAATCAGTCCTGAATATTCATTGGAAGGACTGAGGCTGAAGCTCCAATATTTTGGCCACCTGATGTGAAGAGCCAACTCATTAGAAAAGACCCTGATGCTGGGAAATACTGAGAGCATGAGAAGAGGATGACAGAGGACAAGATGGTTGGATGGCATAACTGACTCAATGGACATGAGTTTGAGCAAGGTCTGGGAGATGGTGAAGGACAGAAAAGTCTGGCATGCTGAAGTCCATGGGGTAGCAAAGAGTGAGACATGACTGAGCAAGTAAACAACAACTGCCACTTGAGTTGCTAATACTCATCCTTCCTGTCTCAGGTTTCTCATCTGCAAAAATCAGGGGACTGATGGCAGATTTGTAGGGTTGTTGGGAAGACAAAATGAGATGAGGTGTGCTAACACACCGGCTCCAATACTTTGGCCACCTGCTGTGAAGAGCTGGCACACTGGAAAAGACTCTGATGCTGGGAAAGACTGAAGGCAAAAGAAGGGGGTGGCAGAGGATTCGATGATTAGATAGCAGCACCGACTCAATGGACATGAATTTGAGCAAACCCTGAGAAATAGTGGTGGCTTCCCAGGTGGCGTAGTGGTAAAGAACCTGCCTGCTAATGCAGAAGACATAAGAAACATGGGTTTGATCCCTGGGTCAGGAAGATCCCCTGGAGGAGGACATGGCAACCCACTCCAGTATTCTTGCCTGGAGAATCCCCTGCACAGAGGATCCTGGCGGGCTACAGTCCACAGGGCTGCAGGGAGTCAGAAGTGACTTAGCAGACACACACGCATGCATGGGAGATAGTGGAGGACAAGGGAACCTAGCGGGCTGCAGTCCATGGGGTCACACGGAGTTGGATAGGACTTAGGGACTGAACACCACCACCACCCCAGCTCAGGACTCGGCCTGGTACTGAGGAGTTTTACAATTCGCTTGGTCCTCCGTCCTTGCTGCAGAACACAGTAAATCTACCTGAGCTGCCTGGAGGGAGTGGCACTCTGCCAGAATCACAAATGTCAACCAAGTCAAGTCAATACCACGAGAAGTAAATAGAGGACTGTTTCATGCACCCCTCCCTCCAAACAAACTTGGGGTTCTGGCCTCCCCTTCTGGGATCTCTTTTCCTCCCTTGATGGGGTTCTTTGGAACCGATCATCTGGATAAAAACAGGGAGAGCGTACCACCAGAGTGTCAGATGCCCGTACCCTTCCTGTGCACGGACCCACACCCACTCCCTCTTGGCCTGCTGTTGCTCCCTGACCAGGGAAAAAACAACCACACCACCAAGACTCAGGTTTCTGTCTCAAAGCTCAGATGCTCCCTCAGCCCTTCCTTCTTGCGTCTCCCAGAAGCATGGCCCTTCCTAGCCCCAGCATCAGGCAAAGTGCTGGCAGGTGCCCGACGCGTGTTTCCACAGAGCCCGCGAGCATGGTGTGATCAAGACAAACACAGAACACTCTAACCTCTAAGAGAGCCTGCCCTTCACTCTCTTACCGCTGCTCCTGACCACGAAGCCCTAACCCCTACTGTAGCACGTGCCCACGAGCCCCAGGTACGGAGGTACTCCAGCATATCTGACACAACCTTAGGTACTGTCAGTATCTAATACAATTCGGAACCTTTTACCTTTTTTTAAAAAAACCTTTTTATTCTGTATTGGAGTATAGCTGACTGACAGTGTTGTGGTAGTTTCAGGTGCATAACAAAGCTACCCTGCCCTGAATCTTACCATTTGGACAAACTGGAACATGTTTACCTTTTCCCATTTTTATTCCGGCCCAGAGATTCCAACAAGGAAGCGTAAATACAATATACAGAGGCAGCAGATATTTACTGCCACATATCATGTGGGGTCCTAGTGATGTGGACATTGAGAATCAAGTGTTTACACCCACACAGCCAACTGTGTACATTAACATGACTTTTCTCTTCCAATCTCTCTTTAACATGACTTTACTATTCTAGGAAACTCAGGCCCAGAAGGAGAAATGTTGCAAATAACCTTGTTTCAAGAACTTTCAGCAAAAACCACTTAAGTTCAAGAAAAATACTATTAGATTTTTCCAGTAGACAGAGAATGACTAGTCCCCATGACTCTGCCTCGAAATCATGGCCTTGCTGTGACCACGTGACTAAGGACTAGTCAGTAGCACGTACCCGAGGAAGTCTCTCACGGAGCTTCCAGGCGCCTTCCTTAAGTTAGCAGGCCTGCTCTTCCTCTTCCTTCATCCCTTCCCTCCCTCTGCTGATGCTCAAAGGCATATGCAGTCCCCATGGGTCACAAGAATAACGCAGGTCACAATCCTTGGGTTGGCACAGCAGTGAACCAGATGAAGTCTGCGCCCACGAGGACTTTCACCCAATGCAACTTGTACCAGGAGTGGGAGAGAACAACAAATTTCCATTCTGTATGAGCTACCGTGATTCCAGGTCTTGGTAAACCAGTAGCATTTAATCTTACACTGATAGAATGAATGTGTACGAACTTGCTGTTACTCTTAAATTCATACTTTAAAACTTGCCCCACTATTCACACATTGTCACTGGTGGCAGTATATTTCAAAGGGCAGGTGAAAAAGGAGATAAGATTATTTGTCCAAGATTTACTAAGACATGAGACATCTGCAGAAGGGGCTCAAACTCGTTCCAAATACCTGATATGGGTTTGCCCATCAGGCCGGTCCATTGTCAGCAGTGGGTCCAAAATATCAGCAAATCAAAGAAGCAACATGCAAAAAGGACAGTATATCATTACCAAGTGGGGTTTATTTAAGGGATGTAAGCTTTCTCAGCATCTGAAAATCAAAGTTTGTCATTTCAGTATAATAAAGATTGAAAATAAAAATCATTTCAAATCGATGCAGAAAAAGCACTCGACAAATTCAATTATAAGACATTTCAGCAAATGAGGAACAGAAGGAAGGAAACTCCCTCAATTTGATAAAGGTGTCTATGAAAAACCAACACTTACCATCACAGTTAGTGGTAGACACACTTTTCTCCCTAAGAGTGGGAATAAGGCAAGGATTCTTGCCCACTCTCAGCACTTCTCTTCAACATTGTACTAGAGATCCTAGCCAGTGCAGTAAGGCAACCAGAGGAAATAAAAAGCACAGGAACTGGAGAGGAATAAATAAAATGGTCTTAATCTACAGATGACATGATAGTGTGCCCAGAAAACTCTATGGAAACTTAGAACCGAAGCCTAATAAAACCAACAAGTGAATTTAGCAGGGTTGCAAGAAACACAGTTAATATACAAAAATCAATTGCATTTCTATACATTTGCAGTGAACAACCCAACAATGTAATAAAAAAAATAAAATTTAACAACTGCATGAACATCAACTTAGAGAAAAATGTCAAAAAAAATATGTATAAGACTTGAACACTGATATTACAAAACCCTGCTGTGAAAAATTAAAGGAGATCTCAAAAAAATGGAGAGGTATATACCATGTTCATGGAAGGTTAAATATCAAGATGTCAGTTTTTACCAAATCAATTTATAGATTCATTTGCAATCTAAATCAAAATTCTAGATGGCATTTTTTTTGGGGGGGTGCTAGAGATTTGATTGGCTGATTGTAACTAAACAGAATGGTCAAAAGAACTAAGTTTGGGGAGCTCCCTGATGTACTGCGGTTAGGATTCCAGGCTTTCACTGCAGTGGCCCAGATTCAATCCCTGATTGGGGGACTGAGATTCCACAAGCTGAGCAAGGTGTGGCAAGAAAAAAAAAAGCACAAAAGAACAAGACTTATAGTACTCGTTTCAAGACCTAATATAAACCTACAGTAATCACAATAATGTGGTAGTGGCATAGAGACAGACATATATAGACCAGTGTAACTGAACAGAGTATAGAAATAGATCTAAATATATGATGTGGTCAATTGACTTTTTTTTTTAACCAAAGTTTCCAAGGTAATATATTAGAGAAAAGAAAGTTTTTCAACAACTTATAGAACAACTAGATATCTATACAGAAAAAAAAAAAAACCTGAACCCTCACATCTCGCTCCCTTCACAAAGGTTAGCATGAAATGAATCACAGACCCAAACACAGAATCTAAAACTATGAAACTTTTAGAAGAAAACACAGGAGAAAAACCTTTGCTATCCTGTGGAAAGCAAAGATTTCTTAGGTCTGAAAAACATTAACCATAAAACAAAAAATGGTTAAACTGATCATCAAAATTTAAAACTTCTCTTTGAAAGATACCATTAAGAAAATGATAAGGCAAGATACAGACATAGACTAAGGTATTTTATATACATATATGTATATATATACACACATATATTCAGAATATATAAAGACCTCTTACAACTCAATATTAAGAAAAAAAAATCCAAGTTTTTTTTTTTTCCAGGAGGACTGACCTGCGCCTCTGTCTCATTAAAACATTCATTAAATTTCTAAAGAAAATCTGCTTTTAAGATCTTTTTGCATGCATGCTTAATCACTTAGTTGTATCCAACTCTTTGAGACCCTTTGGACTGTAACCCGCCACACTCCTCTGTCCATGGGATTGTTCAGGCAAGAATACTGGAGTGAGTGGCCATTTCCTTCTCCAGGGGATTTTCCCGACCCAGGGATCGAACTCACATCTCCCGTGTCTCCTACACTGCAGGCAGATCCTTTACCCGCTGAGCCATCAGGGAAGCCCTGAAAAGGAGAATCAAGATCCCTTCCAGGAAAGTGAGCCTCAAACTGATCAGCTGAATGTCAACTGAGTTTATTATGAAGGAAAGGAAGGGAGCCACTGGAAATTGTCTGGGAGCCCAGGGAAAAGTCCTGCCAGAGGTGAACTTGAAGTAGAATCTGGGTCTCTTGGGTAAAAACAGTAAAACTTGCGTGAAGATTGAACCCACTGGCACCGCTAAGTAAGCTGGACTACAGATTAGGAAAAAGAGTAGCTAGATATTAAGCAGCATTTTCCACAGAACTACCTGGGGGAAGCCCCGACACAACGTGGAAAGGAAGACATTGTGGCCAATGGCCATATCACTCCGAGGACACTGGAGGCTTTTCGTCCATGATCAAGACAACCCCAGATGCCATCCCTGTCTCTAGATAGCTACTGCTCCCAGATGAGAAGTGGCTACTCATGACACCAGTACCCACGGGGCTGAGCATTTCCCCGGGGCGGGACCTGTTTCACAGATGCTCCTGTCCTTGCTGAGCTGGGGTGGCAGAAAAGCACTCAGTGGTTTTCAGATCTATTGGCCTAAACCCTCAATAGTTTACCTCCTAAGGCTTTGCCAGAGCTTTCACCTAAGGTGTCAACTAACCATCCAGACCCTGCAAAATGACCTGCTCAGACATCTGAGGCATTTCTGAGCTGGAACTGAGTGACTCTGAGTCGCTCTCAGAGTGGTGGGCTTCTCTCAGAAGTGGGTCAGGGGCTTCAGTAGAAGCAAAAATATAAACAAAGGATTACTATGACCATGTCAGCATTCTAGCTTTACGGCCGACAGTATACAGCTTGCAAGCTGAAGACAGTGCTGTCAGACGCAACTGGGTCAAATCTCGGCTGTGCATATGATTGATCATCCTTGTGACCTTGAACCAATTACTTAACCTCTCTGAGCTTCAGTTTCTTCACCCTTAAACTAGGCATAATGGTGTCCTATTACCTCATGTGATTAATGTGAGGAATAACGGGATGATAACATGCACACACACAGAACAGCCCCAGATAAACACATTACCAAATACATGTGAAATGAAAGAGAAACTGTGTCTAGAAACCTCTTTTACATGAAAAAATGTAAACGCAAGATTAAGTAAATATGGGCAGAAAAAAATGATGACCTTTGAAGATATCCACATAGGCACGTGTATCTGTTTTATAAAGGCCCTGGTGGTGCAGTGGCGAAGACTCTGTGCTCCCAATGCAGGACGTCTGAGTTTGATCCCTCATCAGGGAACTGATCCCACATGTTGCAAGAGTTCTCACGTTGCAACTAAGACCCAGTACAGCAAAGGCGGGTGAGCAATTTTTATGCCTCATTACTATTACACTATCTTCAAGGCTTACACAATCACTCAGAGGACAATCAACCACTGTGATAAGTTTTATTTTTGTTCTCAACTTCTGCTACTGAAAATCTTACAGCACAGTCACATTACTTATCCCCAAGTTCCCTTACAGAAACATTTCCCACTATGTAATAAATGAAATCATTATTTACCTACAAGTCCTTCCATATGTTTTTGATTTATATGTTCAGCCACGAGAATGAGTTACTATTACCACTGTTTGATGCTACCAACACGGTAAACTAAAAATATATACATATACTTGCAGGTATATATACATTTTTTCAAAAAATATTTTGAAAGCAAGCAGAAGAGCTTCAATAAACGATATCCTCTCTAGTGAGAGTACACTGCTTCAAAAATTATTTTTTAAAATTTCCTGATAGACTAAGCTTTGATGCTGGTTTGGGAAGGTAAGTCATCCTATGGAAGATGTCTAAATGCTTCATGGAACTTCCCTTTCAAAGTAAAGGTAACCTTGTCAAAGTAGTAATACATACTTCAAGAGTAAATAGCTCTAAGTTAGAAAAAAGATGCATGACAACAGCAAGAGCTTCAGCAAGAAGAATGTAAATCTTCTAAATTCTAAAACCCTAAGCTGTAGACAGGTTCAAGATGATGAAAAGCAAATTTAACTTTTTCACAGATCAAAAGAAAATGAGTAGACAAACTGTGTTTCAGAGTTAACAAAATTCAACTCTATACAATCAACAGATTATTGCTTTTCCTCTTCTTAGGTTATTTAAGTCTTTTTAAAAAACTGTTAATCATATGTGAAATGAATCACCAGCCCAGGTTTGATGCATGATGCAGGGTGCTCGGGGCTGGTGCACCAGGATGGCCCGGAGGGATGGAATCGGGAGGGAGGTAGGAGGGGGATTCTGGAAGGGGAACACATGTGTACCCATGGCGGATTCATGTCAATGTATGGTAAAACCAACACGATAGTGTAAAGAAAATAATAATAATAATAAATAAATAAATAACTTAAAAAAAGACTGCTTAAGGACTTGGGACTCACCTAGTGGTCCTGTGGTTAGGAATCTGCCTTGCAATACAGGGGACACAGGTTTGATCCCTGGTCGGGGAACTAAGATCCCACATTCCTCAAAGCAAGTAACCCCACACACAGCAACTAGTGAGTCTGTGCCTCCCCAGCACAAGATCTCACAAGATGCAACTAAGACCCAACACAGCCTAAATAAATTTTTTTTTCTCAAAAGAGTGCTCAAGAACTTGAGACTCTATTTTAAAAAGTCCCTCATCTTTTCCATCCTTTAAAAGTAATGTTCAGCTTTTAATGTGACGTCTCAGTTAACTTAAGCTTCAAGGTCAATTTTTATTTGGTCTCTAATAGTCCACTTTCTCTGCATTCATTCTGCCTTTAAATTCTAGTTTCTCAAGTTGGTCAATTTAGGAATATGGCGGTTGGGAGCTGGAGGCCACAATGGGCTGAGGCCAGCGAACCGAGGGCTTTCCGCCCTCTCCTCACATTTCAAATCCAGCCCCAGCTTTGTTCTTTGTATAGATATCCTTCAGGGCCCCCAAATGTAATGAATACACAGGGGTACACAACTCTGCTCTTTTAATTTTTTTTCTAGCTAGAGGAGTGAAATGGAAAACTGACAATTAATTCTAGTTTACATATATCCAAATAATGAATTCTCAGGTCTATAACAATCTATAGGGATGTGGCCAAGCCTCTAATATCTTTTTGGAGATAAGCATGTCACTGATTTTTAGCAATGCAGGCTCACCCTGCAATCCTTGACTTGGCTAATAATTCACTACCATAGAAAGATAGAAGTCAGAAGGCTTGAGTTTAAATCCTACTATATGTGTGAGCCTGAGTTTCTACTTCTTAAAAATGGGAATAGTAATACCTGTCCATTCATCTACTTCTTATTTTACAGTAGTGTTATGAAGACTACAAATGAGATGATATATTAAAAATGACCTAAAAACATACCAGAGCTATAAAAATGTAAAGTTGTATTATTATAAGAAATTCCATCAGATGGCCAAATCTGTTTGGAGATCTGTTTTTCATAAGTACTAACATAAAACTAAGAAATTCCCCAATTATATGATCAGATTCAAAAGAAACTGCTTCAGTGCTTTATGAAAAGCTTCACTCTTTCTCCCCTTCTGAATTTCAGAACTACCAATTGTGATTAGAGAGTAGTTGACATAACTAAGTAAATTCTGTCCCAAGGGCAAAATCTGGGGCTGCAAATACAACTTGAAATTCTGTCCAGTGGGCACACAGAAAGGCGCTCAACATCTTCAGTCATTAGGAAAATGAAAATCAAAACCACAAACAGCTACAACTGAACACTCATTAGGATGGCTGAAATAAAAAGCCAGGCAGTTGAGTGTTGGTGAGGACATGGAGAAACTGAAATCCTCATGCACAGCTGGTGGGAATGGTACGGCACACTTTAGTTTCTCTAAGAATTAAATACAGGGTGACCATTAAATACTACATCCAGACCCAGCAGTTTTATTCTTCGATACATATACTCAAGAGAATTGAAATGGCTATTCACAGAAAAACCTGCAAGCAAATGTTCATGACGACAGTATTTCATAATAGTCACAAAGCAGTAACTAACGCAAATTCCCATCAACTGGGAAATGGATAAACCAAATCGTGATATATCCATACAAGAGAATAGTGCCCAGCCATAAAAAGGGAAGTGATACTGATACAAGCCACACCATGGATGAACTCTGAAAACACTAGCTAAGTGAAAAAGCCAGACACAACGGGCCACATCATATGATTCCATGTATATGAAATGCCCAGAACAGGCGACTCACAGAGACAGAAAGGAGATCAGTGGTTGCCAGGGGTGGGAGAATGGGCCGTGAGGAGTGACGGCTAATTTATACAGTACTCATTTCGGGTGGTAATGAAATGTTCTGGAATTAGATAGTGATACTGGCTGCACAAGTTTGTGAATACACCAAAAACCACTGAAGTGCATCCTATAAAACAATGAGAGGGACCTCAAACTCAAGTTCTTAATCATTACCTAGAATGTTCCTTCAGTTCAGTTCAGTCGCCCAGTTGTGTCTGCCTCTTTGCGACCCCAGGGACTGCAGCATGCCAGGCTTCTCTGTCCATCACCAACTCCCGGAGCTTGCTCAAACTCATGTCTATTGGGTCGGTGATGCCATTCAACCATCTCATCCTCTGTCGTCCCCTTCTCCTCCTGCCTTCAATCTTTCCTAGGGGTCTTTTCCAATGAGTCAGTTCTTCGTATCAGGTGGCCAAAGTATTGGAGTATTTTTTAGCCATGCCACATGGCATGCAGGATCTCAGTTCCTCAACGAGGGGTGGGACCCACATCCCCCGCAGTGGCAGTGCCGAATCTCTAACCACCGAGCCACCAGGGAAGTCACATTCCTGCCTTGTTCCTGCACTGACCCTGTAATGGCCACCTTCCTAACGTCACTCTGACTGGAAGCATCTTCCGGAGGTCTTTCTTCAGCTCTAAGAACCTGACGCTGTGGCTTCGTTGCTCGAGCTTTAACACATCTGCTACCTCCTGATTTTGCCTGCGACCCATATGATCAGCTGTCTCCGCTTCAGACAGTAGACTGCCCCTTGCGGTCAATCAAAGTTTGGCCCGTTCTAGCCCACCATCATCTATCCATTCTCATGGGGATTTAGGCAGATTATAAAGGTGAGCGTTTTCTAGGTTGCAACAAAAACTCTTCCCGAGTCAACTCTGTGGTTTCTAGCTTCCTGACCCTTCTCCAGACGACCAGCCCCAAAGAGGACTGCAAGCTCTTTGTGGGAATCTTCTCCAGGGTGCTGCCCTCTTGCACAATGGACAGATGACAAGGAGATGTTTTCATCAATTATGCCATAGGCTCGATGACATCAATTACCACACACTGGATGTTTTGAAGTGACTGTTTACAAAAGCAATCATTTATGGTGACACTTTATAAGAGTAAACTCTTGCCACTTATTCTGATATCACACCTTTGATCTGAAAGTTCACAAGCAGGGAAATCCTTCCCTGGCAAATCTCAGCCTACGAGGTCTACCGAAAACAGAAAGTGAAATCCATAGCAGCTGGACTGTTTCTTTTAGTAATCTTGTACATCATAGTAGGGTAACTAGGGAGGTAGAACACAATACATATTTAGTTATTCCCTAGATATTTTAATGGCTGTAATAAAATCATACAATAACAGGGACTTCCCTGGTGGTCCAGTGTTGAAGAATCCACCTTGCAGTGCAGGGAACATGGGTTTGATCCCTGGTTGGGGAACTAAGATGCCACATGCTGCAGAGCAGCTAAGCCCACATAGCGCAACTACGGAGTCTGAGCACCACAACTAGCGAATCCATGCACCGCAATGAAAGATTCCACATGATGCAACTAAGACCTGACACCGCCAAATAAATCCAAGTATTTTTAAAGTAAAATAACGTTTAACAGTTACAACTACTATCCACTGTGCATGCATCCTCCATTGCTTCAGTCATGTCCGACTCTTTGTGACCCCATGGACTGTAGCCCCCTAGGCTCCTCTGGCCATGGGGACTCTCCAGGGAAGAATACTGGAGTGGGTTGCCATGCCCTCCTCCAGGGGATCTTCCAGACGCAGGGATCTAACTCACATCTCTTAAGTCTCCAGAAGTGGCAGGTGGGTTCTTTACCACTAGCACCACCTGGGTGAGTGTCAATTAAATGTCAGGTACTGTACTACGTACCACACAGATACATTATCTTTATTTCTCACAAGAGGCCTATAGGGAAAATACTGTTCTACTAGAACTGCAGAATCAGGGGTCAGAGATCACAAAATGTGCCCAGGGTCACACAGCTCATACCAGCAGTGAAGTCAGAATTCAAACCTATGCTTTTTAGTCTAAACTCCCATCTTTTCTATAGAACTCGTTAATTCAAATATCAATTCACTTCAATGAAATATATACCATGTTGAGCCATGTGTTCAGGACCTCTTTGAAATCCTTGACAGAGGCATTAATATGCCAATTTTCACAGTTTTCCAGTAGAGTGAAAAGACACTTGTTTCTAATTTAAGCACCACTATTTCTTTTTTTAATAACAAGGAGAACAAGCTGCCAGACAAAACATGAACATTCACAAAACAAAAACCAAGAGGAGACCAAAGGGAATACACTATTTATTAGCAGATAAACTTGAGTGACATTTTCTCTGGCAAAGTCTGTTTGTACATTTTGTACTCTGACATTTCACTTATACAAGCATTTCACAATCCTTGACTTCACCGAGGGGGCTCAGAACATGGTGGTTTTTGTTTTTTTTTTAGCACAGCAGGGGGCCTCAGAGATCATTTCATCCCACCCCTCCTCACTTTACAGGACGAGGCCACCCCGGAGAGGGTCAGTCCACACAGCAGGAACTGCCGGCGCCAGGGCTGGACTCCAGATTTGATTGGAGGGCCGCCTCACCACACTACCACCAGCTTTTCCACAGTGAGCTCTACCTGGTCAAACTGAGTGTCAGTGTGTGTCACAACCGCGACCTAAAACAGAAGTTTTCCAGACTCACAGACACAGAGGACAGACTTCGGTGGCCAGGAGGGGAAGGGGAGGGATGGATCGGGAGTTTGGGGTTAGCATATGCAAACTAATACATACAGGATGGATAAGCAAAATGGTGCTACTGTATAGCACTGGGGACTATATTTAATATCCTGGCATAGACCATGATGGAAAAGAATACAGAAAGAGTATATGTGTGTAACTGAATCACTCTGCTGCAGAGCAGAGATTAACACAAGACCGCAAACCAACTATGACGATGTGCGTGCTTGGTCTATTCAACCATAAAGAAATACATGTATACATAAATAAAATAAAAGTTTCTCAAGACACCATTTCTGGCCAAAAGGAAAATAAAAGCCTATCGTGAATTGATGTCAAAATCAAATGACAGGGTCCAATCAGTCAAGCGTCTCCATGTCCGTTAGAACAGGAACCTGCTCAGGTGGCCTCAACCTGCAGCTAGGAGGGTATCACTCACAGTGGTGCGCAGTCTCTGTGTGCTTCTGGAATTACATAAGCCTCCTCCTGCTCCTGAGTAGTTGGCCATTTCCTGTTGCACAAGGGACACAATGGGCAGACTGTTGCCAGTGTTTTCATTAATTACACCACAGGCTGAATGGCATCGATTACCACATAATGGACATTTCACAGTGACCCTGCTTGCTTTGTTCAAACAATGTATCTAAATGTCTCAGCAAAGGAATCCATTCTATTTGAGTCTTTAAGAGAATGAAAAGACACCAGGATCTCAGGAATAATTGCATCACTTGGCCCCAGTAATGATTTTATGACTTGTCTAACTTCCCATGTTCCTTCTTACCCTTGGAGGCATTATGTCTAGGCAGGATGGGAGGGAAGAAATCTCAAAACCTTTAAGTGGGTCTCAAAGCTCAATACATCAATGTCAGGCGGTTCACCCCCCACCCCGCTGCCCTGCCCTGGAAATGCGCTACAGAGTGACACTGAAAGGCAGCCAAAAAGGAAGACAAACACATCAGGGTCAAAATCAAAGCTCAAGGGCAGAAACTCCCCTCCTCCCTTCCCCCTGGGAGACTTTCCCTGGACTCTACAAAAGATACTAGTTCAGGGCCCATAAACATCCTAGAACAGGGTCCCCAACCCCAGGGCCCCAGAACAGTATTGGTCCATGGCCTGTTAAGAATGGGGCCTCACAGCAGGAGGTGAGCAGTGGGCAGGCGGGCAAGCCAGCAAAGCTTTATCTATATTAACAGCCGCTCCCCATCACTCACATTCTACCTGAGCTCCACCTCCTATCAGGTCAGCGGTGGAATAATAAACGTAACGAACTTGAATCATCCTGAAACCATCTCACTCTCCTCTGCCCCCCTGGTCCATGAAAAAATTGTCTGCAACAGGAGCAGTCCCTGATGCCAAAAAGGTTGGGGACTGCTGCCCCATAAGATCTTTTGCCTCCCTGGGAAGTCCCTGTTCTGCTTTCTGTAGCCCTCCTGAGTGGGAGAGGGGGCAGCACGAAACCACTGTCTAGCTTCCCTGATGGTGTCCCTCTGTCCACCTTCATTTCTGCCACAGTCCTCTGAGGTACTGGTAAAAACCCCTTTCTCAAAATAGTGACTGATCAGGAGTATGGAAAAGTTAGCCTTAAATCAGCAGAGCTGTCATCTTTGAGATGGCTACGTGGGGTCTTCAGGGTTATTTTCTTAAGTGTGGCTGCATCCCACAAGGACTGAGTTTGAAATTAAAAAAAGTGTGCTGTGAAACTACAGAGAGAATACTAGAAAGGAATATGGGATTCAGACTGTGTTATAGCTCTTAAATAAATCAGTGTTACAACTCAGTGTTACAGCTCTGTTTTATTTAGAAGATGATAGCCAGAGAATTCATCCTTGAAGCGTGAGGGCATGCCGATCCAAGGCCATGAAGAGAAGAACACCACAGCGCGTGGGAGAGAGAAGGAGAGTCCATCTTCGAGGTGCAGGAGAGAGAGAGAGAGAGAGAGCGCAAGCTCAAGCGCTTTGGCTCTTATTTTATGTTTATTTCTGCCCCCTGGGCCTGTCCTATGCAAATTGGGCAGTTCTCACTCAGGTCCTCGGACCTGCCTTGTTCTATTTTCCCGGGCTTTTCCCTTCCTTGTCTTCTAGCCACTGCCATTTTGGACTCCTGTTTCCTATTCTAACTACCTAACAGGATGATCAGCGAAAAAGAGCATTAAGTGTGATCAAGGAGAGGAGTTAGGGAGTAAAAAGCCTTTGGATAAAGAAGTAAAGAGAGGGACTTCCTTGGCGGTCCAGTAGTTAAGACTTCATTTTCCAATGCAGGGGGTGTGGGTTCAACCCCTGGTCGGGGAGCTAAGGTTCCACTTGCCTAGTGGTCAAAAAACCACAATATAAGACAGAAGCAATAGTGTAACAAATAAAGACTTTTAAAATGGTCCATATAAAAAAAAAGTCTTAAAAAAAAAGAAACAGAAAAAGACAGTAGAAAAAGCAAGGGCTCTGGAGTCTTCCCTGTGGGTTTCAGATTTGGATTTGAATGTCTGGCTCTACCATTTAACAACCACATGCCCTTGAATGGTTTGCCTTGCAGGTCTCTGAACCCTGGTTTGCATCTGTCAGAAGTCTATGACAAGGTACATCAAATGCCTGCTCTACACCTGGCACATGGTAAACAGGTAAAAGTAATTACAGTGGTCTTATTATTACTATCCTTACTCCCACATTAAGAGAAGAGAAGTGAAGAGGAAGAAGTGAAGTCACTCAGTCGTGTCCGATTCTTTGGGACCCCATGGACTGCAGCCTACCAGGGAGTGGAGACCAGAGGAACATCCGAGGTGAATGGACTCTGCAGCACACAAGTGTGACAATTACAAGACGGAAAGGCAGGTATGTGGTGACAGGGAGTCTTGGGCTCAGGAAGGGTGAAAGAGAAAATGGCTGATAAAAGACTGAAATAATGCCATTTGCAGCAATATAGATGGACCTAGAGGTTACCAAACTAAGTCAGACAAAGAAAGATTAAATATACACACTACAGTATATAAAATACATATACCTACTGTATAGCACTGGGGACTGCACTCAATATTTTGTAATAACCTATTAGGGAAAAGAATTGGAAAAAGAATATATATATATATATATATATGTATGTACATGTATGTATAACTGAATCACTTTGCTGTACACTTGAACATTGTAATCAACTGTATTTTGATAAAAAATTAAAAAAGAAAATGGCTGAGGTGTGCTAGGATGCTTCCCTGATAGCTCAGTTGGTAAAGAACCCATCTGCAACGCAGGAGACCTGGGTTTGATCCCTAGCTTGGGAAGATCCCCTGGAGAAGGGGAAGGCTACCTACTCCAGTATTCTGGCCTGGAGAATTCCAGACCGTATAGTCCATGGGGTTGCAAAGAGTCGGACAGGACTAAATGACTTTCACTTTGACTTTGTGCTAGGATGCAGGAAGAAATCCCTACTAAATGCTATTTTAATTGTGCCACTAACGCTTATTCTTCTACAGTAACATCCTGCAAGAACCCCACTGGTGGTCTTGCTGCATTTTAAAGAAATGCCTTTTACTCACTAAAAGAATCCTTTCATTTACACAGCTCCTTAAGGGTACTGCAGAGAGCTTGCATCTTCACTGTTCCATTTGCTCTAGAATGCAAGTTGGTTGTCGCCTTAATTTTCTGCAAGAGCAGCTCTAGCAATGGTTGGATACGTCCCTGGACAAGTGTAGAATGAACCCTGGGGAGTGGGGCCAGGACGGCGTCTAAAATCTCATGATACCGGGATTACCTTGGTGGTCCAGTGGTTAAGACTCTGAGCTCCCACTACAGGGCACATGGGTTCGATCCCTGGTTGGGGAACTAACATCCCACACACCACATGGTGAGGCCGAAAGAAAATAAGATGATGGAGCATTTTAAAAAATAAATTTAAAAATATAGAAATCTCACAATACCAAAATACAGTCTGTCAACAAGGGCAGAAAAAAGCTAACTGTTGCCTCAAGCTCTAAGGACACTTCCTTGAGAAAACCTTTGGGAATCCTTGAGACCTGAAAGGATGAGAGATGTTTTTAAAAGGAGTTTGGCTCTTGAAGTGTCCTCCCAAGAAATAGCAGAGACAGCAAATGAGCCTCTGGTTCAGGACATCCCAACAAGTGTGATAATGAACAGACTGTTACTAGTGGATAGACTTAGGTACTGTGATTGTCATTGGTCGAAACATTGTTGATAACTTTCAGGTGTAGACAGTTGTGAGGAAGAGTCCTCCTGGCTTGCTCTGTCCAAGGCAAGAGGTTGCTATATAAATGGTTCTTTTCTAATAAGGCCTTCTGAGCCTACCCTACCTAAGATTTACAACCCCACTGACACTTCAAATCCCTTTTCTTGCTTTCTATTTTGATTCTTGGCATTTTTCTTACATGTGATATGTAAAACTACTTTTTTCACCTTGTTTATTATCTGTTTCCTCAACGGAACGCTAAGGTCTACGAGGAAGGGAGTCTGTCTCTTTTCTTCCTTACCACCTTATACATCCTTACCACCTGGAGCAGAGCCTGGCCCAGAGCTGAATGAGATCAGAAATGAAGCTAACTTGTAGAGGTACCTGCATGGAATGTTCTGAAAAACATATTCTTATCTCAATGAGTCAAAAAGCAGCAGCCAAGGAGACAGAACCCTAATAAGGCTCATATCAGTGAGAAAAAGAGAAAAGAATTACTCCAAGTTGGGGGGGAAAAATGCATGTTCAAAAAAGATTTGTTAAAAAGGAAAACAGAAAGAACCAGGCTAAAAGCAAACACTGGTCATCTCAACACTAAAGTTAGCAACCATGGCTAACTGTCATATTTCCTTCTAATCTTTTTTAAAAAGAGATTTAACATATCTGAAATCATATTAACTACACAATGTGTATTAATTTTTTCGACTTATGATGTAACAGTTTGCTTAATATCACTTGATTTTCACTGACAGGAGGACCTAAATCAAGTGAAGTTTACTTGGGACCTTGGGGCCTTGCACCAACCCCTGTGAATCTCAAAGTTAGAATGAAGATGCATTTTAGAATTGTAAGTTCAAAGATGGTACAGAGGGGCTTCCCTGGTAGCTCAGTGGTAATGAATCCACTGCCAATGCAGGAGACATGGGTTCAATCCCTGGTGTGGGAACATCCCACATGCAATGCAGCAACTAAGCCCATGCACCACAACTATTAAGCCTGTGCTTCAGAGCCCAGGAACTGCAGCTACTCAAGCCCAAGCACTCTAGAGCCTGTGCTTTGGAACAAGAGAAGCCACTGCATTGAGAAGCCCGCACACTGCAAAGAAGAGCAGCTCCCGCTCACTGCACCTAGAGAAAAGCTCACACAGCAACAAAGACCTAGCACAGTCAAAACTAAATAAAGTTACCAAAAAAAAAAGGAAAGAAATTAAAAAAAAAAAAAAAAGATGAGATGTTCAAAATGTAGCCCCAAACCACCCTGGGCACACGACAGACTACATTTCCCAGCCTCCCCTGGAGTTAGCTGTGGCCATGTGACTGAGTTCCAGCCAAAGTGACCTGCAACATTTATAGGTTTGATCCAGGAGAACCTCGCATCTGAGATACCCCACTGTTTTCCCCTCCTGCCAACTGGAATGCTATCAGCAATGTGGCCTTTGGATACGGCAGGGCCATAAAATGGGAGGAGCCTTGAATTCCTAACTCAATGGAGGAGTTACTTGCTAATCAGAAACATTCACCCTGAATATGAGCAAGAAATAAACTTCAGCGGCATTTGAGCCATTACACATTCTTGAGTCTAATTATAGCTGCAGTCTATCCTACGTTTACCTAATGTGTGTGCTGTGTGGTTGATCGGTCAGTCTTTGTGACCCTTTGGACTGTAGCCTTCCAGGCTCCATGGGATTTTCCAGGCAAGAATATTGGAGTAGGCTGCCACTCTCTCCTCCAGGGGATCTTCTTAACCGAGGGATCAAATTCACATAGCAGAGGAGCCTGGTGGGCTGCCGTCTATGGGGTCGCACAGAGTCGAACATGACTGAAGTGACTTAGCAGCAGCAGCAGCTTGCTTACAGACTGTAGTTCCTCTGGCTTTCCTCACAAGAGAGGTGGCTGAGGGGCCTCCAACATCACCCATCCTCACAGGCTGGAAAACGAGCTGGGGGAAATAGTGGAGTGGGGTTCAAGTGCCTGCCTTGTGAGGCCTGTCCTAGGAAAGCTGGCTGAGCCGGCTGTCCAGGGACACGACTAGGGCAGGTGACCTGGAGGCAAACGGAGCTGCTGTTCACACGTGCTTCACATCAGCATCCAGAGCCTGAATGGAGGGGAATCTCAAAGCAGTCGCATAACTGGGTTTTGCTCGGGCCTCGCCAAAACACACAGGCCCACATTTCCAACAGGCGAGTAATAAACTCGATTGGGCCTTTGTCCAGGATTTCTGCCTTTTGGCAGGCCAGCGCTGGTGCAGAGGAAGTGAGGGGCCAGGTCTGAGGAAGTGCTGTACGGCGTCCCTTCCAGCCAGATACACCAGGATGTGCCCAATCCCTTAGCTAGATTTCCTGCCACGCAGGGGACCAGCTGTTTCTTACTGGAGAGAAAGGCTGCCCAAAGGACAAGAAGGGGGCACAACCCTGTCCCAAGGGCTCAACCTGAAATTCACACCAGGGTCACTTGTCAGACAGAAAGGAAACCCGGAACGTTCCAGAAATGCCTCGCCCTCAGCCTTTCAGCAAAAAGAAACCCAACATTTCAATGCTCTTGTCAAAATTTATAGCTTTAACCAATGCTGCCAAATCCATTTTATAATGTGAAGTCGAGCAAGCAGTGACCAATGCCAGGATATGTTTAAAAGCAGCAACAGGAATCTAACACGTTGTCATTTGGAGGACATTTGGTTCAAGGTGGTAGGCAAAGGGTAACAGCCTCACCTGGCCAGAGGCTCACACAAAGCAGGCTCCTCGCTGAAGGGGCTCAGAGTGAATGTCAACGCAAATTTAGACACAGATCCTCTGTGCAAACTGTGAGAAACTCACTTAACCATGCTCAGCCTCTCCCCCAGCCCCATGGGAGGAAACACGGTACAGGAAGTCAGGTCAAATACTTGGAAAATGGCTCCAGCTGGGTCTCAAACATTACAGTATTGTTGACTGAAAGAAATCCCTGCCCAAGAATGGGAGCTCACTCCTTCCAACACTAGTTGAGAGCCTACTGCACAAAAAAGGAATAAGAACCCGATGATAAGGTTCTATGGAAGTGGAATGTAAATAGTAAGGTAAAGCAAAAAAAAAGAGGACAGGAAATTAGAAGGATTCATCTTCATTGTCTTAGTTATTAAGTAGGAGAAAAAGCTTGGAGAAATCCCCAATAAACTCAGGGACCCTTGGTTTTCAGTGTGCCGTTAAAGGGCTGAATTAGAGAAATTTGAGGGTGTCTTTATAATCCCACGTAATCATGTGGCTTTCTAAGGATTGCGACTCTTTTGTGTCCATCTGAAAATGCTTCATTTGGATTCATGTTAAGAGTGTGCTTTCAACACAGGTAACAATGAAACACACAGAGGCTACCAGAATCACTCATGAATTTCGTTTTAAGGCCTTTAAGCAAGCACACAGCAACTGTACCAAAGTTAACCTGCTGGCTTCAACTCAGCTAAGAAGTTACTGACAGCAACTAGGGTGGGGCAGAAACAAGACCTAGGTCAGTGACTGCGAGCCATTCAGCTGTCTCAACTGCATCTTCCTCAGGCTTCCTTCCAGGTCTTTGCCACCGGCCTTCTTCCCCATGTCCCCGGCCCCTGCGGAAAGCCCTTATGTTAGGAGGATGCATGTTCTTTTCTTCCTTACCTTTCAGTAACCCTGATTTCAATGGAAGATATGACCTAAAACTGAAAGGGTCTGCCTGCCAACCTGAATCCTTAACTAGAAACCATGAGATACCAACAGAAATCACTGGAACGATCAGAGGCGAGACATTCACAGCTTTAAGGCCGAAGACCACTCACGTGTCACGCCCAGCTTGACACCTCTCGTGGCCCATGCTCCCCAGGCAGCAGTTTGCTTTTCACAGAGCAGGAGAAAGAGTTAAATTAACTACAAGAACTCCAGACAGCACATATCTGTGGCATGAAGGAAACCAGGCAGGGCTTGCAGACTGGGTTAAAAAGGATCAGCTGTGCCTCTGTGTAGTTCTCTGTGATACTCAGGTTGTTGACGGTACTTAAGATGAGTCAATATTTAGGCTGCTGCTGGCATCAGCAAAGTTCACACAGGCCAATTCAAAGCAGTACGGTTAGGCTTTTCTCTCTCAGTCATTATTTTCTGTTATTTTTTTTCTATTAGTCATTATTTTTATTCAGAACAATAACAAGAGCTAATACCACAGTGTTTATTATATGGCAGACATGGTCCCATACTTTACACAGAGTAACTCATTTAACCCTCTCCAGAACCTTTCTGAGGTGGACTACTATTTTTATCCTCACGTAACAGAAGAGGAAGCAGGACCTGAAGAGTCAAGTTACAGGACTTCCCTGGTGGTCCAGCAGCCAAGACTCCACACTCGCAGTGCACGGGGAAAACTCCATCCCCGGTCGGGGAGCTGGATCTCATGCACGTGTCACAACTGAGAGTGTGCGCGTCACAACAAAGATGCCACATGTCGAATGCTTTGTGGGACGTGGACGAGCGGCTCCAAGATGGCGGAGGGAGGAACGACAGGAATTGGATGAAGTAATTGATCACTAAAGAACTACAGTGCTGGTGAGATGTGTAAGGATTTTTGTCCCTGAGTCATGGAAGACAGAAGAGCTGAGAAGTCATGTGAACGAGCATGTGAATCACTGAAGAGGCAGGATTATGAGATGGCCCTCAAACACTGCACAGAGGCCCTCCTTTCTCTTGGCCAGTACTCGGTGGCTGACTTCACAGGGCCTTGTCCGCTGGAGATAGAGAGCATCAAGATCGAGAGTCTTCTTTATAGAATTGCCTCCTTTTTGCAGCTGAAAAACTATGGGCAAGCTGATGAAGATTGTAGGCATGTGCTGGGCCAAGGACTGGCCGAGGGGGACGGCGCCTTTCGGGCAGCGCTGTGCTGCATGCAGCTTGAAGGGAAGCTCCAGCCTGTATCCCACATTCTTGCCAAATCGCTGACAGGAGAGTCCCTGAATGGGATGGTAGCAAAAGATTTGACAAGGCTAAAAACACTTCTCACAGAAACAGAGACAGCAACTAGTAACGTCCTCTCGGGATATCGTGTGGAAGACCTAGAGGAGGGACCTTGTAATGGTTGGCGTTTCCGCCCACCACCTAGGGGGATCACAAGCAGCGAGGAATATACTTTGTGTAAAAGATTTTTAGAGCAAGGAATCTGTAGGTATGGTGCGCAGTGTACTTCAGCACATTCCCAGGAAGAACTAGCAGAATGGCAGAAAAGATATGCTTCACGGTTGATAAATTGAAACAGCAAAATGAGAATAAGCAGCTCTCAGGCAGTTACATGGAAACCTTGATAGAAAAGTGGATGAATTCATTATCTCCTGAGAAAGTGCTCAGCGAGTGTGTGGAAGGAGTCCGGGTAGAGCACGACCCCGGCCTGTCCGTCACCGTCAGCACCAAAAAGTCCCAGCAGACCTGGACCTTCGCTCTCACCTGTAAGCCTGCAAGAATGCTGTGTCGTGTAGCATTGCATTATGATGCTCATCGTCCTCATTTTAGTATCATTGCAATATCTGCCGGAGATAGTACTACCCAGGAATTTGAAGCCTATGTAAATGCTTCTGGAGAACATGGAATCGTGGTTTTCTCTTTGGGCTCAATGGTCTCGGAGATTCCGGAGCACAAAGCTATGGAAATTGCTGATGCTTTGGGCAAAATACCTCAGACAGTCCTGTGGCGATACACTGGGACTCCACCTCCAAATCTTGCAAAGAATACAAAACTTGTCAAGTGGCTGCCCCAAAATGATCTGCTTGGTCACCCAAAGACTCGGGCCTTTATCACACATTCCAGCTCCCATGGCGTTTATGAAGGAATATGCAATGGTGTTCCCATGGTGATGATGCCCTTGTTTGGGGATCAGATGGACAATGCAAAGCGCATGGAGACTCGGGGAGCTGGAGTGACCTTGAATGTCCTGGAAATGAGTTCCGAAGATTTAGAAAATGCCCTGAAAGCTGTCATCAATGACAAAAGCTATAAGGAAAACATCATGCACCTCTCCAGACTTCACAAGGACCGCCTCATAGAGCCTCTGGACCTGGCTGTATTCTGGGTGGAGTTTGTGATGAGGCACAAGGGGGCATCCCACCTGCGCCCTGCAGCCCATGACCTCACCTGGTACCAGTACCACTCTCTGGATGTGATTGGCTTCCTCCTGGCGGTCGTGCTGACAGTCATCTTCATCACCTATAAGGCCTGTGCCTTCACCTTCCGGAAATGTTTTGGGAAGAAAGAGAGACCGAAAAAATCTCATAAATCCAAGACACACTGAGAACTGGGTTGGAAACCTTAGAGAAAGGTTAAACTCATGTTATGTTTACTCAGGAACCACTTTGCCAGAAAATGACAGCCTCAGAGTGTGTTTGGAAAAATAGAAATGATCCAATCCCTAGTCAGACACACAGGTAGAGATATTTGAGTCTCTTTGCTGCTCCCTCCAGTACTTTAATCTGACTTCACTCCTCATCTCACAAATGACTTAAGAAAACTAGTAGGTCCTTCCTTCAACCTGCAATACTTGTCCTGCTCAGAAATAGGACCAGTCTGGGAGCTGTGTCTTCCTCCCCCTCCCCCAGGGGTGTATCCAGCATCTGTAGATACATTCCGTCACCAATAATGGCGGGTTCTAAATCATGCTCATGCTTCACAGATGTCCCTATGCATCTGAATAAGGAGATGTCTCTTCCTTGTCCTTGATGTGATATGAATGAATGATATAGAGTTTTTCTAAGACAGTGTGTGATTTCTGACTTAAGTGGGGAAAGAAGGATGCATAAAATTGGTGGGTGATGTGCCTGAGTAGAGAATCATTGCTTGTGCCAAACGGATCTGAATTTGACAAACGCCTAAATTATAGTGCCTGGGAAGTATATTTTTTCCGATGTGATAACTAAAAATACATTAATAAATTCACGTTAATTATAAAAAAAAAAAAAGATGCCACATGTCTCAACTAAGAGACATGTCTCAACTCAGCACAGCCAAATTTAAGAAGAAGAAGAATCAAGTAACTCGCTCGAGGTCACACAGCTCATTAAAGACAGTGGCAGGGTTTGAACTCGGGTAACGAGGCCCTGGAATTCGCCCTTAGAACCACCACACAGAACTGCTCACAGAATCAAGGCCCGCGTTCTTTCCACCTCCGCTGAGCCCTCAATAACTCCTGGACTCACAACTGTGCTACCACCCAGTAGTCCCTCTCAACAAACCCTCTCCTTCAGAGAGAATACACAGGCTCCTCAGGGGTGACTGGTCTGTGCAAGGTGCCCTCTTTTTAAAAACCTGCCTAGTGCCCCCCTGTTCTTTCAAAACAAATGTCTCCAGGGCTCTTGCTACCTCAGGGGCCTCACTCTCAGAAATCACCTTGTATCCTTTATCCACCATCTCTTTTCTTCTATCTCTTCATCCTCAACCCGCTAGCCCGTTCTAATATACTACCAGCAAAAAAACACAAAACCAAAACCCAAATCTCATTTGATCTTCATCCACTTTTAATTCCATAGTTTCAATTTCTGCATCTGCGTAACGAGGGCCTTGGACCAGAAGCTCTCTCAGGTCCTCCCAGTTCTGACATCTGCTTCTTACCAGAGAGATTTCCTGGAACAAGTTTAATTTCTCCACTGTTCCCTGAAGCCCCGAGGTTAATTTTCTTCTGAGCTTCTCAGCTGGTCCCACAGCTGGCAACGCTCTCCTCTCTCCATTCATTTCCCAAATCCCAGTTTTCCTAGAAGACGTGACTTTAGCTTCACCCGATCCAGAATATTAGATCTTGAACTTTCCCAGGCCTTCAGTTTTGAACCACAACTGAGTGCTCCACATTGATGGCACCAATCTTTCATCTTACTGTTCTGTGTATCTTCGTTGCCTCGCCTAGATGAAGCTCTCAGCTAGCAGGGACCATATTACACTTCTCTATCACCCTTAAAGCCCGTCACTCTAGGTCAGTCAATAATAGCTGCTCAGCCATGCTGGCTGGCTGGCTGAGGGTCATCCTGAAGCTACTAGGGAAACTAGTGGTCAATGGACAAGACTCTCTGGTGTGAAGGAAGACACCCTCAGCTTCCATGCCTCTCTGATAAAACAAATTCTCATGAGCTTTTTATTCAAGAGCATCACCCAAATTTAGCAATAGGAAAGCCCAGCTAACTTCTTGGTTTTCTTCTATCTGAATCAGCAATAGTTACAGCCACATTTCCCTCTGAGCCAAACGGAAGTGATCCCAAGCGCTGCAGCTCTCAGGGCTTCTGGCTGATCCGGGCTCTACTTCCACTAACATACATTCTCCACGCTTATTAAGTTCCTTGACTTTTCCACACAAATAGCATTATGTTACTTCCTTACACTTGCAATCCAACTTCCAGGAAACATCTGGAATAATATGAGTGAGCTGGTATTTGATCAAAACGACATCCTCTGCTTTATTCCTTTGGAAGTGACTAATTTCAACCCTGGGGTTTGAACTAAGTGCACACAGACACGTGTGTTTCAGGAGTTTGCATCAAGAGCGATGATACGTCTCCGATGAAAACCTGCAAACTGTGCTCACCTCCTTGGCCCTAAGAGAGCTAACGAGGCACTGCTCGTACTGGGCCTGCTGTCTCTGCTTGGTAACAATTCTGGCCACTACTGATGGCTCAAAGGGAATTCCAAGGCTCCTCGAACACAGAATTTTAAACTTAGTTTAACTGTCTTTAATGAACACTGGTGCTCAACCCTGGTTACTTGTGAGAATTATCCAGAATGTGCTCATGAACACCAAGGCCTGACTGTCTCCCTCCCCCACCCACCTCCCTTCAAAAGTTTCCATCTAACTGGTGTGGAGTGAAATCAACATGTCACTTAAAAGCATCTCAGCTATACTGCATGAATGAAGGCGATATTTTAAGTATGATAATGGCACTCTGGCTGTGTTTTCAAAAAGGAGTCGTTGACAATGGAAAAACTGGTTTTAAAAAAAAAATCATCTCCATTTAGTTAATGGTATTGTACCAATGTGAATTTCCTGGTTTTGTCATTGTGCTAAGGCTTTGAAAGATGCTCGCTTTAGACAAAGTAATGAGAGGCATATAAGGGATACTCTGAATTATGTTTCGAACTGTTCTCTAAGTCTGAAAGTAATTCAAATTAAAAAGTTTTTTAAAGGGTCCTCTATGTTTAAAGATATATATGCTTAAATATTCATGAATGAAATAATATGCCTGAGATTTCCTGCAAAATAGATCAATTGGGGAGGTGGCAGGGAGTGAGTGGGGGTCTTCACAAGTTGATGTCTCTAGTAGCTGGACAGGACAGAACAGTAGCAGTGAGGACAGGAAAGGTCCCAGTAATTGTTTACTTTGGTGTGTGTGTAAAGTTTTCCACCATATATACTGGAGTAAAAATTCCCAGGTGATTCTAACACTCAC
Organism: Antilocapra americana; assembly: GCA_007570785.1. NCBI lineage: Eukaryota > Metazoa > Chordata > Mammalia > Artiodactyla > Antilocapridae > Antilocapra > Antilocapra americana. The sequence goes on along the minus strand of ML663562.1, from coordinate 2,451,473 downwards.
TCAGGCCCAAGAAACCACTCTGGAGTTGAAAGTGTGGTATAATGAACTCTGCCTGTCTGGTACTGCTGCTGCTAAGTCGCTTCAGTCGTGTCTGACTCTGTGCGACCCCATAGATGGCAGCCCACTAGGCTCCGCCATCCCTGGGATTCTCCAAGCAAGAACACTGGAGTGGATTGCCATTTCCTTCTCCACTGCGTGAAAGTGAAAAGTGAAAGTGAAGTCGCTCAGTCCTGTCTGACTCCTAGTGACCCCATGGACTGCAGCCTACTAGCTTACCAGGCTCCTTTGTCCATGGGATTTTCCAGGCCAGAGTACTGGAGTGGGGTGCCACTGCCTTCTCTGTGCCTGGTACTATCAACTTCACAATACTTTGCCCAGATCTTTGACAGTGAGCTAGTCACTTAATCTTTCTGTACCACATTTTCCTAAACTATGAAGTGACAGGTATGGAGTAGAGGACTCTATCAAAAAGAAGATAGGAAATAGTAAAATGTTGATTTACTCTAAAATCTGAAAATTAATGACACAGTTAATTTCTAACACAGTCAAAAATGGTAAGGTCTTACATCTACAGAAGCATTTCCCAAAGAAGGCTCTAAAAACACCACTCTTGGGACTTCCCTCGTGGTCTGGTGGTTAAGAATCTGCTTTCCAATAGAGGAGACTCAGGTTCAATCCTTGGTCAAGGTACTAAAATCCTGTATCATGCAGGGCAACTGGGCCCACATGCTGCAGTGAGGAGCCCACATGCCGGAATGAAGATCCTACACGATGCAACTAAGGCCCAACACAACCAAATAAATACTGTTGTTGTTTTTAGAGAGAGAGAGAGAATTCAGAGGGTATGTGTACTGTGAAGATGCTAAAGATCAACTTAAAAAAAAAGACTATTCATATAAGATGTTAACAGATGTTACCCAAGATAGGGGTTCCAAAATCAAATAAGTTTGAAAAGTGCTCATGTTCTTTACTGTAACATTGCTAAGAACTTTTAATAAGATAATACGCATTGAGACTTTCTAAGGATGATAATAAAATATGCAAAAAGTCTAACCTTCTTTGTATGGAACCAGGTTTACAGACCTTATTTTGGAAAATAATGATCTAGATCAGTGGTTCCCAAATCCTACATAATGGAGAATCACATTCGTATCATTCAATAAGTTTGTTAAAATAATGATTCATAGACCACATGCTAGGCCTAATAGAGAGGAGAGAAGAATTCAATACTAAAACTTACAAAAAATCCAAGTGATTTTAATGCATAGTCATGTTTGGAACTTTGAGTTCTGCAGACCATAATGTAGTAAAACAAGTCTAATATCAGAAAGGCCACATGGATGCTGACCAATCAAAAAGGTCATATTTAATACTTTTCATATAAAAGTAGTTAGTCCATAAGAAAAGCATATATGCACACAACATTCCACGGACAGTAAACAATAAAATAATGGAGGTGTTGGCACATTTCCATCTATCAGTAGAGCTAATGACTACTTTGTCATCTCAAGGATGTAGTACTTCTATTACTAATTGATCATTAATTTGCAGTGATTCTCCACTTTTCCCCTGTGTTTCCTCACGTCCATCTTCTCCTGCCAGAGTCAATGACCAGGACTAATTTGTTAAACTCCAGGAAATGCCATTCACATAGGTGGTTTCTCCAAGTTACAGCTCCTGACCTTTTCTTTATATGACATCACTTCAAGGTATCAGAAGAGAAATTCCTTCTTGATTGAAAATTATTGAAAACATATTTACTTATACCTTGGTGCTCCCAGAGCTGTGCGATGCACTGGCCCAGTCAATGATATATTTAAATGTTTAAAAGATGTATCCACTTATTTTTATTCATAATCACTTAACATGTGTACCACACACTCTTTCATTTACTAAGTACTTTTCATGTGAATTACCTTGCATCTTTCTTCACAAAAACCCTGTGAGTTAAGCAGGCGCAATTGTTTTTATCTGACCAATAAGAATCACTGAGCTCTTCCTGCTAACACAGTGAAAAATACAATTAAGGAAGATGTCAGATGCTTTGCTCTCAAAGAAGTGATACTCAATTGGAAAACAAAATATAAACTACACACAGAAAAGAGTTGAAGTGTCAGTCAAAGCAAATTAGTATGGGAGGACTTCACACATACTAACAACAGTTAACACTTACTGAGCAATTTAATCTTCACTCAACCCTTCGGGAAGGTTACTACAATTAGACCCATTTTTCATATGAGGAAACTGAGACCAAGAGAAGGAAGGTAACTTTCCCAAGCAAATAAATGGTGAACCAGGATTCAAACTGAGATTAGTCTACTCTACAGACCACTCTTTTCCATCACCACATTTTACTGCTGGGAAAGACAACGGGGACACCACTGACTCCAAAGCCACAGGGACAAATGTCAAGACAGTGAAACAGAAAATGACTACTTCCCAGAAAAGTGGGGTCAGAGGTGCCATACCCCAGGAGAAGAGGACTCAGGAGTCACAGGGAATCACGAGACAGAGTCAGCCATGCTACTTTCTCGAGATCCATTACCTCTTTGATTCGTTTCACCAAAGCGTTCTGATCAAAAGCAACGGCCTCGGCGCACTGATGGAGGTGGTCCTGATAGCGGAGACAGAGCTGCAGTACTTGCTGAGGATCCAGTTTCTCCAGTTTGGTGTTTGTTGGGGAAGTCTGGCCACTCAACAGCCCTTCAAGGCAGGAAAAACAGAAAAAAACCAGATGAAATGAGAAATTACTAGTAAACCTGTGAATGAAGTAGTTTGATAACAAGTTCACTGAAGACAGAGTAAGAGGTTTAAATTTAACCTTGCATCTTTTGTCATATGCTAGTGACAATCAGAGCAACTATCATTTATGGAGTGTCTATTATGTACCAAGCACTTGGCAAAGTACCTCCTGAGCATTATTTTTCAGACTTATAATGGCCCGGGAAAGTAAATGATCATTAGCTGGATTTTACAAGTAAGGAACCCAAGATGCAGAGAGGTTTATGTAACTTTCTTAAAGTCACACACTCAGTGGTTTCTCCAAGACACAGCACCTGACCTTATGGCACTACTGTAAGATATTAAGAATATAAACCCCTTCTTGACTAAAAGAACTGTAAAATGGTTGTCTAAGAAACAGAAGAAAAAATATATATAAGGAAACTGTTAGGAGGAAATACAAACACGAAAACATTTAAAAGCTGAGCAGGATATCCACTAACATGCCATGAGCCTCATCCTTTACATTTTCTTCCAACATCAGTGTCACTGGATAACTATGAAATTCCCTTAAATTTGAACAGGACATTATTTTTCAAAACCTTTCACACGGAATTACCCTGCCTTTCTCTACAGTGTGTAGGCCAGAATAAATATTAGCATTTACAAAAGATGAAATATCAGTTAAAGAGCCTAAATGACATGCTAAGGGTCACACAACAAAGTCCTGACCAGAACTCAAGTCCCCTGATTTCTGATCAAGTGCTTCCTTCCAACTCAAAGGTTCACAGACTTTTTGGTGTCAGGACACTTTGATCCTCCCAGAAATTATTGAGGATCCCAAAGCACGTGTGTATGTATAAAGCAATATTCAAAGCTGTTAAAAATTAAACTGAGCAGGGGGAGGAGAAGGTGAGACGAACTGAGAGTAGCACTGAAACATATACATTACCGAATGTAAAACAGACAGCCAGTTAGAAGTTGAGGGTACAATTCAGGGAGCTCAGTCTGGTGCTCTGTGACAACCCAGAGCGGTGGGATGGGGTGGGAGAAGACAGGGACGGGACGTATGTACACCTCTGGCTGATTCATGCTGATGTATGGCAGAAACCAACACAGCACTGTAGAGCAAAACGAAAAAAAAACCAAACAGAAAATTCTTGAATACTTATTTTTAAAAATAATATTACTCAGCTATTAAAAAGAATCCATTTGGATCAGTTCTAATGAGGTGGGTGAAACTGGAGCCTATTATACCAAGTGAAGTAAGTCAGAAAGAAAAATACCAATACAGTATACTAACGCATATATATGGAATTTAGAAAGATGGTAACGATGACCCTACATGCAAGACAGCAAAAGAGACACAGATGTAAAGAACAGACTTTTGGACTCTGTGAGAGAAGGTGAGGTAGGATTTGAGAGAACAGCATTAGAAACATGTATATTACCATATGTGAAACAGATCACCAGTCCAAGTTCAATGCATGAAACAGGACACTTAAAGTCGGTGAACTGAGACAACCCTGAGGGATGGGATGGGGAAGGAGCTGGGAGGGGGGTTCAGGATGCTATTTTACATCATTAAGCCTCTGAAAAACTCCACTGTACATTTTTCTAAGAGGATGAGAGTAATTAACAATCATCTAAGTATTACTGTGAAAATAGTTTTGACCTCTGAGAATTCCTACTGGGAGCCTGGGGATCCCGGGGACCCCCTTCCACACCCAGAGCAGGACACCTACACCAGAGCCAATGGCACAGCACGGGTCCGAAATAAACACGATGATGGTGCATGCACTGGGCACCATCAGGATAGACTGGCACGCATCCGAGCTTGTCTTGGGAAGCCTTCCCTACTCCTGCTTCCCAACCGCCAATGTCAAACCTCCACTGGTTCCGAGGAACTGGGACGTAAGCCAAGTTCTTCATCCCCTAAAGAAGTTGGAGGCTGGCTGACCCGATGGAGCTGTTCCAGAAAATTCTCTCAGCTCCTCCTCTGGCCTGACAGCAGAGTGCAGGCTGCACCCCACAGAGCCCTGCGCCCCACCCCCAACTCCACTGTTAACCCTGGCATGGGACAGCCTGGAGTTCCTCGGAGCCTGCCTCCCCATAGGAGCTTTTGACAGGGTTGACTTTGGCAGAAATAAGGATTTATTTTTTGTATCTGACGTTTTTATTGAGATCCTGTGTAAAGGATCTTGTGTATTCCTTTACCTAGCTTCTACCAAAGGCAATAACATCTTACAAAGTTACAATACAATATCACAGTCAGGACACTGACATGGGTACGATCCACTGATCTGCTCAGATATCCTCACTTTACTCGGACGTGTGTGTTGAGCTCTGTACACTTTTTTCATATGCGTAGGTTTGTGTGTCACTACCACAGTCATATACTGAGCCATTCCAACACCACAAGAAGTTCTTCTGTTGCTTTTTATAACCACAACTACCCCTCCTGCATCCTCAGCCCCAACAACAACTAATCTGGTCACCACTTCTAAAATTTTGCCATTTCAAAAATGTTCAAAAAGCAAAAAATCCAAAATGTAGCCTTTTGGGATTGATTTTTTTCACTCAATATAATCTCTCAGAGATTCATTTACTTGTTGCATGTATCAGCAGTTTATTCATTTTATTTCTGAGTAGTACTCCATGGTATGTGTCACCCAGAGTTTGGTTAACTATTCACCTGTTGAAGGACATTTGGGTTGTTTCCAGTTTGGGGCTATGACAAAGATGCTATGGACAGTCACCATATGGATTCTCTGAAAACACAGATTTTCATTTCTCTGGGATGAATGCCCAAGAGTACAATTGCAAAGCAAAACAAAGAGTACAGTCAGCAAAGAAAACACAAGGAGCTGACTGTGGCTCAGATCATGAACTCCTTATTGCAAAATTCAGACTTAAACTGAAGAAAGTATGGAAAACCACTAGACCATTCAGGTATGACCTAAATCAAATCCCTTACAATTATACAGAAGTGAGAAATAGATTCAAGGGATTAGATCTGTTAGACAGAGTGCCTGAAGAACTATGAACGGAGGTTCATAACACTGTATAGGAGGTGGTAATCAAAATCATCTGCAAGAAGAAATGCAAAAAGGCTAACTGGTTGTCTGATGAGGCCTTACAAATAGCTGAGAAAAGAAGAGAAGCAAAAGGAAAAGGAGAAAAGGAAAGATATACCCATCTGAATGCAGCATTCCAAAGAAGAGCAAGGAGACATAAGAAAGCCATCCTAAGTGAACAAGGTAAAGAAATAGAGGAAAACAATAAAATGGGAAAGACTAGAGATTTCTTCAAGAAAATCAGAGATACCAAGGGAACATTTCATCCAAAAATGGGCACAATAAAGGACAGAAATGGTAGGGACCTAACAGAAGCCAGAAGACGTTAAGAAGAGGTGGCAAGAATACACAGAAGAACTATACAAAAAAACTCTTAATGACCCAGATAACCACAATGGTGTGGTCACTCACCTAGACTAGTCACCCTGGAGTGAGAAGTCAAGTGGGCCTTTGGAAGCATCACTACAAATAAAGCTAGTGGAGTTGATGGAATTCCAACTGAGCTATTTCAAATCCTACAAGATGATGCTGTAGACAGTGCTGTACTCAATATGCCAGCAAATATGGAAAACTCAGCAGTGGCCACAGGACTGGAAAAGATGTTTTCATTTCAATCCCAAAGAAAGGCAATGCCAAAGAACGTTCAAACTACCACACAATTGCACTCATTTCACATGCTAGCAAAATTCTCCAAGCCAGGCTTCAATAGGACGTGAACCAAGAATTTCCAGATGTTTAAGCTACATTTAGAAAAGGCAGTGGAACCAGGAACCAGTGGGTTTGCCAACATCTATTAGATCATCAAAAAAGCAAGAGAATTCCAGAAAAACACCTACTTCTGCTTCACTGACTACGCTAATGCCTCTGACTGTGGGAATCACAACAAACTGTGGAAAACTCTTTAAAGAGATAGGAATATCAGATCACCTTACCTGCCTCCTGCAAAACCTGTATGCAGGTCAAGAAGCAACAGTTAGAACTGGACATGAACAACAGACTTGTCCAAAACTGGGAAAGGAGTTCGTCAAGGCTGTATATTGTCCTTCTGCTTATTTAACTTCTATGCAGAGTACATCATGTGAAATGCCAGGCTGGATGAAGCACAAAATGGAATCAAGATTCCCAGGAGAAATATCAATAACCTCCAATATGCAAATGAGTCCACCCTTATGGCAGACAGTGAAGAGGAACTAAAGAGTCTCTTGATGAAAGTGAAAAAGGAGAATGAAAAAGCTGGCTTAAAACTCAACATTCAAAATACAAAAGTCATGGCATCCAGTCCCATCACGTCATGGCAAATAGATGAGGAAACAGTAGAAACAGTGACAGACTTTATTTTCTGGGGCTCCAAAATCACTGCAGATGGTGACTACAGCCATGAAATTAAAAGACACTTGCTCCTTAGAAGAAAAGCCATGACAAAACTAGACAGCATATTAAAAAGTAGAGACATTACTTTGCCGACAAAGGTCCATCTAGTTAAAGCTATGGTTTTTCCAGTAGTCATGTATGGATGTGAGAGTTGGACCATAAGGAAGGCTGAGCACTGCAGAATTGATGCTTTTGAACCGTGGTGCTGGAGAACACTCTTGAGAGGCCCCGGGACTGCAAGGAGATCAAACCAGTCAATCCTAAATAAAATCAGTCCTCAATATTCATTGGAAGGACTGATGCTGAAGCTGAAGTTCCAATACTTTGGCCACTTGACGCAAAGAGCCAACTCATTAGAAAAGACCCTGATGCTGGGAAAGGCAGGAGAAGGGGACGACAGAGGATGAGAAGGTTTGATGGCATCACTGGCTCAATGGACATGAGTTTGAGCAAGCTCCTAGAGATGGTGAAGGACAGGCATGCCTGGAGTACTGCAGGCCATGGGGTAAGCGACTGGACAGCAACAAAATTGCTGGGTTACATGACAACTGCATATTCAGTTTTATAAGCAACTGTCAAACAGTTTTCTAGAGTGTCCATACTGAGAAAATGTGGGGTTTTTCAGACCACTAAAATCTAACAAACTTATCAACGGCTACCCTACTACTGACAAAGAATATAGTTCGAGGAATGTAGAGTTGGGAAGAAAGGCACCTGAGTATTCTGTTGTCAATCCAGGACTTAAGTAGTTAAAGACTGAAGACAAACTGTGAGAAGAGGAATTAAATGATTTTGTGCCATCAAAACTGGGCCAGGATTAAAAAAAAAAAAAGTGGGCCAGGATAACACAAAGACCATAAAGGAAACATTGATACATCCAAGAAGATAAAAATCAAGATTCCGCATGGCAAAAAGCAGTGTAAGCTAAAACAAAACAAAAAAACCTGCAAGAAATATCTGCTACATGTATCATAACAGGTAAGCTTCCTATTAGATAAAGAGCTCCTAGAAACCAGCAAGCAAAAAATCAGCAAAAGCAAGACGACAAAGGATATGAATGGCATTTCACAGAAAAGTAAATACCAATGCCACACCTCTAAGACACAGAAGTTCACTCATAGTAAGAAAAACAGAAAAGAGCACTTCACTGGAAGTGCATTCTTCTCTCAAACTGGTAAAAATCCGAAAGTGTGATAAAAACTCTGTGGGTGGACCTATGAGGAAACAGGCATTGCTGATTTGTATGTAAGCTGCTAATGATGTCATAGAGGTTGATTTGGTAAAGGTGTCAATTTATGCAATTACAAATGTGTAAAGCCACTAATGCAGCAATTTCTCTACTAGGAATTTATATGTTAGCACACGTGCTAAATGACATATCATTATTTAAATGATTATTCATTACAGCAATGACTATAACAATAAAAGGAGAGTGAACACCTCAATATCCATCAAGGGAGCTTGCTATCAATATCAATCAAGGTACATCCATAACGGGTATTACGTGACCACGGAAAAGAATGAAGACGGTCTGTACGCGTGTGTTGTGTTAGTCACTCAGTCGTGTCCAACTCTTTACGACCTCAGGGACTGTAGCCCACCAGGCTCCTCTGTCCATGGAATTCTCCAGGAAAGAATACTGGAGTGGGTAGCCTCTCCTTCTCCAGGGGATCTTCCCAACCCAGGCACTGAACCCAGATCTCCTGCATTGCAGGCAGATTCTTTACCATCTGAGCCACTAGGGAAACCCAAGGTCTGTACATACTCACATGGAAAAATCTCCCAAGGATATGAAGTAATAAAAGAAAGGTATATATAAAATGAAGAAAATACATTGCCATGGTGAATTCATCATGTTCAAATTGTCTTCTTAATATTAGTAAAGTTTTTCTAGCATATCTTGGCTTTCTCAGGTGATAGCTTTTTTTTTTTAAAGCTGTTTAAAAGTATTTTAATATTGTAAAGCAATTTTCCTCCAGTTAAAAAATAAACAAAAAATTATCACACATTTTCTTAAAAAGTATTTTACAATGTTGGTGTTAGTTGCTAAGTCATGTCCCACTCTTTCTGGGAACCCATGGACTGTAGCCCGCCAGGTTCCTCTGACCTATGGGATTTCCCAGGCAAGAATACTGGAGTGGGTTGCCATTTCCTCCTCCAGGCAATCTTCCTGGCCTAAGGATTGAACTGTGTCTCCTATGGTTCCTCCATTGGCAAGTGGGTTCTTTACCACTGAGCCACCTGGGAAGCCCATTTTACAATATATCAATACTATTTCCAAATGAAAAGGGAAATCTTGAGTGTTTCAAAAGGTATAGAGTTCAACTTTTTCATTTATGTATAATGTTAGTAGTACTTATTTTATACCCTTGTTGTATTTGTAAGACTCTCTTAAGACAGTTATATGTAAGTGGTAATTGCCAGAATCTCAGTAAAGCTCTTGAATTTAAATGTAAAGATTAAAGTGTTTTGCTGTTTACTGTATAATTGCTATTGAAACTTATTAAATAGTCTTTACCATATTTAAATATTTACTTTAATTATCAAGAATGGGGGACTTCCCTGGTGGTCCAGTGGTTATGATTCCAGGCTTACAGTGCAAGGGGCCCGGGTTCAATCCCTGGTCAGGGAACTAGATCCGGCATGCTGCAACTAAGACCCGGTGCAGCCAAATTAATTAATTATTTTTTAAAAAAAGAGCAAGCTGAGGAAATCTTCAGGAGGTAAAAGGCTTCTCAGGGTCCCTGCTCTGCCTTCCCATATATACTTCAGAGTAAGGCCTGCCCTCAGCCTGCACCTGCTCCTCCAAGGTGAGTGAGGAAGATTCCAGAGCCTGCCCTGAAGAGTGGCGGGGAGGAGAGCTCCGGCCAGGGCTGGCCCATGGCACCAGAGGCTGAAGCAGAGGGTCTCCAAACCAGCGACAGATCTTCAATCAAAGCCCTGACCCTTCTTCCTATAAAAATGGGAGAGGTGGGGGGAAAGTTTGCTAAGTCTAGAAGGCACCCTAAGGTGTTCAAATGAAGCCACTCAGCAACTCCAAGGTCAGAGAAATTACACTTGAAGGGACTTTCCTGGTGGTCTAGTGGTTAAGACTCCATACTTGTAAAGCTGGGGGTATGGCTTCTATCCCTGATTGGGGTACTAAGATCTCACGTGCTGTGTAGCCAAATTAATTAATTAATTAATTAAATTTAAAAAAGAAAAAGAAATCACCCTTATAAACTGCAACTGTAACCTCCCCTAAAGACCTAAAAACAAAGCCTAGGTACACAGGTCTATTATCAGAATGTGCTTCTTAGACTCACATGAATCTCTGAAACTCGGCCACAAATCCAGCTCCAGGACAGAGAAGGAGCAAAATAGAAAAAAAAAAAATAATAATAAGATGGGCCACTTTTTCTACTCCTGAAGTCACAGAGCTCCAACAAGACAGGCTGGTCCTGCAGGCAACAAGAACAAAGTTTTCCCAGGTTCTCCAGTGTCAGGAACTCAGCTCCCCGATTCTGATGCCTGAAACACCCCTGTATCTTCTGATGAAAGGAGGAGAGCAGACAGAAAGCTGGGTACACTCAGAGATGGTAAGTTTTTTCATTTGCAGATCATATACTGCCCGCCCTCGAAGAGGTTTTTATTTAAAATACATGTTCATTTTTTAAAATTGTTGAAGCTTTAACTGTGTGCTCTCCTGCTCTGTCAACCTCTACCTGAACACAGTCAACCAGCATCCCTCATTCACATTACCTGCCTGGCCTCTGAGGGCCTCCAGGCTTATACCTCTATTTTGAGTCTTACTTACCAACTCTAGTAATAACCTAAACCCTTATATTAGGTAACAATGAACCCTATATACCCTTGAAATGATCTTTTGTATAGTTTTATAAATTCTGAAAGAGATGGGAATACCAGACCACCTAACCTGCCTCCTAAGAAATTAAGAAATCTATGCTGGTCAGGAAGCAACAGTTAGAACTGGACACGGGACAACAGACTGGTTCCAAATAGGAAAAGGAGTACGTCAAGGCTGTATATTGTCACCCTACTTATTTAACTTATACGCAGAGTACATCATGAGACACATTGGGCTGGAGGAAGCACAAGCTGGAATCAAGATTGCCAGGAGAAATATCAATAACTTCAGATATGCAGATAATACCACCCTTATGGCAGAAAGTGAAGAAGAACTAAAGAGCCTCTTGATGAAAGTGAAAGAGGAGAGTGAAAATGTTGGCTTAAAGCTCAACATTCAGAAAACTAAGATCATGGCATCCAGTCCCATCACTTCTTGGCAAATAGATGGGCAAACAGTGAAAACAGTGGCTGACTTTATTTTCCTGGGCTCCAAAATCATTGCAGATGGTGACTGCAGCCATGAAATTAAAAGACACTTACTCCTTGGAAGAAAAGTTATGACCAACCTAGACAGCATATTAAAAAGCAGAGACATTACTTTGCCAACAAAGGTCCATCTAGTCAAGGCTATGGTTTTTCCAGTGGTCATGTATGGATGTGAGAGTTGGACTATAAAGAAAGCTGAGCGCAGAAGAATTGATGCTTTTGAACTGAGGTATTGGAGAAGACTCTTGAGAGTCGCTTGGACTGCAAGGATATCCAACCAGTCCATTCTAAAGGAGATAAGTCCTGGGTGTTCATTGGAAGGACTGATGTTGAAGCTGAAACTCCAATACTTTGGTCACCTGATGTGAAGAGCTGACTCACTGGAAAAGACCTTAATGCTGGGAAAGACTGAGACCACTAGGAGAAGGGGATGACAGAGGATGAGATGGTTGGACGGCATCACTGACTCAATGGACATGGGTTTGGGTGGACTCCAGGAGTTGGTGATGGACAGGGAGGCCTGGCGTGCTGCGGTTCACGGGGTTGCAAAGAGTCAGACACGACTGAGCGACTGAACTGAACTGATAAATGCTCTTTATGGTTAAGTCTTTTTTTTCCTTTTTACATTTTATTATATAAATTTTCAAATATACAGAAAAGAAAACCTATATATCCAAATACATCTAGAATTAGCCACTGACATTTTATCACACTATTAATACTTCATTCTTTTGTTGTCTTTTCCTAAGCCATTAAAAAATTAGCAGTTATGACACCTCATCCCTGATATTCTATTCTTCTACGGATTTATGGTTAGTTTTTCACGTTAAACAAAATTTCTAAATTATGTCTTCCTTACTGTGTTAGGGAACAGAGCCATTACCCTCAGCTTTCTAATTCTTCCTTGGCTTAACACAGTGATATACACAAAGTAGATGTTTATTGAGTTAAAGACGTGATTTAATACATTCCATATTTGCAAATGGTAAATACTGAGACGTACCCTAAGATCCTGTTGAAACCACTTTGTTTACACAGGAATGAAGAGTGGGCTCTGGGGAATGGGTGAGGACCACGCCTGAGTATTACACAGATACAGCAACTTGCCATTTGTACCCACCTCTCTGTGTAAAGTGATGAGTGGAAAAACCATCAGGGTTAGAAATTTGGAAAAGATTTTTGCTGAGAAATCTTTCTCCTTCCGAAATGTCAGGTCGGAAAAAAAAAGATTTTCTAAAGTATAGTACAGAGCCATATGGCTATTAACCTATGCTATTACCAAGCTGAATTCCTTAACTTTTAAAAACCTTAGTTACTTCCAGGAGTAGGAATCAGTATTCTGAGTAATGGCACTCAAATTTGGGAAATAGTATAACAAGCGTCATTTTCTTCTGCAGAATCCAGAAAGCAGAAACTATGTAACTTTGACAACAGCTATTGTGAAGGTACAACTAAGCAACAGATTATAAAAAAAAGCAGCCACCTCCCCACAAAATCAAGGATTTTTGACTCTATTGGTCACAGAATATTTCAAAGTCAAAAGTACATAGGCCATGTGTATTATTTACCTAAACTCTAGATCCCAAAGGCACTAAGGTCTACAAACACCTGCCTATTTAAACAGGACCTTATGTTTAAATGGTGATCGGTTACGCTAGTGATCGATTCTTTTGCAGTATTCAGAAAAGGGTGCCCCTGTGACTGGTTCCGTGAGGAACTTTTATGCCCAGCTCAGAGGCACACCAATCTCACTCAGGAGAAGCAGCCACCCAGAATGGTGGGTTAATCCATTATTGTTTTGGTTAATCCATGTGGCAGAAGAGACTGCAAGTACAGACAGCCCCATTGTAACAGCCAATCTATCACAGTTTTCAATATGGACAGAATGCTCCATCCTAATGATTTCTACCAGAGGTTCTAACTACCAGAGGGCCAAGAAAGAACTTCCTCATTGAGGTAGTGCTACGTACACACTAAATGTCTGTACCCCCCAAAATACATGTGCTGAAACCTAATGTAAGAGTATGAGGAGGCGAAGCCTTTGGGGTGATTAGGTCATGAGGGTGGAGCCATCACAAATGGGATTAGTGCCCTCATAAAAGAAACCCCAGCGAGTGAAATTGATTCGTTCACCATGTAGGACACAGTAAGAAGATTGCTGTTTTTGAATCAGGAAGTGGTCCCTCGCCAACACTGAATCTGCTAGCACCTTGACTGTGGAGTTCATGGCCCCTAGTCCATGATATATTGTTATAGAAGCCCAAATGGACTAAGACAGGGAACAAGGGGAAAGCTGATTTGAGCCCCATTATTTATGAACTGTGTAAACTTGGACAATTTACTTTATACCTCTGAGTCTCAGTTTTCTCATGTAAAACTGGGGTAATAATCACTTCCCTTTCAGGATTTACCTACCATACAGTAGGACCCTGGTAAATATCTGTTCCCTTTCATCTTCCCTGTCTTAAGGCCCAGGAGGTAACGGGTTACTCAGGCTTGGGAGAATCAGTGGTAGGGCACAGAAAGCCCACCAGGTTCAGGCACCCATCTGTCCATGGTCAATGCCCTGGTTTATAGTACTAAAGAAACAAGAACAGAGGATGTCAACAACCCAAGGCAGATACAGCTTTTCCAAGTATGATCAGTACCCAAAAATGAGACACTTCACCATCTTCAAGGAATCCTATCCACTGGTATGAACTTAACTTAGCTTTTTACAATCTCCTGCACTTTTTCCTCCCAAAGAGTTAAGTAAAGGTTCAATTCATTATCCTACTTCAATAGTCTCCAGGTTCAAAGCCTTGCACTCTTGTTGAACTTACAGGGCAAGGAAGGGAGGCAGCTTGAAATAATGTAGAAAGTATAAGCTTTGGAATCAGACAGACCTGGGAATCTGAATCCAGGAATTGATGTTTACCACCTGTGTCATGGGAGGGTGGATGCTTAACTTCCCTGAACTCAAACCCTTCATCTGCAAATTAAATACTATCTACATTAAAGAAGTACTGAGAGAATTATACCAAGTTATGCCTGCCACAGTGTAAGGCACAGAGTAGGTACTCAATTCATGTTAATTTTCTCAATGTCCCCAACTACCAACTGTTGCCATAATCAAATAAGCAGGGCCAACCCTACCATATATGAATATCTGCTATATATACACTATACATATCGGTACTGTGGAAAATAGCAAAAAAGTGATCCCCCTTCTCAGGCAGATTACCAGAAGAAGCAGGAGTTAAATACAAAGAACACAGAGGTGAATAGACACTAAAATGAAAAGTAACAACAAAACCCAGTTCAAAAATGGGCAAAGGACTTAAGTAGACATTTTGCCAAAGATACAAGGATGTCACAAAGCACATTAAAGATGTTCAATATCACTACTCATTAGGGAAATGCAAAAAAATCCCCCAAAACAAAAAACTCACAATGAGATCCACTTTTAACTGATATAGTGGCTATTATCCAAATAATAGAAAATAATAAGTTCTGATGAGGATGTAAAGTGTTTTGAAAACAATGTTTCAAAACATCGCTGAAACTGAAACCCTTAGGCATTGCTGGTAAGAATATGGTGCACTCACTGTGGAAGACAATGATGGCAGTAGAATGGGATGTACCAGGAATCTGTCTCTCCACCTAGACAACAACTATACTGGCAGAATCTGTATGATATAACTATTTTGGAACTCTGGAATCTACTGAAGGCTTCAACTTCCAGGGGAAGGTCTGGATGGTAAACTGTGCTTGATTTCAGTCACTTTCAGCCTTTTAGCACAGCAGCATCTTACCATCCCCAAACCCCTGTGGCAGGCAGTGGTGAGCAACTTACCTGGAGCTTATAGGAGCCAGGGTGGGCAATAAGGAGCCTGTCCCTCCAAACACCAGGGGTCCCTGTTCTGATCACAAAGGGGCAGACAAGGAGGCAGTGGCCACTCTTGGTGTACATCCTCCTCTGTTGCAAGGCTTCTCACCCTCTAGCTGAAGTGCTTTCCGGGGACTTAAAGTGTTGGCACCTTTTTTCTTTCCTTTCATTTTTCTCTTTTTTCCCCTTTTGAAGCTAGACATTGAACATGAGAACATCTGGAGCTAGACACTGGCCATGAGAACAATCAAAAGCAACCATATATGTATATGGAGGAAATCAGAAATTCACTGTGCATGCCCAGGAAAGGTGCAGGTTTAGAAAAGATCTGGGAAGCCCTGATCCTTGGCAGAGAGACAGCATGGTAGCAGGACACAAAGTTAACACACAAAAGTCAGTTGTGTTTCTATATACTTACAATGAACAATCCAAAAAGGAAATTAAGAAAACAATTACATTTACTGAAGTATGAAAAAAGGATACTTCGGAATTAACCAAGGAGAAAAGGATCTGGACAACGGACACTGCAAAACACTGCTGAAAGAAGTTGAAAAAGACATAAATAAGTAGAAAGACAACTCATCTTTCATGATTTAAAAGACAAGATTATTAAGATATCACTACTACTTACAGTGATCTATGGAGTCAATGCAATGCCTACTGAAGTTCCAACAGTTTTTGCAGAAATAGAAAAGCACATGCTAAAATTTATAGGGAATCTCAAAGAAATCTCAGTAAGCAAAACAATCCTAAAAAAGAAGAGCAAAGCTGGAAGACTCATACTCAAAACTTACTATGAAGGTACAATAATCAAAACAATGTGCTACTGGCATAAGCAGACATATAAATCCACGGACTAGAGTAAGAGTGAAAGTGTTAGTCACTCAGTCGTGTCTGACTCTTTGTGACCCCATGGACTGTAGCCCACCAGGCTCTTTTGTCTATGTACTTCTCCAGGCAAGAATACCGAAATGGGTTGCCTTTCCTTCTCCAAAGGATCTTCCTGACACAGGGATTAAACATGGGTCTCCCACATTGCAGGCAGACTCTTCACCGACTAAGCCACCAGGGAAGACCTATGGAATAGAATAGCAAACCCAGAAACAAACCCTCACGTATAAGGTCGAATGATTTCCTTCCATGGTGTCAAGACCATTGATGGGGAAATGAACAGTCCTTTCAGGAAATGGTGCTGAGAAAAGTGGATATTCATGTGCCAAAGAATGAAGCTGAACTCTTACCTAACACCACATACAAAAATTAATTCAAAATGGATCAGACTTAACTATAAAACTCTTTGAGGAAATGACAGAAGCTTCACAACAGTGGATTTGGCAATGATTTTTGGCTATAACATGAAAGATACAGACAACAAAAGAAAAAAGACAAATTGGATTTCATGGAAATTTTAAAATGTTATGTAACAAAAGGCACTAACAACAGAGTAAAAAGGCAGCCCACAGAATGGGAGACAATATATGCTAATCATATATCTGATAAGGGGTTAAAATTTAGAATACATTTAAAAAAGACTCCTAAAGCTCACATTAAAAACCAAACATCTTGGTTCAAAAATGGTCAAAAGACTTGAATAGATATTTCTCCAAAGAAGCTATATATAAATAGCCAATAAACACATGAAAAGATGGTCAAAATTACTAATCATATGGGAAATGCAAATCAAAACTGCAATAAAATACTATCAGAAAAGCCAAAAACAGTCAGAGTTGGTGAGAACGTGGAGGAACTGGAATCCTCCAAAGTGTTTTCTGTATTGCTGATGGGAATGTAAAATGTGTAGTACAGTCACTGTGGAAAATATCATGGTAGTTCTTCAAGAAATTAAAAATTACTGTATGACTATCAGCAATTCCATTTTTGGGCATATACCTCAAAGAACTGAAAGCAAGGACTGAAAGTGGTATTTGTATACTCATGCTCACAGCAGCATTATTCATCAGAGTTAAGAAGCGGAAGCAACTCAAGCATCCATCAATAGGCTAATGGATATGCATAAAGCGGTATATACATACAATGTTATATTATTCAGCCTAAAAAGGAAGGAAATTCTGACGTAGGCTACAACATGGATGAACCCCAAGAATATTATGCTAGGTGAAATAAGTCAGACACAAAAGGGCAAATATTGTATGATTCCACTTACACGAAGTACAAAGAATAGTCAAATCCATAGAGACAGAAAGAAGAATGCCTGTCAGGGACTGAGAGAGGAGAAAATAAGAAGTTACTCTTTAATGGGTGCAGAATTTCAGTTCTGGATGATGGAAAAGTTCTAGAGATGGATGGTGGTGATGTTGCACGATAATATGAATATACTTAATGCCACTGAAATGCACATTCAAAACAGTTAAGATGGTAAATTTTGTTCCTGTATATTCTACACAACAAAAGAAGTCAAGTGGGTTGCTTTTCATTTTTGCTTAACAAAAATATTTCACAATACCTAATAAAGTGGCCAAAAATGTGTGGCCAATAGGGAATAAAAGGAAAACTATAAAAGGATAAACCAAGGGAAAACATCTAAGTCTCATTTCCTTCTCTGAAATTTGAGTGAGTTGAACCATGTTTGCTTCCAAGTCTAAACTTCAAAAATTCCAAGTTTCTCTGCAGAGAGAAACAAAGTATTATTCTAGATTGCTATAGCATGTTTCTTTCTTTTTCTTTTTTTTTAAACAAAGTCAAGACTAATTTAGAATTATCTGCAGAAAGAAACATATTTAAATTCAGAACACTCTTACTCTGAGTACGAAAATAAAAGATATGAAGGGGGAGAACGGACACATGCATATATGGCTGAGTCCTTTTGCTGTTCACCTGAAACTATCACAACACTGCTGATCGATTATACTCCAATATACAATAAAAAGTTAAAAAAATAATCAGAGAAATGCAGTCTACTATGAACATAAATAGTTTGGATGCCACAGCTTTTCAGTATCTCTCACTGAATGAACGCAGAAAGCCCATGCTTTCTCTCCCCTCTGAAGAATGAATGCCAGCTTGTAAACTGGGCACCTGGGTCCTCCTTGCAACTTGACAGCTAGCATCCACCACCCCTAGGTCTTCTCCACTTACTGAAACATCAATGCCCTCATAATGCAGCTTTCCAGACAAAGTAAGGATGGTTTTTTTGGAGCACCAAAGCCTTCTTCCCTTTCTAAAAGAGTTTGCTTTAAGGAACAAAGTGTTCTTTTAAACACTAGCATCTAACACTTGATTTCATTGACACTTAGTTTGAGGTGTGTGTACATAGCTCCTTACAGTACAGACTCTGCAAGGGTCTTTATAGAGTCAACAGCAAGTACACTGGGGACCTGAATTTTTTTTTTTTAAGGTTTTCAGAAAGATGAATCACAGATTTGCTTTATACAAAAACAAATGAAGTACTAAGAAAAGGATGCAACGAAAAAGATATTGGAAATATTAAATGTCAGGACTTCTCTCTGTTCAGAGGAGTCACCCTTCTTGTTGCTGTTAACTCATGGCTTCCTTAAAGGATTAACATACTCTGTCCCATGGATTACGGGACACATTGAATAAATTGTTTACGCTGAACAAAACACCCTGAACAGACAGAATGTTCTCACACTCACTAGTAGCTTAAAATGTTCAGGCAATACTGTTATAAAGTAACAGCTAATTTCTAAGAACGAGATGGATTTTAGAGAAAAACTGATTTTTTCCCACACATGAGGCCTACTAATAAGGAAAAAAATGTTGATTTCTACTCAGTTTATAACTGAAAATAAAAAGAGTATTTTTTTTCTTAACACAGAGAGTTAGGACCCAAGGAGCTAGCAATCAGGCAAAGAATCACATGTGAGAGCCTAGTCACCTACTATAACGAAATTGAAGAGCCAAAAATCTCTTTTTTCCCACCTGCCCTTCAGCCAGAACACAAGCTCAATGACTGAAGTTCCATCCACCCGTCCACCCACCCCGGCTTCTAAATAGGGAGCAAATGTTGCAAAATAGGGGCCTTCCAAGAGGTACATTCTCCAGTTTCTGGAGAACCAGTGTTTCTGAGGAAGCAACAGAAGCAGAGCGGCAAAGTCCAGTCTCCAGGGCCAGCCATCACTGGTTGTGGTAAAGGTGTGTCCAGTGCTTGGTCATGAACAGCCACAGTGACCTCACCGGCTCAGTTCTGGGCCCTGATTTTGGCCATTTGCTTGAGTAGGCTGTCCAAAACGTGATTCTAGAGTTCTTCAGGAGATTTTGTAAACCAGTCACTGTCCTTTCAGTAAATTCTTTCTCCGCTTAAATCAGACGGAAAATCTGACTGATACACTTAACTTCTATTTCTCTATCAGTGAAAGAAGGGTAAAGCTATATACCTTGAAGGCAGCTGAGAGGATTAAATGAGATATTTGAAAGCCCTTTGCAACCACATATTATCAAAATTTACTAAAACTATATGCAGGCACTCTATAAAGCATTAAATTTCAAGAAAAACAACAGTTAACATTAATGATGGCACTCTCGTAGCCAAGCACTGTGCTAAACATATTATATGTTTTATTTTAATTGTCAGAACGACCTTAGGAGACAGGTTTTAGTACCTTCTCTACTAAGAAAGTAAATAAACAGTAATAATAATCATGATAACAAACGACAGCGATGGGATTAACAAAGAAGAAATACTGTAAATTAATGATTTTTGGTGACAGAAATACTACTGTAATTTAAGGGAGATAATAGCCAAACCATGAGAGCTGTTAGAGTTGCCAATTCTTGAAATTCTAGTGTCCTAAATTTGGCAACTCACTTGAGGAATTAATTTAAAATACCATTTTCCTTCTGATTTATGCTTAAGGCAGTTTTGCTTATTTGAAACTTGATTATACTTTGGAGTGAAAATGTTTTCAGCCGCAACACAGCTCATATATAACTAAAACTTACTCTTCAAGAGGCTGGAGCTCTGGAAAGCACCTGGTTGAAGATTCGATTTTGGCAGTTATAGCATCCTTTTGTATATTGTTATTGACCCTCTTGCTTTCTTTCCAGTTAAACTGGGTAAGGTCCTTGAGGAAGGAATCATGTACTTTTGTCTCTGAAAATTCAGACCCAAGGCACGTAAGTACCTCACAGATATATACAAAGTAGTACTCCATAGATGTCTGCTATTTCATATACTGAGGAATGCTCACTTCTGTATGAATTCTGCAAACACACAATTGGTGCCCCCTTGGGCTTTGGCTGAAGCTCCCAAATGCTAGAAGCTTGAGGGTTCAGTCACTTCATTCCATTTCTTCAAAGCAAAGTTTTGACTTAAATTTATTTTTCCCTAGAAGAGTGGAATGGGACGAGGGAGGGAGGCTCAAGAGAGAGAGGATGTGTATATATATATTTATGACTGATTCATGTTGTTGTACAGCAGAAACCAACAGAGCACTGTAAAGCAGTTATCCTCCAATTAAAAATAAGCAAAATTTTAAAACCAATACACTATTCAGTTAAAAAAAAAACTTTCAAGTGGGCTTGCAAAAAAAAAAAAAAGAAAGAAAGAAAGTTAT
Organism: Antilocapra americana; assembly: GCA_007570785.1. Classification (NCBI taxonomy): domain Eukaryota; kingdom Metazoa; phylum Chordata; class Mammalia; order Artiodactyla; family Antilocapridae; genus Antilocapra; species Antilocapra americana. The sequence continues at coordinate 2,430,567 of ML663562.1, read as the reverse complement.
TTCTCATGAGAGCAAGAGATGCACATTCTGTTCATATCTCTCCAAAGAAATGAACTCATTCCTGTCTCTAAAATAAACTTACGTCATCCGTATTGAAAGATATAGGCTCCTCTTGTGCAAGCAGTACATGAGACCTTAATCTGTAAATCACTTGACTGCAGTCTTTTGAAAATTTGGCAAAGGCAGGTCTATGGAACTACAGATAAAAGTGATACCAAAGGTCAACAAAACCGCAGATTAAACTTTGTTCTCCTCCCCTAGCAACTACTGAAATACACACACACTCTGTCCTGTCATCACTCAGTCAAAGCTTGATTGATCTAGTGTAATTAAACCATATACTCAACAAATCCCCTCCTTGGTCTCCTGACCCTTGGTCTCAAGTTCACTAAGGTGATGTATCTGGATCCCAAAGTGACCACAAATGCAAGGTCACTATGACAGGGCTTAGAGTACGGTTTTCCACATTCCAAGTCCATCAAACCATGTGCATCACTTCCTTTGTGGTAGAAGACACCCAAGTTATAAAAATTCAGACTTTCCCCGCTACCCCTAAAGCACACAGCTGTGAAAACATCCTTCTTTACCGAACATATCAGTTGACAGCATTCAGAAAAAAAAAAAAAATAATTATTTGTGGCTTTTTCTCACCCTGTGCTTCAGTTTCCCCTGAGACAGGAAGGAGCCCCGCAGAGCACTAGGGAGAGATGGGCTATCATAGGAAGGAAATCATTGGTGTGTCCAAACCACGGATCGAGGAGCTGGGGTTATCAAACGGAAAGCAAGAAGTAACACACCTCCAATAATCATGCCACACTACCAATACGATATCCCAACTGAGTAAGCCAAAGATGCAAAAATCCTTTGAACAGAAATATATCTGATTTTATGATGAAATTAATGAAATATGATGGAAAAATTAATAGAAATAAGTTACAGAGACAGACCTGCAAACTGGTTTAAATATACAGGTTTGACAATCAGACCCAAGTTTAAAACTGGCACTACCTTTAATAGCTATGTGACAGAAAAAGTCTTTAAGCCTTTCTGAGCCTCAGCATTCTCATTTGCCAAATAAGGAAAATGCCCACTACAAGAGGTTAGACAGGTTTTAATGGAAGTAATACATGTAACACCTTTGTGGGAAGGAAAGAGACAGAAAGATAAAAGTTGCTATTATTATTAGTGGAAAAGTGAGACTATATAAACCAAAACCTCTGCTCATATGCAACTTAGAAATAATAATAAAACAAATTGTCCCTATAGACACTTTGGAACTTTTCTTCAAGTATAAAAATATGTGGATGGTTTTTCTATCCTACCTGTATTCACATACATAATTTTCACTACAAAGTCAAGATAAAGCTAAATTATATCTTATAAAGAAACAAGACAAAAAGTAGCTCAAACATATGTTTGTTTTCACATTAGTTATGCTAGAAGCTAACAAATAAATTAACGTGAAGAATTTCCAGCAATACTTTTAGGGAACCTTTCATTAAAACACAAATGAAATCGTAAGTGAAAGTTACAGAAAATCAAACCTGGGCTTAAGTGACAGAACCACATTCAACTAACTAATCAAAGTTGAGCAATAAGGGAACAGATTGCCTTGTGTTGCAACAATCTGCTTAGAATTAGCTATTTAGCAAGTCAAACCTGTAAGTCTACTTCAATGAGACAGTCTACAAAATACACTCAATTTAAGGACTCTGAAAGTAGAAGACTGGATGATAAAACTTTAAAAGTCCCTCCCAATTCTAAAATTCTGTAAACATTATAAAATTCTACTGACACTACAATACACAAGAAACTCTCTGGTGTCCATGGTCAGGTAGAGTCCACCTCTAAAATTGAAAGTCATTCAGTCGTGTCTGATTCTTTGCAATCCCATGGACTGTAGCTCACCAGGCTCCTCTATCCATGGAATTCTCCAGGCAAGAATAGACTGCCATTCCCTTCTCCAAGGAATTCACCTCTAAAGTAATTCCGATTAAGAGAAAGATTCAAATTCAATTAAAGATTTGCCACTCAATTCAAGCGGCTTCTTTGGTGGCTCAGTGGTGAAGAATCCACCTGCCAATGCAGGAGATAGAGTTCGATCCCTAGGTCAGGAAGATCCCTTGGAGAAGGAAACGGCAACCCACTCCAGTGTTCTTGGGGTTGCAAAGTCAGACACAGTGACTTAATAACAACTCAATTCAAATATGAGAGAAGCTAAATTAACAGATCTCGTGACCCCCAGTTTCCTCTCTAAACTGATTTTTTCTTCTGTATGGATGCCTTTCTTATAATCTCTTTCTTCAATCTAACTCCACACACATGTACTGACCTTTTCTAGAAAGCTATCCCAAAGAAACAACCTGAAACTCATAATATTTATATACCAAGACTGTTTACTGCTGTATTATTTTAATATCAAAGATGTCCTCTAAGGGTAGAATGCTTAAATTATAACATTAATACAAAGAAATGTTATGCATCTATTAAAATAGTGTTTTAAAATAATAGTCAATGATAGGAAATGCCACAATATAATCTTAAATGAAGCTATGATATAAAATAAATTTAGCATGGTCCTAATTGTGGAGTAAATGTATATCACATATATGTTTAGAATACAAGGAAATACATAATAAAATGTTAACAATGGCTATGTCTAGGTGGTGGAATTTTTCATCTTTTTTTTTTTGGTAACTACTGAACTATCCGAAATAACTATGTATTCACTTTGTGATCATAAAAAGAAGCATTAATTGTTAAAAATAAATGTGAGCAAGGTAACCTGTTATAGTTACCTTGATTCTATAACTCTGAGAGTGAAAACAATTCCTTTAAAAGGAGGAAGGCTGATATAAGTTTGCATCTGTTGACCCATGTTTGAGCTGGTTGCTAAGCACAGAGCTGTCTTTAAATGAATCAATAAACAAGGAACAGCTGGTACAATATCTAGTGTGACTGAAGATGAAGAACAACAGGAACTCTCATACACAGCTAGTAAGGATAGAAATCGGCACCATCTTTGAAGAGCTGACTATATCTAGTAAAGTTGAAAATACTTGTGCCCTTCAGCTCGGCTCAGTCAGTCAGTCATGTCCAACTCTTTGTGACCCCATGGACTGCAGCATGCCAGGTTTCCCTGTCCATCAACTCCTGGAGCTGATTCAAACTCACGTCCATCGAGTCAGTGACGCCATCCAACCATCTCATCCTCTGTCTTCCCCTTCTCCTCCCGACTTCAATCTTTCCCAGCATCAGGATCTTTTCCAATGAATCAGTTCTTCGCATCAGGTGACCAAAGTACTGGAGCTTCAGCATCAGTCCTTCCAATGAATATTCAGGATTGATTTCCTTTAGGATGGACTGGCTGGATCTCCTTGCAGTCCTAGCGACTCTCAAGAGTCTTCTCCAACACCACAGTTCAAAAGCATGAACTCTTTGGCACTCAGGTTTCCTTATAGTTCAACTCTCACATCCATACATGACTACTGGAAAAACCAGAGCTTTGACTAAACAAACCTTTGTTGGCAAAGTAATGTCTCTGCTTTTTAATATGCTGTCTAGGTTGGTCATAACTTTTATCCCAAGGAGCAAGCATCTTTTAATTTCATGGCTGCAATCACCATCTGGAATGATTATGGAGCCCCGAAAACTAAAGTCTCTCACTGTTTCTATTGTTTCCCTATCTATTTGCCATGAAGTGGTGGGACCAGATGCCATGATCTTGGTTTTCTGAATATTGAGTTTTAAGCCAACTTTTTCACTCTCCTCTTTCACTTTCATCAAGAGGCTCTTTAGTTCTTCTTTGATCTCTGCCATAAAGGTGGTGTCATCTGCATATCTGAGGTTACTGATATTTCTCCCGGCAATCTTGATTCCAGCTTGTGCTTCATCCAGCCCAGAGTTTCTCATGTACTCTGTACATAAGTTAAATAAGCAGGGTGACAATATACAGCCTGACGTACTCCCTTCCCGATTTGGAACCAGTCTGTTGTTCCATGTCCAGTTCTAACTGTTGCTTCCTGCCCTGCATACAGATTTTTAAGGAGGGCAGTAAGGGGGTCTGGTATTCCTATCTCTTTAAGAATTTCCCACAGTTTGCTGTGATCCACACAGTCAAAGTCTTTGGCATAGTCAATAAAGCAGATGTTTTTCTGGAACTCTCTTGCTTTTTCAATGATCCAACAGATGTTGGCAATTTGATCTCTGGTTCCTCTGCCTTTTCTAAATCCAGCTTGAACATCTGGAAGTTCATGGTTCATGTACTGTTGAAGCCTGGCTTGGAGGATTTTGAGCATTACTTTGCTAGCATGTGAGATGAATGCAATTGTGCAGTAGTTTGAGCATTCTTTGGCATTGCCTTTCTTTGGGATTGGAACGAAAACGGACCTTTTCCAGTCCTGTGGCCACTGCTGAGTTTTCCAAATTTGCTGGCATATTGATTGCAGCACTTTCACAGCATCATCTTTTAGGATTTGACAGAGCTCAACTGGAAAACCATCCCATCCAGTAGCTTTGTTCATAGTGATGCTTCCTAAGGCCCACTTGACTTCACATTCCAGGATGTCTGGCTCTAGATGAGTGAGCATATCATCGTTATTATCTGGGTCATGAAGATCTTTGCTGTATAGTTCTTCTGTGTATTCTTGCCATCTCTTCTTAACATCTTCTGGCTTCTGTTAGGTCCCTACCATTTCTGTCCTTTATTGTGCCCATCTGTACATGAAATGTTCCCTTGGTATCTCTAATTTCCTTGAAGAGATCTCTAATCTTTCCCATTCTGTTGTTTTCCTCTCTATTTCTTTACACTGATCACTGAGAAAGGCTTTCTCATTGCTCCTTGCTATTCTTTGGGACTCTGCTTTCAAATGGGTATATCTTTCCTTTTCTCCTTTGTTTTCTGGCTTCTCTTCTTTTCACAGCTATTTGTAAGACCTTCTCAGCCAGCCATTTTGCTTTTCTGCATATTTTTTCTTGGAGATGGTCTTGATTCCTGTCTCCTGTACAATGTCATGAACCTCCATCCATAGTTCATCAGGCACTCTGTCTATCAGATCTAATCCCTTGAATCCATTTCTCACTTCCACAGTATAATCTTAAGGGATTTTATTTAGGTCATACCTGAATGGTCTAGTGGTTTTCCGTACTTTCTTCAATTTAAGTCTGAATTTGGCAATAGAGAGTTCATGATCTGCTGCTGCTGCTGCTAAGTCACTTCAATCGTATCTGACTCTGTGCAACCCCAAATGGCAGCCCACCAGGGTCCTCTGTCCCTGGTATTCTCCAGGCAGGAATACTGGAATGGGTTGCCATTTCCTTCTCCAATGATCTACTAGACAGCAATTTATTCCTAGCTACATATCCTAGAGAAAACTCTCGGACTTCCCTGGTGGTCGAGGTGATTAAGAATCTGTCTGCCAATGCAGGGGTACAGGTTCGATCCCTGATCCAGGGAAGATTCCACATACCTTGGGGAAACTAAGCCCATGTACCCCAACTAACTGGGACCGAGCTCTAGAGCCCACAAGCCACAATTACTGAGCCTGCATGCCCCAACTATGGAAGCCTGAGTACCCTAGAGCCCATGTTCTGCAACAAGAGAAGCTACCACAGTGAGAACCCTGAGCAAGCATCTCAACTAGACAGCAGTACCCTGCTCAACTAGAGAGCAGTACCCTGCCCACTTCTTGCAACTAGAGAAAGCCCTTGCACAGCAACGAAGACCCAGTACAGCCAAAAATAAATAAATTTTTAAAAAAGAAAACTCTCATACGTGTGCATAAAGAAACATACAAGGTGCCCACAGAAAAACTGTTTAATAGTTTTAAAATAATCTGAAACTGCAAGATTAACAGGACAATGGATAAAACTGTGAAATATTCACATAATGGAATACTATGCAGCAGTATAAAAAAATAAGGTATATCAACATAGACAAATATCAAAGCTATAAGCCAAAATGAAAGTTACAAAAGTATATGAAGGAAACATGATACAATGCACTTCATATAGACACAACACATTAAGAATATATTAGATACTATCTAGAAAAACATAATATTTGATAAAAAAAATAAAGCAATGAGAAAATGCATGGGCATGAAAAACACCAGTCAGATCAATGATTCCTTGCAAAGAGAATATTAAGGAAGTTTACAAGGGGCAGTGATGGAGGTTTTAACTTTATTTGAAATATTTTCCTCCTGGGAGCAAAAAAAAAAGAGATCTGAAGCAAATATATCAAAATATTAAAGTCTAACAAAGTTGGTAAATACTCAGGTGTTTGCTATTTTTGCTACATGCTAAGATATTTCAAATAAAAAAAATTTTAGGTAGCAGCTGGCAATTTCCATTGAGGGCAAGTCTCTCTATCTACATTCTTAAACTCTTTTAGGCATGAAATTTAATAAAAATATTAGCCTCACTAATATGGAGTTGGGAGGGGGAATTCTCACTTGGTATCCACTTGACATCAATCACAGGAAGAATTGTCAATTTCAGAGCTCAACTCAAGAATCACCAACAGGAAAGAATCATCCATTATAGGACCAGACAGGAAAAAGAGGTACATTGTACCTCCTACAAGAAATTAACTACCCCAGCAATTCAACCAGTGAGAAATCATCATCAACCTGAACTCTCCTTTTTCTCCAATGGACTTTCATTCAAAACAACCCCTTCCAACTTTCTTCTTCTCCTCTCTACATTCTTCCCTCACCTTTATTTATTAGACTTGCGAATGGTTTTTGCAATAACTTGCTTGTCCTGAATTCCAATTCCCTACTATTCCTGAATAAACCCATTTTGGGGGTTAAACAACTGACTTTTATTTTTAAGGTCAACATTACTTGGTGTCAGAAGTGGGATCCAGAGATGAACCCCCCAAAAACCTCTGAGGCTGGTAAGTGAACAGAGCCAACGGGGCCCGCTAGTTTCTTACCAACCTTGGAGTTTCAGGGTAAGTTCTCTTGGATTTTGAGTTCTGCGGTCTTTGCATTTTGAGTTCTCCAGGCTTTATTTGGGATATGTTTATAGGCCTTGTCCTTTCTGAGACTACTATTGGCCTTTTGGCCCATTTCCTTTAGGAATGGGGCTGTTTCAATTAGAACTGTGCTGGCTTTTGATCCAATTCCTCTTGGGCTTTTCTTATTGAAACTGGTGTTTAGGAATTTTTCTTTTTGCTCTAGAGAAAAACATCTAAGAAATCAGATCCCAGTCATCAAAATGCTTTGAGGGTGCCTCCTCTTTGGCGACCCTAATCAGTGTTATGTTTTAAAACTACAGTCCTGCCTCATGCACATTTCTAACTAAATGGAACAACTTAATCTGAAAGTGTTAATAACTGAGAACAACAATGGCCACTACAGAGAACTTCCAAACTCCCTAGACTTACTTGTCTTAAAACAGAATTGGACAGCCATGGCTCTAAAATGGTTAAAACAGAATGAGATGCCTATTTTGATTGGTATTTTGAAGCTTCCAAATGCTACCAAGAGCCTAAAACTGCCTCTCTGCAAAACACAAATTATAAATTAACTGAGGCAAACAAACAACTAAAGAAGGAAAAAAGGTTTCTGAGGTCTCTCTTTCACCTCCCTTATTTTCTTTGACTCCACCTCCAGGACCCTCATCCCTCTTCCCTTCTGCACCACCTCTACCTCCTCCACACCCTGTTTCCACATTCTAATACTTCACCACACTTCCCCCTGAGCCTCTCACCATTTCCTCCCCTTCTGAGCCTATCAGAATGTGCCCCCTCTAACTCTCCTGAGAATCCAAATAAATCCCAAATATCTTATATTCCCTGGGTGAAGGCCAAATTGCAAGCCACAGTCAAAGCATTTCCTAAAGTAACCAAGAGGCTGAGACCTCTTAGAATAGTTTCATGCTGAAAGTCCTTTCTCCCAAAAGGGGAAAGTAATTCTAGTAGTAGTAATTTGATAGTAACAATCAATATAGCCAACCTAATGAACTAAATGATCCTTTGACATCTTTTATTTGCTCCATTTCTGATGGCACTACAGTGGAATCTGGGGAAACTAATCAGCTGCCCCTATTGGATCAGCTACTATCCTCCTTATGGGCAAAATTATCAACTGATATTGGCGAAATTAAAGATCCCTCAAAACCTCTCCCAAAATTAATCAGTATCTTGAATAAAAAATAAGACCTTTAATACATCAAGCCCATAATAGAGAATTATAAGGCTCAGGGCCACAATAGTATCAATACTAGTCCCTGTAATACCCCTATCTCACCAGTGAGAAAACCCAATGGCCAAGGATGGAGGTTTGTCCAGAACTTATGAGCAAGAAACAACACGGTTATCCCCTGACAGCTGGTTGCTCTTAGCCTCAACATACTACCGACATTCATTCCACTGAAAGCTTATTTTCCATTCTAGTTGATTTATGCAGTTCATTCTTTAGTATTCCAGCTGATAAGGCTAACCAGTACCTTTTTGCTTTCCCTTGAGAAGAAAGGCAGTACACCTGGTTATGCCCCCAAGGTTCTACAAAGTCCCTCTTATTTTTCACAAATCTTGAAAGCTGATTTAGATGATAGAAAATTTTTGGCAGACTTGACTTTGTTACAATATGTAGATTATTTGCTTCTCTGCTCCCCTTCTCAAACCTCTTCACAAGAAGATAGCATCCACCTGTTAAAACTTTTGGCCTTGGTGGTCCAGTGGTTAAGAACCCACCTGCCAATGCTGGGAACACAGGTTCCATCTCTGGCCTGGGAAGATTCCACACACCGTGCAGCAATTGAGCCAACACGTCACAACCATTGAAACCTGTGCTCCAGAGCCCATGCTCCTCAACAAAAGAAGCCACTGCAGTGAGAAACCCACACCACAACTAGAGAACAGCCCCTCAAGCAGCAACAAAGACCCTGTAGAGCCAAAAATAAATTTAAAATTTTTTAAAACTTTTGCTTCCTACACCTATGACTCAATTTCTGTTTTGTAAGTAAGTTCATTTGTATAATTTTTTTAAAGATGCCACATACAAATGATATCATATGGAATCTGCCTTTCGCTGACTTAGTTTTCTATCAGCTTTAAAATTTCATGACTGTACGTATTACTGCCTGTGATTATGCTTAGTGCAAACTTATGGTTACTATGGGGGAAGAGGGAGAGGGATAAACTGAGAGATTGCAAATGCAAAGTGAAGTCACTCAGTCGTGTCCAACTCTTTGCGACCCCATGGACTATAGCCCAACAGGCTCCTCTGTCCATGGGATTTTCCAGGCAAGAATACTGGAGTGGGTTGCATTTCCTTCTCTAGGGGATCTTCCAGACCCTAGGATCAAACCCAGGTCTCCCACACTGCAGGCAGACTCTACTGTCTGAGCCACCAGGGAATCCCAACTGAGAGATGGGGACTGACATATACACATTACTATATATAAAACAGATCACTAATATGGACCTACTGTACACAACAGGGAATTCAACACTCTATAATGACATATGGGAAAAAATCTAAAGAGTGGATATATGTATAACAGATACATTTTGCTATACACTTGAAACTAATGACACTGTAAATCAATTATACTCCAATGAAAATTATTTTAAAGAAAACAACAACTTTTGACTTTGAGGGGGCTTAAAGTCTCCAAAGAAAAATAACAGTTTGCTCAAACTCAGTTTCAATATTTAAGGCACTAGATCTCAGAACAAGGACTACATCTGGATCCATGGTTAGTCAAAAGCACTGATAGCACTATTAAGACTCAACAGGCAAAATCTGTGAGGACTCTTCAAATACTTTGGCCAAAAACAATACAACTGGACCTTCTAAATTTCAGATTCACAACTTTTGGAACTAAAAAGCTCTCACCTTTTGATACATTCATGGAACATTCAATGCATCTAGTCCATGCCTCTTTTGATATGTAGTTGATAAAAGGAGATATACTTCAATATCATAAAGGTTTAACTGCTTCTATTAAAAATAGCCATCTTTGGGGGACTTCCCTGGTGGTCCAGCGACTAAGACTCTGAGCTCCCAATGCAGGGGGCCTTGGGTTCGAGCTCTGGTTAGCAAAGTAGATCTCACATGCCACAGCTAGCAGTTTACATGCCATAGCAAAGATCGAAGGACCCACATGTTGCAACTAAGACCCAGTGCACTCAAATGAATAATTTTTTTTTTAAATAACCATCTTTGGTAGAGTAATATTTTCATAGCATACTCTCAGGAGATGAAGATCTTAAACATCACACCTGATAATCTGGTATTTTGTATACTGAAAAAGACACCTCTAGAATGATTTTCTTCAACCTTGCTGCAAAGGTAAGGTTCATCAGGGTTTGGTGCTTTCTTTAAAATGTGTCATGTGAATTCAAGATGACACAAGGGTTGGTTAGCAGTACCAACTTTTAAGTAAAAGTGTGACAGTATTAGTCACTTAGTCGTGTCCAACTCTTTGTGACCCCATGGACTGTAGCCCGCCAGGCTCCTCTGTCCATGGAATTCTCCAGGCAAGAACACTAGAGTGAGTAGCCATTCCCTTCTCCATGGAATAGGGGCTTTTAGGAATATGTGAAACTGGTCATCAGGTTGCCCCCATTCCCAAGACTGCATAGAATTTTGGGAAGATGGAGGCAGGGGGTGTCACATACCCCACACAGTCTGCAGTGTTACCTCCAAGTGCCTGCAAATCCTAACAAAAAGAATGTTTTGCGTTTGCTATTACTGGGTTGCAGGGATGTCTTCACTCATACTTGCTGCAGCCCTCTATGGAGCCAAAACAGCTACAGGGGCCATTCTTCCCCGAAAATGAGTCAAGGCGACTATACAACCCCCTCCCCAGGGATCCACGCACAACAGGCTCCCAGGGAGTATGGGAAGAGGCCCCAGGGACCTCTCTCTCCTTCAGCAGTTCAAGTTCCAACTCAGATGCCTTCTAACAAAACAAACATGGCTTTTCCATCATAGTAATGTTCCCGTAACAAGTAACTCATTCTCTCACTCCTTCTCCAGCTTATTTTTTCCCCCTCATTCTTTACCCTTTGCCCAAAATTCCTCCTCCCCACCATGTTGTACTATTTGTTTGGAAAAAAAATTTTTTTTCAGAGCTGCTTTCTTGCCAAGTGTGACATCAACTCATTCTTATTTAGTGATGTCCAGCGAGAACTCGCTCTTCCTAAACGTTTACTCATTCTGAAGCAAGATTACTAACTGCATTTTGTTTTCCCTGTCGCTGTTTCTGATGCATTGACTATCTTCTGAAGCAAATGACATAACACCTCGTTTCTATGACCTGAGGCACTATACCTGTATACAGAGATTTTTTTCTAACAGCTTCGGGAAGACAAAATATAGCCTCTGTTACTAAGAAGGTAAAAGAAAACTTGATAAGATAACATGATCATTTTAACCTCCCTGAAAACAATACCACTGCTTTCAGTAACAAGAAATAACTATCAATATTAAAGAAAATTCAAGCCCCAAAAGTCTATTCCAGGTAAAGAATTTTTGTTACTTAGGGAGGAAAAGAACAAAACTGAATATTCTTTAAAACAGTAAGATATGTAGACATAGAGAACAGACTTGTGGATGCAGAGGGGGAAGGAAAGGGTGAGATGAATTGAGAGAGTAGCACTGATATGTATACATTATCATACGTAAAATAGATAGCTAATGGGAAGCTGCTCTATATCTCAGGGCGCTCAACTTGGTGCTTTGTGACAACCTAAAGGGGTGGGAGCAGGGGAGGAGGGGAGGAGGGAGATTCAAGATAGAGGCAATATAGGTATTGTTCAGTCACTCACATCTGACTCTCTGCAGTCCCCATGGACTGCAGCACACCAGGCTTCCCTGTCCTTCACTATCTCCTGGAGTTTGCTCAAACTTATGTCCATTAAGTTGATGATGCCATCCAATCATCTTATCCTCCGTTGCCCCCTTCTCCTCCTGCCCTCAGTCTTTCCCAGCATCAGGATCTTTTCCAATGAGTCAGCTTTTCGCATCAGGTGGCCAAAGTATTGGAGCTTCAGCATCAGGATACAGATATACTTATGGCTGATTCATGTTCTTCTATTGCAGAAACCGACACAATATTTAAAGCAATATTTAAATAAATTTTTAAAAAATAGTAAGACAGATGTATTATACTACATCCTGCTCAACATCACTCTGGCTAGGCACTACTTAACACACACTTTTGAAAAGCCAACAATTTTATTTGTTGTACATAAAAGAGAGCTTCCCAGGTGGCACTAGCGGTAAAGAACCCATCTGCCAATGCAGGAGACTTAAGAGATGTGGGTTCAGTCTCTCTAAATCGAGAAGATTCCCTGGAGAAGGAAATGGCAACTGACTCCAGTATTCCTGCCTGGAGAATCCCACAGACAGAGGAGCCTGGCAGCCTACGGTCCATAGGGTTGCACCGAGTCGGACGTGACTGAAGTGACTTAGCACATACAAAACACACACATAAAATAAGCTACAATTCAGAATTATTTTCAGTTAGTTTGCTGGAAAAGTCGGTGCTGGTATTCCTAAAGTGTGTCCAACTGTGATGGAACCACTGAGCTATGTAAGGTACTAATCGTCCCTCATGAAATCTTTCTTAAAACCCTTCCCATTCCATCCATTGGTTAATTAAAAGACATGATTGGAAACAACATTAATTCCCTCGCTCTCCTTCCTTTGGGGAATATGAGCAGCTAACCTCACTTAATTATCAGAACACAGACATGAACTCCCAGTGTGGGTTGGTCCCGGGCATGACTGCCAATTCTGTCACATTCCAGGACTTGCTGACTAGGATGGCGCTGAGGAACCTAATCCACACACAAAACGTGTGATGACGCTCACATTTTCCTGGTGCATTGTCTAGGGTATCAAGGCATTTGTTCCAAGGCACTCAGACAAACTTTCAGAGGGGTCCCTCATAGCTCAGAAGTCTAGATAGACAGATAGATCTGTCTGGGGGTTTCCGGCCCTTGGAGATGCCAGGTTTCAAATAAAAACAGGAGAGGAACAAGGAAGTGTATACCTTCCCGGGGAACTGCAACTATTTAACAAAAACAAGCGCAAAAGGTTTATAAAGAAAAAGAAAATCGTAGCTTTGCAAATGTGTGTGAAGTCAGCCAGAAAAACAAAGGAAAAGGCCTTGAAGGTTGTAATTATAGAAAATTGCTCAGGTGACTTCATCCCACCCACATGCTTTTGATTTTCCAAAACTATGACGAGTGCTTTTTAAGTTAGTGCTCCGGAGAGGCTGCAGCTGTTCCGCGTGGATTTCAATGCTCGGTAAAGAACAATATTTTATCAACATAAAGGTTAATGGCGTCTAAATAAGGGTGGCAATTTCCAACCTGAGCTCTGTAAATTTATATTAGCACTCACTCTGTTTGAAGACAAAGACCCAGAAGAGTGACTCGGTCCTTGGCCTGAAAAGTAAAATAATAACCTCAACAGTCATAATCCCCCCGAATCCTACCCAAGATTTTTACCTTGCCTTTTACAAAACGTCACACCTCTGTTTACGCACATCAGCATGGAGGCATTTGCCTTGACTGAACTCAATGGACCCACAGCCAATCAAGTCAGGAAAACAGAGATCTTATTTTTTTGTGGCTGTGCCAGGCAGCATGTGGGAGCTTTAGTTTCACAATCAGGGATCAAACCTGCGCTCCCTGCGGTAGAAGCACAGAGTCATAACCATGGACCACCAGGGAAGTCCAAACAGGGCAAACTTTGAAAGACACCTGCCCCTCACTCCCTCCTATACCCCCTACCTACCACCTCCTTCTAAAGTGTCTTCCCCAGGACCAGATGGGGTGCTAGAATGGTGCTCAGCCAGGGAACGTCTGTGTGCGGCACCAAAATGCCTCCTCCTGGCTGTGGCTTCTGCAGGGCCAACCATTCCCAATTCTGTCATTTCAGTCTCTCCCGGTCAAGTGACCCTACAGGTGTTTTCCCTTTCCTTTATTTCCTGCACCTAACCCGTCAGGTCCTGTCATTGCTTCCTGGAAAATGTCTCTCAAATTCGTTCTTCCTTCCACTGTCCTCATGCCCGTCTGGACTTTCATCAGCTCCTCAAAACTAGAATATACAGCAGTCTCGTAATTGGTGTGTCCATCTCTGGGTACCGTCATACGTAGCATCCAAAACACACAGCTCTCAACCTGTCATCACCCTGTTCCCTACTGCAACAAACATAAAACACCAACTGCTTCTTACAGCATCACCTCCAAATTCCTTTCTCAAATGCCTTTCAAGAGCACCCAGGATCTGGCCATGGTTTCGCTTTCAGTCCTTACTTCTTACTCCTCCTTAGGATGCGGGCACCTTTCTCTTTGGTCAAGCATTTCTTTCACTGTCTCCACTCCAGCTCCCTCAAAGCAACAGACTCAGGCCCACTTTGCTCACACTACCCACCGACCCAGGAATTCCTCCCACCCTACTCCCCCGCCCAACATAAGGCAACACACCCCACCAAAATTCTGCCTGTTCTCATAGGTGCAGCTCAATTGATAACTCCTCTGCATGGCTGTTTCCTGTGACCATGGCCTACCGCATCCAAAAGTGTGATCAAAAGAACTGGGTCTATGGAATATGACAGAACTAAGTTTCTATCTCAGAAAATTGATCAAGTTGTCTAATTTCTCCTTCTCATAGCTCAACTTTCTCACCTACAAAACGAGGATGACATTAATGCTTCTTTCATAAGACTGTTTCACAGATTAAAAAAAAAAACCCAAAACATTCTGCATGGAGAGCAACTAGTGTAGCTGAGCACATGGTACAGGCACTCCACAAATGGTAGGTGTTATAACATCACATTATATTATATGAGCAACTATGCTTCTCCGGCTTTAGGCTTTAAGTAAATAGTTGTGCTTTGATTTTTCGACTACATTGTTAAACTATCCAGGAGCAAAACTGTCACATCTAATTGCATCTCACTTATTTAGTAATTTCAACTCCCTAGAAAGCCAAGAAAACAAAACAAAAAAAAAATAAAATGGCTTACAGGTTGCCCAAACAGTTGTTATAAATCCCCTACATTAATGCCTATGTTTTTTATTAACAGAAAGCTCTTCAGATGGCCCCTGAGGGCCTACTGATTTTTATTTTGGTCTCCAAGCTGACAGTAGTAATTAGGAGGTGGCTGCTATTTATCAGCAAAGGAGATAACAGAAAAAGTATAAAAAAAAGTAAACATACACACCTGATCTGTATAAAACGGTAAACAAAATCAAGTCTAGCAACCAAAGCTTCTATTCTAACTCGGGTATTTAGCACGTATTCTCAGAGATAAATTTCTGTTAAAAAATACAGAAACATACAAAATTGAAATGATGGTTGTCTAAGTCTAATGATCACAACTGTTAAAAAGTTAAAAGACTGTTTTGCATGACTAAAGCAATTATTTGTCAAGTCCCTGATATACACGAAGTAAATATAACACATAAGCCATGCCGTTTACATAGATTAATCCTCCTACTCGCCCCCAGACATTAATATTAAATGGGGCTCAGTGAGGTTAAGTGCCTTTCCCAAGATCACATGACATGTGTGACATTTTCCATCCCCGAGCTAACTCCAAAGTCAGCATTCTTTTTCCATCATGCCACACTGCCCCTCCATGCCCTTGTGAATTGTAAGAAGTGATCTTAAGTTATGCGAGAGGATCCTTTCAGTTCCACTTAAACAAATCTAGAAATGGAGAGTTCACGAGTTTGTGAGACAGCTTAGCAGTTATGAGCACACACACGGTTTCGAGACCAGCCAAATCTAGGTTATGAGCAGCTGTTTCACTACTTTTTAGCTGCACGATACTGAACAAACCAGTTTCACTGAACAGGTTTCCTTATCTATAAAATTAAATGTACTCATATGACAAGACTGCTGTGAGGATTAAATGTGAGAGGCTGCAGGAAAAGTGCTTAGCTCATGACCTGATATACTGCAACTGTTCAATAAAGAAAGTCCTTTACATCAAACCAAACTCCACCTCCCAAACACTTCTCCCCTTTGACCTCAGTTCTGATCACTGGGACTTCACAAAAGATCTAATCACACATCTGCTCAGCAGCCATTTAGTATTAGAAGAGAGAGTAGGGATTTCCCTGGGAGTTCTGTGTCCGCTCCTAATGCAGCAGGCACAGGTTTGACCCCTGGTCAGGGAACTAAGATCCCATAAGCCTCACTGTGCAGCCTAAAACAATAAAAGACTACAGCAACTATACTTCAATTAAAAAATGTTTTTTAAGTCATTTAAAAAAATTAATTTTTAAAAAATACTAGAAGAGATGTATTCCCCTAATTCATCTCTTTTCCAACCTAAAAACTCATATCTGCTTCAAGACTTCTTTACATGACAAGGTTTCCAAACAACGGCCTTATGGATGCTTACTCAGGATATACCTTAGCTTATAAATAAACACCTTCTTAAACGCGACACCCAGAATACTCACACAGGTACAGTACTCAGCCAGAACTATCACTTCCACGTCCGGATCTTGCTCTCGCTAGAAATCTCCACTGAACTGCCATTGAGCCAGTTTTCCCACACCCTGTCCTTATGCAACTGACTGTTTTTCATCTAAATGCAGGACTTGACATTTATTGCTTTTAAATGTCATTGTGGTTTCAGCCCATCTTTCAAGTCTGCTGAGATAATTTTGAACCCTGGATCCCTGGTTCAGTCCTCCATCATGTTAGATATTCCTTCTAACATTTTATCATCTGCAAGTGTGATTAATATGCTTCTACGTCTTTATTTAAGGTCAGTCGACAAATCTTTACTGAGTTATACAGTATGCCCAGAGTCCTCTGATAGGAGCTAAATAACTGATACAATGCTGAATAAGAAAGTAAGTCAGAACCTTGTGGCATCTTATTTGCAATCTTCTTGTGAGCTTACCTTGAAAATGTTTAGTTTGCAAAAGACAAGGCTGATAAAGGCACAACAGTCCATATTTTCAAAGGCAGTGAGCTCTGCAGGTACAAAGAGTTCGCATCGGACAGAATCTTACAGTGACCCACATTTTGGATTTCTCTTCCCTCTTTCAATTGCCCCATCTTCCTTCATCCCTTCCCTTTTTAGTGAAAATATTCTTTTCTGTGTCTAAGCTTCCAGCACCTCTTCTGTTCTAAAAAATTATAGATGAGGCTATAGTCCATAGGGCTGCAAAGAGCTGAACACGACTGAAGCAACTTAGCACACACGCACTCGTTAGAAAAGATCCTGATGCTAGGAAAGACTGAAAGCAGGAGAAGAGGGCAACATAGAATGAGGTAGTTGGACGGCATCACCGACTCAATGGACGTGAGTTTGAGCAAACTCCAGAAGACAGTGAAGGACAGGGAAGCCTGGTATCCTACAGTCCATGGGGTCACAAAGAGTAGGACACGACTTAGCAACTAAACAACAAAAACCTCTTAGAATCTTCATGTCGAGCCCAGGAGTTCAGATCTGAATCTGGCTGTCAGAATGGAGCAACCCTATCCTTTAAGCAGGAATCACATAACTTGAGCTAGGTTTAAAAAAGATTCTCACATGAGGTGTGTGTAATTAATTAGAAAGAATTTAAAATGGATTTGTTTGAATGGGCCTAGGGGAAAATATCTGGCTAGGGATAGTTGTTAGTTGGTGGCTCAGATGGTAAACAATATGCCTGCAATACAGGAGACACAGCTTCGATCCTGGGGTCAGGACGATCCCCTGGAGAAGGGAATGGCAACCCACTCCAGTATTCTTGCCAGGAGAATCCCATGGACAGAGGAGCCATGGGGTCACAAAAAGTTGGACATGACTGACTAACACAACAACAACAAAAACATACTTGCTCTGTTGTTTTTAATTTTTTTAATTATTTATTTGGCTGCACCGAGTCTCAGTTGAGGTACACGGGATCTTTGTCTTCACTGTGGCACGCAGACTCTCAGTGTCACCTGCCACAACTAAAAGATTGCAGATGCTGCAGCTAAGATGTCACGTGCTGCAACTAATACCCCTCCTCCTTGAACCCATAACATGTGTCTCAGCAACCTGCAACCTGTCCCCGTCCCTGTGCTAGAAAGAGTAAGTCATTCAGTGTTTTCAAAACAAAAGGAGGGATCAAACAAAGCCCAAATAAAGAGGGCCCAGATCTGCAGCTTCTTGCCAGGGTTTGCTACAAGTCAGAAGAGGGCTGGCTTCAACTTGCTAGAAGAATGGCTTAGTTGTCTAACCAAAGGGAGTTAGGCTCATATCTGGGAACTTTTTTTTTTTCATTTCCATCTCACACTTCTAATGTGTGGGACTGCCTTGATATTGTGTTTCCATCTCTTCCAGTACATTGGCAGGAAATGGAAAGAACAGCAGAAAGATAAAGCCCATCTGGCCACAATGTTAATGTTACTCTTCCTCTCTGGTCCTTGGAACAGACTTCCAAAAGATGCATACCTTTTCTTACATGTGCCACTCATGACTCCAGTTTCCCTTCCATAATTACTCACATCTTGCCTATTTTTCCTTACTGCATTACTGTGGAATAGCTGCCGCAGTGGCTTTACTAATACCCTTATCTACTACTGCTGAACAACCACATCCAAAGAAAACAGTGGATGTCATGATGAAACATTTTAACTTCTTTAGTGACAGATATATTTCTTTTGCTTTTGAATATTAACTATCCCTGGCTAGCAGTTACTCTTTGTTGACTTCATGTAATCTAAATTAGTGGCAGCCATTGACACTACTAGCCTATTCAGGTTTGGGGCGAGTCTTAAGATAGGATTTTTTTTCCCCCTCAATGGTACATATAATTCTTATCTATCTGGTGATTCTCACTATGTGTTTAGAAAGCATGGTCCTCAATGTGGTTTAAAGTCCCAAGAAAAACACCTCAACGATTTAAATAAGTACTGTAATAATATACGTAGGGTTACACATAGGATATCATAATAAATACTGCATCACTGACATATCTAATAAAACACAGAGCTAAGAAAAATATACCAAAATGAGACTCAATAAATTTTACAATATTGAACATTACCTCTCACTAATTACATGTAAGGTGGCAGTCTCTTTATCCTAAAAAACACTAAGTAGAAATCAGAAAATAAAAAAAGTATATATCCTTAACAGATGGCAAGAGTTCTGTGTCTGTTGACTGTAATATGGCTTGAGCTCTTCTCTGGCTCTCTGATGTGGGTTCCATCCTGTGAAGATTTTTCAATGACATGAATGAGCTCCGGCAAAGTATGCTAATCATGGGGATCCAAAAATAGCCTCAAGAAGTTAGAGACACAGCTACATCCGACACTGAACTATGGATGCTTGTAAAGTCTTTCACTGAAAGCTCAAATGACTATCTGGAGAAATACAGAAAGAGGGAGGTATGGCTTCACAGCGGCACATGTGAAAGAGGCCTTAAGATTTTAGATGTTTCAGTGTGACTCCACTGCATGAGGCTACCTCAAGAGCAACCTCAAACTTGGGCTGTCTTAAAAGAAAGACAGGATGCAGAGCAGGCAGTAGGCTGGCCCTCACCACTCTATTCAGTGCTGGGGTCACACTCTAAAAGGGAAAATGGAGGGTGTTTCACTTTCAGTTCAGAGGGCTAGAAGAGGCAGTGCCATTTTATACAAGGAACTGAAACTGTTTTGTCTAGAGAAGAGCCTGGTCTATAATTTTTTTTTTTTTATTGTTTTTGCCATACATTGTCATGATATCACCATGGGTTTACATATGCTTCCCCTCCGGAACCCCCCTCCCTTCTCCCTCCCCCCCCGGAAATCTCGCTGCACC